>CAXKWD010000001.1:140251567-140865361 GCA_964059195.1 Ectobius pallidus
TGCTTCTCTTACCTGTAAATAGATTGAAATTGCAATTGTATTCATGATATAGAGACTCCACAAAATGTCTGTTTGACTAGTTATGGTGTGTCTGTAATAAACAGAGGATCATATAATAGTTTGTTAGTTGCATGCACAGAATAAAATAAAGAACTATTTACACAAAACAGAAACTAAAGGTTGGTGATATTTCTTGGAATGACTTATATATCCTGAATAAAAAATAAAATATATTTAAAGTCTTACTATTAGCATTCAGTATCAGTAAATAACTTTATACTTTCATACATATTATTATCCATTTGGGGGAAACATGAGAAATAATATTTCTATATTTAACATTAGACTTCTATATAATGTTTATATGCCAATAAATAACTTTTGTCAAAATGTGCAACATTTAAATTGAATTACCAGTAATAAATTAACCATTCACAATATTTAAAGCACATTTTAAGATTTTTATCTTTGTATTTTACTAACTAGTAATAAAACTGGCATATTCAATTCCTTAAATCCTAAATGTATGTTTAGGTCAAGTTAATTAAGTCAATTTTTAGTATTAATTTATATTTACCTTTTCTTTACTTTCTAATGGAAGAAAGTTAGAATTAACCATATTATCTAGAACTAGATCAACAACTTGTTCTAGAGAGGATGCCTCCATATCAAGCATCACAGTTCCATTGAGTAGCATGCTGCGTAATTCGAACAATGAATGTAGGGTTAAAGTCGCAACGTGCGGTTTCGACCATCTGTTACCACCTTCTTCTACATCTTCTTCAAATTTTATCCACCTGAAACATTAAAGGAAGCTGTCTGATTTAGGGGGTTAGGGAAATATTTCGAACAAGATTAGGTACATTCCTCTGAAGATGAGTGATCTTGGTATCAGTGTACTAAGCTGAAAATGGAGTTTCAATTCCATCCTAGTCTCCTCTCAACACAAGGTAAATCTCTTCATTAAGACATATACGAACATATATTCTTTTTATTGTGTTTTATATATTCATTTAATAGTTTGTTTCTTTGCAGGTTATAGTAGGGTTCCCAGAAATATGAGGAAAAAATATGGGACACTTAGATCTGTGTTGAAAACAAATTAACAATACAATCCCAAGGCATCCCAAGGCATTGGATACCACATGTGAGTTTGCCTAGTTTATTTCAAAATTAAAACAAACAACAACAAAAAATAAATAATAGGCTCACCTTTAATTTTATTACATATCACATTTATGAATCATACTTTTTTACGGAATGAATTTCATTCAACAAAAACAATTGCTAATTTTGAAGCAGCATGTCTTGGAAATTGGAATACCACACAATCTCCATTGAAAAACAATTTTACAATAAACATTGCTTTTACTGTTTTTACACAGCTTGTTTTTCTGAATATTCAACTTTTCCATTTTTATCTTTCAAAAATAGAAAAGAAGCTATTAACTCGTCACTATATTAACTTACTCATACTCATGCTAAGTGTCCCGGATTGTTAACCAGTACTGCCGTCCCATTATTTTTATTGTCTTTGGAGGATAAAAATTAAAACGTACAATTAAAAAATTAAAATATGGGACAAAACTGCGTCCTGAAGACTTCTTTCGGGACAATGGGATGCATTAGCGAAAAAAGGGACGTTCCCATATTTTACGGGACGTCTGGGAACCCTAGGTTATAGGAATGTCAAGTCATTCTGAAGGAATGACTCTTGGAGTGAAGTTCTGAGTTCTGTTTTATTTAAAAAACTTCTAAATTTCTTGCCAAGTACCTAGGACAAAATATAGAAACACTGCAGAAGGAGAAAGGCAGAAAGAACTGCAAATAGTAGTGTAGTCTGCAAAATTTAAGTGTTTATATATCCTGTCTTTAACCTTCTGCTACGTTTCAAGCTCGTAGTGCAGCATCCGAAACAAGGTTATCCTTGAAAATAATTCTGTTTTATGTTTTTAAAGGATGAATTCTGAAATATTCTGAAAACTATTTTTCTTATATATATATATATTGAATCTCCTTATCATCTGTGATCCACATCTGCTCTAGGTGAACAAATCTCTTATTGGTTTGAATTTTATTCATTGGTTCTTCCCACTTTGTATTTTTTTCTTTTATTTTGGTATTGGATTTTAAGTTAGAGTTATATTTTGTATTTAATTGCGCATTGTGTAATAAAAATAACTGAACTGAAGCCGAACACAAGCACTTGCACATTTGAGAAATCATCTGATGTAACTCTTTTGTGTTCCATCCAATAAAATAAATAAATAAAAAAAAAAAAAATAAATAAATAAATATACAGCAAAGGGGGAAAAATTCAAATCCAACCATACACATTAGCCTAGATAAGCGATAAAAGGGGGTGTAGTATAGAAACATTTCATTTGAGTTTCTGGGAGGCATGGATCACAATGAATATTCAGACCATCCTCTGGATGAATCAAACTCATATTGGTTTGATGTCAAAAGTCTGGCATTTAAACATTAACCTATGAACACAGGTCAGTTTCAGGTTCAGAAGGGAAGGAGTGAGGGATATAAGACAAATATTAAGCGGAGGGTTAGCCTCTACTGTGTATCTGCAAACACGAAAAAAGGATATGCGCAGGGGTGGGAAGTAGACCTGGCCAAGCCAGTTATGTATTCCCTTAGAAACATAAACCATTGCACTTTATATTGGAAAGGATCCATGTACTTTACTATACACTGTGAAATAATGGGTGAATAAAAAATAACAAAAATTATTATAATTATTTTGGTTACTTGATGAAAAAAGTTGTAAATCTTTTTCCATTTTTGAGTAAATATTTTGTTAAAAATATATGTAAATATTTACATTATAAACAATCTTTCTGTCTCAAATTTCAACTTAAACACTTTTCACCTTCATTATAAATAAAATAATTTTTTATTTTAAATTTTCTAATGCACTTTTCCGACTTACACCCTTATCCTATTAAATTCCTCAAATTATTCATTAGAAGTAGAATAGGAAGTGCAAAGACAAAATTTTATTTTACATTTGTTTCCACGAACAAAAGTAAATTTTTGCACCTGGTACTATAATTTGATAAACAGGCAAATGTGTGCCGATTAACATACCTTGCAGTTTCTTTCCACTCCATTTCATTGCCATCATGCACCAGTTCCCCCATCTCAGCAAACAGGGGATGGGGCTCATGAGTTCCATCGTCCACATCTTCACCCAGAATAAACTGCACTCGCTGGGCAGGTGGCGTGACTGAAGCATTCAAAATAGAAACCAGATTATAACATACTTATTCCTGAATTACATTTCTACAGTAGCTGGAATTTGCATAAACGAAGTTTACTGGTTTCTGTGAATACATGGAATATTATTCTCTTTGACCTAAGTCAGGAATCAGACCCAAGCCAGTTACTTCAGATATATATTCTTCCACTCTGCTACTCAGGAATCAACTCAGTCTTAATATTCTTCTTGGACTCTCATAATATATGCTACAGCACAGACATTACTGATAATGCATCTGGCTGGTGGTTGTATAGCTAGTACTCAAATATGTCTAGCTAAGGTCAATTTGACCTCTGGTTCATCTGAGGTATTGAGAATGAATCCATTCTTGAAGTAATGGCATCTTGGTCATCCAATCATTCTCAATGGTAGGATAGTTATTAATGAACGCTTCTTGAGTTGACTGTCAGGCCTGCAAATCTATTGTTTCCGATGTTTCAGAGGCTCATGCTGCCTCCATGCACAGGGATACTGAAGTGATGACTATCCATGTCAAGGATGGAGGCAGTATGGACCTATACCGGCTGATTGTAGATTTATAGACACATAAAAGAACTTCTGCAGGATAAAATTCCAGAACACTGTCAACTGTACAAAAATTATTGTTAAATAGTCAAGCAAAAATAGATGTAACCAAAATGCTAAGCCAAATATATTATTAGAATGACAAGAACTATCACATACTGAAAAATCATAATCTAATACATTTTGAACTTCTGGAAGTGTCAGAGATTATGTGCAAGAATTCATGATTAATTTTGATAGGGTTGGGGTAAGTCCTTCGTTGGACAACTGGAAAAATTTGCAAGTTCATTTCTTGACCCAAGACAAATTTTTGACCTAAAGGTTATGGCGAAAGACAAATACAAGGTGCACTTTAAGCTCCACCCTCTCGATATTCACATTTTGTTTCTCAGCGAAGCAGAGTGACAACTATTCTTGTATATTGTCGCTGACACTCCCGACTGTACCAAATATTAAAAATGTGAGAGTGCCCCTTGTACCAAATATTAAACATTCGAGAGTAAGTGCCTTGTACCCACAGGTTTGCCTTGTACTTAACAGTTTGTCAGCCTGTTCATGCTCGAAGAAATCGCTAGATCATGGAATATAAGTTACTGCTTCACTGAGGGGGGGTCGGGCGGGTTACGTCTCATGCGAAAGTGCACCTTATACTCGTACTTGTTTTACGAAGGAAATATGATTGTATTGTCCCAAATGCTCTCCTTAGGATTAGTTCTAGAACCCAAACTAATTATGTTAACTGTGTTCTTCAATTATCTTAAGTAAGCATAAGGTTAAGGATGAATGTCAGCAAGTGAAGCAGTGTGCTACAAAATAAAAAGAGCAAAGCTTATTGCAGAGAGATGTGAGATTAAGTCTCATAAGCCTGCTTTACTTGCAAAAGAAAATAATATTATTAATTATACAAATAAAGCTACTGTATATGGAAAAAATGGAAGGACTGCAGCAAGGTGACATAGATTAACCAGATTTTATCAATTTTCTTGATTTCTGTATTCTTAGTGGGTGGCAATCCCAACAATCCTATTGTTTGATATGTATTTGTGATCAGTGTTGTAGCTACTTTTATTAAGACATACCTGGAGTCGCTTAATGGCATTTTTACAAATGAAATGATTACATATATTATTCTAATTTGAGGGGTTCTTGGTGCTGTTTTATAGGCTATCGGCCAAGTGAACTTATCTTTCATATCCAAACTTTCAGCTGCTGTCATCTGTGTAGCTTTCTTCAGAAAAATTGGGTGATGAAAGGCCCATTAAACTTTCATATCACTTGGTACGTTTACATGCAGGATTCAGATCGATCTGAGTCCGTTCCTCGCAAGATAGCTGGTTCCCCGTATTGAGATTGTCATGTAAACATGGACATGACTTTTCCAGAATAACTTTTCTATCCTATCCTCTGCAAATGGGGAAACGGATCGGATTCAAGACGAACTCAGTTCTATTTCATGTACGAACTCAATCCTGGTGCGCGTGAATACACCCGCAAGGCGTTCGTCATTTGTTCTGTCAATTTAATTAAGAAACACACATCCACACTACAATATTAATATTGTTATGTTACTTTTTTATGTCCTAATTTACTTACAGTGACTAGAAATTAATACAACACACACTTTGTAATATTTTTAATCACGGAATAAACTCTGTAATTGTTTAGACAGGTTAGCCGCACAAATAGTAATACATGTAAACGTGGTAACTATAGTATAATGCTTGTGAATATTAAATTTTTTCACTACTTACTTTTCAGTATCATATTATGTTATGAGTCCACTCTGAAATGAGTGAACTTAAAATAAAAACGCCCAAATGATTGTACATGCAGACTTTAGATCTGAAACTAGATCTTTTTACCAGGGAATATTAAATAACTTAGCCCTACTACACACAAATCATAAAATTGCAATTTTGTCTCACATTGAGTACAGATTTTAAACAAACTTAACTTAATGGAAGAAAATAGATCGCTTGGTGGAACTATGTCGCTGTTCATATTTGTCATAAAAAAAGAAAAACTGAATTGTGATTAAAATAATGCACTGAACAGCTCATTCTTATTAAATACTAATTCTTGGGCAATCACCTGGGTGAGATAAATAGTCCAAACTTCCAGCAATGCCATCCACAGGGACACTGAACAAAATGTCTTCGGTTTCCCTGAGGAGGCAACAGAGCTCGCTACCAAGAACTTGGAGGATGTTTATCTCTCTCAGTGTGTTTCTCAACTAAGAAAGTAATCACAAGTTATCTTTTGTTTATTTGTTCTATTCTCCGTCCTACGTTTAACGAGGGACTAGAGAAAGCTAAATAGTTTTTTTTTAAATGTTGGCATTGTTCTTTTCTCTAGTCACTTGTTAGAGTTAATTTTTTTTTCACGTGATCTAGGCGCTTGCTAAGTATAAACATCTTTACTACAAAAATTATTTCTAATATTGAAAAAAAAAATGATTTAGACATAAACAAAACAAATGCTAAGGAAATCTGACCAATATAAAATCAAGAATTTTTCGAAAGAAAAGTATCTTGGAAGTAAGTAATGCTCAGAACACTTATCGCACAATCAAATCATTACTTCAATGGAAGACAGTTCCACTCTATAGAAGAACTGCATTTTCCCTCCTTAAATATATTTCATAAGTTTCAAAACATCGTTTTATTTGTTTATCTTTACTTTAACGTCTCAAACTCAGAAAATTCAGGTGAAGTAGTAAAAAAATGATACACTTGTTTTATTATCACTATTGAGGTTTTGTTGATTTAGGTCCTACACATTAAATAATTTCAACACAAAATTTTGTTGTTATCTATACTTATATTCTGTGGAAAAATAAAAAAAGAGCCAAAAATGAGTTCGTTCCTTTCTCCACCTACAGATTCAAATTTACTTATGATTAAGTTCTTTTCACAATTTATTCACTGAACTGCATTGGTTACCTGAATTGACACAGTTCATATGAACCAACTAAAAAAAAAAAAAAAAAAAAAAAAAAAAAACTTTCAGTAAAAAATAATAAAATTTACATAAATATGAATATATTATGTAAGATGATAATTTTTTGGGCTATGATATGCTTATTTAGGTTATTATAAGATGATTATAATAGTTTGTATAGATCCTTTGATAGCCAAATAGGAGACTTTAAACATTAATTTTTGGTATTCCATTTTTTAAATGAATTTAGCTAAAAATGTTGTTATTGTCCTTTTTGTACTGATGAGGACTACAATAATACTGGCTACTTTATGCTTGTATTGAAAGTACGGGATTGTTTAATCATATATTTCCCCTTCTCAACATTGTTTTTCAGTTTTAATATATATGCTGCATCCCCTCTTCGGTCAATTGCAATATAGTAAATTTTTCCCATCTCCAGTTGCAATACAGTGCACTTCCTCATGGACTTCGTAACTCTTACATGAAAAGGCAGCTGCAGTTTTTGTTCTTTTCCTGTGATGTCAGGAATTTCTGAGCAGATCTCCTTGTGAACATGAGCTGAGAGCATGTGCATCTTTCCTTGTATCATATGGCAACGTCGGCTATTGTATGTCACCTCACTAATAGGTTTCTAATTCTGCAAGTTCCTTTTTAAGTGCTGTTTGGCATATAAGTACACATAGTAATTAGAACAAATATATTTAAGAGAAAGGATGTTCCTCTAAGAAACAATTCCACTTATATAGATTTATAAAAAATAGAGAATACCAATACCCAAGTTTCAGTAATAGACAATTACAGTATATCTATTCGTCTTGTATTAATTAATTCAACAGACTGCATACAGTGCAAGTATTTTGGCAGAAGAATACAGCCTATTAACTACTTATATAGCTGCATATTCCAAAAATAAATCTGCCAAAAATAATTGAGAGCTACTATAACAACACCCATAATGTTATTAAGCATTTGAAACTAGTATAATCTTATTGTAGAACTGAAACGGAACGAAGAAACAATAGAAATAACTGGTATATTTTAATAAAATACTGTATTTTATAACTATAATAATTTAAAAAACTATATATATATAATTATATATTACCTGTTTTTAATGATTTTATGTAGATATTGCACATCAAACCATTTTGCTCTGTGTTTTGTATTAATTGTGCAGAAACACAAAGATTTCCAGTTACATTATAGTATACCTTTCAGAATGGAATCATTCTTATCCATGCTTTTCCCCCATGCAATCTGTACTTTCTGCCATCTAAGTTCATGCAGATATGAAAAATCAAGCATGAAACTGATGTACTTGTATGTAAAAGTGAACAGTAAGAATGTTCAGACATTCTTGTTCATTAAAACACAATGACTTAAACTAAATGCCCACACATAACAAGACATTTTATCTAAAAGAAAAGAATACAAAAAGTATATTTTGAGTGTATACAAAATCGGATATACTCTTATGCATAACATTTATCAAATCTATGATGCGAAAAATAGTATTCATGAAAACAAAGTGTTAATTTATTACAGATAACATTGCTGAAAATGTTGACTTTACCAGACAATTGCAAGATTTCAACAGAACATCAATTTACTTCACCATAACAGCATAATGTTTATTGTTCTTCTCAGCTCTACAACGGAGGAATATCATCTCACATTTTTGCTTCTGTCAGTTCTAATTTTTCTTTTGCATCCGTGGGCGGATTATCCGGTTTGGGGTTTCAAATTTCCCGAACTCTATTTAGAATTTTCCGCACTTTATTTCGTCATTTTCACAATGTGGTGACAAAGTGCTGAAAATTCAAAATCTCGCACCTGGTTTTACTCTAACATTTGGATTATCCGTGTTTATATTTATTATCCATGCTGTTTTATCCGGTGACTAGTCCGGATAATCGAGAGTTTGCTGTACTTGCAAGTTTAGGTGCTGTTTTACTTTAATTGCTAATTTGCATGATTTGTTTTGAAATTTGGTTTTATATTACTTCAAATTTATTTTTAAATTGTGTTTTTTAAATGTTCAAAAAAGTTCTTTTAAGCTTCATAGTTTTCCATGTTTTACAGAAATCCCATGTCCCACGTTATTTTACGCTGGATGAAAATGAAGGTTAATGTAAACCTCGATAAATTGTGGGTAAATCAACTGGAGTAAATAACTTTAATCAATCAATTTTTGTTTTACTCAAGAATTTTTAATATACTATCTTTATCCAAGAATTTAAGAAACGTTATTTCACAAATTTTCTAGGGGTTTAGGTCTGTCAGTTTTTCACATTCAAGCTGTTGGATTTTCAGATGACTGACTCATGAAAATGGTAAGGTTATATGTCCTAAGCAACTGTCATCATTTCTAATTTCTTCTTTATTAAAAAAGTAAGAAGTTTGATTATAGTCCTCCAGCAAGACTTTAACAGAAGGGTCACTCTCATAGTACTCAGTCGAAATCCTAAGAATCATAATGCCGGTTGTCGACCAAGATCTAAGCTAACTTATGTTAGCTTAGTGAGGGATTTCATATATAGTTGTGCCGGATTTCATATGTAGTTTTTTCGGCACAACTACATATGAAATCCTGCACTATATGTGAGCTAAGTTAAACTAACTTAGCTTAACTCTTGGTCGACAAACGGCATAAAGGTAATTTACATCCTCAGCACCTTGCAATGAAAGGTACGAGAAGAGTTTATCCATATTCCAAATATAATTATGTGTGCAGAAAGTTTGCCCAAAATGTGTTTTCTTTCCAATAATTGTGTATTTAAAAGACTGAACATCTACCCAAAATTTGAAATTATGAATTTTCTCAGGAAATGACTTTGAATTAGGTATCAATGTAGCTATAGGCCTAACTTTAGTGGAATATGGGGTTAATGTAAAACATACTCTTATCATACGGAAAGCGACAGAATTTTATAATTTAAGGTGTCTGTTCAGAAAGAAATAGCCTTTGTATATATATATATATATCATTACTAAACGAAAAAAAAAATCACACAAATCAGTTGGTTTATTGTTCGATGTGTGAGGATGGCACGTTAGAACTTAAGCATAATTTGTCAGTACATTCATTCTCCAGATAACTTTTTAACACTGGAATCAGTTCAAGATATTTTCGGTACAAATTACACAGAAAAGAGAAGAAACTTCACACATGCGTATAAAATCCCACCAAAGTTAAATTCCATGTTAATGCTACAAGTAGAAACACGGCAGCTGGGTGGCTTACACCACCTTCTGTCCACAAAATATAAATAGATCATTCAAAGACATACAAAATATATTTCAGGTACAAGTTTACAGTCATTTTACTTTATGACTAACTTAAGTTACATAGGTTATACGTCTTTTCGGATTTTGAGATTTTAAAACAGTGAACTTCAATATTATGAAAAGAGGAGGGCGGGGGATAATCAAGGAGGAAGCACACTGCCACCGTTCCGTTCCGTTCAGTTCAGTTGACCTTGGATGTTATGTCGACAGTGTAAGCATATGAAATGCTGAAGCGCGCGGAACTGAAGCAGTGGGCGGCCAGATATTTGTTTACACTGTCTACATAATGTCCAAGGTCAACTGAACGGAACGGAGGCGGTGTGCATCCTTCTTAAGAATAGGCCTACGTGTTACATACAATTTGAGTGGCATTTTCAACATTGCAATAGCGTGTTTTCCTCATATTTCCCCCAAAATAGTATTATAGTTTGATGTTATAAACAACTTAACAAGTGCAGCGAGAAAATCTGCACACTTATTTCTCTTTCATTCTGAATAAAATAGGTTTGTTCTAATATATAAAATTTATTTCAATTAACTGGTACACTTCTACTCAATTGAATGCGATAAAAATAAACGTGAATACTACATTTTTGAAAATATATTTTTAGTACTTTTCTATTTCAGCATTGTTTAATAATCAATATGCCGAGAACGGCAATGACCTAGGAATGTTTCATAAAAGTCAATGTTTAAGTGATCTGAGATGAATACGAAAAATGTACTAAACATTGGAATCTCCCTGGTTTGTAAATAGTAGAGTCTTGCTTAAGCCAGCCTTCACTTATCTGGCATGTTTTATCCAATACGTTCATAAGACAAATCAGCTAAAATTATACGTATTACAAACTTTCGAAAACAAATTTAGATCTGTAACTACATCGTTTTAACTTCCAAATTTTGGGAATGTACAGTGAATGTAAATATAAATTGTATCGATGTAATAAAACACTAGTGAGCTTTATTATTTTTTCATTCCTATGTTCGACTTTAGTGTTTTATATTTTAATATAAAACACTAAAGTAAAGAATAACTGAATTGAAGATTTTTCTTTGCGCATTACTATTTACCTTGGTAGACTTTCTGGGCAGATCCGCCGTTGGCGAGTAGTGTTCCCACATCTTCAGCAGAGTGTCAAATGAAATCTTAGGGAACAGGTGTTGATGAGGGGTATATTATAGTGGGTTGGTGGTAGGATTGGTTTTGGGTGTCTCTATGTATTATTGTGTCAAATAACGTGTAATTTGAAATTGAGTTGGTTGTTTAAAACCTGTATTGGGTGTAATGTGTGTTTGTAGATTTCCAAATTGTTGTAGAGTATTTAGTTTCTTGTTCTTACATGCAACGTGTAATATTTTCATGCAATTATGTATTCATAATCGTAGTTTGTTGTGATTACGTGTTCTGCAAAAATTATATATATATATATAATTTAAAACATTAAAAATAAATGAAGTGAACAGGCATTTGCGTAATCCTGAAGTGCAGAAGAAGAAAAATACTCACAGACATTCAAACCCAACCCCTACGACAACTGTTCCAGAAGATTTCAATTGACACTCTCCTGAAGGCAGAAAGTTTACAAAGGTAAATAGTACTGCGTTAAGAATATACAATATTATTTAATTCAGTGTTTTCTACATTCATTGTTTAGATTCCCGCTAATCCGACATCCTGCCAGGCCATTTTATGTTGGATAACGGGACTTGCTGTAGCCTACTTCTAAGTACATATACCATTTTATTCAGGGAAAAGGGATATGTGCTTGGTTTGTCAGGTTATATAGAACGAGCAAGGACTATTTATGGATGAGATCCACTGCTTTAATAACTAGGATTCTATACTATAATCTTGTAGCACTACAGCAAAGAATCCATATTATTACATCCAGGAACAAGAACTAAGAACTGAACAAACGAACCGGAGTTTATTTTTGTTTAAATATCCCGAAATATTATCTCGTATGTTACCGTAATACTTTACCACAGTACTTCCCTTTCTGTTTATCCAAACAATGAATGTTTATAAAAAAAGCACTCATTATCATCATGCTTACAGAAATTAAGCATCTCTGTTCTGAAAGTCAAAACAAATACAAAGAAAGCTTGTAAGCTCTAAGCAACAAGAAGCTACATGAAAATAAGCGCAGAAAATATGCTTACATATTTCACCGTTATCAGAAATGCTCCCTAGTCGGCCTCGCCTAGTCACTGTGATTTGTCCTGAAAATTGAGATGGCCGTAAAATCCAGTTAAAGTATAAGTTTAAAAGCACAGAGAGCAAGCAACACACATTATTTCACATTCATTCAAGCAGAAAACATAGAAAAATATTGGCAGAAGAAAAATATGACATATAATGTATGTTGATAGCAACTGGAAAATATAGCTTTAGGCTAAATACTTATGAAAACAGTGAAGCCTGAAAGCCTGCAATCCAATAAATGATGACTATACTAAAGCAGCACTTCGGAGAAATACAGAAGTGCCATATTTTACGGACTAGAAGACGCACTTTTTACCCTGAAAACAGAGCATTGATAGTTGGATGCGTCTAATGGCCCGAAGTACACTAAAAAAATAAATTATAGTAAATATTGCAGGAATATTACAGGTATAAACAACAATAAGATAGTTACAAATTTTGGCACAGACTGTGCACTTGTCACAATCGTAAAATAAAGGTAGCTGGAAGCCAGGTATACAATGCGAAAAGAAATGAATGTTGAGTTCTTTTATACGGAAGGAATTGTCTCCGCCGAGTGGTTTATATGAAGACAAACACCTCTAAACAGCCTTGTCCCGTTACACTTACCACATGCTGAATTGAGGGTTAGAGGGTGTAAAAGTATTTTCAGTCTTCCATGAGAAACCAGCTCAGTTGATAAAATTTACGCGATGCCACCTGTACAGAAGAGATTTTTGTACAACGCAGGTTTTAAATTAGAAGTGATTTACACGATTCCATGGTACAAGGTTATAATTTATTTATGCAATGAAGTATATTATTCCCTTTAACATTTTTGTTTTCGTTTAGAACCACATTAAATTTCTTTTCCTTTAAATTTCCATCCTAAAATCAAGGTACGTATTACGGTCCGGAACGACTTATGGTCCGTAAAATACGGTAACTGTCGAAAACAAAAATAAAACTTACTTTGCAGAGATATTTACAAAAACCTATTTCTTGATTTTTAATTTAAACAAGATTAGATTCCTTTCCAAGTACAAGCTACTAGCAAAGAATAACTAGTGAAACCAGATTCTTGATGTGAAATAAAAATGCATCTCACCAAAACTTAATTCGACTTTGTAAACTTTCTAGCACTAAAAAATCACTATTTATGGATGAATCAAGTTGGAGCGTATACCAAAAACTGCCCTAGTAAAAAAAAATAAGGGTTTTCAGAAGTATGAAATAAATCCATGTGATTACTGCACGTTATAGCAGAATATTTATGTATTGTTAAATATGTTGAAGCTTTATAACACCTGAGGTCGTGCTAGTTTTTTTATTTTGTTTTTAATTTTTATTTTTTTTAAGGTGTTTCTTCACTCAAAGAAAAAATTACAAACCTCTCAGGGTCATTCCATGCCAAATCATCACAGCTCCCAACCCGACCATCTCAGATTTATATGAAATTCGGTAAGAAGTTAAAATACATGAAGTTGTACACACACACAAAATTTTACCCCTCAGTGATTTACGATATTCATACAGCAGGGTTGCAAACATGATGAAAATTGTAAAATTTTCCCTTGCATGCTCTGCAAAAATAAATCATAACTTTACTTCTAATTGAGGTAAAACCTTCATGTTGGTCTCATTTTGAAGCTAAAGGTACATAGTTTCAATTAAAAATAGTTGCATTTCAAAATATTAATTTTTTCATTCCAAGGTCAAAAGGTGTAACCTTTGACCTTGAGTATCTAAGAAACTGTTTCTTTAATTTTATTGAAGAAAAGATATGTTAGGCAGTTAAATGCATTCTATCTTTGGTACAAATTTCATTTCAGGATGGCTTTGGGAACAGGAGAAAAAAATTTCCCTATAATATAAAGCCACATGGCTGACACACTCACTCACTCACTGGCATTAATGTTTGCCCACTTTCAGATGAACTAGAAACTTGAAATTTGGTACATGTATAGCGTTTAGGCTGTAAACCACATAAAAATTCCAAAAAGTTTAGTTTTTTATTTTTAGCCCTAAAAACCCCCCCGAAAAAGGGCTCGGCTCGGCTCACTGACATTAATGTTTGATCACTTCCAGATGAGCCAGAAACTTGAAATTTGATACACTTTTAGGATTTTTAAATTTTAGGCTGTAAACCACAGGAAAATTCCAAAAAGTTAATTTTTTAATTATCTTTAGCCCTAAAAACTCCCGAAAAAGGGCTCGGCTCTGCTCACTGACATTAATGTTTACCCACTTCCAGATGAGCTAGAAACTTGAAATTTGGTACACGTATAAAGTTTAGGCTGTAAACCACAGGAAAATTCCCAAAAGATTTTTTTTTTAAATTTGTGTGGGTTTCTGCCTCGCGGCGGCTGCAGCTCTATCTCTTGACCGGTTGGGTGAGATATCTAAAAATTTAAAAAATGATTTTTTTGGAATTTCCCTGTGGTTTACAGCCTGAAAGCTATATGTGTACCAAATTTCAAGTTTCTAGCTTATCTGGAAGTGGACAAACAATGTCAGTGAGCCGAGCCGAGCCCTTTTTCGGGAGTTTTTAGGGCTAAAAATAAAAAAAAATAAACTTTTGGAATTTTCGTGTGGTTTACAGCCTAAAAGTTATAAGTGTACCAAATTTCAAGTTTCTAGCTCATCTGGAAGTGGGCAAACATTAATGTCAGTGACCCGACCCGAGCCCTTTTCGGGGGGTTTTAGGGCTACAAATTTAAAACAAAACTTTTTGGAATTTTCCTGTGGTTTACAGCCTAAACTTTATACGTGTACCAAATTTCAAGTTTCTAGCTCATCTGGAAGTGGGTAAACATTAATGTCAGTGAGCAGAGCCGAGCCCTTTTTCGGGAGTTTTTAGGGCTAGAAATAATAAAAAAATTAACTTTTTGGAATTTTCCTGTGGTTTACAGCCTAAAATTTAAAAATCCTAAAAGTGTATCAAATTTCAAGTTTCTGGCTCATCTGGAAGTGATCAAACATTAATGTCAGTGAGCCGAGCCGAGCCCTTTTTCGTGAGGTTTATAGGGCTAAAAATAAAAAAATTAAACTTTTGGAATTTTTATGTGGTTTACAGCCTAAACGCTATACGTGCACCAAATTTCAAGTTTCTAGCTCATCTGAAAGTGTGCAAACATTAATGTCAGTGAGTGAGTGAGTGAGTCAGCCATGTGGCTTTATATTATAGGGAAATTTTTTTCTCCTGTTCCCAAAGCCATCCCAAAATGAAATTTATACCAAAGATAGAATGCATTTAACTGCCTAACATATCTTTTCTTCAATAAAATTAAAGATACAGTTTCTTAGATACTCAAGGTCAAAGGTTACACCTTTTGACATTGGAATGAAAAAATTAATATTTTGAAATGCAACTATTTTTAATTGAAACTATGTACCTTTAGCTTCAAAATGAGACCAACATGAAGGTTTTACCTCAATTAGAAGTAAAGTTATGATTTATTTTTGCAGAGCATGCAAGGGAGAATTTTACAATTTTCATCATGTTTACAACCCTGCTGTATGAATATCGTAAATCACTGAGGGGTAAAATTTTGCGTGTGTGTACAACTTCATGTATTTTAACTTCTTACCGAATTTCATGTAAATCTGAGATGGTCGGGTTGGAAATTACACTTTATTGTGATGATTTGGCATGGAATGACCCCTCAGTGTCCTCATATGGCTCATTCTTGACGGGAAATATATGTTCATGTGAATCATATTAAGCTAATATCAACCCAATGATAGTAACAAAGATATACTGTATTCTATAGAAAATATCTTGTAACCGTTTATTATTTTTTTTAAACCAAAGATAACTTATATATTCTAATTTTCACAACGGCGGGCTATTTTTGTTGAGGAAACACTAGAGAAACATTTTTTTTCCAGAAAAAGTAACTTTTAACGGCTTAACATGTCTGGCAGTAGCAGTCTTCGATTCCAACAGTGATATCTGATCTTACAATTGTCATTTTCTACAAGATGGTATTAAAATTTCGAAGAAAAGTGACAAGGACAGTCTCCAATTATTTAGGAAATTAAATTGAAAAGCAAAATAAAATTAATGCTTACGAGATGAATTTGCCTTGCGCGGTGATTAATTTGGAGAATATGCCTTAAGCGGTGATTAATTTGGCTAAGACATAAATATGAAGACATGGAAATCAGATCACCGTTTGCACAAACTGGCTTTACACAATACTCGTAAGTAAATTAAGCACAATACTGGCACCTTTTTAGTAAATTTTCTTTCACGCGCGTAAGTTCAGCTTCCAAGATAGAGTTCATTTCTCTTGTGAGGTTGTCTTTAAGTTCTTCTAATGTATGGGAAATTGACCTATACACTTTATTTTTCAAGTTCTTCCTCAAATAATAATCACATATTGTTAGAAGAACTTAAAGACAATATCACAAGATAAATTAACTCTATCTCGGAAGCTAAACTTATGTGCGTGAAAGAAAATTGGCGCCAGTGTTGTGTGGATGCAAGAGAAGGACATTTTCAACATCTCTTGTGATGAGGTACGTGGTTATTTTCATTGTAATTTTAACTATAATTGTGACAACCTGAATCGTTACACCATTAGCGGCTTTATTTGCGTAGATATTTCACCCAATCGCTCGGGAGTTAGAGCTGTGGCCGCCGCGAAGCAGAAACCAGGACGATTGGCCAACTTTACATGAAACGCACTATATTTTAATTTTCAAGAAATTTTTCATTATATTGTCTCTGACAGTTATAGACCACAGAGTTCTATATTTGCACTGTGTATACACATACTTCATTTAATATAATACTACTTGAAGTTCCACATGCCATTCTTTTTAACTGGAAAGAAAAAAAAAACAGCAATTTCACAACGATGGCTCAGTAAAATCTGATAACTCTGCCAATGGATAAATTAATAGCCTGCATACTCCAACGTTCCAGTAAATTAAATCATAATGATGCGATCAAGGTTAAATGCACACGGAAGAAGCATTACGCAACTATTCATAATAACCTTGGGAACAGTTTCACAAGTATATTAGGGCTATATGAACGCTAATACTTACATATCATTTAGAGAAAATAATTATTTCCACAAAGGTAAAAAGATAAGCTGTCTTGGTTTGGCCACAATATTAAATTTTATGCAGTAGGGCTACATCTGGAATTGTTAAATCCATATAATAATTTATATATATATATATTATATATGTGTGTGTAACTATGTATAGGAAGGTGTAACAGAATAATTATCCCTTATTTTATGAAGTGATAGAGGGTACGAAATTTAATATTTTCTTAATAAAGTGATTTCCGGAAATGCTTCATGTTAAAATGGCATGAATGGGGGGTGGGAGAATCTGAACTTGGAAAGTTACTTTGTCTACTTTCTATGGCTTTACAGTAATTTTATTTATCTAATACGAGGTATTAACAAAATGACAACGTTGGAATTTTTCAAAATTGTGACTGACATTTTAACACACAAAGTATAGCCTAATGACATGAACGAGTCGTGGTGATCATCCCATGTCTTCGTTCCGGGTATGGACCTGCCTTCGGATTGAACACTATCATCATATAGGTCTACTGCATTTATTGTGTTTTGGGTCTATAATTAATTTAATCTGTTTAAAGGAGGGGGAAATTATTAAAGCATAGTTGGAGTAAAGTGGTCCTTGTGTCAGGGTTTTAAATTGTGACAATAAAATTTTCAAGAGAATCAATTCTTTTGTTAATTGTGAGTATAGTAAGTAGAGAATCAATTTAAAAAAAAAAGGGAAAGGGGTGTTCGGAAAACTGATTTTTCGGATATGAAAAATATGAAACGAAGAAACACTGATATTAAACTCAAAACTGTATATATTTTGTATCACACGTCTTACAAAGCACAGAGAGCTGACCACCCTAGTTTAACAAGTTCAAAATGATCATTGAAGTAGGCCTACAGTTTAGGAAAATAAGTTTTTTCTTCTTTTGGGTGTGGGGGGGGGGGGATCCGTGGGATCGGCTAGCCCAGCGTCACAGTGCTAGCGGAACTTCTACACGGGGCGCGCGCAAATTTCAATTTCCCGACTGGAATGTTTTCGGTTAACCAATGATTCGGATAATCGGATAATCGATGCTCTACTGTACTAGTTTTGTCTGCTTATCAGTAGTAACTGGCATTATATTAAAACAATAGCGAACATTATTCGATTTTTTATATTAAAATAATTCTAGAGTGATAAGGAAAAAGCGAATAAGTCAAAATTCCAAAGTTTCAGGAATGACAAAAAACAGTTTATTTCCGCAGCATTCTTACACTATTTAGTTCAGTCCACCAGATATTTTTACATAGTATAAGATACTATGATACTAAGATGATACTATACCCAGATATTTTTACATAGTATAAGATACTGTGTAAAAATATCCGGGTAGACTGATCTAAATATTGTAAAAATACTGTGAAAATAAATCGTTATTTGTCTCTCCTAAAACTTTGGTATTTCGACTTATTCGCTTTTTCCCTATCACTCTAGAATTCATCCTTTAGTTTTCTGACACCCTAAAATTACTGGAGCTCCAAGAATATATATGCGGGGGAAGGGGCAAAAAGGTTTTAGCACCGCCACTGGGCCTATGGATATCAATTCCACCTAATTTTATAAGATGTGTCAATGTGTTAAACTGAACAGTTAAGGGACTGTAGAATATACGCGTAAAATCAATCTTCTCTCATTATTTAATCATGATCGGAGTGTTCAAACTTCCCTCGTGGGGGGAGTTTTATTATTTAAGATAGATTAACACCCTCCTCTTGCTTTATGAACAAAGAGATGCAATGAGAATTTTGCTTACATAGTCAGTAGAAACACTGGATTAAAGTTTAACTAACAACGCACGAAAGGAAACACTGCTATTTGCTATGGTTAAAGAATTGTCGCTGATTTATTACTTACAGATCTGTACCGCCCCAAACCAGTAGTTTCTTAGAGGACTTAAGTGCCTTGTCCAGAATTCCAGGCGATGTTAATCAATCTGGAGAAGTTTTGACCATCTCTGTTATTCTAAGAAGCTGTTCCACTTCACGTACGACCATCCAGTCACGTAGACCACTGGTCCTCGAAGCCCGGAGCTCCACGAATTCCTCTGGTTTAATTCTTTCTAGAGACCTGACTTACATCCACTAAAGAATGCTCTCTATGTAACAACACTTTCATCTATACCAATATTAAAGTTATGTTAGGATATAAACTACTGTACTGAAATGAAAATGCGCAGTCTATGTAAAAGTAACAAACACGAGAAATCCCATCTGATAAACCACCACCACTATCACTATTATTATTTATTATTATTGGTAATTATTATAGTGACTATACGACCATTGATTGCAATAAGGTAATTATTATTATTATTATTATTGTTATTATTATTGTTATTATTATTATTATTATTATTATTATTATTATTATTATTATTATTATTATTATCATCATCATCAGAGGAGGAGGAGAAGGAGGAGATGGAGGAGGAGGAGGAGGAGGAGGAGGAGAAGGAGGAGGAGGAGAAGGAGGAGAATAAATTAAGAATCTGATAATCAGATTTTACAAAACACGCTCATTCAATGCATTTTGTGTGTTTGAAAAACAAGTTTGTTCTGCTTTCTTTGGTGCTGCCAGCAGTTTTTTTTTTTATCAACAATGTCTTTCTTAGGTTTTGACCTACATTCCGAACGAATCAACCCTCTAGAAGGAGTTAGAAAAATAAACAATGTAATAAAAGTCAAATCTGACAGTAGCTATTATAAATAATCAAATGTTGAAATAATTCCTTCTTAAGTAAATGTGCAGCAAACACGTTTAACAAAGCTTGGATTAAATGAAATATATATGATTTCAGTTATTGTTACATATTTTTGCACATATTTTGCCAATGCTGGATAAGTACAAGGCTTGTAAACTTACTGACCTTGGGATAAGTAGGCTTACATATAGACTTTGGTAATGTGCCTACATAAAATCCAAGCTTTAGTTATATAATAATAATACTAAGATCAGGGTGTATAGGGTTTTGTGCTAAACTAAGGGAAAATGGAGAACCTCAGTAAATTACCCGGTATGAACTACTTCATTCTAATCGCAGCCCATTTGTCTCATTTCGGAAGACTATATATGACGGGCGCTTTTCCAGCAATAGCTGGGCAGCATATTATTACCATCTCTTTTCCCTATCGCTTTTCGGTGGCGTAGATGCCATGTTGGAATCTTCTCACTGTGTTCATCGCGAACGCTGCCAAACCTGACTTCAGACAAGGGAACATCTCCATCGCTCCCTTCATTATTAATTGAAGAGTGGAAATTCCAAACTATCTAGGGTAACATTTTGGTCTAAATAATTGATTTCATTGCATGGATTTGTTCTATGTGCCATTGCCAATGACACATATTTGTTCTAAGTGCCATTTAAGTTTGATGTGGCTTGGCACGTCCTGAAAATCGCTTTGGTCTATGCATTATTTCATGATGTAATGAAGTATTGTTGATTTCCTGGAAAGGCACACAGAACGTTTGAATTTCCACTCTTCAAATATACACGACTCATCACTACGCTAAAGAACATTGTGCTCGGAACTTAAGGTAAACGTCTTAATTACTAATTTATATGCTTTAATATATAGCCTAATATATTAAATAAAATATATAATATTCGTATAAAGAGGTAAAAATAAACAACTCGCGTAAATTGTTTATGACTGCCTTAGATTGCTACGCGTTTCTCTTCCATCCGTAACAGCAAAGTTGCTTGGCATACCAGATTAGTAGTAAAACTATTAGGCCGGAGTCCAGGTTCAATACTAGGTAAACTCTTCACTATTTTTCTAAACTAAAACATAATATGGAAAAGCTAAATCAAACTATGATCTTCATAAGAATAAACATGTAATAGACTATATAAAATTTCTTGATGGAGAGTCACAAACTTCGTCTTATGGAGATATTCAGTACCTACAGAACACGTACAAAACTTCGGTTTGCAAACATTTACAACGTCTTTGGTTAGCAATATGGATAAATAAAATATAGCTCGTGATGTTAACCAACTGGCTAATAACTTCAATTAATTTCATCCGTTTTAATAATTAACTTCAACGAGTCCTACAAATACTACATATAACAACATCTTAAGAAAGTAACAATTAATCCATTTGATTTTATAAGAGGTAATAGGCCTATGTAAATATAATTTCTAAAAGTAGCCTAGTAAAAAGAACAAACCGAAATAAATAGAAGAAACAAAGCACTCTCGATGGATTTGAAACGCGCATACGATATTTTTTATTAGTCCAGTAGTGTACCAAATAGCCACAATAAGAGGTATAGTGCAAGAAACGTTTGTCATTTGCAATTCATGTCATTTGCATGCAATGAGGGTCAGCTGTTTGATGATTATTTTTGCTATTTTTTGCACTGTTTAACACAGCTTCTGCCAGTTTAGATTAGCAACCTTCATTCAGGTATGGAAGAGCTTGGAAATGAGGGGGTGTGATGGGTAGTTTTCCCTGTGAGATATTATCAAGTTCTGAGATGAAGGAATCAAGGCTTGGAGACATAATGCAGCCTATATTTCCAAAGGCCATCAAAAAAGATCATTGGCCCCCTAACAGCAGCTGCCAAGAAATTCCGTGGCTATGACCTTAGACTCATTCGTGGATTCTTTCTGGCATGTTTCAATAACGCTAACGAAGTGCTGATCTTTCATACATCATCTTGTTTACGGCCAACTGCGATTTGAAAATCAAGAAACTCGATTTTTAGCTTATCCGACAATAGCATTGTCCGACATCTTACAGTAGGCGCGCAAATGTTCTAGACAGTGGAATGTCCTCTCTAGAACCGGCCCTGAAGCAAACAAGGCGTATTCTGTCTCACTTCAGCGCATTACTCGTATCTACGTAAAAGTGAGACAGAGATACTTGCATGGGCTACTTAGGGCCGGTTCTAGAGCGGACAATCCACAGTCTAAAACACTTGTGCGCCGATTATACTTTGTCAAATCCCACCATTGATATCATAACCAATAGTAGGCCTAATTACTAATCTTTTATAGTTTGCATCCGATCGGCGCCTTATTAACTTACTAGACATAATAATTCTACAAACCTAAACATGTATTGTGGGTGCCACTTTTTAAAGACTTTTTTTCCCTAGAACTTCCCCTATCTGCTGCCACCTTAAACCTCTTCGACCTGTCAATCAGTGAATAGAAAGGTAATTAGGCGTATTTACTCTTGTCTGCAGTCCAGTACAATGTTGCCAAATGCGTATCAGAGCACGGTTACTTCACTTGAGAAGTGAATGACAGCGGCAATACTGGGGAAACCCACGCGACTAAAAGAGCACCTGTTCTTTGTCGGTATCGGTGTCGGTGCAGATTTTCGGATTTTGGAACAATGCTATTATATTCTTTTGTAGAAAGACGATGGTTTGGGATGAGGTCTTCTTAAAATGGCACGAACAATACAAACGACATTTTTTTTTCAACTAGTTCAATCTGAAAACGGATTCTTGTAAGAACTAAACTAATGATATAACCCAAAATTTTCTCTCACAGTTCAGAGATGGCACGCCCCTATTTACTTTTCTCAGCACGATTTCTACATTACAAAAGGGTAACTATAATACTTTAATGTAAAGATATTACATTAGGAGGAGCATGGTCCATTAGGGAGATCCGCACCTAGATCAGTCCGTAGTTCGAGTATCCAAATGCACGCGGAACAGAACGACTGTCCCTACTATAACCTTCTTGTTTTAATACTTAAAGCTATTAATAGAAAGAAAAGTAAGAATTAGGGATGGGTCGATACCAGATTTTCTCGATACTCGATACTCCATACCGATACATGATTTTTTCCTCGATACTAGATACTTCGATACTCGATACCTTTAACATTTCCAGTTTCAATAAATAGGTACATTAAAAATTAAAATTTGAGAGAACTGTGTAATACCAACTAAATTAATTAAGTCTGCATATTTAATGAGACAAAATTTAATATCATCAGTAGCCTATAATTATTTTACATTAAAACTAAAATTAGTTTTTTGAACAGTTCACTTACAAGTTTTTGTTAAAAAATACTAGCATTCTCACTTAAATGCAGAATTACAAAAGTATCGAAAAAGTATCGAGCGAGTTTTCTGAAGTATCGTTCGAAGCCGATACCATGCAAGTATCGAGAGTATCGAGGTATCGAAAGTATCGAGGACCCATCCCTAGTAAGAATCATATCCGAACTTTATCACTTTCTTTATTTCCATGTTTATTTCCTTTCTCAGTACCATGTGCTCTAATCTATTGTCCTGCGACGCGTCAGTTGAAGTACTGCTGTTAGACAAATCTAAAATCTTTAAGACATGATACAACGTTCTATTATACGAGAATATTATTGATTGTACATTACATGAATTAATTCTACTTATAATTTCTGTTTGTATTTTGTTTATGTTAATTAGTTTGGTGCCAAGATTGTTAATAGTTTCTTTGAGAAAAGCTAATGACATTTTTGTTCTAATTAGTCCGTCAGCCGTAAAGAATATTGGGAGAACAAATCGTTGTGCTGGTAAGTATAACCTGAAGGCGTTTTAACTCAATCTTGAGCACAGATTTCTCCAGAATAAGTAAGATTTCTTACTCGCGTGTAAGGGAAAACTAGGTTATATTCTGCTCAGATATGATTTGCGTTAATGTATAAATTTCCTAAATCATAACTGGGAAAGAAGGGAAAAGTCAATAAAAACCTCAAATCGATTATATTACTTGACATAGCAAGCTTTCAAAATTGTTAATGGACAGGCGAAGAAGGAATCCTTCGTTAAGTCCTTCAGGCTTAGGCTAATATAATAGCCTATTTTAAAATTTTCTCTTTCATTCTTTCCTTGTATCTTCATTATCTTAATAAATTTATTAACAGATAGAACTTTGGAGTGTTTGCCTAAACTACTGCAAGCAAAGGACAACGGGTCTACACTATCCTGTAGCTGTAAGTACATAATTCAGGAACAGAATGTCATGCTGTCAGTTTAGAAATGATTGTACTTATTTCATCTAAAGAGGTTGTGTCTATATATATATGCAAGTGGATGATAAACGAGAAAATATTTTTCGTTCAATCTAACTGATGTTAAAAGTGCACTACACATATTATATAACATTATAAAATATCGTAAATTAAACGTAATCGGTTTTTCGTTCTTTTATTATGTAATATAACACTCAAAATTATTTATGTATATTTAGTGAAAATTTGTGTTTTTACTTTAAGGGCTAAGACACAGCTTACATCGACGGCACGTTTGAGCAGAGTTATCATCTCTCACACAACAGATCTGAAGATGAATATTTAGGATCGAAACATTTCACCGACCCAGAAATCATGTGAATATTTACGTCTAGATAACTGCGTACATTGTTTGCCTCGTATTTTATAATTCTTACGCACGAACAATAATTGTGAAGTAATTGTGACTTTTATGTTTGTACACCAGTATGTGTTAAGACTAGCCACCATACTGAACAATAAATATTGAATTGTTGGTGGTTCTTGATAATTTATACTTAAAGCTCAATCGGAACCATGAAACTAAATGATTTATACTCCTGTCCCTTTAATAGAGTCCCGTAAAAATTTTAGTACTGATTTGTCTAACCAACAAAATCGTGTGAAGTAGAGTTGGATTATTCCCACAAAGTCTCTGGCCTTGAAGACAAACCCAGCCAGCGAGCTTCTCGTTACGTCTCGTTACCAAGATGCGCGAATTCGGTGCGCGTAAGATCAGTAAGCTACCGCTGGGCAGAGAGTGAACATCATGCAGCATGTCGTCAGTCGTAGAAAATACAATAATAGTTGAGTGGAGGGATGATGCCGCTGCGAGAGAGACAGACAACACGTGGAGTGGGATAGGAGAGCTGAGCCAATCAGGGCGCAGCTACCTCCCCTAGCCAGGAACTCTACGAGCGGTGAGACTCGCTCCTAAGGTATATACGTAAAAACTCAGAGACGTTGTGGAGGTAATCCTACTCTACTGTCTGGCTGCGAGCTGAAGGCCGAGCTAGCGTTCCCCCACTACCTTACTATGCGCTTGCATTTACTGTCTATGTCTTTCCCCCACTATGCCACCAGCTCGGCCTTCAGCTCACAGTCAGACAGTACATATAGGAGAGTCAGAAAAAGTTGGATAGACATCACCATATTCTGGACTGGGTGTTTTAGACGCCATTACTTCGTTATTCATTACACAAGTAGAAACACATATCAGAGCTACCCTCATCTTTTTAAATAAGAAATGGACATAGCCTAATCGAGGATGCTTTTTTGTTTTACGGGAATGCTTAAACCCATCACAAAACTATTTTCCTGATACAAGCCTGCAGCTGACAGATTATAGAAGGTGCAAAGATGCAAATGTTGTGTTAAAGCCTGATCTGTGCCTTAACAAAATGCCTTCTGAACTATTAAAACAGTGCAGTTGTAGGACTACAGCATGTACTTCTAGTAGGTGTACATGTAAATTGCAATATTTGACATGCACAGAGTATTGCAAATGTGGTGAACAACGTTAAAGGTAGACTGAGAAAAAAGTGTGTTAGTTTTACACTCAGTTTTCCATAACAGAGTTTACTTATATGTCTATGAGAATATTATTTCACTTCTGTTCATATTTTTATTTAAAATCCAAAATAACTGATTTTCTTTAATAAATAGCAGTCAGGTAACTTCACAAACCATCTTAATCGATTTCTTGCCCTTGAAAACATATATTTAGACACCTAATGACGAGTATGACTGTCACAGGAGCAGAAATGTATACAAAATAAAATCGGTGTCGGTCATTTTGGAAAATGGCGTCTAAAACACCCGGTCCAGAATATGGTGACGTCTACCCAAATTTTTCTGACTCTCCTATATGTACTTTACACGATTTTGTTGGTTAGACAAATCAGTACCAACATTTTTACGGGACTCCATTACAAGGACTGTATTATTAAGACGAACACATTTCCGATATGTTGCTTGGTGAAAGTTACTTAAATCTCGCTTCTATATTGTCTAAAGTTCGTACAACATATACACCTGTAGGCATCTAACACCTAGAACTGAAAACGATCAACTTCAACGTTTCATAAAGATAACAGTATTCTATCCTACATCTAGGTATTGGATTTACTAGACACAGCATGTATTGTATTCGGAAAATATAGACTGGGATTCTCTCTCCCAGTGGTAGGATGAGTTTTTAAAGCAGAGCAATTGAACGGAAGTTCCAAAGTACATAAAACCACAATTTATAGTGTTTCCAGGAGCATCCCAATGCGGTATTCTCGCTCGACCTCTATTACAATTCACACTAATGCAATATAGATTGAGCTTCACATATAGCACATAGCTACACCGTACAACCGTTTCATGTGAAACTAGGTGCTGCAAGGTACTTATCTGATTTTGAGCCATAGAAATAAAAATGCTTATGCTTGTCATTTGCTATAGAGTATTACAGATGCTTGACTTATTAATAGACCTGGGGTTTTAGGCTCTAAAAAAATTACTTTTAGGCACCTAAAATAGGATTTTAAAACAAGTAAACAGGCTTTTAAAAGAGAAAATAGGCACTGAAAATAAGCTTTAAACATGTGTAGATAGACATAAAATAGACTTTAAAATATTACAAAAAAACACTTAAACTGTAAAATGGTCTTTTAAAACTGCAAGAAACGTGGTATAACTATTCTTAACATAATTAACTGCAAAATTAGGCATCACGAACTATATTCACTTAAACAGAAGTTCTTTCACTGTGACTTGACACAGTAGTCCTTCCCCCTTAATCCTCCCCCTCCCCCGTCAGTCAACATTCCTTTAGCGACAATTGTTTGGAATAATCAAGTTTCTGTGAAAACCCCACCTCTGCTGTTCTGCTTTTCATTGAGGGATGTCTATTATTAGATTGTAAAAATTACAGAAGTTGGATTTTATTTTAGATGTACAAAATAGGCATTTTAGGCGCTAAAATAGGCTCTAAAGGTCCAAATAGGCATTTTAGGGCACTACAAAACTCTATAAATGTAGGCCTAAGTGATTTATCATGAAACGTCCACATATTTAAAAATTTTCATGTTATTTCATAAGGAACAAAATAGGAATTTGCCTTAAAATCCCAGGTCTACTTATTAAGTATCAAGGCGCGTACCAAATGCGGAATTTTCGTTATAGGTAGTTTGAACAATATGTGGAATTATCTTCTTTTAGTTTTTGTTGTTTTTCATAATTAACTATTTACAGCCAATTTCTCAAAATGCATGCATGTGAAACGCCTTCAGGTTATACTTACCAGCACAACGATTTGCTTTTCTCCCCATATTTTTTAAGGCTGACAGTTTAATTAGAACATAACAGTACGCCATTACCTTTTTCTCAAAGAGGCTGTTAACAATCCAGGACCAGAAGGCAGAATATCTTCATTGAATCATCTATGATACAACAGATGAACATATCACGATTTTTTACTTGATTTTTCAACGTTTTTTGTGCACCTCTGTGTAAAGTGAGTGGGGGTGAGTCTTATAGACAGCAGATAGTTGTTGGTGCTCCAAATACTGCAACCTAATGAATTCGATAGGTACGATATATGTATTGCCCACATACTATTTTCATAGTACGAATGCTTAATGGTGAGAAGCTTAATGCTGCATGAACAACCTTTATAGAGGTAATCGTGACTTAATTAGATAGCATTACATCACTGGATCCGTAAATTCCTATTTAACCATTTAATTAGGGTCTAATCATTTTCCCATTAAACTGATCAAAATTTGGTCATAACAAGTCATGCAGAAAATCCTACAAGAGTATAATGAAATCCAAACGAACGCCGACCATTTTCAGATAAAATCGTATGAAAATATTAATTCAGTTTTAATTTTTCTGACTATACATCGGTAGTAATAGTTCAAGACGATACACGTATAACATGGAAAATTCCGCCTTTCGATATGCTTACTGTGATTATGAAATTACTAGCATTTTTTCCTGTGTTGGTAGAATTTTTTTTGTATATTATAATGGGAATATTTTCAACTGTTTTTAATAACTTGTTTTAAATATAATTATTAATTTGAAAATAATTATATATTTAGGTTTTTTAGGTGTTCACGGAAGTCTCAGAAGTTAACAATAGTATTGCTTAAGTTCAAATAACAGTTATAAAAATATAAAAAATTCTTCGAATCAAATCTGAATGTTATGATACCACTAATTCATTGTACAGTACCAAATCTCAAGGACGAAACAAAAGCATGTATTTATACTATACGCCAGGAAAACCTTAAATCACACGAAACAAGAATGTGTTGTAACTTCATCAAGTTTATGAGTAAAGGAGTACAAACGTAATGGACACAATAAGAAAATGATTTAAAAGCAAAGCAAAAACTCATTGACAGTTTTCACATCAAAATAAAAACAATGACTGCGAACAATCAAAGTCAGACTCCCGCAAAAGTTTATTTAGATGCCTGTAAATTTACATATATGGGATTGTCACATTTACGCACACACAAATGTTAACGGCCGTGATCGGGATCGAGCCAACGAATTTGGAGACAGAAAGCCACAGAAAGTCACTTTGTATTATGAAAAAATTAACACATACTTGTTGGGAGAGGATTTGTCTCCAAGTAGCATAATCTTTTAACTATATGAATTTTAAAAATCCATCATTCAGTATTGTAGGTTTCCTTCTTTTATTGTTTATGTTTTGGATTGTCTTAGTTATAAGTAGGCTTACACCAGCAATGGGATACTGGATATCGATGGAAAATACTGACTCAATGGAGATAGTACAGGCCTTTCTGTATATCTACTGAAAAATCAGTTCTCCTGCTATGTTAAAGTAATTCATTATCTCCCGTAAGGGTCACTTAACGTTGTAAACAGTCACACTTCCATGTGTACCAGCATGCAGTTTTAATTCGGTAATTACTATTGCCACAATCCTAAACTTGAAGACGGCAGGAGGTAGTAGGAAGTATATTACGCAAAGCAATAACTTCGTTTTCATGTACTGTATTTGCAACATTAAAACATATCCTAAGCGATCAACTATATTTTTACTTCCTCTGCCCGTACCATAGGTACTATATGTAGAAGAAGTATTGTTTCAACCCCCAAATACGAAGTAGAGTTTTTAACATAAATACAGTACACATTTTGAGATCCCTTGATTCCAAAAATACTATTTTCCGAAACATGTCTGTGTGTATCTGTATGAACAGTCTAGCTACAGAACGGAAAATCGTATGAAAACAAAATTTTGTATTTGGTTCTGGTACCTTCTGAAGATGTGCACAAAAATTGGCGGCAAGTTTCTATTATTTTTAAAGTGACTTTACATGAAGAAATTTTCGTTTTTCGCAATTTTCTCGAAAACGGCTCTAACGAATTTTCTTTAAATTTTGCACATGGGTTGCCTACACAAAGAGTTAAATTCTTTATTTGAAACATTTTTTTAAGAAAAAATTCTTTTTGGGGTAGTTATAAGTCACCCACTCTGAATACACGCTCTTTGCAATACGGCCTCTTGTAACGAAAAATCGTATGAAAATAAAATTTTGTATTTGGGTTGGGTACCGGTACCTTTTGGGGATTTGACACGAAGATTACTGACGACTTTCTCTTACTTAAAAGAGGACTTTACATGAAGAAAATTTAGTTTATCGCCATTTTCTCGAAAACAGCTCTTACGATTTAGTTTAAATTTTACGTATGGGGTGCTTATATTAAGAGCTAAAACTTACATTTGAAACATTTTGATTTATCTGAAGGGTAATTATAAGCCACTCACTCTGAATACGTGCTCTCTTGTTCTGTATCAGAAAGTGAAGTGAAAAAAAAGTATTGGCCATGCTTCAAGTAAAGAAAGTTACTAGAGTACATTAATCAGATTTTATGTGGGTTATGTATCCATCGGGGATGCAATGTGATGCGGTAAAGACATTATCTTCATTTTTACAACCAATTTACACGAAGAGAATTTCATACACAATAATTAGCTACATTATACTAAGAGGCTAACTTTTATTCGGGCAGAGGAAGCTATGTGAATTTCACATGATTTTTTCATATATTTGAAATAAATGTTTAAACATATTCTGAACGCAACAGAGTTTAACTATACATTTACTTCAGATAATAATAATAATTTAATAATTTGCAGTACACCTAATTTTTTTTAATAAATAAATAATTGTTTCTTCGTCATAAGGTTATTTATTTCTCCCTCGTCTGAATTCTGATTTCAATGTGCACAATAATCTGTTAAAATCTCAAACTACTTCCATAAGTAAAAACCAGTTTCTAGTCTTCGAAGAATATCCAATGCCAGATTCTTACTGAGAAGGAACCTTCAAGCTCATGTTAGGAAGGATAAACGAAAAAATATACTCGGAAACCGAATGCAGGCTATCATTACAGAAGTATCATTCCATGTGCAACACAGTTACAGCTAAAACTTTGACTACGTGAACTCGTATATTTCAATAAAGTTATATTAAACCTTTAAAATCGAATAACAAAATCAGTAGGTCAATTGGAGTAAGTATTTCCTTACAAAGACGTAGGCCTATTACTTGTACAGCGAACTCCACTGTAAAACTATACGGAACTATACGGAATGAATTTGGTTAAATTTCTGGGTTTTGACACCAGTCTCGATATAAGTGAAAGGACGAGTTCGATTCTAGTCAGGGAAAGTTTTGTCTAATGGAAATCTTTTCAGCGCTAGACAACTGAAATTTTTAAACAGGTTTCCATAATAACCTAGGCCTACATAATAGCATAGGAACGAGTAAGGTAATAATTAATTAACACTCTGAACTATTAGTGCTATAAATGTAAAATTAAGATAACAAGCAAAGTGTGGTCGCCACTTCTTAAAGAATTTTTTTTTCCAAGAACTGCCTGTACCTGCTGCCACCCTAATACTCTTCGACCTGTCAATCAGTGAATAGAAAGGTAAATTAGACGTATTCATACTTGTCTGCAGTCCAGTAAAACGTTGCCAAATACTTACCACAGCGTGTTTACTTCACTCGAGAAGTGGTGAATGACAGCAGCAACAGTGGGGAAACCCATGCGACTACAACAGCACCGGTGTAGATTTTCGGATTAGGGAACAATGCTATCATATTCTTATATCGATAGACGATATGGCACCAACAGTACCTTTGCTGTGTGTTTATACATTTAAGTTTCATTATCCTCATACTAACCTGTACAATAAAAAGACCGTAGGGTCTACTTAGTTACCGCATATATAAAATCATGAACATCATACTCATATTTTCCATTAGGCTAACCGTAGCGACTCAACGAATTTCCCAATAGGCGTATTTAAATAAAAATGATAGAATTGTTTTTCACCAAGAGACTATCATGTTAATGCAGGCGACAAGACGATTATACTATTAAAAATATGTTGAGAGAATTTTAAGGGAGTTATCTATTGCTGTCCGAAGCCGCTGGGGAGTTCGTAGCGTGGCTGCCTTCCACCCTGACAGCCTGGGTTAGATTCTGGTCGGGTCGGCGATTTTTCATCAGTGGGGCCTGCATTAGGGCAGAACTCATTTAATGTTGCTTAGTACTGAAAACTAAACTCATGTCTACTGTCGCAAGATGGTCTTCTAGCAAGCAATTAACATAATTAAGTTGTATACCTATTATAGTATAGAAACAAAAGTATCTTGCCCTAAAGATTTTACAACGTACCGTTCACGTAGGCTACGTAACCATAGCAATTTTATGTGAAAGTAATACATTTTTTGTTGTTCACGAAGCACAATATATTATTGAAAAGTCTACTATTCAACATTCATCTTTCAACATCAAAGAATATTTCTGCATATTTTATTCACACAGGTCTATGGGATGAATAAAATTTATAAGCAAAATTCTTCCTAATTTACAAAAAAAAGATACAAATTATCATAGGTAATGTAACGAGAGCTTTAGAATACATCTTGAGAGACTCCAGACTTCGAGTTATATTTGTGATTATTTAGCGAATACTCACAGAATCAAACATAACATTAATAATGATAACTATGAACATGAATTAAATATATCGCTATTCGTGACATGTATGTAAACAAGATAATCTATGGCGCGGACTAATCGATATGTTATAATATATCAGTCATTGCGTCATCGGCGATAGTGCGACTGTTTTATTTTTTAGATTAATATCCTTGTTGTAATTAGTAGGCTAATACCGTGTTATTACTTATGTATTTATTATTATACGGGACAATAATACAATGCTTCTTCATCTCACATATAACTTACATTATTTTCATTATCTCCTTTTGTTTATTATGCAGCTTATATTTACATAATCGCTGTGTTCAATGATTAATTTTTTTTATCAAATAAACTACAAGTATGAAAATGTTTTAGTGTTCATTTCTTATAAATTTTTATGAAAAAAAAAAGTGCACGTAGGTGCGATAAAATTAAAGTGATAAAAATAAAACGACAAAATTATGACAATAGACATTTGCGATTGTTTGAAATAACACATATTTTACTGGATTAGTCACTAATTCATGAGCTAAGTAGTGTATAGCTGTAGTTTAAAGTATCTCCTGCATTAACCCTTGTTATTTCATGGATCATCCAAGCCTGAATCAGAACATGAAGTACATAGGCTACTTCCTAGGCTAAGCGGAATAGAGACGGCAAAAGAAAGCGAAGAAAGAGAATCAGATCACACCGTAAAGACTAGCAGATGGTAGCGTCCAGGAAATTCATTGCGTCCGAGTGCCATAAATTTTATAAAACTTTAAATTCCTATAGGAAGTTCATAACATGTAAAATATTACGTCTATGTAATCAGTAAGGTATGAAATACATTAAACAGTGCAATAGAACTGGAATTTTAATAAAACGAAAAGTAAGAATTGTATACTTACTGGGTCGTTCGGCTTCATCTGTCGGTGAGGAACCATCTTTGCTAATGCCGTTCTTGTGGTGGTGCTTGTGACGTCGGTGATGAGAGCGTCGCTTGATGCCGGGCAGATGCACGCCTACGTACATTGTGTGGGCGCGGTGACCTGCAAACAACATTATTACATTATTATAATAATGTACCGGTAGTACAGACTGAATTTTGCCTTGCTACCTCTCTATAATATTACATAATTAAATTCCCACTACAGCTAATAAATTACATGTCTCATTTTGTGAAAGACTACAGGGTTACAAGTAAACCAGCGTCTGTCAACCTTTTTCTTGAGCTTAATGACGCGAGAAGCCCCTAAGTGCTTTTGTGAGAAAACTGAAAGTTTGGGCATCAAGAGTTGAAAATGGAAACTTTCACTTTATACTAACTTACAAGTTTTATGATTTCGTTTCCAGTATTCCTGAAGGAGAAAATTTAGGTTTGAGATGGGTGGTAAACCCTTTCTGTGAGCAAGGCTGAGTTGAGTTCACAACTTCACGACCAGCTGATTGAGTTATCTGCTGACAAGTGCTTACAACTACAGTTCAATAGTAAAGAATTGGACAAGTTCTGGCTACAGGGAAGGAGTGGTTTGTTTGAATTTTAATGTTGATCGCGTTGCTTTTCGGAATGAAGTGGTATGTGTGCAAAATTTCGTGCAAATTGATCAAAGCATGTAGAGTTATACAGGGAACAATACATACCCACACACTTTCCAATTTTATATATTTGATTAACTGACTGTAGCGGATCGTCTCTACATTTACGAGTAAAATATCACATTACTGTGACTTGAATACTGAACTCTCATACCATCTTAATAATATTGTGCACAATATTTTCAAAGTGAAAGAATTACGAATGCAATCCTATTTTTTCGCAAGACTTTCCATCCAATATGAATTCAGTGCAAGAAACATGGCGCACTGAAAGCAATCCACTGTCATATGTGGTTTTTCTCATATTGGCTACTACATAGTGTTTGGAAGAGGAATTGTATTTGTAGCTAACCAGCTACACTATGCATTGAAGGGTGACAGTTGAGAGTATTATTACTAGAATCATGAATATATAATATATGGAATCGCTGATTTTTGCAACATTCTCTGCATCATGCGAAACTGTCTTGGGAAATGAAACAGACACAGGAATAGTGATTAAACTAGGTTCCCAGCTTTCCCCTTGAGCACAGCATCACATATAAAAAAACTCTCTTCGTTGCTGGTACAGAATAATGAGTTTTGAAACCACTCTATCCTGAATCTGGGTTAATGTGAACTGTTATTACATTGAAAAAAAGTACGAGTAATTACGATCTCGTTTTTGCATCATAGAAAGACAGTCCTCCAACAGAAACATCCAGGATTAGAATCTAGAACTGATCAGAATTCACGAATGAGATTTCAGTCTCACTAAAACACGTGCATGCTTTTAAAAATACTGTAGGCCTTTTGCAAAAACATAAAATAGTGTAACTGTAATTGTTTGTGTGATTTGAGGCTTTCTCGGTGTTAAGAATATATTATTGTTTCTTGGGCTTCCAACCGGGTGAGTAGGAGGATTGGTTCCAAGCTTTCGGTAGCTATTTCTGCTGCTATCTTCTGGGAGAAGTGGGTACCCGCCCTAGCATATCCTGTTTTTCCTATGTATAACACAGACATTTCCCAATCCTGCTCATTTCTGGGTCATCAATGAAAATCATCGTACTATTATAAACAGTCGCGAAATTTGTCTCTGCCTTCGTTGAATTTTGTAAGATTTTCGACACGATAGTATGGTATTAATGAATTATATGAATAAGGGATAGTTCATTAGCCAACGAGCTTTCAATGGCATTTATTAAGGTATGATTTTCACCCTTTTTAGTTTCATCATTTTCATACGAATATGCCTATCTTAATTACCGTTAAAGGTAAGTTCATACGAATTTTTTTGTTTGACCATAATTAAATGATTTTAGATTAATAAAAATCGGCTAACCGCGGCAATCAACTGTTAGCAAGTTCTCGTAGTTCTTTTCTTCTGCGATAGATGGCAACTGATTGCGAAGCTTGTTCTTGGCCCTTTCCTTGAAACGTACGGATTTACAAAGGAGAAATTAACTCATTTCAGTACAATATTAAAATAACACGAACAGAATTTATTTTATTTTAAATCCAGGCTGTTTATTATGCAGTTACATTTGGTGTTCTCAAGGTTTCAAGTGTTCGATAATAATCGACACCACTCCTGTGTTATAATGAAATTCTGTATCGAAATGGATATCACAATTATAGACTACTGTTACGTCACATACAAAAGAGTATTATAGAATGGTCGGGAAACAATACATTTTGTGACAGTGACAACATAAGAAGTTACCGACTAGAAGTTGCATAAATTCGCTATGTATGGCACTTTATTGCAACATGGAACATATTTATATATACTTATGTAGACTGACTTAGCCCATATGAAACAAATTGATTTAATTTCCATCGTAATCAATGTTGTCACCGCGATAAGTAGGATCACAAAATACGAGCTGGTAGTGTCACTTGAGAATTACTGACCTAGTCAAAGACACACCGCTTTCCCTGCCATCTTTGGTTGATTAGTTTACCATTTATGTTAACGCCGGTAAATTTCATAAGCAGTAACCAGTAAAGGCTATCACAAAGTACCATGCTCGAAAATAACCTGTTTAATTCTTTGTCCTTTTATAAACTGAACACAACGTTAAGAAATAAAGAATCATATAGCCTAATTATGTAGTCAGGTGAATAAAATAAACCTTAAAAATTGAATTCTAATGTGAGAGTTCTTTCATTAGTGATAAGTTCTTTACTCTTTATGGAGTATGAATTCATGCAAGTTCAAGCTAATTTGTCACGGTGGTATTGGTAATATTGTCAAGGCTAAGTATACTGCAGCACATGTATAGTACAATGCAAACGTGTCGTTGCAGTGTAAGCTGGGGTTACACAAATTAAACAAAATGTATTCTTACAGATCCAAAGATCCTTCCAGTATGAGGAGATTAGAGGCCAGTTATGAACTTCTACACGAATTTGGAGGCTTCAACGAATATATAACTGGCAAGATTCTGGTGCTAAAGAACGGGTTATGCATGGCAAATCGACAAAATTAACTTAGAGAAAGTAGTGACCATAAAATCAGATATATAGTAATTAGAATTCAGGCAAGCGGAATTAAGGAAAGACGGTAAAGCATCAGTATGGGCTGGTTGTGAGAAAAAGCAAAGTTCTGAAAATGTGCGAGGGAAAAGTCAGACGACTCGTAGATGTAAAAATAGGGAAATTAAAGACGCCCGTAACAGAGAGAGAATGTGAGTTTAGAGATCTTCAACAGCTCAGGTCATTGGGGCCTATCGAAGACGGTGAGATGTAGTTTTGTAAGCCAGGGTCAGTTGTGCCCAGGACATGAAATAGGTTGCACTAAAGAGGGCTTGCAAAACAGAGGAGCTCAGTGGGAAGAAAGATGTAAGAAAAAGAGATAATATTTACAGTTGCAATGGTAAAAGAGACGTTGGAAAGTTGCCTTTTAGGAGGAACTCTATGAAAAGGAAAATATGACAGCAACACTTAATAATTTAATGGAACAGCAAAAACATGCCCTCTGCGTGCAGTAGGCCTATATGAAGCAGATAAAGTGTTCACACGACTGAAATACGGCCCATAACAGACGAAGATGTGGAAACTAAATAGAAATGGTGAAAAGAAAATATAATTCTTAATTATATAATATATAAATACTTTCACAAATACCGCAACGTACATGTATCGGATCCTCATAATTACAATACTAGAAGAAATAAAACATTGCCTTTAATAGAACCAAAATACTTCACCTCTTCTGGCTCTTATTATGGTCCAAGACTCTATAACTCTATAATTAGGTCACATCCAGAAATAGTACATATGAACAACAAAAAATTCAATAAGTTTATCAAAAATATTATTTCATAGTTCAAAAGTTATTTCACTCTGTAGGCCTACTTAGTAGACAATTAAGGAACGATTTTATTTGTAATAACTCAGGGTTTCAATTTTGTTCTTACTACTTTTCCTTCTTTCTTTTTTATTATTACTTTTTTTAGGTATTGATTTAATTATATTTTCTTTATGTATTTGTAATTTGTATTTTGTAATGTAAATAGCTGAACTATGCCCGAGCACGAGCGCTTGCTCATTCGGGTAGTCTTGTTTGTACTGTTTGTACTGTATACCTAGGTAAATATTTATTAAATAAATAAATAAAATAAAATAAATAAATATGGGTTTGCAAGAAAGATTAGTTAAAATTAGGGTGTTGGAATAACTGAAGGTAACATAGAGAAGTGGAATATACTTGAATCTACCTTTTTGAGGCAAGTATGAAGATGAGGAAGAGGATGTGATTACACTGAAAAATGGGAGAAACAGTTCCTGTCAGAGCGGTTTATAAAGTCGTGCAGAGGGATTAAATACGCTACGTTGGGAGCTGGGAGGAAGCAAATGTTGTAATTTTTATACAGTACATAGGCTAAATCTGGCTAAAGTGAACAAGATAACATTCGAGCTAGAAGCAACACTGCCAAGATAGGCCTAATGTATTTTCTGCGACTGTCCAGTCCTATAACGTATATCGTGTTAAATAGTTTCATCCGCTATGGTAGTGTATACACTTAGCGCCGTATATCTCCGAGTCAGCATACGAAACAGAAACTTGAACGTGGCAGAGGATGGAAAGAGGGGACAAGAGAAAGAAGATCGCAATTCAACTAAGGAAAACTAAAAGCGTATGTCTAGGCCTATTAACAGGAGCTGTCTTCCTGCTAATCTAGAAACTGAACTGACCGAACGTTTTTGTAGGAATAGTAAGGGATGATTTCACAGTGGTTGACCTGGTTCCCCCCTGTTGCTACTTTCGCCTCTGGAGTTCTCAAGAACTGTAACGGCCGGCAAGCTCGTATATATACAGCAGGCATAAGGCTATAATGAGTAATGACTAGGAAAAGGCATTTAATGACCATAAAATAGTGAAAAAATGCAAAATACAAAATGCATTTATGACCTAAAATAGTGAAAAAAGAAACATTTTTTTTAAATGACCAATAAGTTTTCCATTATTACTTATATTTACTTTTTAAAGTAATGGATTGCTAAAGGGAATTTAACGGATATGAGTGCATTATTTACGAATTTACAATACAAAACACACTTATTTTATTACTAAGAAAGTATGTAGATCTATACTACTCGGACACCCTTAGCAAAAAAAAAAATTCTTTCTCTACTGGCATGCCCATCAAATTGCCTCAAGCAAATATATGCCATTTAAAAAGAAGACAAACTACTATGGTGTTTACAAAAAACCTGAACTAAAATTAACTATGAACGCTTGGCGGATCTCAAATAAAAGTTACGATTTGTGCATGGAAAAAGCTCCTCTCTATCTCCACTGACCTAAAATATTATTAATAAATTTCATTTTCAGACAGGGTAAAATGGTTTTAAAATAGAGAGATTGTCCACCTTAGAACCCTTGTCGTTTCACTTATCTGGGGCCTTTTATAAAATATAAAAATAACATAGAAGGCACAAGCACACGTTAAAAACACTGTTGTCAAATTAATAAAACTTCTTCTTGGTCCCAGATGCGTCTAATACTCGAAAATGCATTTCGATGCAAGTTGCATCATCTTCAGTTCAGCTTGGAGAACAAGATAAGTGAAACGACAAGGGTTCTAAGGTGGACAATCTCTCTATTTTATGACCTAAAATGCCGAAAAAGAGCTAAAAATACAAAAAATGGCCTAAAAATGCAGAAAATGACCTAAAATGCAGAAGGTGACATAAAAATTTCCAAAAAAACCTCTGTATTGAAAATCACGACAAATGAAAAATAAAGGGGAAAAATGCAAAAACAAATTGCCCTTATTTAATAAATTATTTCATGAAACACATTTATGTATATTCGAGCTACCTTTTAACTTCCATATAAAAAAAGATGCAAAATCATCAAATGCCTTGCCCTAGTAATGACAATACGTCCTTTTTCCGACCCAGGTGTAAAACTGTCCATCGGCGCCACACCAGAAGAATGTGTACTCTTTAAATACATCGACTCTGGGATTTAGCGATCAATAAGCGACCCCCATTAGGACGGGACACATTGTAAAACCATTTCTTAAAGTCACCTCGTCCTCGGGCGGTGGTGTGAGACGAGGCCATCAAGTTTTTGAAAATACTTAGGCCTATACCAAGTCGGTTGTACGCAAAATATCTTTGCGTAAGAGGTTACTGTATCGTTACGTCATCAGCAACTGTAGTTCAGTGTACACATTCGTCTTTGATCGGAAATATTGACATAATGCATTTGTGAATGATTATTAGGACCCGGAAGTTTTTTTAAAATCATACTTTTAATAATGCATTCTTATTACATGCTATTATTAATATGTGTACTATACTCGAAAGAAATAACAGAAAATTGATGGTTTCATTTTGCATATCGTCGCATTATCTTGTTAGTTTTGTGTTAATGAATCATATTTGCTTGGCATTAAAATATCTGTGCGTATTTTATTAATTTGTCACATTTTAACGGCATATTTCTGACAGATTTTAAATATTGCTCATATCTCTGTTAATTCGAACATTTAGGCATTTTGGCTAAGTGAATGTTTGAGAACCGACTGTGCAAAGATTGATAGTACATAGCCTAGTTTTTTCTCGGAATTTATTATATAATATTAAAGGGACGTTTCACTTCATTATTTCTAATTTACTAAAATTGGTTGCATTGACCTTGTAGGCTATACTTAAAGTATACTTATTTCATTTTCTTGTAGCGTGTGTTTCTAGGATTAATGTTTTCATATGTTTCACAGTTTGCATACTGTTTTATTTTGTTTCATTTCGTTGATTTCGTCGTACTACATATCATTCTACTGTGGATTTTTTTCCTGTTTGTTTAATTGAAATGGTATTCTTTGTTTTTGCAATCTGTAGTGACAGAAAGAAATTAAAATAATTTATGCAACTTCTACATTTTTTGTAATTTATAATGCAATTCAGCTAACAAGAGAACGTAAAATATTAAAATTACTTAGATAACGGAGCATAATTAATTGGTTCCAGAGTATAGTTTACAAATTTTAGAGCATAATTGCACGCATATTTCGTCTTCTGATAGAGCATTAACTTTCGAGCCTTAATGATGACGTAAATTTCAAATACAGGTCCGTTCTGTTATTTCATTAAGACATTAAAGAAATGTTGATCCCATAGCCTACAGCAGATCCCCTTGATCATGTATTGTATTGTTTTCCTAGATTCTCTCATCCTTCATGGATGACACCATTTCTTTCCCCCCCCCCTTAAACTTGAACATGTGTTCCATCTATTGATGGCTTGAATGTGCAACGATTACACAAGTAGTGTCACATTCCGCTTTTAATGATCCTTCAACATGTCAGAACGCACGTTACAATTTACAAAGTTAACAATGGTAGGTTTTGACAGTGAATAATACAGTAATTTGAAGTATTCTGAAAACAAAAGTAAGAAACATAGAAATCTAATGAACAACGTCATCAGAGCAGACTACTGTCTCGGGAATGGCATCTTGGCAACATCAGGCGTGAATTCTGATTCATGTCAAGCCAGACAGAATGGAACCAGCTTCTTCTTGATCTGATTTCTCAACACCTTTAGCAATAGTAATTATTTTCCTCTACAATAGTCTGCTGGACTACAAAATGAGAAATAGCAGTTACTTTGAAAAAATCTTAAATTGACAATTTACTTTGAATATGAATGCATTTTTAGGGTAATCTGATTTGGAAAATAGTGATTTTTGACGATTTTTCTGTCTGCAGAATACAGTCTGCCTCCCTTCTAGTAACTCTTATTTCATTCTAGCGTTTTCTTGACTCATCCCCTTACTGCAATGAGAAATAGCAGTAACTTTGAAAAATTATTAAATTGACAATTTACTTTGAATGTGAATGCATTTTTAGGGTAATCTGATTGGGAAAATAGTGATTTTTGAATTTTTCTGTCTGGAGAATATAGTCTGCCTCCCTTCTAGTACCTCTTATTTCATTCTAGCGTTTTCTTGACTTATCTCCTTGCTGCAGTGACCGATTCAATTATAATGCAATAACGAGCTGGATTAGTGCAATATTCTTCATTACCAAGTACATAGTGTGCGTATAAACGCTATTGCACTACCGTACTGTAAAAATTGGACGTGAAGTGTTTTAAAAGTGCACATGGATATGAAATTAAGCGCGTGCGGAACTTGTCTGTCCTCTTCAACGTGAAGTAGGCTAGCTGCGGTGTTTGGCAAAGTACCCGGGCACTGGCATTTGGATCTCCTCCAACCGAATACGCATAAAACATGTATTAATATAGTCCGCGATATAATTATGATCTATAGTCTCAAACACAGACTCAACGAAGAGTAAGTAAACCCTACTCAATAAATCAATCCAACAAGCTGTTATATCTTCATGGGATACCCAGTGCATGGATAACTTCACCGAATGGACAGAAGTGGCTTACTGTAATTAGATTTTAACTGGTTTTTAGTATGACTTCCTCGTTACTACCAGCAGGCACGATGACGTAGGCCTGTCCAATGACTTTCGTGAATCTCTTTCAATTTCTTACTGAAATAATGGAATCATGTTGTCATATTATGACATCAAAATAACTATAATTTATAAATCTAGGCTGCTGGCAAATATTGTTCTACCAGAACTCAATGAAGTCTAAAGACGTGGGGCAATTTCTTTTTTTTGGGGGGGGGTCCTCCATCACCCCGGAGCCCTCGACAATAGGCCATACTCCGGTACCAATAACTTTTCAGAACATTTGTTCTATTGCTCCATTTTTCGTTCTTGTAGACCTTTGTCCTAATTCAACGGAGAAATGTCTGTTGAGCTAGCAATTTGCTTCAGCACTAATAGAAGTATATATTTTCTTAATATTTATTTATCTCGTCATCTGTCATGCGGGGGTCGTGTCTCCAATCCGGTATTCGCCTGGTAGAGTAAGGGAAACCCCGAGAAAGCCTCACTCAGACCGGCTACTTCTCGGATTCACCCGCAGCGGCCCGAGCACTTTGGGGTAGGGTTTCCCAGCATTCTCCTACGGTGTGTGTCACTTTTGATTAATCCCAATTCCGGGTTTTCTAGACATCGACCAGTTTTCCTACCGCTTTTGACATCTATTATGTGTGTCGCAATGCCTTTAATTGCTTCGCTCGCCGATTTCGTATCCAGAACTTGAGTTCTGGCGGCCATCATTCTCTTGCTTGCATTACTACTTGGATAAGGTTTCATCATCCCTTTCTATATCTAGCGGACATGGTGCATTGTATCGGGTTCACAGTCTTCACAGTAGCAGAGGTAGTCCTCTGTTAGATTGATCATACGTATTTAGGTCTGCTGTGAAGAATTCGTATCCCAAGAAGAACTGTGATGTTGTGTAATCTATCGTTACATGTTTCAGCTGAATCTGGGGAAGTAATCCTTCGTCATCAGACCCTTTGTATTATGTCTCCAGCGTTTTCCCCACATGATAATTGTGTGGTGTCGAAGTTGGGAGTCAGCCTAAGCTCCTTACGCAATCGAAATCCATAGTCTATTTACTAGATCTCATCACATGGTCATAAAATTTCCTTTTGACCGCAATAATTGTCATAGATCGCAAGCGACATCGCTTCAGTCTGTGAACTAGAAGTGAATATTTTTGTCACAATGATCCGTTCCCAAGGTTGGCGGGCCGCTCCCAAAATACGGCACCAGTCGATAAGGTGAATATAACATCACCTTGACTCTTAAACGTGTGTGCGTATCCGGTACAGCTCATGAACACTCGAGCAGCACTTATTCTCTGCAGAGAGATTTACTCAGGCTTCCTGTGTTTTCGCTACATTAACTTTTATTTTATTAGTTCCTTTCGGATGAAGAACATCAATTGGCACTCAACGGTGCCATGCTATAACGCTCACATTGACAACTTAATTCCAAATATTTTTATCCTGAATCTTCAAATATATTTTTATTTCTTTGGTTTTATTTTCTTACGATAAATGTTAAGAGAATAGTCTGGTGAAAAATGACGTAAAATTAAGGAAAAAATCCAGTTTAAGATCATCTTGACCCTCCTTTTAGTATGTTTTCTGATACTGAAAAAGTTAAAAGGGGTTTTAAAGCATGGTGCAAGTAGACAATAATAAAGGAAGAAGACTTCACTTAAATATTATTTCCAAATTTTAAACACATTTTTTCACATCAAAATTACCCCTTGCAAAACAATTTTTATACTAATCTCTTACACTTTTGCACACTTATTACTTGTTACTTTCTAAAAATATTTAAAGTGGTACTTACTTCCTGTATTCATATTTTAGATTTTTTACAACTTTTTGTAAAGTTAATTGAACCGAATTAAAAATATAGTTTTTGTAATTATATATATAGGTATAAATATATAGGCCTATATATATATATATATATATAAATCAACAACGGTATATTGTTGACAGTGGTCACAGGTAGCTTTGGAAATAAATGAAACGGGACTTTGACAAATTGCAGAAGCTATCGATATAATTCATTTGTGTAAATAAATATTGAAGAATGAAATCCACGAAAATAATGTACAATGTGCTGCAGTCACATAACTTTCCCTACCCTGGACATAGAGAATGCCGTATGAGGTATGGTAATATGTATATTATTACATCGCAGGTTTTTGGGAAGGGAAGTATGGAAGTGATATTGAATTTATTTTTAATTTCATCACCGGAACGGTTGTATGGTAACATGAGAGTGAGAATAAAATATTCCGCAAAGACAATACAATTTTATGTTCCGGAATTTCTGTTTCTTCTTACTTCAACTCCTACCAGGGGGATGGGGATGCAAATTTCTACATCCTCTAGAGCCATAAAAAGCTAATGAGCGCTTTCTGAGCGAATAGCTTGAGTGCAATAAGTCGTTCTTTAATTTCAAATTCTAAATACCTACATAAGGACCTAGAATTTGAAAATCGAAAGTCGCCGGGCTTTTTAAGCTAGTATCTACAGCCTATAAGCGGCTTTGCCTTACTGGCTGATTGACAGATAATCAACGTAGAGCCTAAACTGTAATAGGTAAAGACTTGGAATTTTGACAGTACCTTCGTTTTATAATGTAAGTGCACACTAAGAAAATATTTTGCACATTTTTTATTTTTTATGCTAAAAATCAAACGTTTGCGAGGAGACGAAATGCCTTCCATAAATACACAAGCAATTCGATTGTTGTGGAAAACGGTAGCAAGGCAGTATTCAGTTGTGAAATTAATTCAAGATGGCCTTGCTCGGTTGCTATCTTGATTCAATTGTTTACGATTCCCCTAAATCTGATTTTTTTAAACATAGGTGGACAGAAGGGGAGAATGAAAGCACACCAAAATGGAAAAACATAGATGGACAGAAGGGGAGAATGAATGCACGCCTAAATGGGAAAACATTGAATGATTTGGACGAAACTCATTATGCGGAGTTTTATATATATATATATATTTTTTTTTTTTTTTTTGGGAACTCGAATCTGACGTCGTGAAATGCACCTCGAAGCCGGGTTTTTAGTTTTTCAATAACCAATAGTTATAATAAAATTGTTTATGCTTTATTTGGGTAAGGTTCATGAAACTGTGGTTCATTTTAATCCTTTCATTTAGAATTTATTTGCCAGCATACTATTCGTTTAATTATATATCTTTATTGCGTAAAACAATATAATCAAGATAAAAATATGCAATTCCTGCAATTTATGTAAAAACGAAGTCAGTGTTAATAAATTATTTAAACAAAACATCTAGCAGCTGAGTAAATAAATTTATTTCCAAATTGTTGTACATTTCGACAGTGTCTGGTGTAACGAGGTAACGAAATGTACCGTATTCATCGACGTTCGATCACGGCGGTGGAAGGTGATTTGTCTAACCAGTCAGCCACGGTGCAAGACAAGAATTAAAACCTGTGTGTATTTTTTAAGTAAATATTTCAGCTCTTGGTAAATTCATGTTGAAGTAAACAAAATCATAGGCTAAGTGCCGTTTTCGTGAAAATCGCGGAGAATGAAAATTCCTTAATGTAAAGTGCACTAAAAATAAGAGAAAGTAATAATATGTCACGTCATTTGTTTTCGAGCTTTTGGTTTAGCCTACGGAAAAATGGTCATTCGTAAAAACGTGCGGGAACATGCTGAATACTCGTCACCAAATTTAACGGTAGAAAACAGTAGTTTCGCTGCCTGCAATATCTTACCTATGGTATGGGTGGAGAAAGTAATAAAAACTTAGATGCTTTTTAAGGTATTAGAAATATAGGTTATTAAGAACCGATCTAGAGCTTAACTCGTAGATCGATTACAAAAATTAAAAATATTCATAGGCCTACTATTCAAGAAATTATAACACTGCCAATTAAACAGAAGATATGTTAAGAAAACAACGTGGGACTTCACCTACGAGTTACGAGTATAAAATATAACTTAAAGATTTATTTGATAATAACAAAATATTTTATTAATCTTAGCTGAAAGATATTAATTTAATTCAATTACTGTAGGCCTATATAGTATTTTTAGAACTATTAGAGAGAAGTAGCCCATTTTTAAAAATTGAAACTGTTTACTTCAATGCAAGTTGACAGGCTGAGACAAATAACCAGTGAAGAAGATGCTTAGAATAATAACTTAGTCCTACAGCCTGCATTAAATGAATGCCACTTGAATTATAAGATATATCTAGCAAGTATATCGGTATATTATACTGGTTAAGTGTGTGTGTGTGTATATATAGATATCTTTCTTTCTTTGTATTAGTTTTACCTCTCCCTTTTAGGATTCAAGCAACCCAAGCCGCTCGGGCCTATTTATGCACCAAAAACAGAATGGAAAGGGTAACAATACAAGTATGAAAATAACCAAATTGTTGTAAACAAACCCTCAAAGAAAAATGAAATACATAGATATCAGGTTCCGGTAGCTAATATAATATTTGAGCTGGTGTTTCCGGGTAGACCCGTGTAGTCTTAGCAACCGGAAAAAAGAGTATAGCTGAAATAGATTTTTAAACCCGCTCTACTTCATTCATTTATTTGTAACAGTATGACAAACAGACTTTTTTTTTACATAGATTCATGCCTAAATGGGAAAGAATTGAATGATTTGGACGAAACTCGCTATGCAGGGAAGTTTTGGGCTAGGAAACTGGAATCTGAGGTCTCACTTAAACCGTGAAATGCATTTCAAAGGCGGGTTTTTAGTTTTTTTAAATTATCGATTGTTTTAATTGTTTATTCATGATTTGGATAAGGTTCGTGAATCTGTGGTATGTTTTAATCGTTTCGTTTCGATTGTGTATGCCCATATTATGGCAGCACAAGATTCATTTTATTCGTTTAATTATTTATATTTACTGGGTAAAACAATATAAATAAGAATAAAATTATGCAATTCATGCAATTTATATAAAAACGATGTCGGTGTTATTAATATGTTTTAATTATTTCTTCTGTTAAATAAATCTCTCTATATATAAAAGGCTTTGTCCTGACTGACTGAATGAATGGCTGACTGACTGAATGACAGGAATCAACGTACAGCCTAAACTATAACAGGTAGAGACTTGGAATTTTGACAGTACCTTCGTTTTATAATGTAGGTGCTCACTAAGAAAGGATTTTGAAAAATTCTGATTCTAAATGCCAAAAATTAAATGTTTTTGAAAATACTTAATCCCTTTTTACATAGAATTATCAATTCCAAATCACAGAATATATTGTTGCCAAATGGTATCAGGTGGGCTTGGAAGAAACAAATGAAATGCACTTTTGACAAATAAGAGAAGTTATCAAAATAATTCATGTTATAAATAAATATTACAGAATGAAATCCACTAAAATAATGGAATCACATAACTTTCTCTACCCTGGACATAGAGAAAACAAAACGAGGTATGGTAATGTGTATATTATTATATTAAATCGCAGGATTTTGGAGAGAAAAGTATGAAGGCTTTATGGTAACATAAGAGTGGGAAATTTCCCGCCTCGATATTACAATTTTATGTTACAGGAATTTCTGTTTCTTCTTATTTAAACCTCTACCAGGCTTGCTGTGCACTGTACAAGCGATGGGATGCAAAATTCTAGATCCTCTATGAGCCATAAAAAACTATATCAAGCGTTTTCTGAGGGAATAGTTTGAGTGTAATAAGTCGTTCTACCTATTTCAAATTATAAATGCCTATATAAGGACCTAGAATTTAAAATTGAAAATCCTTCATAAGCTAATTTCCAATTACAAAATACAAAACCCGAGAGACGCCGGGTCTTTTAAGCTAGTGATTTAAAAAAAGATCTAGCACTTGAGTAAATAATCGCGGGCGAAGCCGCGGATATATATATATTTTGTGCAACACAAAACATACTGACGACTTTCTCTATAATTTTACTCAACATAAAATCGCGATTAAAAATGTTTAGACTCGTGTGAGGCCTGCAAGTAGTAACTGAAGTCCTTTCGCATAAATTAACCGAACTAGAATAAATTATGGACTAGCAGTCTTTTAACAACACAGTGAACCGAAATACGGTTTCGCGAGCGCAGCGTAAATAGAAGTAGGAAATTATGGATGGCTGTAATATTTTATAATTTTATTTAATTAATATTTTGTTACGTTCCGTTATTTCTTTTGTTTCTGATTTCTTTTTCTTCTTTTACATTCCCTATTTATTATTAGACACTAGTTAATTAAGCCGCTAATAATTTATAGTTGTTTTAACATTTTCCAGTCGTTTATTAAACTTCAATCACGTAACGGGTCTTGTTAGGTAATAAGGAAAAGGGTGGAAAGAAGTTTGAAAAAACGTTTGATCTATTGTTTCACAAAATACTGGGGTGAATCCAATGTGATATTCATTACCAACCTGGTAATATTTTTTTCAAAATTACTGATTTCTTTATAATAGTAATTCGTTACGTAAGTTAATTATTACTAGGGGGCGGATTTCTATGACATGTCATATTTTTTGCCTTTGCATTATTTCAGGTTTCCGACTAATTTAAACCCGATTCCAAGCATCCTGGTGAAAATGGAACGGCTTTTATTGTGCATATAACTGCATATTTAGGAAATTGTTAACTATTGTAGCATATTTAGTATGAATATGCATATTTAGGTCATATTTTTTGCATATTTGTGTGCATAAAAAGACATTTTGAAGATTCATATCAAATTTTGTAAATTTTGCATTATAATGATACTTTTTTGAGAATTTGCAGATATTTTAAAATGTATTGTAATGAAACTTAAAAAAATATATACACAATTTGTAAGTGGTAAAGTCATATTTTAAATGTTATTGGTCATATTTTATTGTTTTTAGGCCATAAATGCATGCATGTATCCTATTTTTTAGGTCATAGAAATCCGACCCCTAATTATTACATTCTAACTTAGTCCTGTTGCTTTTTCGCAGGGAAGAGATTATCTAATCTAACAAAAATAATGACAAAATTAATTCTATTTCAATTTAAATCTAGTTTTTAATTTTAAAAAGGCATTTTGTACCCACATTGGTTATCAAACGAGATAGAACAATTTTTCAGTCTCGTATTGTATACCTAACATAACTACGTTACGATGTTTATATTGTAAACTCCAGTGTACATGTTGTCTCCTTCATAAATTATAACACAATATATCTAATGATATACAGACTGATCTAAATACCCTACAAAACTGGTTTACGAATAATAATTTAATATTAAATACCAAAAAAACAAAATACATGTTATTCCATAAAGCTTCATATATTCCAGGAAATAACTTACAAATTAAAATAACCGACAATGTAATAGAAAAAGTCAATAGCCTCACTTACCTTGGCCTTACTTTTGATTCCTGCCTAAATTGGACTAACCACATTAATTCACTCATAAAAAGAATAAATACAGTGATACGAGTTCTCTTCAGGCTTCGTGACATTGACCTAGACACAAGCCAACTCAAAAGTATATACTTCTCCTTAATCCACTCTAATCTATTATACTTGAATGCAGTCTGGTGCGATAATAAAAAAGAGCCACTAAATTGTCTGGAAATCCTGCAAAAACGAGCTCTAAAAATTATATTTGGTTATGATGTCCTAAAACCTTCTATTGAATTATAATGTCCTTCCTGTCTCAGTCATGCACCTCTACTGTGAAGCACTGTTAATTTATAAAATTTCCAACAATTTACTGTACACCAACACAATTATTAACCCTGTAAATACGATACACACCCATAACACCAGGTCTGCTGATCATATATCCATAAACTCAGTATCCTCAACAAAGTATGGACTGAATGGGACCCTGTACAGAGCGATAAAAAACTACAATCACCTGCCTGTCGGGCTAAAAGCGATCAGAAAACTAAGCCTTTTCAAAAAGAAACTATACGTCTGCACTTCACTGACTACTACTTCAAGTCTCTTGACCATTCTAACTAACATCCAGCTCTTATGAAACCAACTTATTTGTTACTTATTTGTTACTTGCCTAGATATAAGTCCACTTTATGTTTTTTTCTATTAGTTATAAGTCAACTCTATGTTCTTAATCATCCATAACCTTGTTATATACCTAGATTTAAGTATCAAAATATGTTCATAATCTTCATCACAATCATTCATCATCACCCATTACCACACACTGTACCATATTATTTATACTGTATATCCTGATGCCGTCCATCTCATGTTCTGTTATTTTGTAAGGACTGCCCCTCCCTTGAGCTGTTAGCTCATTGGGGCATACCAGATAAATAAATAAATAAATAAAATAAATAAATAACTAACTGATACATAGGCTATATCTTGTAGTAAATTGTGTTGTACCTTGGTCTCGAACTTCAAATTGGCAGTGACTTAGGGAAGTGAATCCATCAAACTGTGTTCGACAGGTGTAATTTCCCGAGGGCAAGGCCACTTGACCACTTCAAATTCCGTCTGAGTTCAGCGCACTGTCCAAGGTTTATTACATTATAATGGCGCGTTTACCAAGGTTTCGCCACGGGATTCGGGCCTTGACCGGCCTGAAGGATCAGCGGTCATCAGCTACTAAAGTTAAGACATTGCAGTCACATTTCAAGAAAACCATAAGAAGATAGACCTACACTACAATAATTACTTCCTGTTATTCTTTGTAGTTGCTAATACCTGTTCACAGGCTTACAGAGAATATTGTTCAGACTCTGATTTTCCTAACAGGGATAACTTGCGGCATTTCGTTGCAATTGCAATAATTTTAATAATGGAACGACATTTTAATATATATATATATATATATATATTTGTCCTACTTTCATATTTTAACAATAATTCATACACCATTAATACTGTTACTTAATTTTTCAATAAAAAGCCAAAACGTAACATGCTAAAATACAAAATAAAGAAGAAATGGACAATGACACGATTTATACTGAACCAATCATACCTAGCTGCTTCATGACTGCTGAAATGTAATTTTATATTCATAATTCAACATGAAATCTTCCAACAATCACAAAATACTATACGATATAATATTTCTTTGCTAAAGATTTCAAATTTATTAGCGAACTCTGCTAATTTTCAACATGATGATAAAATAGATTCATCCCTGACAGAAGTTAGATTCTGATGAATAATTATGTACTCAATGTTGCCATATCTGAATTTTTGTTTCCGCTAAAACTTGAGTTAAATCGATAGAAAGCAGCTATTTATAATATTTGCAAAAATTAGTTGAAATTCACTAAATTTGATTTTATTATTACGGGATATTATACAATAGACTTTTAAATTGTATGCGTTCACTTAAACTTAACTCTTGTGAACATAGGCTCTATATAACCGACCGTAAGAATATATGAACTTTAACTGAACATACGATCTCGTTTTCGACTGCCCTATATACCAAATTTACCAACATATGGGCTACAGGCTACGAACATAATCACTGATTTGGATTTCAAAAGAATATCGAACTTATTTAATTTTTTTTTTATGCACAAACTTCCAATTTGTAATTTTTGTCACTTTTAATTCCACACGTTTAAGAATTCTTATAAAGATAATTCATATTTTAATTGACGACAAAGACTGTCGGTCTTTCTGAAATATTATAAAAAATTACCGCTGTACTGATCCAAAACGCTTGTTCTGTCTGTTCAATTGGCGTAATGATCAGAGGGCGGGGGAGGCAAAGTGAACAAACAACACAGTATACTACTAGACAGTATTTAATTAACATTAATATAAATGATTACCTAGAAGGTTAGGAATATTTCCATTCTGTACTGCTAAGGCTAATGTAGAGGTGCGTTCTATGATTCATATAACATGTACTGTTGGTGCCATTTTAAGAAGACCTCGTCCCAAACCATCTACAAAAGAACAAAATATCATTGTTCCCTTATCCGAAAATCTGCACCAACGCCGACACCGACAAAGAACAGGTGCACTTGTAGTCGCGTGGTTTCCTCAGCGTTGCCGCTGTCATTCACTACTTCTTAAGTAAAGTAAAAGTGCTGTGGTACGTATTTGGCAACATTGTACTGGACTGTAGACAAGCGTGAATAGGCCTAATTACCTTTCTATTCACTGACTGACAGATCGAAAAGGATTAGGGTGGCAGCAGGTAAAGGCAGTTCTTGGAAAAAGAGTCTTTAAGAACTGGCACCTACAATACTAACAGCTGTGACGGCAGAACTTGGTTACTGCATCTTCATATTAAAAACATAATTGATGATATCCAAACCCGCCTGTCGGCAAGAATATTACTGTACCTTTAATAAGGTGTTGTTGTGAGAGGTAATTATTATTTTTATTATTATTGGGACACTGCGGTATAAATCGAGCGGGCGTGAGTTTTATCGCGATTAGGCCATTAGGATTTTTCCTAATCCTTCTGCTGGCTCTATGACCCTGGGATCGATTCAGTACCTAATATAAATTATTACTAGGGACAATGCTGTGAGTAAAGGCGGCAGGTGTGTGAGACCGACAATCTTACCATCTAAATATTCCAAATGTTTAAATATCTGGGAGCCTTAAACTTTCCGGAATATTAAGAGGCTTCACTGCCTGCAGAAAGAACATTTATTATTATTATTATTATTATTATTATTATTATTATTATTATTATTATTATCATCATCACTGTTATTATTATTGTTATGATTAATATTATCATTACTGTTATTATTATTATTCTATTATTATAGTGACAAATACACAAACGCTTTATTTGCTGTCCATGGAAGAACAGTGCGAAAATTACGAGATTGGTGGTTGTTTGCGATGGAGATTTTGAATTTTGTGTTGATGGCGATGATGATGATGGTGGTGGTGGTAGTGGTGGTAGTGGTAATGGCTATAAAGAATGTTGAAAGAATTCAATCAATCCTTCGTACAGTCTATGTGAGGCTCATTAAGTACATACCCCGAATTCAGGCAATAATTGACTTGCAATTCCAAATAGATGTGCTGTACACATGTCAGTTGTAGGGTTGCAGTGAGCGATATAGCCAAATTATAGGCCCACTTCACTTCCATTAGTTTGGTTTCCGTTCAGTTTAACTCGATTCCACTGAAAACGCTACGGCTGCATGACTTCTGATCGATGGGCCGCATGGCTAGAAATCCAAGCGTTAACTGAAACCAACCCAGATGCAAATACTAAATCACATCTAAATTTAATACCGGGCTGGCATATGTTGCAACTTGCAATATGAAGATTTCAAGGACAGAAAGACACCTCCGCACTGGCTTACAGATCTTACGAAAGTTTTGAAATCTCATTGATTTTGATACATATTCTAAAGTAGCATTTGCATTTCTTTCCCCCCTTAAGTTATAGTTACAAAGTTTAGTTAACAAATGCGTGTATATGTGGGTGCAAAGGCGTAACAAGGAGGGGGGTTTTGGGGGTTTGAACCCCTCATTGATTAAAAAAGGGAAAATTGTACTATTTACTTCATTATTATGATATATCGCCTTTTTTAAAGATCTGCTTATAAATTACTTACTATGAGTTTAAAGCGTGGGAAGCTTAAAACTCGTTATTGTGCATCTCAATTTTTAAAATTTTCCGGGGGGAGGACCCCGGAACCCCCCTCTCCAGATGTTATAACCCCCACATATGGTCGGCCTGGTTACGCCTATGTGTGGGTGTACATTTCTGTTCAGTTTGGACGATATGAGGCTAAGAGAAATGGCATATTCTACAAGTATAGGCTAGAACTTGATTATTTTTTTTTAAATGTGCAGGAATTTTCTTTCGCAGGCACTCTTTTCATTAGAGATGAGACTGTCTTATTCACGCACCTAATGCCTTGACTGGGTTTAAAACTTAGCGATAGACAACCAATGAAAACCATGTCAAAATCATACTTAATTAACAATGCTGCAATGTAAATACTATACCTTGGTAAACATATTTTTACCGGCGTAAGGCAGATAAAATAAATACAGCAGATAAGGATGATCACTTATGACGACACAAGAGCTATAAAAAGAAAACTGTGTTGCTTGTGTACACAGAACCTCTGGTTTTGTTTATTTTAGCTATCAATCCGAACTATATCGGGCACTTGAAGTAATAAGGTTAATATCATCCATGTGCCTTGTATCCGACCTTACAAAATATCTGGCCCACTACAGGTAACTACAGAATTGTATTAATCGATATAACTTAATCAACAAGAACAAATGCAGTTGTAAAAAGTATTTTTCGCTACCAACAAACTGCAGTAAGACGGATCAAGGATAAAATAAAATACCGCGCAAAATACTGTTTGAAGTGAGCGTGATTGCTTTGCGATTTTACCTGAGAGGTCTTAAGGCATTTTTTTCTCACAATTATCTCATTTATCTACCTTCGAAAGACTTTTCATTTAATAAGTATCTCGACGATTCATTCAAGACGATTTTTAAAAAATGACCAGCAATATAACATATTTAATTGGAAACTGAAAACAGATACTCCCAATATTCTTTATAACGTAACGAATTGCTTAAAAGAGAAAAGGATTGAAATTAGATTAAAATATAACATAGGTTTCCTACATTCATTACAGCAAACAGTAAAATCTCTTTCGACTCCGCCTACAGGTAGATTTCGAAGTTCTTATTTCTGTAAAATATTGGTGAAATATATAAGATTTACAACAATTTCATTTTCATTTACGTATGAACAAAAAGGCCAAGGTTAATTTTTAACTGTATTTGCCATTTTACCCATAGGCCCTAACCTAAGCATTCGACAAATTTGTTCGCGCCAAGGATTGCAGTTATAAAAAGTTCAGATAGGTTTTCGTGATATTTAGGAGATTTACAACAATTTATTATGAACGGGCTCAATATTGTGTTTACTAAGGGAGTAATGAGTTTTCTGCTCTGCAAACTAATTTTAGGCACCCCTGCGGTAAGGGTTGGTCGCATCGAAAGTTGTTTCAGACAAAACTTTTAGATAATATTGAGCAGGTTTGCAATAACTTTGAATGAATACTGTGCCTACACAAGGGAGTTAAAATTTTTTGTCCTTCAACCCCATTTCTCACCTTTAAATAATGTTTGGTGTTATCAAAAACCTTTCGGACATAAATTTTTGGCACTAATCTCAAGAGGTACCGTATTTTACGGACTATAAGACGCTACGGACCATAAGACGCTACGGACCATAAGACGCATCTTGATTTCAGGACTGAATTTTAAAGAAAAATAAATTTAATGTAATTCTAAACGAAACCTTTTAAAGGGAATAATATACTTCATTGCAAAACCAAATCATAACTTTGTACAATGGAATCAGTGTAAATCATTTCTAACTTAAAACCTACGTTATACGAAAACTTCTTCTGTACAGGTGGCATCGCGTAAATTTTAACAACTGGACTGATTTCTCATGAAAGGCACTTTTACACCCTCTAACTTTCTATTCAGCATACAGTAAGTGAAACGGGACAAGTCTGTTTAGAGGTCATTGCCTTCATTTAAACCCCCCTGTGGAGAAAACTCCTTTTGTACACACGAACTCTATATTCCTTTCTTTTCGCATTGTATACTTGGCTTTTAGCACTCTCATTTACGATTTAAATTCCACTTTAAAGTGCAAAAATTTGTAACTATATTATCGTTTACAACACCTTTATAATTGTGATATTTCCGCAATTTTTACCATATTTTAATTCTCTTTAGTGTACTTCGGACCATTAGACGCACCCAACTTTCAAGGCTCCGTTTTCAAAGTAAAAAGTGCGTCTTATGGTCCGTAAAATACGGTAATAACTTTAAACAGATGCAATATTTTTCACACTAAGGGAATTCTAATGATTTTTCAGTTTAGATTTCCTGGAGTTTGATGCTCCCCGATCCTTAATAAGATATTACCTATGTTGGTCGTGAAGATAAGGTCTCCTACGCTGAAATGAACTTTCTTGTCCGTTATGAAATTTCTGAGATTAGCTCATATAAAGATTGTCCGTCACAAACTTTATCGCTTAATAATACAAAGTACACTATAAACGGCCACGGGTTAGGTAGTAAATATGTAATGAAAGCTTCAAGTCAAGAAATTGAGTTACTTATAATATCCGAACAATTTATAGCGCAGTTTTATAATAAAAATCACGAGAGATAGCGATAATAGCCTAATTACAAGTGTAATTTGACACATTAGGTAGCGCCCTCGGCAGAGAGAACGTAACATCGACATTTTCGCGAGCAAAAATTACATAACGAATCGATTAATCGTGCCGATACCAAACACTGACATTCGCAAGGTAATCCGCAAAGGCATTTTCTTCTTATTTCAAAATGTTAGAAAGTAGGCTGAAGCCTTGCTAATGTTACTTATTGCATAAAACAGATGACGTGACATATAACCAGCCTGTCTGTAAGGTACAAATGGGCCACAACGTCTTCAAATTGTATCTAATATACTGTTCAAATTACGTAAGAGTATGAAGCAATAGAGTGAAATATTGAGTTCGAACCGAGAATAAAAATGGCATTTTTAAACCTAAGACTCACTTAAATAGTGCAGTGTATTATTAATTTTTTTCTTATAGCATTAATGAATTTCATATTGACCAACGAGAGGCTAACAACCGCTAAGAACCGCCATATGCCCACGTTTCTACCGTTTTCCTAGGGATTTCCTGAATTATTTTACAATTATTAGAAATAATACTTTTTTGTTAATTAAAAAAATAAGTCTAAGGGAATAAAAGCATAAGTCTAAGGGAATCAGACTACCGTCTTATTTACTGTACAGTGCCAAGAATTAGACATGCTTGCTTTTGTTCTACAGGGGCTCTTGTGGGTGGTATCTAATGTAACCAAGTCTTTCTACACTCTGTGAACTCATTTGTTTTGTTCGTAATTCTCTCTCACCATTCACAAATCTCCCAACCACCCTCTGTGGTTTTTTAAGTGAGATACAAACAGAGCACATTGCAATTTACTTTTCTTAAAGCGATCAAGGATTAGAAAATGTAATTTCATAGCTTTTTCTTACATTTGGCTACTGGAATTTTATTCAGTTATGACTTAATAAGTTTACACAGCGATGAAAGTGTCCTAAACTTGCACCCTTGGATAAAATGCCCACATTCTGGAACGAAAATCTGTCTAAGTTCTCATCAGCTCAGCCCGAGATTCATAGCGCTACCTTCCGGTTGTTGGTTAGCAGACCGAAGATTAATGATGTTAAATTAATTTATATTATATATCTTGTATATATTTCTGAATGTTTATAAATTTGGATAATTTATACTTGTTTTTAAGAAAAATTTGCAGATTATTTTATTAAGCTATTTTGTGATATGTCTTGATTAAGCTCATGGAAAAACTAAGCGCGATTTCTTCCATCATTCTTCCATTTTCTAAATCCATATAAGTTATATAGGAATATTATCTATTTTATGGACATCGGAGGTTCATTGCAGCGCTTACCTGAGTCCGCCGTTCAACCTATTTTGTGCAAACTCCATCCAACTATCCCTCGCAAACCCAACTTCCCTTAAATCAATTCTAATATTGTCCTCCCTATTCCAAGTGGTGTTTTCCCTTCGGGTCTCCCAGTCAATAATTTTGAGATATGTCTTTCCTCCCCCATGAGTGGCGTGCAAATATTATATACTAATTTAAAAGGCCCGGCGTCGCCAGGGGTTTGTATTTTGTAATTTGAAATTAACTTATGGACGACTTTCAATTTTGGAACTTTAGGTCCTTACATAATATGTATGTAGAATTTGAAATGAGGAAGAACGACATATCACACTCAAACTATTCCCTTAGAAAACACTACATATAGCTTTTTATGGCTCATAGAGGATGCCGAATGTTGCATTGCGTTGCTTCTACACACCATGCCTGGGAGGGGTTCAAATAAGAAAAATAAAATCCGTTTACATAAGATTGCATTGTCTTAACAGAAAATTTTATTTATCACTCTCATATTACCATACAACCGTTTCGGAGCTGAAATTTAAAAAAAAAATCAATATCACTTTCATACTTTCCCTCCCAAAAACCTGGGGCATAATGTACTGCGCGCGTAGGACTGAAAATGTTCCATCCCATTTTGTCTTCTTTTAGATGCTTAGGGCCTCTGATAAACATATCTATTTCTCAACTAATACAAAGCCTACAGCTATGAATAACGTATCAGTGGATAGGATTTTTTTTACCGACTTCTGATATAGCATACTCCCTGGCAACCCTTAAGCTGTCCCAGCAACATGACCGCTTATTCTACATCAAAATGTGAAGTGAGAAAACGATATTTTCCATGTCGAGCGTTAATTATTTGACTGAATCACATTGTGCTTTATTTTCGTGGATTCTTCAATAATTATTTTCACAAATGTATTACATCGATAGCATCAGGATTTGTTAAAGCCCAGTATTATATAGTTCCCAAAGCCCTATGTGAACACTGTAAACAATACACCGTTGTCATGATAATTGAATTGCATTTCATTTTTTCAGTGTAATATTTTCTGAAATTATACAAATTTTCAAGGGGAGGAATGGCTTGTTTGAATTTTAATGTTGATCGCGTTACTTCTCGGGCATAACTGGGTATGTGTGCAAAATTTCGTCCAAATTGGTCAAGAAATGTAGATTTGTATAGGGAACATACATACCCACATACATACACAATTTCGATTTTGCTTGGTTATATATATATATATATATATATTCCACGAATTACCGATGGAGTTGCTCCGATAATACTAATTTAACTTCCTTCAAATTCGAAAGTATCAACTCCTGAAAATGGTTTGTTTCATTATATTCCATGCGACATAATATTGTAATTCTCTATTTTTAAGTAGTGCCCCAGAAATGCTTTGGAATGTGGTCTTACGCAGACAGTATGTTGCAGACGACCTTGCAGTCTCGGTCATTACACTTCTGTGGGTAAAAACTCTTCTTGAACAATGTAGCATATCAAAATAGCAATTTCAGATTGTGAAATCTATAAACGGTATCAGTTCTTATGTGACATCAAGTTACGTTAAAACCGCACAGTAAATATAAACTGAAAAAAGAGCTTCTTTTGTTACCATTTCAACTTACCAGAATTGCAGACTATAAAAATCCGATGTTACGCTCACATACCATTCTTTGCCTTAAACATGGACAATCTAGCTTTCTCACTTCACATCCCTATAATATGAAGTCACATGGCTGGCTGGCTGACTGACTGACTGACTGACTGACTGACTGACTGGCTGGACTCACTCACTCACTCACTCACTGACACTAATGTTTGACCACTTCCAGATGAGCTAGAAACTTGAAATTTGGTACACATAGGCTATAGCTTTTAGGCCGTAAACTACAGGGAAATTCCAAAAAGTTTTTTTTTAATTTTTAGCCCTAAAAACTCCCGAAAAAGGGCTCGTTTCCATGGCAACGGTATTATCAAACAGTGTTCACGTAAGGCTCTGAAAGTTTAGAAATAATTATTTCCGTAAACCTAACGGGGTGGTACAGATAGCAACGTCTTGGACTCGCATTCTGAAGTCTCAGGTTCATAATAATTAAATCCAATTATTAACATATTTTTGTCCAGGGGGCGGAGCCCCCAACGACCGAAGCGAGTTCTGATATAGAATTAGAAGCAGTATTACAAGGATTGCGTATTAGTTGACTCAGCCTCATGCAAGTCTTATGCCCGAGTGCACCAACCTCGGTTTTCAGAATGCGCTCAATAATGTTTACCGCCCGTGAAGGAGCTGCTTGAGTATGTGCAAATGATGACTGGTTTTTAACTACCCTCCAGAGACGTTTTTAGAAGAAATTTCAAATAATAGTTTTAGCTTTTAGTTTAAGTACGTATATTATGAACAAAATTTAAAGAAAATCGTAAGAACAATTTTCGAGAAAATCGCGAATGTGGAATTTTCTTCAAGAATATAGAAGGAAAAATAACAGAAAGTCGCTTACAATCGTCCTGTCACATCCTCAGAATATATCGAACGTAAACATAAAAATCTGTTTGGGTGGCCTACGATCTCGAACTATGCTGTTCACGGACACACACAAACACAGACCTGCTGTCTGTCTGTCTGTCTGTCTCACTCAATACAGATATACATCGAAACGTATATTTATGCTGAAAAGTAACTTCGAGTTTCAGGGTGGAACATAATACTTCCTCTACCTATAGGCCTAGTAGACTATCTACGGTACGAGTAGAGGAAGTAAAAATGGCGCAAACATGAATTAGATCACTAGACTATAATACGAAAGGGTAGTTTAATGAAAACTACAATGGGGGAAAAATTGAAATTTAGTAAAAAACAAAAGCAAACTGTAAAATAAAGGCTTCTAATCGACAAATTACCATTGGAAGTATGTAGCCTATAGAGCAATAGATCTTATTTTATGGAAATTTTGACGGACATATTTTACATTTCATTTTCCGTAAGCCTAGTCCTTGTAAACAACCCATCCAATAATATCCTAATTAGAAATACTAAACATTGAAGACAGAATCCTGTTAATTTATAGGCTATGTGACTAATTTGATGTGACTATCACCCTACTAAACTCAGGCTATAGACAGACAGTCAGACCTGCAGGCAGGCAGATAGGCAGGCATGCTACAGAGATGCTGACAATCTCATAGACACGCGGATGGGGACCTTTACAATTTTATTTTATTACAGATGTGTAATGCATCATCAATGCCCTTTCTCGTGTGAGCCATTGAAATTTCCTGTGGCATTATACTGGATAATGAGTGTAATGACAGAGAAAAATGCATCCCGTCTCTGGAGATTGAACTTAGTTAGCTAGATCACTGCAGATCTCTGCGACCCTAGCTAATTAGCACAGCTATTTCTGGTTTATTCTCAGTTCTCTATGTTCAAGTCTGCCAGCTGCTCTTGCAGTACAGCTCTCATTCATTTAACAGAGCGAGAGCTTTGCACCACAATGATGCTCAAAATTTATCTTTCTTTTTTTTTTTCAAAAATTATATTGTCATAGGATTTGAAAGTCCGGAATCAATCCTGGCACATCCTCGGAATTTTCTGAGGTAGAAGTCTGGAATGGAATGGAAGATAATTCAGATACTTCTCGATAACAACGTAGCAGTTCCGGTCAAGAAAACCATTAATGAAGAGTTCAATGTTGACCATAAGCTCCTAGTTCTATCATCAACCAATGAAATCTGAATTATATGATGCAGCGTTCATTACAACGTTTAGCTCTCGCCGCTACTTCCAACTGTCGCCGAAGATTTAAATAAGAGAATATCCAAATAAAAAAAAATCATTATTTCGTTTACTAATACTACTGTTCACTATGCAACATCAACCTCGGTTTTCAGAATACGGCGTAAAGTTGCTTAGTTTACCCCGGTAAAGTCATACTTTTGTTGCACCATGCTCGGTTTCGACCTTTACCGCTGTATAATGTTTACCGGCCGTGAAGGAGCTGCTTGAGTATATGCAAGTGATGACTGGCTTATAACTACCCTCCAGAGAAGTTTTTCGAAGAAATTTAAAGTTTTAGCTTCTAGTATAAGGATATTAACATTATGTTAAAGTAGATTTTTAAAACGTAACTTTCAAAACACAATTTTGAAGGAACGTTGCTTTCAACATAACGTCTTTGAAATCTGCGAATACATTTCTTTATGATAAATTTCATGAATGAAAATTTGCTGTTCAGTGGAAATATCCACCGCAAGAAAAAGAAAAAAGAAAAAAAACTCCGATCTTTACGAATGGTTTTAAACATAAAAAGAAATCGAGTTCTAAAATCTACGTGCGAGAATTGATTTCAGTCGTAAAAAGTTCAGTCGCCGGACTGTAAAGTAAACAGCTGTAATTTAGTTCTGGTAACTTATTCTGAAATTTCACGTGAAAGATTTTTTATTTCTTTTGCTCAATTTATTTCCCATCACTAATTACTAATATAATTAGTAGAATATGAAATTAAGGATTAAAAAGGTGAGAAAAATACTGGAATTATTTTTTCAATGGGGTATTATCTTATTGGAATCTTCGGCGAGAGAAAAAAAGAAGCAGTGAGAGGTAAAAATTGTTGAAGTGATCAGTCGCCATACTATGTCCGGTGACGGCCTCGCTATGGACGGTCGACGGCCGGTGGCTTCATCTAGATTCGCACTGTATTTTACAAGCTACAGTTATTAGATTTAGTACATAACAAAAAGATTACCTATGTCAAATTATAACACGACATAACTTTAAAATATTATTAGATCAAGTGTATAATGCATTTTGGTATCTTTGCGGACATTTTAATGTTCAATTATGTCCCTTGCGTTATCAGTTACCTACAGCCCATGTGCTAATCTTGTTTTTAAATTACAACTTATTTAAGGGGGTAGACACAGTTCACCACCTTATAACAATTATCTTTCAAAATAATTTTTTAATTATGAAGCAGCTTTCTCAGTTCATTTTGGTACTAAAATTATTTAAATATCTGCATTATATTTAAAGTTTTGAATTTAAACACAAGATGTTGCACTTCGCTACCTTTTTAATTTAATGTATATTTAACGCTATTTTCCTGCAAACTACATTTTTTGGAATTGTATCCCTGATATTCAAGAACTACCGAACAGAATGTACTGATTTTTTTGCAAGTTGTCACAAGTATAATTTAAAAAAAAGACCAGAACCATGCCGCTCTTTCAAATATTCTGCAAACAAAAAAATAATCTTGTAAATCTGTCACATAAATTTAGATATAAATAAAAAAAAATATTATTCGCTTAACTACGGATTGAACATTTTTCTATATCTATCTCTAAGGTTCAAAACGAACGAAAAAAATAAATAAATGAAAACTCTAAATTGTGATATTGCAAGTACTTGCCATTATCAATAATTAATATATAAATTAAATTGTACGTTAATTATGCTTTTAAAGACAATCTTAAAATATTATTAAACGGCTGGTTTATTTTTCAATAGGCTACTATGTGAGTTATTTATACCAAAATAAAATAGATTGAATATGGTCTTTATTTCCATGCTTTAAGCTGTACCTGCTGCAGAAGAACTCTTATAATTTTACATCGAAGAAATGCTAAACAAAATGTGAAGAAAGAAGTTCCCTTCCATCCAATTCAATCTAATTAAAATCCTTGTCTCTCAACTGCATGGCTAGATTGCAGATTCTGAACGAGGCAGCAATTATAGGAATGCATAGTTGATGCATGAGCAATGGCTGGCAAGGATCCAGACTTGAAGCATTTTACTTTCAACAACACAATACGCGTTATACAATCCTATCTCACTCTTTCAATGTTTGGACATGTGACTTTGTGTCTGCTATTAATGCCTGCCCATTCACAACTGTGTGACCAGAAAACACCACCTTGGCGAATATTCATCACAATGAAGGAAAACAAAAGCAAACATTGCATACATAATATATGAGAAGTGATTAATTATTTCATGAAATTCTGTTGACCATTTAGAATTACTTTAAACTCTGCCAATTCGTCTCTACATTTTGCACTGTTTATTCATTTGCCTTGAAGTAGTGAAATAGCACAAGGCAGTTTGTGGGGTGGCTTGAAATAAGTAGGCCTACCTACAGTCTAGTCTCACTAATTTCCTACTGAGATCCGACTAGCTACGGTGTTTTTAATAATTTAGCACTTGAAACAGTCAATGTAATTATACAGATGTCCTAGTATCAAACCGAGAAAATTAGAAGGTTTGCAGAGAGGACTAAAAAAAATTGAGATAAACTTGTGTTCAACAAAGCGTAATTTACTTGATTTTTTTTTTTTGTACACGGTATTTTTACAGACTATTCCATTCTTTACGATCCGTATTTGAAATTGACCAGTTACAATTAGCATTGACTCTGATACCGACTAATCATGGTCGTTTATATTATATTATGCTTGCAAGGATGCGATTTTATCCGATAAAACACCAACTCGTTGCTGAACCATCAACAGTGATTAATAGGCTGTCAAATATCTCCATTCCTTCAACTTTGAAAATTGTATTTGTAGTCAATGTAGATTCAAATAGTGTAAATTTACAAATAAATTATGTTCTTGGAAAAAATTAGTTTTTTTTTCTCAGTACCACTGTTGGTAGCATTGGTTAGTACCATATTCAATAACACATTCGACTGTTCTTTCAACAAATTATTTAGTGCATTTTCTTGTACAAGGTATGTGTTATGGACGCCATGACTAACTGTTGCTGGGTCCCTAAACAAAATTACCTATTAAATTACTACTCCCACATCCTTTTTCGTCGTTTGTAGGAAAGATACCCAACTTTCCTCCTTCCCTTATAAAGTATAGTGAAACCCATGGAAAACTCGATAAAATTGTTATTCATTTGCTCATACCACACATCCCTGTAGTTGAATAATTATATTGTTTCACAATATGATGAAAGGCCCGTTAAATATTGAAAAAGCGATATCATTTTATCTTGCTTATACCTAATACATTCTCTATTAGTTATGTACTGTACTCCCATGAAACCAATGTTTTAGCTCAAAAGAGAACTGACGAATAAAGAATATGGAAAGTATTATCATATTATGCCACTCCTAATGCCGGTTGTCGACCAAGAACTAAGCTAAGTTAGTTTAGCTTAGCTCACATACAGTGCGGGATTTCATATGTAGTTGTGTCGACAAAACTACATATGAAATCCGGCACAACTATAAATGAAATCCCTCACTGTATGTGAGCTAAGCTAACTAAGTTAGCTTAGCTCTTGGTCGACAACCGGCATAATACTTACTACTTCACCAAACTTCACCAAACTCTAGTTCGACTTTGTAGTTCTGCAAATCACAACTACAGGTTCAGAAAATGTAATGGTATTACAGTATCGATTTAAACTAGCAACTGGCTGCACTTGGCAACTATCTAGAGACTAAAGTAATGCAACAAGTTAAGTGTTCCTTAGGCCACCTGTGGAATAAAAATCTCAACAACTTACAGTACTCATAGAATTCAATTCCATTCTCGAGATCCATAATGTATTACGTTCAATCCTCTTCGCAGTAGGCAGAGTTTGAACAGCAGAATTTGAACTCAGCGATTTTGCGTATAAGATTAAATAGGCTGCAGTGGGAAATATCCTCTCTTATTTTTACGCCACTTGCCCGCTTACGCTACGTGGCTTTCTCATGCATGAGCAATTTGATTACACATACGTATGAAACATAAACTATCAAGTGACCTAATAATTTCAGTAAGTGATAAAAGTCCATAGCCTATAATCTATGTGAGAGATGAATCATAAATCATGCAACAATATTTTTTTCTCAAACTAGGCCTAAGGTGATGGTACCATGAGATGTTGTACGTCACAGGAGAGTGCGGCATCTCTAGTATATGGACAGATCATTTGGTAGCACTGTGATGTACGGTTATACGAATAGAGGCGATGGTAATTTAGTTGTGAGTCAGCCAAAAGAAAGAAAGAATTTGACAAGGTGTGAACGTCAAAATGGTCAGTATCCGAGACAGAAATGCCAGAGAATACCACAAGGAGTTAATGGAAACTTTGAGAAATAATGCCCATCCGTAACGAACTTTAAGGGATCATGGAGTGGGTATGTGTGCTTTCTTGCTTCCAACGACCGCAATACATTGGAGTGGCATGATGCAGTCGCGTATGGATGCTTATGGGTGAATGTTTCTTTCGCTATCCTACATCTAGTGCCCATAATCTACATTATACATGCATTCGATATTCTGCCTTTTCAGTTGTACATTTCAAAATTTTTAAAATGGTCCCACATTTTCAAAAGCTAAATAGTGCCCATGACTTATGCTCCATCCATCCATCGTGTGTCTGTGTGTGTGAAGAGAGAAAGAGGAGGGGATGGTTAAATGCGACTGCGTTGTTTATATAGGCCTAAGTAATTGAGTTTGTTGTAAAAGTAATGCATTAATTTGTTCAGTATATTGTAACTGGTTACATTAAAACTTTGCCTCGAACGATGAAGTTCGGCTCGTTCCACGAGTATTCCCACAGCGTAAACAACTCTTAATTACCTGTACTGACACCATCGGTTTTCCAATATGTATCAAGGTAGCCATCTTTAAAAATAAAAAATACAGAACTTAACGATCGACGTAATTCTATTGCGCCGGTTGGCCACAATGGCTGTCAACTTAATAAATAATAATCAGTTCGTTTTAAAACTAGACAAATGATCGCGATGCGTCTAAGTTTTGGCCTTACTATTAGGATAGGGCACGAAACTTCAAGTCTGAAGCCTGTAGCCAAACCAAGAATTTTAGTCGTCATTATTGTTACATATGATAAAGCATTACAGCCTTTTGTAAATTATGAAGGACAACTCCCTCCCCTATTTGTTCTTAAAATATAAAACATTACAGCATGTACTCTTTTTAAATATATAAATACAACTTAATAACTACAACTATACAACAATAATATATAATAGTCCTTAAAAAATAATGTATAAATGTGCTTTTTGCACGGTGCTAGGTCTAACTGATTTATAATAAATTATTAAAACAAACTAAATATTTTAGAAGTAACTTATTTAAATGTATTGTAAACATAAGCCAGTGTCAAACATAAATTATATTTTTTGTTACTCGAATGCCTAGAGCAACGATTGGCAAACGTATAGGTTATGGAACCAAAACCAATTATATTCGTGAATTATATTCGTGTGAGAAATTCAAATCATTTCGGTAACTTCCTGATATTTCTGAACGCTTCCGAGTAAATGCGAATATTCAGTAATCATATTCAGTTCGTATCAAAAGTGGCAGCCAGTGGCATTATCTAGGCTACTAATACAATTTGAAACTAAATACTAAACTTAACATAGCATCTGAAACTAAAATAATAAAAACAATAACAAGATAGCAGCTTTTCAAAGTTGGATGTTTGTCACCCGCCTCGGAATTCTAAGGACCGGAAATTTCGCGCCCTGTATTAAGGACGTACTAAAATTACTTTGACGACACACATTCTGTGAAGAATTCAGTGTTCATTTTGTAATAGATTAAGTTATCGTTCCCACAGACTTGCTTTCGTGTTAATGTTTTCATTCCCAAACGAAAGGCATGTAGGCATATGCCTGACAGACAGACAGACTGACAGAAAGGACAAAGTTGTACCAGTTCTGTATACTAAATAACCAACAGTAATATTTGGTAATGCACTGGTAATAGTCTACAAGGAACCGAGGAGTAGACCTAAGGAACGGTCGTACATATATATCTTCCCGCATTTACTTTGTAAAAATTTTATTTCTAAACTGATATCAATTTTAGTGCAGTACGTTATGGATCATATGAGGGGGGGCAGCTATGAAATATCAAAGAACCCGAGAGTTACAGATAATCCTTAGTTTAAAGTATTTACGTAGTAAAAGGTATATGGCTTGAAAGTGCAGTTTTAAGTAGAGCTTATTTAGAATTTTTAGGTAATGTCATTCTAAATGACTGAGTATAGACTAGAAATACTAGGTATTTAAACAATAAGATCTACTCTAGTTCGTTACAAACAATGAGACCATTCATGATAGGCCGATGAGATAATCAGATTTTAACAATTTATTCCTATAACAAAATATGACAAACTTTAAATAGGACTATCGCTCAGTTCCTTTCATACAAGAAAACACTTTTTCCCCAGAGTTCTATACTATGTCTTCTTTTGCAAATACAGCCAGTACAAGATTTATTTTTACGTAACTACATTAATATATTTGAGTAATTAACAAAGGATGCTCTACTCCCTTACATTTTTCATAAAATATATTTTTGCGAACATTAGGCCTAATTAGAAAAATTAACAACCACTTATGTTAACTGTAATATAAAAAAGAGTGATTCTTCATAACGTAGTAAAATTATCTTGTCCTGCCAAGAAAACTAATAAGGGAGAGAGCTACGCACCATAGTTTTTCAGAAACGCGGTGTTCATCTTTTCATTTGTTTGTTTTTTTATCTTATAAACCTTTAATTGATACTATTCTTAGATTTATGGTTTGGCTAACCAGTCTTCTTGTCCATATGATATGTGCTGATATGTGAACTTAAGTTGAGTAATCTTTCTGCCTTAATCACAAGATAGGCCTATTCCACACTTCATACTGAGTAAACCGAAAGGCAGATTGCCTAAATAACGCTTTAATGAAACAAATCCATAGCCATTTTAAAAACAGAGATAGCCTACAGCGGAATGCGAGAACTGAAGGGCGTGAAAGTGTGTTTAAACCCTCTCTTAGATCCTGTGATATAATCGATCGGGAAGCTTCACAAGTTCTTGTGTAACGGCGCACCCTTACATCAGAAAAGTGACAAACATTGTTCTTGTTAGCGTTGCAGTTTGATACCATGACGATGTTGTTTAAAGCTATTTTTATTCATAACCTTATACGTAATTTCCATTAAAACTGAGATAGTTATTAAAGCTCAAAATGTTCTAAGTAACGATAAATAACGATTAAATCACGCTTAATGAATTCAATCTAACACGCGGAACCTCTACGCTGTCAGTGAATATTAATATATGGCCAGGTATTTAATAACCATAAAATAGTGAAAAAATGCAAAATAATAAATGCATTTATGACCTAAAAATAGTGAAAAAATGACACAAAATTAAAACAAAATGACCAATAATTTTACCATTATTACTTATAATTAGTTTTCTTAAGTAATGAATTGCTAAAAAACAATTTAATGGATGATAGTGTATTATATATGAATTTACAATATAAAACACACTTAGTTTGTTACTAAAGAAGTAAGTAAATTTATACTACTTGGACACTCTTAGCGAAAAAGAAATTCTTTCTAAACTAGCATGCCCATCAAATTGCCCCTAGCAATTATGTGCCATTTAAAAAAAAAAAAAAAAAAACACTCTTTATAGATCCAAGACAAACTGCTATGTTGTTTACAACAAACCTGAATTAAAGTGAACTGGCGGAGATTTTCATATAAAAACGGTTGTCTGTTGTTTGAAAGTAGGCCTAACGATTTATACATGGAAAAACTTCTCTCTGCCCCCACTGAAGCATGACCTAAAAATGCGGAAAACAATGTAAAAATTCCGAAAATAACCTAAAAATACCGAAAATGACAGAAAATTGCCAAAAAAGACCTCTCTCTTGAAAATGTCGAAAAAATACAAAGTAAAGCACAATATTTCATTATATACATTTATATAATTATATATTTGAGCGAAATGAATCTTCAGCGATCATTGTATAAATTGCATCTGTTAAGTAAAGAATATAATTTGAAAATATCTACAAATAAAACAAAAATAATGGCACACCACGGTAAATATCCAGTCCGATCAAAGATATGTATTGACAAAGTATGCTTAGAGCAAGTTTCCCACTTCAATTACCTAGGATGCGATGTAAGTACAAATATAGATAATGATGTCGAAAATAAAATTAATAAATTTCAACATATTTGTGGAACAATAAACAGAACATTACAAAACAAGACACGTAGAGATACAAAACTGAAGTTCTACAAGATAATGGCTGTTCCAGTGCTCATGTATGGAAGCGAATCATGGATAATACGACAGAAAGATAAAAATAAGATACAAGCAGCTGAAATGCGGTTTTTAAGAAGGGTTAAGGGATGTACAAAAAGAGATCAGATAAGAAATGAAACAATAAGGGAAGATTTAGATATATTTGAGTTAAATGAAAAAATAATAGAGAATAAAGAAAATTGGAAAGACCACATTAGTAGAATGGAACATCATAGAATACTATGGCTTGTATATACTTATAACCCTAGAGGGAAGAGAAGCATTGGACGCCCTATGAAGAGGTGGGAATAATTAAGTGTGGACGGAACAGGCTTTCTAGCCTAATCCCTGGATTGATGAAGAAGATATATTTGAGCTATCTTTTAACCTTCATATAAAAAAGATGCAAAATCATCAAATGCCTTGCCCCACATATTATTATTATTATTATTAAAGAAAATACGCTCAAACTCCTCACTAAATTCTTTGTAGATCGTGAAATGCAGCAGAGGGGCTTGGTATGAGAAGCCATGACGGTTTATTAGCTATAAGCTTTGCTTAAAGACCTTGTTGTGGAGAATGTTTGGAATGGCATATCTTAAAGAAAGCGAAGACCTTGGTTTTTAAAAGTAAATATAAATTCTGTAATTTCTAAAGCGAGAGGTGATCACGATACGTAACCTCCGAGCACGATACACTTCCGGAATCTTATATTTTCAGTTGAAAATAACTGTGTAAGTGAAAGACGAGAGTTCGTGAGTAAAAAGGGTTTAGTTTTAGTTCATTGAATTTAAGGGACAAAGTAGCCAATATATGACCTGAATATTGTGCAAACACAACAATAAATTAAAGGACGATCTGCTTATTTAAAAATGCTTATACTAATTATTTTGTGTATTGTGAATAAACAAGGTGTTTTTACTGTTTTTCTTTACCTTCTATTTTGTAATGGTGACATACATGGATAAAATGTCGAGTGTGATTTAAATTTTAAAACATTTACAAAATTTAACATATGGGTCATTGAGTAATGGTGTTTTCTTGGAAGTGGTAGAATTATGTAAGAGCACGAATCCTATTCTAAAAGATCACGTTGGAAATGGAAACTTTTACTAAGGAACATTAAGATCAATAGAAAATGAGTATTTACATTGTATGTTGCAATTGAGTGGAGGATTCATTTTGAAACAAATGAAGTCATTAGCTTTTCTTGCTTGTATAAGTTAGTCAGTTAAACGATCTTGCTATGTTATCTATTAAAAAGCAAATGCCGGAAATTCATGATTTTAACAAAATGGTAATTGAAAAGTTTTGTGAGAAATCCCACCTCATGGAGTTCCTGTAAAAATAATAAATAAAGAGTGTGTTAATTGCACAATATAGGCTACAATATATAAGTTACAATATAGGCCTTTTGGCTCAGTCTTCAACTCCCGGATTACCGGAGCCATAGGCCCGGTCCAACAACCGATGTGCATTTGTTCTAAGATCGTCGCATCAACTCTTTATCATAGAATACAGGGAAAATATTTGATTTTACTTTAGCATTTTGTTCAGTTCATCTGTTGTCGCGGGGGGCGTGCCTCCGATCTGGTATTCACTTGGTCGAATGAGGGAAACGCCGGGAAAACCCTCACTCAATTCGGTTGCATATAAGCTACAGTACATATTGCATGTTTGATCACTACGCATAGGCTAAGATAAACGTGGGTCACTGAGATCCTCCACCCCCACATTAAAATTCTACCAGCCGCCACTGAGAATTGCAAAGACTGATTTATCTTCAGGTTCAATTCACAATAGTTTGTTTCTATTTTTACTTGTATGATTATGTACGGCGTGTAAGTAATGTATTTCAACACTGCTCATTTGCACAGTGAAAAAAAAAATACAAGTAAATAGGATTAAGCCTTAGGGTATGCGCAAGACGGAACCGGGATGGTCGCATGCCGCAGGCCGCATGAAGAATGAAGTCATGTCTTCTTACGAGAATGAACAAGACGCCGCTTGGATGGTCTCTTGCCAGCCATCTGGTCAGGCCACAGTTTGCTGGTAGAATGCTAGCCCTCTTTTTTCATGCGACCGGCCGCTAGCGTGTAGTCTAGATTTAGGCGTTCCACTTGTGCATTTTGCAATCGCTCCACAAACAAAGGACTCTTTATAAGATACATCCTCTGTAATCAGCTCAGACCACCAAAACAAATATTGTTACTACTCAATGAAGGGGTTTTAGAGATCAGTCATGGCTACAGTTACTGACTTGTATGATTTATATTCAGTATTTTTGTATAATTTATAGTAACCTAATAATTTTATATCATGTTAATTTTCGTCTTCCGTGGTTAAGTGTGTTCGTTTTATTGTCTTCTTGTGCTCTGAAGATTGAATGCAATGGTCGCACCAACTCAAGAAAATAATAATAATAATAAAAATAATAATGTTTCTAGCCATACATTGGTTCTCCATCTCAAACCGATTTAAAAAATATTCCCTGCCACAAAAACTATTTTTTGGCCAAAAAAGTTTTTACTCCACTTTTTCGGCGAACTTTGTGTCCTAGCACTTAAAGTATTGGGTTTACAAAAAAAACTCTTAGAACAAAAGTTGTGGAGCATTAAATTTACTTTAAAATACACATTCAATTTAGTAACTCTGTGAAACAGTGAAATACTCTTGTGACATATTTTACATGCAACTAATTTTGATGAAGCTTCCTGTAATGAGTTTGAATTCATAAACTCATTCCCATTGTCTTCTGAGTCTTCAAAACCTTATGAATGAGAAGATAATAACAAAGAAATGAAAATAAAAAGTTCATAATTCAGAAATTTAATCCATAACATGCGACCTGCCATTTAGCGACCAGGCTGCGTCTTGTGCATACACACTTCATGCTCGGCGCCTGGCTCAACAGCGTAGCGACCGGGAAGGGGACCAACCAAGCTGCGTCTTGTTCGTACCCTTAGGAAACTACAGGTCACTTTCTTTTTCTACTTTATCACTTTATCCTCGTGTAGGTATTTTTTATTTATTTTTTTATTTTATTTGACCATAGTTAACCCAGAGTCCCACAGCCGGAGGCTACACTACTGGGGAGAATACAGATAATACATAGACTAATATTTACATACAGTTTGCTATCTTGGTTTCAAGGCTTCGGTATAAATGTAGATGATGATGCTGTGAGGTATTGGCTATCCCGTTTTAAAAAGGACCATTTTTAGGGTTCCGTAGATTTCTTCAATAGTATTCTATTAGTCCAGTCATTTGGTGCTCAAAAAGGGGGTTACCTGGAAAGTTTTCCGGGAGTTTTGAAAATTGGTGATTTTATAGATTTCGACGTGCTCTTTTCGAATTTTCACTTTGCTACCTCGTATCTTTGCCGCTCGCGCCGCCATATTGGAAAAATGGCGCGCAAAAACAGTTTTTTCACAATATCTCCTTTACGACTCATTTTACGATGAAAATAGTCATGTAATAAATTAAACTAGAGAAAAATTCCTATAATTTATGTCGTAACGATTTTTTTGTAAAATGGATAGTTTCAGCGTACGAGCGCCGTAAAGTCTACTCCGACACGCGTTTTGGCCAAAGCCACGGAAGATGCGGATACGCTAATAACAATCAATACGGCAATCAACACTTCATCTACATTTGATTCCGTAATATTTTCGGCAAAGATGTAGATCTTATTCTTTTGACGGCTCTATCTACGCGTTCAGAGACACACACACACACACATATTATATATATATATATTATATTATATTATATTATATTATATATATATATGGGTGATTCTTCAAATACGGGAAAATTTGTGTTCCGGAGTGATATTTCCCTTCAAATTCAACTTTAAAAAAAAATTAAAATAAAAGTTTGTTTCTACTACTTCCATACTACAACTATCACTTTGAAATGCCACTAACTTTAAATTATGATATTCCAAAATCAAATTTAATTCAATGAAATGTCATCCACATGCCCTGTCCCAAACCACGGTTTTGTATATTCTAATGCATTTTTCCACAAAACAAAATGTTATTTCCTTTTCAACTTTTTTCCTGTCAATGAGTATGAATTTGTGAAGAATATTAACCCCTAAAAAAAAAATGAAATCAAATTGTCACCCCACCTAATGAACATAAAGAATGTCCCAAGGGTTTTTGGTCATCCACATGGCTGAAAAGAATGGAATTTTTTCTGCAGAAATGAGAAATTTGTATAACTGGCAACAGTGTTAGAAAGCCAACAGGGCAGCTTGTGGTTGAATTGTAAGATTGAATTTTGCTTGATTACAAATAGTTTGGGATTAACAAAGGACTTTGCATCATTTTCAAGGAAAACGTTTTTATTCCCCGTCATTAACATGGCTTCTAGAAAGTAGGCAGAAAGTGAATATTAATTAATTTTGATTATGCACTATGATAAACCTTCCAATTCAAAGTACTTGACTGAAGTTGAGCTTACAGAGGTTTAGGAATGGCTTGCTGAGACCACTTAAACTCCTTTTTTGTCATCCGCATGCCTGATTTTTGTGTCATCCACATGTCTCATGAAGGGGTATGTGGATGACTGCCAAGTCATGTAGATGATAAATGTAGGATACTATTGTGTTTGCGGTGTCTGTGACCTGTACTTAAGGTCTTAAAACTGATTAAATGAATTTCTGCTTGATTCCCCCCTCCCCCAAAACCACAAAAACACAGTCTCGTTAAAATTACATTAATTCCGGAGTATGCACACAAATTTGCAAATTTGGTGCAAAATCAACTGAAGTATGCTGAGAAAAATATGAAATAACATAAAGAAAAGCAGATTGTTGCCAAAGTTAGTCATTAATGTGGCCTTCTGCCATCCACATGTACACGGATGTCATTCACATGGCTTTAAAAGAATAAAGAAATTAAAATAAATAAGAATATAAACATTTTAGCTCTGCTGGTGTCATATTATAATCAAGTAACCCCTGAAGTATTTTAGTAATTTTTTTGAGACAACTATTACGGAATCAAATGTAGATGAAATGCGGATTGCCGTATTAATTATATCAGCCTAGAAAAAAGACGAAAATTTCTGCGGTAAAAATGAAAATAGGTGTGTTTGATTAAATTCGCTGTGCTAAATTCGAAAATGCATTTCGTTTTTCTCTATCACATCTGGTTAATTGACATTTGTAAAAAATATTATTTTGACATTTTGTATAATAAAATAACTGTATGCAGCTTTGATGCTGAATTTGGAAACTTTCTCCTTTGCGGTAAGTGGTGTGATAGGTGATCTTAACCAATTTTGGGTCACTGAAAATGAATCCGTTGACTGTTTCTACGTAACACGTCATGTTTTCTTGCAATATAACTTCGCAACGAGAGATATAAGTTATTGCTTAGACTAGCTTACAGTATAAAAAATACTTGAAAATTAGGATAATTTTGATAATATTTTTCGGGGAAAAATCAAATAATATTTTCAAACAGTCCAAGACGTATGTATTCTAGTATTTTTGTGAGTGCAGGCCAAATAAATTTATTTTTGCAAAATCATCTGATGCCATACAAATGATCAGTGACAAAAAAATCGAAGTTTGTTTAGAGGGGGAAATATTAAAGATTTGAACTTTTGGGAATTTTTACATTGGTTATAAGCTAATAGGCTATCTATAAAATATATTTTAGTTGAGCAAATGGTATCTTATTTATCTTATTAGATTGATCGAGCTGAACGATTTTGAACATGTATTTTAATAAATCTAAAATCTATAAGTTTGCAAAATTTCAAGTTTCTAGCTCATCTGGAAGTGAATAAACATCAATGTAAATAAGTGGAAGATTAGACTGTCGTAGATGTGAATGATGTCACGGCTATCCAGCAAGTTTTTCTATACTTATGTGGCAGCTAGAAACACCAAATTCAGCACGCTTATGACTGTTGTATGTGCCCATATTCCTACCAAATTGTATGATTCTATCTTTCATACCATGTGTGCCAATATTACATAATGTGAGAAAAATATACAGAATTTATTTAAAATAAAAAAATCTAACTCAATCTAAGGGATAACCGATGAAGATACGTCAAAACGTCATAAGACCAAACTTGTAGATCTCTAAAAATCCGTTACTGCTTCTGCAACAGGTTTTTTTTTTATACGACTTACCGTTTAGCTACTAGGCTATAAGCCCCCAAAAAGTCTACACAGACCTTAAAATTGCGTCCGCCATAACAGAAAACACGAAAACTAGATGTGAAACAACAAAAATAATGACATTTTTGAAATCAGGAGACCATATTTAGTTAAAATCGCTCATTAATGCTTTACCGCAAAGTGATGCAGGTAGTGGCGTATCTGCATCTTCCGTGGCTTTGACCAAAACGCGTGTCTGAGTAGAATTCGCGGCGCTCGTACGCTGAAACTATTCATTTTACAAAAAAAATCGTTACTACAAAAGTTATAGAAAATTTTCCCTAGTTTAATTTATTACATAACTATTTTCATCGTAAAATGAGTCGGAAAGGAGATATTGTGAAAAAACTGTTTTTGGGCGCCATTTTTCCAATATGGCGGCGCGAGCGGCAAAGATACGAGGTAGCAAAGTGAAAATTCGTAAAGAGCACGTCGAAATCTATAAAATCACAAATTTTCAAAACTCCCGGAAAACTTTCCAGGTAAAACTACCAAATGACTGGACTATATTGCCTGGCGCAATAATTGTCCGCCTATCTTTCCGTCCGCTGACAAACGATTTGGCACTTTAACTAATGTTTTCCTGGTTAGTCTAAGTTTTTCACAGAGCATGTAAAGGGCGCTGCTGCTTTAATATTTAAAAAAAGGGGGTGTAACTGTGGTCGCATTTCCAAACTAACCTAATAGTAATAAAGTTTTTGAAAATAATAGCGGTAATTTTAACAAAACTTCATTTTTCTTAACATCAACAAGCACTAATTTTGATATTTTGAATTTTTCTAGAATAAAACAATTACATCCTTGTTATTTATATTTGTTCTCCGGACGGTCCTGATATAAAACTTAAGTTATTCGCTCAGTTCAATAGTGGTGAATTAACTTTAATTAAGATTCGGAAATGAGATATCGTTGCTTCCTTTATTTATAAACAAATGCACAATAATCTAACTAATTTCTAAAATAATGTAAACCTATACCATTTTTCAAGCCGGTAAATGGAGCATCTCTCATTTCTTTATCTTTAATATTAGAATTTAAGGAGATTTCGTAATAATGATACTGTCAAGTAAATTGAAGGTGAGATTATAAGTTAACTCAAATTAAATAATTGAATGTCGAACTTACCCTCGAAGTCCTTTTCGGAGAAACTTTGCAAGTTGGTCTGCTTAACTCCGGGATCTTTAGGTGCCTCATCATCTCCCGTTGTAGTATCCATGATGAGAGGTCTGTAATAATACAGAAAACAATAATAATTTTCATCCTTAGCGTCACACATCTTTTCACAAACAGACCACTGTTCTATAGATAATATGAAGCTTTGTGAAACATATTTCATTTCAATTACTTAGAAAGGAAGCTTTCCTTTAACTATTACAGAGATAGTTTTGATCACGATCATAGCTGCGGTTATTTTTATCCAGATTTCAAAGCTACATGACCTTTCCCCCAGTTATGAAGTGCTGCCGGAAATCCAATGGTCCCGATAACTCAGACAATTGACATTTGACATTATTATTATTATTTTCGTTTAATGAACTTGAAAATTATAATAATAATTTTATTAATATTAGTAGGCCTACGTAGCCTAATTACTATGGCACGGATTCCTAGGCTTTAAACTAATTTGTTTCTTGCTAGCAACCCGTGATATTTTAACATAATTATCCATTTCAGTGTCATGGCAGTCATATAGCCCAATCTTTAAAAACCTGAAAACGGCTAAATAAGACGTCAAAAAGTAAAAATGGCAAAATATGTTTTATAATTAAAATACGATAAAATACTTAACTAATGGTATGTAAGTCTAACTAATCTAATTATTATTATTATTATTATTATTATTATTATTATTGTTTTACTAAAAATACTTGTTAAATATTTCAATTTTGTCCTGCCCACTGTACCCAGTACAGTAAAGTTGTAAGAGAAAATATAGCATTGCGTTTTGTACCTCATTGTCCCGGTAAAGGAAATTGTTAGTGAACCGAAATCCCCGGATTCTTTAGAAGCAAATTAAGACATTCTTAAGAAGTTACACTTGCATTTTATTCACAGTGTTTTCACCGAAAGTAAAGCATTCTAAAAGTTGGTTGATTATTTGAAAAAGTTCTCGTTGAGTTTATTTGGTGGTGTTAGAAATGACGGGAGTAATTCTAAAATAATTGTGTTCTATAAACTATAACTGTTGAAAATTAAGCACAAAGTGTTCCTATAGTTTTATGGTTCAGAGCTATGGAATCCTAAGTAAAAATAAAATTAATTAACATATTTTTAATATGTTGATTGTATTGATTAGAGTGAAAGTTTAAAAAAATTGTCTTTAAATGGTAAAAATTAAATTAAAACTATTTTAATATGTTTAAAAATCTAATATAGAGTTTACAAAAACCTAAAAACCCGGGCCCTAGTGATGACTAACCACAATGTTTGTGTGGTTTCAGAATATTTTATTAACCTTATATTCATAAATAAATTTATACAAAACTGTTATTGAGCAACATCTTGTACAATTTATGTATTAATCATAATTATTTTACAATATGCTTTGACCTATGATTCAAAAGAAACGAGTATCGCCTGTTTGAATCTATTTTACACTGCTGAACGCTCGCAATTTAGTGACACGTGATTGAAACATGCCTTGGCACTAAATTTATTGTATTGTTGCTTCTTTTAATGTTCATACAATTTCGTTGTATTTTATATGTTGGATTCGAGGACTTAACGTATGGTTCAGACTTATTAAGTCTACATTACAGTATAGTATGGCGTGTTTGGGAAGTCTTTTAGTACCCATGTGGATATTGGTCAACTTCAGATAAAGTGAAACCTGGAGATAAAGTCGATGTGAATAAGATTTCAAATTTCTTAGTCTTTTTACTTACCGGTACAGTTACCGATAGTTTTTATATTTAAATGTTATGGTTTCAGAAAAGGCCTAAATGTTAATTTGAATCAGGGTTGCCACGTGTGGTTTTGGCATTCTTGGCTACTTAAAGAAAAGAATAACCAATAAAAGTAATTGATGAAAAAATTGGATGTGTGGTCGAAAAACTTACATCCCATGGAAAGCGACCAACACTGGGTCAATAATATTCGCTATGGTCCAATTGTTTATCTATATGTTTGAAAATAATTTTGGACGCAATATTACGGCCAATGTGCGGCGCTGGATAAAAGGAAATACTGTAATTAAAATACAGAAAATTATGCTTGTAGTCAAGGTTGTTAATTTTGAACTCTATTATTGTATGCTTGCAGAGGCTTAGCATGTCCTTGAATTCATAACATAGGCTACGGTATAGCGAAGAAATAAGCGGTATAGTCCTTGAGAAAGCCGAATAGTTCGGAATAACCACTATTTACATTTTATTGTATGTCAACTGGGCGTATTATCTTATTCTTATTAATTGTGTGTATTGTGTTCACGAAATCCTCATCAAGCAGAACATATTCTGAGAGGCTTCAATGCAGATATAAAATTAAAAATATTGTAAACAAGTATTAGTGGTAAACTAAATTTTATCATAAGACATTTCCAAAACCTAAACTCATATGTTCCCGTTTGTCTCTTTCTTTATTATCTTCCTTAATTGGGATTACAGACTAACCTACTCGTATATAAGTAATGGTATAAGAGTACTACATGCTAAATTCAGAATGATTGAGAGCATTCTAAATGCAAGAAATGGAGTAGGCCTAGAGTAAGTTAATGTTTAATGCGGTTTGAAATGGGAAATTCTGTGTTTCTGTGAGACACGACTCTTGACATGAACTCCACATTCTGGTAATTCTGGTAACTATCCGCAATACCATGACCCATGACCTATTCGCGATTAACCTAGATTGGCCGTGATTATCCCATAACTGATGGCATGGCTGTTAATTGCAGGATACTTCTTATGCTCTAACATTTTTAACTTAACTCATGAATCACTGACGAATCTGGTATTAGAACATGTGAAATTTCAACCAATCGCAAGAGTCTATCGTCATAAAATGTATCGCTTTATTTTTATTGCTTTCATTTTATCGCACGTATGTGAAATTGTTTTTTATGCAAATGCATAAGAACAGAACAATGAAACATCTGTATATCTCTGTAGCTTCTTTGATTAAAAAGATATATATTAATTAAACATAGGCTAACGATCGGGTGTATGTAAGCTTCATATGGACAAAGGATGATACGAAAATATTGTGCAAATGTATGTGCGGTGATGAAGTATTATAAAATAATATTGTATTAATAAGACGATATTACTGGTTGTATCAAGGAGGTCAGTCTAAAAAAACTAAACTGGTGATGAAAAGTCGCACCCAGTGCAACTATCGCCGATGACGAAACGATCAATACATATAAACTATATTTATCTATTGTTCTAACCATTAGGCTATCGTATCTCGATAACAATGACACAAATAGCTATATGTTTTATTCATTTTCGTGTTTTTAATCAAACTCGTATGCTTTGCATGTTAATTCTATGAGTATTCGGTAAATAGTCACAATAAATAAATGTAACTCGAGATCCGAATTCTCTCGTCAAATTATCCATGAAAAGTTGACAAATGTAGGCTTGATTATGATATTGATACAAAAATAACGAACTAAGAATTACAAGCTCATCTAGCAAATATGGAGATTTTCTTTGGTAACTCATGAACTTATTTTAAAATTATTTTGATATTTATTACAACTTGTAACATAGTCCTATTAAAATGTAATGAATTGAAGTTGAAAGGATTGAAGATTTGAGAGAATTTTCCCACACTAATTGCTCTTCCTTTGCTTATTATTAACAACGGCTTATTTCCATTGAACTTCTGTAACACGTCTGGCTGTTAAGTGACGGAGACAGTATATCCTAAATTGACATAATGAGATAAGAAAGGTGAACCAGTTTCAAGATTTCGGCTCCGTGCGGCATAATGACAGACATTATATAAAAGAAACACAGACAAAAGGAAACTAATGGAATCTGTGCGTTGCATAGATTACTGGAGGATCAGTAGCCATCTTAAATAAGTTATAGGCTACCCTGATATAATGGAAAGACAACGAAAACATAAAAAAGCTTTCTTTGTTCTTAACATTAAAACATGTGGACACAGAAAAGTTCTTAAAAAACAAAAATGCATAATTTACCTGAAAAAATCACATAACTTTCTCTAATCTAGTATGGTACAAGTACGTAGCCAGGGAGGGGGCCCAATGGGCCCTGCCCCCCCCCCGAAATAAATAACTTACGAAATTTCATTAAATTAAAATGTATTTATCATTTAGTAGTCTTAAATAAAGTGTTTCATTACCTTTGTGGCAGTTAATATTAATAATAATAGACATTGTACCAACAACTTCCCCAACTTAGGGATAGTCAAACACAATTAAGTATACCAAACAACGAAGGCTATAAAATAAATTAACAGTTAGACGATCTAAGAAAAACGCTTTTTAACACGAACTATGAACAAATAGATAAAATACGTACTAATAGTACGATTTCATAAGCTAAGAGGGATGCTCAGCATATGTTATGATATTTATAGAACATTTAAGTTTCTAACCCTAAGTGAATTTAAAAATGTTTATCAAGACCAAATCTCTTGCAAAAATTAACAAAATTAGCCTACCCCTAGCACCCATCATGAGTACTATCGCTTCCAGTAGTGATTCGTGTCTTTAAAAAAGCTATTTCGTTTGTAACTAAAAAAAAAGACATCAAAATGAAATTTGAAGGCTTCATTTTACAAAAAAATCGGGGTAGTACCCTCAGACCCCCGGTAGGCCCCTCCATAACCAAAATCCTGGCTACTTTCCTGAGTATGGACTCTACAGCAATATCACTTCACGCTCCGATACAGAACAAGAGGCAGTATTGCAGACAGTGTATATTCAATTTATTCAGCTTCACACCTGTTGCTAGCCTTGCAAGACATAAGTCTGAGTTTGTGCAAACGATAGCTGGCTTATAACTACCCTTCAAAAATTTTTGTGATAAAAACTTAGGATAAAAGTGTTAGTTCTTCCTGTAAGCACCTCGTATAGGAATAAATAATTAAAACAAAAATCATTAAAAACTTTCCCAAGAAAATCGCGAAGAATGTAATTTTCTTCGCATAAAATGGCAGTAAAAGTAAGAGAAAATTGTCGCCGCTATCTAACCCAAACACAAATTGTCGTTCTTATAAGATTTTTCGTTCTAGAGCTATGCTGTTCACAAACAAACACAGACATTTCTGAAAATAACACGTTTTAAGTCACAGGAACACAAAACGTGCATCAATGCAAAAAAATTGATTCTGAATTACTGGGTCGAACATAATTCTTCCTCTGCCTATGGAACGGGTAGAGAATGAGTATAATCTGTTTAAAAAAATCTGATGTGAACCACATAGCTTTCTCTACCACTAATATATTCCAGCATATTGTAGGCCTATGTTGCAAATACATCCCAACAGTTTTGTTTACTTAGTATTAACGAAAAGCAGAACAGACAGTTCATATCTAGCAACCCCCTTTAACAATATTGCCAGCTTTACGCAGAGTTCTTTGGGTTAAGAGTTCCGTACAATGCATCATGCGCATGGGCGTATCCAATATATTTTTTTCGGGAGGGGCTATAAGTCTAACACTATTATCACTTGGGCCCGGAAGTTTATGAAAATCATATTTTTAATAAAACAATCTATCACTTGCTAGTGTTGAAATGTACAAGATATCAAAGAAATAAAAGAAAATTGATGGTTTAATGTTGCATATTTTGTTAATATTGCAATAATGCATCATGTTTACTTGATATTAAAAGATTTGTGCATATTTAACTAATTTGTCACATTTCTAACGGCATATTACATCAGATTTTAAACATTGTGCATATCTCTGTTAATTCAAACATTTTCAGCTTTTTGGCTCAGTGAATGTTTCGGGAACCAACTATACAATTTGTTGATAGTACATAGCTAATGTTTTTGTAACCGACTGTATAATATTGAAGCAACGTTTTATTCATTAGTTTTCAGTTTACTAAAATTTATTGCAATATGCCCTTGCTTTATTTTTAATTTTTATTATGCACCCTATATAACTTATAATATTTAAAAAATATCATTATGTAATTCAGTCAACAACAGAACGTCTAGTACAGTATTAAATATACTTAAATGATAGAGCATACATAATTTTTCTGGAGCATATTTTACAAATTTCAGGTAAAAATTCTATGTTAGGCTGAATTTTGTAAATACTTAGACAATGCAGTAATGGCATTTCGTGTATCAGGATGTGCAATTAAACTGTCTACTATTTGCCAAATTAAAATGCACATGTGCAACATATTAGCATTACTTAACGTTTCGGGGGGGGGGCTGCAGCCCCCTCAGCCCCCCTCTGAATACGCCCCAGATCATGCGTGATAAGATGATGCCATGTATCATACCAGAGTAGATTAAGTTCAAACGTCATACCGAGTGTGAACCAGAGGCTGGCCCTTGCTCATATCTACCAGGCCTATAGCCTATAACTTACTTACCTTGTGAACGAGTCACAGTGTGAGTGAAATACTCAATGGATCAAGTTTAAACTTTCACGTTTGGCCATACGCTAAGACTTTTGTGTTTAATATTTTCATAACAGGCCAACTATTCTCTATCCCATTTAAGAACGATCCTGTTCAAAACAAAGAGGCGTGGCTGTCACAGCCCGCACGTGAGAACGCACGTGTTCACCGTGATTATGTTAGTTTGTTTATTCTCAGTACAACTGACCCGCAGGGTCGTCGTAAACAATGAATCCTTTGTTTTGTTTGCTAATTGATATACTATAATGATGACGATGCCACTGAGAGTTTTTTATTTCACGTGTAAATGTTGATATTATTGTTGCATGAACTTACGAACACTCGTTAGCCACACCCTGCTAATGGCGCATGCTAATGACATTAACCAATCATGTCTTGTCACATGATGCGAATTTTCCGCGAACTGTCTGTGAGTTCTCCTCCCCTTTGTTTTGACTAGGATCAAACTAGAATGGGATCAATTAAAGTTAAGTTACTGGGTTTCCTAACTGGGCCTCTAGAATTCAGTCAATAGTGCTAATTTAGTAAATGCCTCAAATCTAAATGTGAATACCTCTTCTTTCAATCCCTCTGGTTTTTGGCTTGTTGTTTGATCTCGGCGCAATCTTGTGGCGGCAAGTAATTTCGAAGTCCCTTGTTTCACGTTTTTTTATATATTGCGTAATATCTTAATCCCAAATGATCATCTAATGTTAACATTAAGTGACCACAAACACTGCAAATGTACCATGTCCGCCAAAAAATGTGATGCAACTTGTGATCTCTCTTTGTACTTTGCTATTTCACTAGTTCAGTTAACATGACATCCGAGTTTTCTGTTCTATTTCTGAGTTATTTATTTGCGGGTGTTAAGAATAAATTGCAGTACTACAGTATCTGTGTGTGTATGAGATGTTAATGACCCTAATTGTATTTTCGGTTCACTCTTTGTCGACCTTAGGGTTACAGTACTAAGTAAGTTTACGATAGCTGATCTTTCTATATCAGAATAAAAAATAAGTAGTTATTCCTCTTTTAGGACTGATGAAGATAATTTTAAAAGTATGTTACGCTATGCAGGTCAAGTAAATTTATGTTTATGTCGTTACCTAGTAATCTTTATCACCGTACTAATATCGTCGTCCCCGATGTAATAAATTATTTTCATCATCATTATTAATTTTGTTTCCGGCATAGCAAATGTCTATGTACACTGTGACTTGTTTATTCCCATCCGTCATCAATATCACAGCACAAAATAATGATAAAACATAAATGCATAGCGTATTTGTGGAAATGATCAAGGTGTTAGGCCGGATAGTCTTCAACTTACAACAGAAAAAGGATAATTGAAAAGAGAATGGTATGGTGGATAGAAAAACGGTGGAATGAAAGAAGGAAAACCCCAAGAAAATCTGATCGCAGCAGTTTGTTTTGTATGCCACACACTGCACCATAGTTCGCTCACAGACCTAATCGGGACCACTGTGATCTAAGGGAAAATTTTAACAAAGAGTTGCCCATGACGATGATTATTATCATTATAATGATTATTATTAGACGTATTAGGCTATTATCACTTATCAGTATTATCACAATTATTGCCTTTACCAGTACAGTCCAATTCTGCAATTTATGCCCACGCTACACATAGCCTAATGGGAATCCAACGTAGTGCATTTTGTTAACGTACAACAAACCAGATAGCCGTTTGAGATCTGATGAGATCTCTGGGGTTTCAATTGCCCAGACAATCTCGTGGCACTTGTATCCTGGGGTCTACTCCGTCTGTTACAGAGGAGTGGTAATAGCAATCTTAGGGTAAAAGCGGTCGGTGATTAAGCCTGACAACCTTACCACCTTTAGGCGTCGATTGCGTAAAACAACCAAACTCAACTTCGGGTAACCCTACTGGCCTCCAAGGCCTGTAAAAAGGAGGATTTTTCCATTACTTTCAACACATAACTCTTTTCGGTTCCCTTTTCGCCATAAAACAGTCAGTGTCAGTGAAACAGTTCACAATAACATACAGATATTCGGCATTACGGATTGTGAGTGGCACTGGCTTATTCAAGGAACGTCACGCCTATCAGATAGGCCTACATAACAACAGTGTGGCGTAGTTCACATCCTGCAACTCATTTCTTTTTTTTCTCTCTCTCCAGCTCTCTTTTGTGATTAATTTCCGGAATGGCTGATTGCAGAGAAGAGAGATAACAGGAATTTAACTTCCTCCATGCAACGTTAAACCCGTGTTAAACAATGTAGGCTCATTCTCGATATCGGTCAAGGCTTAGGGCTGTTCATCTTATCAGTTATCAATCATGCATGCAATATCCCTGTATAACGCAAATCACTGCTTTCGATTGCCAATTTAAGAGCAATAACGAGCATCCAGATAATTCAAAGCCAGGTGATGCAAATACACAAATGCAAGCTTTTAACACAGAGGAATATTAGCCTATACAATTTTAGATGTTAGTGGAACTGATCTACTTTATATAATTTTAAGTTGTTCGTAACCTGCTGCTCGCGGACCTCTGGAAATAATGCTCTAAAACTCTTTCCGTGGAATTAAGGAATTATTAAACAATTTTAATTATTCACAGACGGTTCATCACAGAATTCTCTTTTAGCGTTTTTTTTAACATAACAAAAGTGGAGTGGAGAATTATAGTAGTAGTAGTATTCCTTTGAGTCGCTAGCGACTCCTGGAGATCCGTACGGATTTTCTAGCAAGATGGGAAGAGTCTTGCTATCCCTATTTTTATAAAAAATGTTAGTTCTTTCTCTGGCTTTCGCTGTTCTGCGAACTTCGGAGCTCCACCGTCTTCTGTCTTGGGTTATTATGATTAAGTCCTTCCAATTTCTGCCCAAGATGGAACGTATTCCGTCCAGCCATCTTGTTCTTTTCCTTCCTCTTCTTCTTGTCCCTTCCATGTGTCCTGTCATCAAGTCTTTTTCCAGTGAGTCTTTTCTTCTCATGATGTGGCCAAAGTATGAGAGTTTTAGTTTCAATGCCATGGCCTCAAGTGAGTATTGTGGGTTTATTTCTTTGATTACAGAAGCATTTGTCCTTCCTTCAGTCCACGAAATTCTCAGTAATCTTCTCCATGTCCATAATTCGAAGCTGTCTAACCTCTTTCTGTCCTGTTTCTTGACCGTCCAACTCTCGCAGCCGTATAATACTACGGGAAAAACCATGGACTGAATTATTCGAATCTTGGTGTTTCTACTGATGTCCGAATCCTTAAGTACCTTCTTCAGCTTCCCCACTGCAGCCCGTCCAAGATTAATTCTTCTTTTTATTTCGTCGCTGCATGTACTGTACAGAATTATACTGTACAATAATATCAGCCGTTAAAATTAAATGTGAAAATGGTGCGAATAATTATAATATTCATAATACCTACCGGTAATGTAACCATTTAACGAAAAATCTAGTATAAAAATAAAGACGATCGAGATTACTAGATTAGGTCCTATAACAAAACGTTTCCCCCTTTTTAATAATATTTTTGTTTTCGGTAAGAAATATTCTTTCGATGGATTTTATGGAAAAGCACGTGAACTTTAAATTCATTCAAAGATATTTTAAAAAGTTCTGCCATTAAACTATGTGGCCTTACTCTTAATTCCATTTGAAATAGTAAAACTTCTTGAGATATACACTAGTGAGACAACAGAATAAAGACCTAACAATTTATCGTGCTAATTATTCAATAGTTCCTGTTACTGTATTATTATTATTATTATTATTTATTATTATTGTAGTAAGTTATATCAAAAGGATTGCTGTTACTGCTTTTATCATTTCAATAACGGCCGAGGAAGTCGGCATGCTGACTACATCTTCCTCAATCCTGCCATCTGCCTATAAGACTCAAGAGGTCTGACTATTCCCACAGGGAATGTAGCACCACGTAGTTTAGCGTTCACACAGGTACTGTTATTTTTAGAATTATTATTATTATTATTATTATTATTATTATTATTATTATTATTACATACCGTAGTACTGTTACTATAATTACAAACTATACACTCCCCACTTCAAATTGAAGAATACGAAAAGAACGAATATGGTATATCCACTTTATTTTCCCAGCCGTTAGGTCTAATAGTAGTAGCTATCTAACAACAATGATACTATTTTAATGCGAATAGAAAATAAAGCATTTTTCATATAGGCTTTACGCCTTTTTTTGTTGGCCGTTCTTGTGAAAATACTATTTCCGTGTATTGCAGTTCAGATACTTCGGTAAAAAGAAATAAACAAGATAACCAAATTAAGTATAATAAATGACAGATTAATTGCCCAAATTTATTCAAACTAAAATCATAAAATCTCATAGCCCGTGTTTGGTCTTAAAATGACCGTGAAAAGACGGAACATTCATTATAAATATTATTAACTAGAAAGAAGGCAAAGGTAAAAAGTTTAACAACATCATTTTAAATAACTATTAAAATGAGATTGCAGTGAATAGACAGAGAAGCTGGGAATTTCCCTAGCAGACCTAGCGGGTGCGAGATAAGGCAATGCAGTACTCAGGTACAATGTATCGGGAATCTCCCAAGATCTTATCACAGAGGGTACTGATCCACTTAAGTAATTCTAAGAAGTCGGCTATTGTGTTTAAGCCTAGCTTCTGATGTTGCTACTGATACAACACGCTGTCCGAACCTTCTTAGAAATCCGAGACGCTAAGTTGTGGGTTTTGAGAATAAGGGAAAATCCAATTGATTTCCGTGGGAAACTAACATATTATTATTGGTCGGGAGATTTGCCAATAAGAACTGGTCTATAGTACCACGTGCCGGGATTCACGAATAATAATTAAGAAGAGTAGGGATAAATGTTTGTCCAAGAAAGTTTTCCTTAGGCCTACCGGGGCACTGTAAAATCACTCTACTTCAAGGCCCCGCGCCTATAACAGTCATATTCAACTCTACTTCAAGGCCCCGTGCCTAGAGCAGTCAACAGGACTCTACTTCAAGGCCCCGTGCCTAGAACAGTCAAAATCACTCTACGTCGAGGCCGCGTGCCTACATCAATCACTCTACTTATCTTTGAGGCCGCGTGCCCACAGAATTAATTGGACTTATAAAATTTTAGCTGTGGAATTAATCGACTTAGAAGGATTCTTACTTTCAATCGCGATTAGTCAAAATCATATACGGCAGCAATTGTATCACTAGTAACGATCTACTGAGAACTTGCAACAATATTAATTATTCACAAACAAATTTTGTAATTATTGTCAATGACTGGACTTGTATTTCCAACGTTTTGAATAAACAGAATATTCCTTCAGTGTTCAAAGAAACTGCATTATTATTCAAGCAATAATATTAAGGTGTTCTTCGCTTCCTACCCTGAAGCTAGAGGGAAGTGCTCAACGATCGACTGGCAGACCGGAGGCGGGTTCAACAAATCAGAAATATTCAGTATATGCATTATACTGTGGCGCCCAGGTATTCATCATTTACTTCAACACCGAACCGCTGTACATGGCTATTTCCCAACGTGAGGCACGAGTGAAGCTGGACATCAAGGATCACCAACTTCAAAAATCATCCCAAAACGGAAGGAAGACACCGCAGAATTTCTAGAACGTCACCCGTAAAGGCACCGCTGGAATTCAAGATCGTGGTACATCAGTTCCGGAGACCGTCGCAGAAAACATCAAAAATCACCAACAGATAAGAACTTAAATATACATAGAGTTTCAGTAAAGTAAACAATTTTATTATCAATAATTTATGAAACAGTAAATATTAATAAAATAAATTAGTAAGCCTGACATCAAATAATATTTTTTTGAAAAGTTTGCAATTTAAGATCAAAGTAAAATTAAACTGAAACTCACTAAGTAAATTAAAGAATAAATTCAAGTAAAATAAAATCTTTTTCAAATTAAAAGAACTCAGGCATATCGAATATTTATTGTGCAAGGGTATAATTATACATGTTATGCATTATATGTTGAACTTCTTAACCAAAGGTAAGGTAGATCGTAAGAGTGTATCAGTACCCTTATAATTTATGTATGTGGCTTAGAAACGGGAAAAAAATTACTAGGAATAAAATTAATATGGAAGGTGGAGAGGGGCACGACTTGCTTAATGGTGAGGAAATAAATAATTGTAGAATGGAGATTAACAATGAGAACAGTGTCGCGACAGGTGACGGGGTTTTGGAGCAGGGAGGTGATAATAGGCAGGAAAATAATGCAACAAATATTCAGCTAACTGAGAGTGAGAGTGTAACTGAACATAGGCCTAGGGAAATGAATCAAACCATAGACCCAAATTCTATTGCATATTTGATAGCTATGATGAGGGAATCAAAGGAAAGTATGAGGGAATCTAATGAAGCTATGATGAAGGAACTAGAAAAATCCAGTAACGATACTAGGGAAAGTATTAAGGGGTTAGAAAAATCAAGTAATGAAACTAGGGAAAGTATTAAGGAACTAGAGAAAAATTCTAAGGAAAATATGAAGGAACTAGAGAAAAATACCGGGGAAAAGATAGAGAAACTGGGAGATAGGATAGACCAATCGGACCAAGAACATAGGCAGAATGTAGATAGGCTTGAGAGGGAGCTTAATAATATAAAAGAGGTCCAATCTAACATATGCAACGAAATCAGGGGAGAACTCTGTAGGGAGCTTAAAGAAAGTGAAAAAGCAATGAGGCAAGAAATTAGTGAAAGTCAAGGGGAAATTAGGTCTGAATTAGAGGCTAATATGGCATCGGTAGATAGGAAAATAGAGATTCAGGGCAAGAAATATGAAGAAAAATTATTCAATGAAAGGAAAATTTTGGAGAAGGAAATACAGAAATCGGAGTCTAGCTTGAAAAAGAATATGGAGACTCAGGTGGGAAAAGTAAAAGTAGGGTTAGGAGATAAAATCTCAGAAGTAAATGACAAGGTAGTGCATTTAGAAAATATATTAGCTGAGAAAATAGGAGAAATCTCTAAAGAAGTAAGCACGGTAGCTAAGGAGGTCGAAAATCATAGGCCTGTCGCGAATAACTGTGCTATAAATTGTAGTGAGGGTATATGTAATGGAATAGGAAATACATATAGGCCTCCTAGTGTTGCAAATGAGTCCTGTAATACAGTACACGAGACGGTAGCCACCAGCATGCCGGTAGTTAGCGATAATAGGATTAATATATGTAATTTAATAGGAAATGAGGTATCACTTCCCAGCTTCAATGAGAGCAACACGAGCCCTCAGAGCTTCTTGAAATCTGTTGAAGAATATTTTACTTTACGGTCTATTCCATCTCAGTACAAAATGTTGATCCTCGGTAGAGCCTTAAAAGGAAAAACAAAAGAGTGGTTTGAACTTACAGTACACCCGGAGTGCAACTATGAGGATTTTAAGCAGTTATTCTTAGCAAGATATTGGGGTGAGGCGAAGAGAGCTTTAGCTAGAAATGAGGTCTATAATGGGAGATATTCACCTAGGGGCAACGTCTCTCTATCGGACCATTTCCTAAGAGTTATAGGCCTAATCAAGTTACTAGACCCCGGAATGCCAGAACGCGAGGCCATTCAGCTTGTGACGAGACATTTTCAGCCGGAAATATGTAACCTGCTTATAGTATCATGTCCCCAAACTCATAGCAAGGCTTTGGAGTTATTATCTAGTTTCGAAGTAGGAACTAACAGAGAAGAGCGTAGCGATAATAGGAGACAAAATGGACCGGATAATATGCAAATGAATCAAGATACGAGAGGAGGTCCAAATAATGACAGAGGTAGATGGAACCAAGGACATGCCAACAGAAATGCGGAATCGAACAGAGGACCCCCTAATAATAACTCATATAGAAATAATGGGAACCAAAACTGGAGGGGAAATAATCAAGAGAATAGGCCTCAAGACAGACAAGTAAATAATGTTCGATTTCATGGCAGGATGCAGAACGAAGTAGGAGAACGAATTCCAGAAAACCAGGGGGGCATTAACATAGAAGGTGAAAGGAATCAGGCGCATAGCACGGGAAATCACAATGATATTCAGGGAGACATTCGTCACAGAAATGACGAGAGGCATGTAGCGCAAGACAGGCCTTTAAACTATTAGGAGACGCATTTGGAGGTCGAAATGACGTCACACAGACCGAGGGATTACAAGGATTAAAAAGACCTAATAATGAAAATAAAACACGAGAGAAGGGGTGCGTAGTAGGATGTGCAAATAGAGAGGGTATAACACCCACATATCCGCCATTAATAAGGGTAAAAATAGACCAATTTGAAGTCGATATGTTGGTGGACACTGGCTGTAGTTTCTCTCTAATAAACGAAAAATTCTATGAAACGCTGAAAGCAGCAAGAGTGCGCGTTCAGGAATTGAAAGTACATGGCCTATACGCACAAACTGCAATTGGTGCCAAATCCCATAAAATTGAGCATCAGTGTATGTTGCCGTTGGAAATTGAGGGAAAGAAGTTAGAAGTCTACTTTTTGACAATAAAACATTTAGCACATAAATTAATTCTGGGTTGTGATTCTATGACAGATCAACTAATGAGAATAAATTTTGAAGAAAATTGGGTAGAAATGGAATTAGATGAGAAAGAAAAGTTACGTGTACCGTTTTTATCTAATGAGAATATAATTACTAAGGAGTTGGAGTGCCAAAATGAAGATGTATTATTACGCGAGCCTTTCGTGGTGGAATCAGTTGTAGTACAAGAGGGAAATAGTATCGACGAATATAGGCCTATGGGAATTAAACCGGCCGTATTTATATATGAAGGTGATAATGAGGCTGATTGTGACGAAAGTGTCGCAGAGTTACAGGGAATGGAATCTGATATTGTTTGGGAGGACGAAGAATATGATCATTTGTGCATTAAGGGTTCTAATAATTATGTAGATGAAAATGAATGTGAAACGGTACACGCGAATTTTACTAACATTAGTCAGAATGGAAGAAATGAAGAGGAAAATGTTGATATCGAATTAATTCTCAGGGAGAAAGTAGAAGAAATTGATGTGCTGTCAGATGGTCAAAAGTCGACATATAACATGCTATATAAGAACAAATCAGTGTTCAGTTCAACTCCAGGCCTATTTCGGGGTTACCAACACAAATTTAAATTAAAACAAGAAATTCCTGAGCGTCGCTATAAGAGTAGGCCTGTACCAATTTCAATGAGGGATGAAGCCGATAAGCTAATAAAATCCATGCTAGATGCAAATATTATTAGAGTATCGGACTCAAAGTATTTGAATCCGATTTGTTGGGTCGTGAAAGCGAATGGAAAGCTACGTTTAACCCTGGACTCTAGGCATACTAACCTATATATAGAACCAGATCAATTCCGGGCGGAGCCAGTAGAAGATTTACTTGCCAAAATGGGAGACTCAAAATTTTTTAGCAGTATTGATTTGACGTCAAGTTTTTGGCAGATAGAGTTAAGAGAAGAAGACAGACAATATTGCGCATTCAACCATTGTGGTGTTACGTACGAATATTGCCGCTGCGCGTTTGGAGTCAAAACCTCGGGCAGTGCGCTACTGAGAGCGTTGAAAATAATGTTTCCGGATGGGCAAGGCTCCTGTGTGACGTCATTTGTTGACGACTACCTGATTCATACAATAGACTTTGAAGAACACGTGAGACAACTGGATAATGTATTAGGAACATTTCTGAGGTTCGGAATGTCTGTAAACCCGAAGAAAGTCTTTCTTATGAGAAAAGAGGTTAAGTTTCTCGGGTACATTATATCGGAGAATGGCGTAAGGGCTGATCCGGAGAGGATTGAAGCAATAAGGAACATTCCTAGGCCTACTAGCGTAAAGCAAGTTAGAAAGCTATTAGGCATTTTCAACTACCAATCACGCTTTATTCCTGGTTATGCGGAGCTCATTACACCCATCAGAAAGCTCTTGAGTAGCAAATCTAAAAGGTTCAAATGGGGAGATGTGGAAGACAGAGCTTTTATAAGTATAAAAAAGGCTTTCCAGGAATCTATCCTATTAGAACGGCCTAAACAGGACCTACAATACATTCTATACACGGACTCTTCGAGTAATGCAATTGGCTGTGCGCTTATGCAGGAGCATAACGATGGAACTAAGCATATTATAGCTGTGGCCTCCAGGGCCCTTAGCGAGTTGGAATCACATGGATCAGTTACTCTATTAGAGATTTTAGGGGTGTACTTTGGGCTCACAAGATTCAATAGGTACATCTTCAACAGGCATGTTATCGTGTACACAGACCACGTTAGCCTCACTTTCATAAATAAATGCAGATTGAGTAATAGTAAAATAAGCAGAATCATTCACGAAATTAGCCAGTATGACATTGATATAAGGCACGTGCCTGGGAAGGAAAATATTCTGTGTGACTATCTCTCTAGAATGAAGGAGGAAATACCGGAGAACCAGCAATCGTCAAATAGGCCTATCGAAGTGATGCCGGTACGCCTAATAAGGGAACCATCCTTAAAAGCGAACTTTGCGAATATTGTAGAGTTACAGAGACAAGACACAGAAATAGCACGAGTAATTAATGAACTGAGTAGGCCTATTGAAGATGACGCAAATAAGACAAAGCTAAAATACAGGTGCATCGATGATGTAATATATAAATTATGTGGGCAGGACGTCAAGAAATGGCTAATTTATGTGCCCCGAGAAATAGAAACAAACATCATCAGTACAGTCCATACAGTTTTAGGCCACAGTGGAACGGAGAGGGTGATGCTTTATATATCTGCGAGGGTGTACATTAAGAACTTGGGACGGAAAGTAAGAAAATTCATAAGCAGCTGTGATCTATGCCAGAGGGTAAAACCGCTAAATAAGAAGTTTGATCGGCCTCCTTTGACGATCACAAGGGAAGAAAAAGGGAGCTTAATAGCTATAGACTACCATGGACCGATTCCCACTGGGAGATTCGGGATGAAGTATATCTTTATAGTGGTAGACATTTTTACTCATTTCGTAAAACTCTACCCAGTGACAAGAGCAGACCGTATCCAATGCCTCAGGAAACTTACAGGGGATTTTATTCCGACCTATGGCCCCATCCAAAATCTAATTTCGGACAACGGAGCGCCTTTCACAGGTGAGAGGTTTAAGAACGTGTTAAATAAACATGGAGTGAAGGTATATAAGGTATCAAAATATCATCCCGAGGGGAACCGGAGTGAGCGGGAACTCAGAAATGTGTCACTGTATCTTAGGGCGCTGTGTCACAGGAAGCATTCAGCCTGGGTACCATATTGCCAGAAAATCGAAGATATTCTGAACCACACAGTCAACCCAATAACAGGGATAGAGCCATTTCGATTGATGACTGGGGGTGAGCCTAAAGAACTGGTAAAAGGGATGCCTGAGGCGCTGGATTACGACCAAAATGGCGAGACTATGGAGGAAATTTGTAAGCGGGTCGTAGAGAGAATCCGCAAGAAGAACGAGAAGAGGAGAAGCAAAGCAAAGAGACACAAAACTGTGTGGCTACCTCAGATAGGGGAAGAAATAATGGTAAAAAGGAAGAACTTATCCAGCGCACTAAGAAAGGAGTATGCAAAGATGAATTTATTGTACGACGGACCGTACCAAGTCACCCAAGTTTTTAACGGAATTACAGTAGAGGCATACGACCCGAAAAAAGACAGAATTGTAGGAAGATACAACCTGTCCTTCATTAAACCATACATAAGGGCAGAATAATCGAAATGCATTGTACTGAGATGGAATAATGTAGGCCTATAACCTGCAATGTATATTTTACGCGGTAAAATAGCTACTGGCATGATAGGTTATCAGTTCCACATAGGTTTAGGATTAGAGGAATGTGTATAAATGAGAGTAAAATATACGTGTGTGTATTGCATTCTTTATAATATAGTGCAAGTGTAGTGAGAACTGCTTGATCGACCTTGTCAAAGTATCATGGTAAAAGAGTGTTTCTTTGCATTCTTTATAATATAGTGTAGGTGTAGTGAGAACTGCTTGATCGACCTTGTCAAAGTCTCATGGTAAAAGAGTGTTTCTTTGCATTCTTTATAATATAGTGTAGGTGTAGTGAGAACTGCTTGATCGACCTTGTCAAAGTCTCAATATAAAAAAAGTGTTTTTGTTTTTCTTTATGCATTCAATATATTTTATAAAATTTCAGTGAGAACTGCTTGAGCTTAATTTTCATGGTCTCACGAGGGTATATCGGTAAATTTATGGTGTTTACGTAAAATTTTGTTGTAATGTCTTGGTCGTGCAATAAACCAAGTAATACGTACAAGCAACGTAACACTACAGGAAACCGCAAGATGTATGAATGCATGAATGTGATAGGTTCAGAAAACTTGTACATGTGGGACAGGATTTAAGGTGAAGTCTCGTGTCAGGATAGGAATTAAATTAGTTATGTATTTGTGTAAGATAGTTGCAACACTGGAGGAAAATAAGGTATAATATTTTGTGGAGAGATGCAGTATATTCAGCCAGTAAGTCAATCATAGGCTATGATGATTCCTGTCTTAATAGACTGGGGCATATATTGCAGTTCAGATACTTCGGTAAAAAGAAATAAACAAGATAACCAAATTAAGTATAATAAATGACAGATTAATTGCCCAAATTTATTCAAACTAAAATCATAAAATCTCATAGCCCGTGTTTGGTCTTAAAATGACCGTGAAAAGACGGAACATTCATTATAAATATTATTAACTAGAAAGAAGGCAAAGGTAAAAAGTTTAACAACATCATTTTAAATAACTATTAAAATGAGATTGCAGTGAATAGACAGAGAAGCTGGGAATTTCCCTAGCAGACCTAGCGGGTGCGAGATAAGGCAATGCAGTACTCAGGTACAATGTATCGGGAATCTCCCAAGATCTTATCACAGAGGGTACTGATCCACTTAAGTAATTCTAAGAAGTCGGCTATTGTGTTTAAGCCTAGCTTCTGATGTTGCTACTGATACAACACGCTGTCCGAACCTTCTTAGAAATCCGAGACGCTAAGTTGTGGGTTTTGAGAATAAGGGAAAATCCAATTGATTTCCGTGGGAAACTAACATATTATTATTGGTCGGGAGATTTGCCAATAAGAACTGGTCTATAGTACCACGTGCCGGGATTCACGAATAATAATTAAGAAGAGTAGGGATAAATGTTTGTCCAAGAAAGTTTTCCTTAGGCCTACCGGGGCACTGTAAAATCACTCTACTTCAAGGCCCCGCGCCTATAACAGTCATATTCAACTCTACTTCAAGGCCCCGTGCCTAGAGCAGTCAACAGGACTCTACTTCAAGGCCCCGTGCCTAGAACAGTCAAAATCACTCTACGTCGAGGCCGCGTGCCTACATCAATCACTCTACTTATCTTTGAGGCCGCGTGCCCACAGAATTAATTGGACTTATAAAATTTTAGCTGTGGAATTAATCGACTTAGAAGGATTCTTACTTTCAATCGCGATTAGTCAAAATCATATACGGCAGCAATTGTATCACTAGTAACGATCTACCGAGAACTTGCAACAATATTAATTATTCACAAACAAATTTTGTAATTATTGTCAATGACTGGACTTGTATTTCCAACGTTTTGAATAAACAGAATATTCCTTCAGTGTTCAAAGAAACTGCATTATTATTCAAGCAATAATATTAAGGTGTTCTTCGCTTCCTACCCTGAAGCTAGAGGGAAGTGCTCAACGATCGACTGGCAGACCGGAGGCGGGTTCAACAAATCAGAAATATTCAGTATATGCATTATACTGTGGCGCCCAGGTATTCATCACTTACTTCAACACCGAACCGCTGTACGTGTTTTTATGGGTCCCCGTTCTTATCTGTGCCAGGCGACTAAACGCCCTCTTGCCAGTCCCTCTGTTCTCATATAGCCAGGACTTTATGGACATGGCTGTTTAGTGGATTGGGCGGTGTGCAGTTTAATCGACCATATTTTGCAATGATCTTTAAATAGCCTCCTGTGAGCATTTTGAGCTGTGGTTTCATGGAGCCCGCTCTCATGAAACTTACTCTCGCCTGACTTCCACGCGAAAACCTGAGAGTGCTATAATCTGCAAATCAATAAATTACTATACTTGATCCACGATATGTACGGAGCAAACGTAAACAAGACTTATTTTGACTAACTGTGTCTTGTTGTTTCATTGGTTAATCGCACCAGTGTATACTTCACTATACGTAGTGCGACAAGCTCAGATGTTTACTTCCATTCTCCACACATCGTACGAATATTTATATCTTATATAATTGTAGGCCCGGGCGGGAGGGCCGCATAAAGGTCCATACAAGGGAGAGGTGAAACTACGAAAGATAAAAAAATGTAATTGTAAAAACATATTTCTGTGAAGTGAGTTGCTTGCTTTCGTAGTTACGTAGTTCGTAGTATCTCATAGGCCTATGTTTAACATCATATTTCTATCAAACAAAATTTCATTTTGTTTTTATCGTTGACGAGGCAACTTTTGTTGATTCAGAAGAAAAACAAGTGACGGGAATACAAGACGTATTTTATAACATAATTAATTATTTCGTATTTTTCATTTACATAATGTGAGTTGAAGTAGCCTACACCACAATATCTTGTAAGTGAAAGTGATAAGCATAGTCTCCAGTAATTCTGTATTATGGAAGAAATTGCGAGCCGGGGCCTTCAGAACTAACGTTACCAATAAAGAAACATGTGCGAGAAGATACAGATTGTAAATGTATACAAAACATTATTAAAAGAAAACCCTGAAGTAGGTCTAACTGTGCGAGACGTAGGAGTGAAAGTGGCGTCATCCAATGGGAGTAGCTTCAAGTACGGTTTTCAAAATAATAAATGAATACAGATCAATAGGAGGTGTTAAGTTACAGGTCAACATTAAACCAAAATCAAAGAATGAATGACATAGAAGACTGGATTAAATGTGATATCAGAAGAAAGGTGCATTCCTTTTATTTCAATAATGAAATACCAACTGTAAAAAAAAATTATGGCTAGTGTTAATGATGACTCTGATCTCCCTAACTATTAAAATCAACATACTGGAGGTGTATCTAGCAATAGTAACCACTAAATCACAAGACCTAAACTAAAAAAAAGTTTGACTCAAATAGGCTTTACTTGTATGTAACTAATCAGTCTAAAAAACTAACTCTTGTGAACTAGCCTATGCTTTGTACTTTCACATACTTTTGCTCCGTACACATCTTGGTTCAAGTATAGCATAGAGTAGAAAAAACGTTTGGGCAACGGTTTAGGAGGTCATTCTACATAGTAAATTGATAAAAAATATGTCACCAATATATGCTTTGTGAGATCACCCCTTGGCTCAAGCTGTAGCTAGTATGACTTCCAAACGCGGAGAATGAGGGGCGTGAAATCGAATCAAATTTTATGACAGATTTTGTACAGAGGTCTTTCCCTCGACCACTAAGAAGAACGGCAGACAATTATTTCTTTGGGACGTAGGATCAGGCCTGTAGCCAGAGGGTGGGCACAGCTTATTACATGTGACGTAACTGTATCATAATGGCATCAATTAAAAGTGTACATTTTCGTAAGTAATCCCACGAGAGATTACGAGTTTATCGATATATTTGCGAAATCGAAGTTCGAGTTTGCAATGTTTGTCATATAGCTCACTCTTTTACACGTTTGTCCTACATCTGTACTCAATATTCTAATAAGCATAGATCAGTTTGTTTAACCAATGTACAGAGTGGGCCAAAAGTCGCGATCGGTTATTTTGTATGTTAGTTTATGCAATAATAAAATGCCACAATTGACGTAAAATCTTTATTTATTGAAGTAGCAGGTATTAAGGGATGGAAATATGGTAAAATAAAGTTCCCTGGGCCTGTCAGCGTCATTGTTAAACGTCAAAAGTTTCGGTATGTGCACCATCGTTTTCCGCGCACAGTTGAATGCGCCGCCATGTCCTTCTGCTTGCTCGCCTCAGCATTTCGGGAGTGATCGTTCTGAAGATACGGATGATCTCTCTTTTCAGTTGTTCAACAGAATCCATCCGAACCATTCCAACCCAAGATTTTCTTCTAAGGAGGACCAGAGCCAGTTGTCGCACAACGAAGTTCTTGGGATCTGCTTTTCTGCCTTGTTACACGATTTCTTTCTTTCCTTGTTGATTTCATCGGTGAACCCTCCAATGATTCACTCAGTCGATTACTGACATCATCGCCGCAATATTTTTTAGGTCTTCCGCTGCGTTGTGCATCCAATACAGAGTTTTTTTGAGAAAGTCTTCTTTTCCAGTTTCCGTAGTTTGGCTTCAGTGGGAGCTGCTTTATTGAAACGAAGAAAGATGTTCTCTCTGATTTCTTCGTACGTTTAGCTAGTTTGTTCTTTTTCATGAACCCACACTAATAATGACGTTCCTCAATCGTATATCTGTTTGTATCCGCCATTGCTTACAATGAATGAAGATGCATCATGTGGTCGCCAACATCCATTAATGGATAGGGAGAAGAAGAAGAAGATTGCTTACAACACAAACATAACACAGCGCTTCACATCGACAACAATCGCCTAATAAACCCGCGCGGAAGAAAAATCTGGCTTGTCACTAGAACACAACAATGTCCTTGCTCTATCGGAAAATTGACAAACTAATGCTACAAAACGTATATGAAGGGGGTAAATATTCCTCTCAGCCTATGACTAGTTTTTAATTAGTTTTCGGTTTCGGAAAATGAGTTATTTCAATATAAACATTATCCGATCGCGACTTTTGGCCCACTCTGTATAAATTCTCTAAACATAGAAATGAAACATGGCTTGAGGGTAACCAGAACCAGGATATCTCTTTGTAACGACATTGGAAAAAACTAAAAACATCACTAAACGAACTTTGTACTGAATTATTCATTCAAAATACATAAATTTACTTAAATACCAGACATTAAGCACTATGCAATTTCAATACAATAAATTACACTCTGCATGTTGAAAATACCTTTAATTACTGTAGGCTTCCTATTTTTTGTTTATAAACACAAATTCTGGCTGTTCTTAGCTATGTTTATATGCATCTAGAATACTATGAACAAGCTGGAATAAATTAACACGTTATTTGATTGTGGAAGAAAGTATAACGAACTCATGAAAATGGAATTAACAAATCAAGAAGTGAACCGACTTTCAGTTCGAGTACAACACTCCTCTGTTTATGTTACCCATCCTAGTTATGGTACGGGCAAAGAAATAAGTGGGCTATAAAATATTTGTGAATTATTATATAATCATTTAGCAATCTGACATAGGCTACTAAGCAGTAGGATATTAGGTTACTTACTAGCAGATCCCGCGACTTCACTCGCATATCTTAACTCAATCGTTGGGTTTTATTTAAATAAATTATTTAACAGCAAGCTATTTAAAACATTTTTTTTATTAACACTTATAAGTAAACCATTCATAAACAATACGATTAATAATGACAAAGCTAGAAATCCAGATTCGAGGTGAATTTCACGGGGAAAAAAATACCTTAGAACCGTATACCTTGGCCCAAAAAAACCTCCGCATAGTGAGTTTTGTCCAAATCGATCGATGTTTTCCCATTTAGACCTATATTCATGATCCTCCTTCCGTGCACCTACCGGTAAGTAAAAAAATTCTGATCTCTACGTGCTGTAAGTTATAAAACAAATGAATCAAGCAGAGCGGACTAACAAAATCGAAGCGATCGACTATTTCAAGCGTTATGCTGAAAAAATACATTTCAAAGATGCTCTTTGTACCCTGGTTGGTATTGGTGGCGAAGCAAGGCCACCTTTAATTAATTTCACAATTAACACGGTTTACACGGAAAAATTAGTTCAAATATATTACATTATATATTTGTGACACAACAATTTGTCTCTTTGATAGTATTGTGATTCCATCCCGGATGAAGAAGCGAAGGAAATTTCCGCGTGACATGTAGGTGTCAAGCAATTAAACACATCCTCATTGCCTAATTGTGCGTGAGAACAGATTATTCCATTTTATATTGTAACTGCTGCTAGATTCTTATCTTTCTGGCTCTTAGCCACCTAGAATTGTGTGGAATTCCTATCTATGTGTGGTCAGATATGTCTCATAATACTGAAGGTCATGGCAACATAATCTCGTTGCGTAATTGTAATGAAATCAAGTTTTTACTTTCTCGCATATACGTAGGCATACAGAAAGTATTGTGATCGTGACAAAAGATAGAAATCGAGGTAAAAACAGGAAAACATGTTTCACGATGCCTAGAAACCAAAAAAAGTGTTTTTGGAATGACGTCTGTATGCCTGTCTGTCTGTGGACAAACACAACGGTTCGTTGTATTTACTTTTTAAAAAATTAAGGATTTGTTTGTTTGTTTGTTTTTTAATCTTAACGAACCGCCTAGAATTTGGTTTTTATAATTAAAATATTAAGGCGACTTTACATTTAAACTTTTTTTATACTCTGTTTCTAGGCTTCGATTTTTATATAGGCTACAGCCTATGTTTATAAGCCAGCCATAGTTGCGTGACAAACACCTTTGCGTAAGGTTGAAACAACTCAATACGCACTTCCTGCGATATCGCCTCTTACTCTATAACAGAATTTGGGGGTGGGGAAGAGAGAGAGAGAGAGAGCTCTTATGCTCTTAAGGCATAAAAATGAATATGAATATATTACATACGGTATTATTTTTAAATTTGCTTCACTAATTGCATATACTGAGCACAAACTTTTATTTGAAACCTTTTTCTGATAAAATAGCTAGCCACAGGTCACTCATCCCATTCACAATTCCAGATTGTAATCTTACCTCGCGAACAATGCGTCTTTGAATGAAACTTAGACTGCTGAATGTGATCTATTGCAATATTGTGGGTGCCACTTTTTAAATACTTTTTTACAATAACTTCCCCTACCTGCTGATACCCTAATCCTCTTCGAATTGTCAGTCAGTGAATAGAAAGGTATTTAATTAATCGTATTTACACTGGTCTGCAGTCCAGTGCAATGTTGCCAAATATGTACCACAGCACGGTTACTTCACTTAAGAACTGAATGACAGCGGCAACGTTGGGGAAAACCTCGCGACTACAAGTGCACTTGTTTTTTGTCGGTATCGATGTTGGTGCAGATTTTCGGATTAGGGAACAATGATAATGTATTCTTTTGTAGATAGACGATGGTTTGGATCGAGGTCTTCTTAACATGGCATGAACACTACAGCTGTTTAGTCCATGTTTGAATGCCAATGATAGAGGAAGTCATGAGTGTGCTTCACATTAAATTTCTGCAACCAAGAACTCTCTACAAGCAATAAAAAATATACAAATCTGCATCAAACAGAGAAGCAGTTTATAAAACATAGTATCTTTCCGGGTTGATCTCCTGCATTCAGAAAAGAGGAGCTTAGCTATTTTTTGCGCGCCGAATTAATTTAACCGCGAATGCCTCATTTCATCGCGAGTTCCTGTATGGATATGGTGGTATTAAAAGTAGGTAACAAATGCCACCGTCTTTTAAACAAATACATTTAAAAGTAGAAATTGTAGTTTACGAACTTTTTTAACATGAAAAGCTTCTGAGGGAAGTTGATATTCACTGAAAGTTTTGAGGATGAGCAGCTTACAAAACCTCAAGCCGGGCAATGTCCATCTAGCCCTCCCCTGAGTACGCCTATTAATGCTGGCAAACATCTTACTGTAGTTTATATGGTAAGTAATACACTTTTATTTTCTACCGATTGAAATGATGTTTGCCCAGAAACGAAGTATGATACGTCTGCAGATTACCTCTTTAAAATGTTACGGCACATTGAGAGAGTATTGATTTTCTGTCCTCACTAGTTGAATCTTCAACAGTGCATAAAATTGAAACAGGTCGTAGATAAACCTGTGGAAGCTTGAAAGGTAAAGTGGTTCCCATTATTGTGGTTATATAGCCATCTTATATGATGCATTATGAGGACAATTTTCCAATAGAAGCAGAATAAAAAGATACTTATATAAAAACGAAATAGTTCATAAAGTTACATGCATGCAAGAAAGCAAATAGTGTAGATATCTCAAAACTTTCTTATAGCCTACCTATTTAATTGTGATGAATGAAATAGCTTATTAACTTGCACAAATGCCACTGTTCAATTAGATTCACTCATCACTATGCCAATTCCCTCAAGATTTTCAAAATCACACGCAAAAAGTTATTACATTTCTCATGTAGGCCTACAGATATAAAAATATGAACAAAAAATATAATTGAGGAGTAGGCTAAGCTTGAGTGTATGGACATTTAAATACTTAGAATTAACAGAACTGTAGCGTGACTATTGTGTGCAATTTAATTGTAAAACCAGCCACATGAGACTGCGGTAACTTGTAACATGCGCTACTGGGTCGATATGGTAATAGCTAATGCCCCTCATAATGTTAGCTTAGTGCCGCAATAATAACGTAGCAGTCACATAAATACTATTTTCAAACATGTAACAAACGAGGCTATTTATTTTCTACATTTCCATAAACGTATTGTATTAAAGTGGATGAAATGTGAACTACAATAAACTTAATAGGTTCACAATCTAATGTAATTCAAGTTAGAAAAAGTGACATATTGAAAATAAAGTCTCTTGGTGAAAGTTCGATTGCCTGAATGTTAGATATTGCATTGGCAATTTCATTCCACTGACATGATATTTGTCAAGTAGCATTCACACATTTTAAAATTTTGTAAATTGCTTGCTAGGCTTGAAGTGAATTAGTAAGTACAAAATGATAGTCTTGATGTGATTTAGAACAATTCAAGAGTTTGCAGGTCTTGGAAAGAATTTTATTGACACATGAGATTGGAATGTTATTCCAAGTTAAGTTACTCTACGTAATTTGCTATATTTTACCTTGTTTAATTCCAACAATAGATCGACATAATTTGTGAGTATTTCCAGTTTCATACTGGTAGTATACGTACATTGAATTTCGGAATTGTTTTTCAGAAAGGAGATGGGATGTTGCCATATTCAATTAGAATCAATTTAAGTCATCGTTTATGAACGCTACAAAAGTTGTTTCTTTTGTTTGTTCTTAGAAGACTAGGCCTGATTCGAAATGCCGATACATTTTTGTGTTTATCTAAGTTTGTTTTTCACAATTGGTAAATATGGAAACTGTTGCTCCTATTAAAAATAATTTGCTAATTTTGTAGGTTACATATAGAAAATTCGGATTCGAAATTATACTTAACATTTCCTTTGTGTTCTTCTTCTTCTTCTTCTTCTTCTTCTTCTTCTTCTTCTTCTTCTTCTTCTTCTTCTTCTTCTTCTTCTTCCTGCTTCACGATGTGGAGCATTATTATTAAATCAACAAGTTTCAGATATTAATGCGAAGAACATGTTAGGGCCTATAGAAACCAACATTTAAATTCTATTTACAGGCAATTACGCTGACAACTCGACGGGAAAATTATCTTAGAAGTGTGAAATATTAATTTGTAATAGGCCTATGCTGTTAAACTTAAGCTTATGTAATCGGTATTGTGTAGTACTGATGTAATTCGACACTGATACTTAAAGGTAATGAAGATAGCAAAGATAAGATAAAATCAATTAAATTCTTAGATACATATTTATTTGATAGCATGTTAACAGTTCCATTTAAGACTACGAAACATACTGACTTCTTGGAAATCAACACTCATACATCATTCATGCGATATGAACCAATAGCGATTAAGAATGCATTAGATATAGGATTAAAGCAGTACTCGCAATGCTGTTCAAGGCATCTATCCTCACTGATAGGATTATCAATTATCATAGGTAATCCCCCGAGAGCTTACGAGTTTATCGATATATTTGCGAGAACGAAATTCGAGTTATTTTTTTTACTTTGCTGTCAAAATTCTGTCAGCCTTTAGATCACGGCACGTTAGATGAATGAACAGTCTTATGATCCAGCCAGTTTTATACTTAATTTCGCGGAACCCTTAACTCTTCGGTTGGGAATACTGGTCCAGACTAAGGATTGTAAAGAGAAAAGAGTCCGTGAAGAATCCTGATTCAACTTCCACATGCTCTGTTTTTCGAAAGTTTTTATAACTTTTAGTTCATAACCTTACCAGGATTATACGAGTAACTACAACTAGTTGGACAAAGGTACAATTGACGTTCCAAATCTCCTGCCAAAGATAGACGTGCTTAATTTTATCCCTCGCCTAACGTAGGCTTAAGGAATAAAAGAACAGGGATTGGGATGCCACTCATATTTATTGTGTTGTGGTAGACCTAAGCTGTTTTCTTGTGTATTTTTTTCGTAGTGCTCCAACTGACTAATTAAGGTCAGATAATATTTTATTTTATACTATTTTATTTGCAAGAGCAGTCTTGCTCACATGAGTGTATTTCACACTATTATATTTAGGTCTATCAGGAAGGAAGAAATCATTTATTATAAAAATGAAGCTGCTTGAATACACAAGTTGCCTTAAGACACAGCTTACCAATCAAGCCATGAAGGCCAATGTATAACAATTCAAACTCAATTTTTGTTTTTGTTTTGTGTTAAATTGACAAGTAGAGATAAGCAGAGATTCAATGTATGTTCCCATAAATATGATGTATTATTCCAACAGAGTCGGATATTATAGTTTCTGAAATAGTTATCAGCTTACTAGAAATTTTAATTTTTTGTGTGATAATGCTCTTCTTTTTTTGAAATAGAATTTTTTTCAATAATGTGTAGGCTTAATAATAATAAATAAATAGATGTCGTTGTAAATTTAATTTTTTTGAGTGTGGGCTTATGTCAAACACATGAAAAAAAAGGATCAGTATCTAAAACTGCTAACAATTGGCTATGGTTCTGCACCAACTACTAACAACTTTGATGAACTTTACTTCTAAAATGCAAAGATTAAAAACACCTTAGGCCTATAGCCAAAGAATTCCATTAATCGATTAGCAAACAGACACAGGATTTGCACTGAGCTTATCGAGGTAACATACAACCTAGTCATAAATAATACGAGCGCGAAAGCGTTTTGCACAGTAAATAATACTATTAACCGTGAAGGTAATAAGGTGGAGTCGAATGTAATGTAGGTAATTTATGTTTTAATCAGTGAATTGAAAAAGTAAAGTGCCGCCACAGCAAACATAAAGCTCCCAGCACGTGCTAGTTTTAACAGCTCTAAATCATACTAACGACGCGATGCTATGGTACAATTGCTCTATAGTTTATTCCGCTGCCTTGCGAGGTAAAAGAAGAGAGAACAGAAAGACAAATAATTAAAGAGAATCTATTCAATTATGTGACAAGATTGGCTTTTCATACAAAGGCCAAAATGAGGATGAATAGGTAATTTGCGGACCTAAAAATCAACTGCTTGTACATAAATCTCATGGATTTCATCAAGCAGGGCAATACTTTTTTTTTATTTATAATAGCAAGTTTACATGAAACTATATCATTAACCTCTGCAACCTAGAAAAAAATAAATAACAGAACGCTTACAAAATACAATACAGAACAAAACAATACAAAATTAGAGATGTTCCACTTTTGGTAATACATATGTATCCAGTAAACAATGTTCATGTTGAATGACTGTCCTTATCAAGTAATGTCTTCGATTTTTTAACGTGAAAACAGAGAAATTTCTGTAAATGTAATTTAAAACTTAAATAATTCAGCTACAATAAACAAGCGACCCCATTTTGGTTTCGTTTTAAAGAAGTTTGTGGCAGTAATGTTTTTACTTTCAAGGCAGCCGGATGTCGCGGACTGCGCACGCGCCAAATGAACCCACGATTTTCTATTTTTCGGATTCGACTCGTGTTCATAAACGGGTTCATATCTCAGAGACTTACAATCTTATCCGTGTGAACCTACTGTTTTGAAGAGAGCGTGTGTGTTACAATTTATTCTGGGTTCCAAGTTCCTCGTATATAAAACTATAAAGGAAGCTGTGATTTTGAAAAATGTTGCGATATATGACGGGGAAAATACAATCAGGATGACAAAATCATGCACGAACGCATAGAGCACAACATTCCAAAGAGAACGACAGTACAAACGCTGGACCTGTAACCAAAACCAACGCTCAGTAGGCCTACTGTCGTGAATATAGGCAACGTAAGCGCGTCAGACAACTAAGGAGGCATCCTAGGTCGAGTATGGATGTAAATTTCTGTTGCTGATGAGATGTAGAGTGCAATGGAAGTCAACCCAGAGCCACTGGACCCATTTGGCATACCTAAATAGAGGCGGGGCTCAAAATTGGACTTATCGGCGCTTACAACTACTTTGAAAAAAACAATTCTTAGACAATTACTTTGATCATAAATGTGAACAATTGCGATCACCTGTGTTCAAAAGTGATTTGAAGCCTACTACCGTACTGCGAGAAGAGACACGGAGCATGTGATTAGTTTCAAGCTCTAAAACAGCTGTAAGGCACAGTGTAAAGGACATATTCCATCGTTTAGTCTGAGTAAAGTTTTCGTATATCCGTCGAACCCAGACCCACCCCTGCCCAAACTAGATCCTTTCAATGAGCGCTTGATTTCAACGCGACTCCCTTACATGCTGATACACAGACTGCAAGGATGGAGTTGCGATATCGTCGGCCAAATGATCAATACAGATTTGACAGTTGCAAGAGGTATTCAAATAATTTTAAAGCCATATGTATAATACTTCTCATACCACCACCCTGCAATCAATAAATGCAAGATGCAAATGAATTAAGCGATTCAAAACAACAATTTAATTTAATTTCAATATACTACACAAATTTTTATTTTAACACTGCGGCGGTGTCCGATACTGCCTACATTTTTTTTAGGGGGAGGGGTGGAGAGTAAAAGCTTGACGTTCTACATTCGAAACTTTAGATTTTTTCATGTAAATCACCCGAATAATCAAATACAAGTATGTAACATCTTTATAAAGTAATTATATACATATATCCTATATTTAAAGATATTCTCAGGGAATCAGGGATATATATATATAAAGATATTCTCAAGGAGAGCATTGACCGGGTCCCGGGTCCGTTCACATTCAGTGCTGTGAAGAAAAGCCCTTCTAGGATGCATCCTATCCATACACAGTGGTGTAAAGTTGGTACTTTCTATTCCGTAGAGAGCTGTAACTCAGATCAGAAGTCAGTTTGCAAGCAAAGAGTTCACAAAAAGTTTCAACTTGAAGGTGGGAAAGTATGGGGGAAAAGATCCAGCAAAAAGCTCCAATAGATCAGAATGTTTGTAGAAAGAACACCAAGGAGGAGAAAAGGGAAGGTAGAAAATACTGTTCCGTGACATGCCGGGTCAATTCAGAAAAAATTACCCATTCAACGTGAATACACTACTAACAACATTATTCATTACTCATATAATGGCAGCGAATTTAAGAACATGAATTTAAGAACAATCTTTAAATTTATGTTTTTAGCAATTCGATCCCTTAGGTCGTGTACATGTTATAGCAACAATAAATGTTACACTGCTGCTATACGAGAGAATTGATGCATCAATTAACACTGAGGCATTCATTTGAAGCAAGGAAAAAAGCGACGATGAAAGATAAAAGCGATGTTTATGAATGCTGAAATGTTATAATTTTAGTGTTACAAACCCACGCTGACAAAACCCTGGCTCGCGAGCCGCATGCGGCTCTTCTAACATTCGCGTGAGGCTCTTAAAATTTTTGAGGCTAAATTTGTTAATTGTCTAATTTTTTTTGACCTCAAAAACCACTTTAAAGCTAACGAAATGTTCCATGGTACTTGTCGATAAACAGTTTCGCTACTCGTGGCAAGATAGACCCATCAGTACCCATCAGTTAAATGAAAGTGGATGTGTAGTGATTGAATTTTGGAAACAGGTCCCAAAACAAAAGTATCCAGATATAAAACAGTGGACCAAAAGACTGATTTCAATTTGTATTGCATTCAACGATGAATTTCATTAAATTTAAGCATCCAGCATTTGTAACTTATGTACCGGTACTTTTAACCGAACTTGTGAGAACCGCCTTAACTGGCCACCTACCAGATTTCAAGCAATTTGCAAGCAAAGTCGACAGTAGAAAAGTTCATGTTAACAAAAGTCTTATTTGTGGAACTTACACAAATGTTTAGTAGTGTCCTGCATTAATACTTGATTAGATCTAAGTTTGTGGATAAATGTAAATTTTGTTGCTGTTTTTAAATTATATCTCTACAAGAAATTCACATTTACCCTTAAAATACATGTGCAGCTCTTTCTTAACTATATCCTCAAAATGTGGCTCCCAACACCCTGGTAGCTGGCCACCCCTGCTACAAACTATGTTATATATTTATTAGAGGGGAGATTGTAAGTCATATTACCGCCTTTGCGAAATACACGTAACTTACAGGCACAACTTTATTTTATTATCTCAAATATTTTAAAATTTATGTTATAAACAGGATTTGGAAAGTGATTCCTGTACCGAAAAACATGGTAATGAACTTTTATGGACAACACACAAGAGACAGGCTCTTGCACTACAGATCATAACTAGACATCCAGATACCATTTTCATAGAAAATAAGTAATTTCTTAAAAGAAAAAATAAAGCCCAACATTTATTACATTTATGGTGTAGCCTACCTATATTCTCCCTTTAAATGAATGCAAAATCATTAAGTTTATTTCTAATTAATTTAAAAGAAATAATAGTATGTCTTGGTTTGTAGAAATTTTAAAGGTGAAGGGAGACTAACTTTTCAAAGACAAGCTTACTCAATTGAAAAATAAACATATGAAAAAAAAATCTACGAGTCACATGATTTCAGAAAAACGGAGATTTAACAAAACGAAACACTTGAAGAGGTTTAAGTACGGGTGCCAGAAAGTATTTGACACGATCTAATGGAGTACGATTTACGAGACGTGTTTTAAAAGTCATTATCGATATATATATTTTTTAAATAACAGAACATTATTTTCTAAATACTTTATTATTATAACCATACACTACTTCTCCACATAGTCACCGCCGATATTCAGGCACTTGTAACGGGAAACTAGTTTTTGTATGCCTTCGTCAAAGAATGATGCTGCCTGTGATGAAAGCCAAGTATGCACTTCTTGTTTCACAACATCATCGTCGTTGAAATGTTTTCCACCAAGGAATTTCTTCAGATGAAGAAACAGATGAAAATCACTTGGTGCGAAATCCGGACTGTATGGAGGGTGGTAGATTTGTTCCCAAGCAAATGAAGCGATCAGATTTTAAGTTAGTTTAGGCATGGAATGCTTTCGCGTGGAATTTTTTTGGTTCAAGGCAATCCCCGGCCACACACAGCCAAGCGATTTTCATCTCTTTCTTCATCTAAAAATTAATCCTTGATAGAAAACATTTCAATGACGATGATGATGTGAATCAAGAAGTGCAAGCTTGGCTTTCATTACAGGCGGCACCATTCTTTATTGAAGGCATACAAAAACTGGTTTCCCGTTACAAGTGCCTGAATAAGGTAGGATAAGATGAAATGTAAAGTATTCGGAAACAATGTTCTGTTAATTAAAAAAACTATTGGTACTTACTTTTAAAAACACGCCTCATACTTGGGAATTAGAGTATAATTATGTGATCCAAACAAGTAGCCGAAGTCAATATGTTCTCGTACGTGCCATTGAACGATGAAGGTGAACTCACAATGACATTTCTGAGATTGTTTGTTTAAGGTCGTTGAACACTTTGACGACTATTAAAAATTGAAAATTTGTTTTTCAGCAACAGATGCCAATAATTATTATTATAATTTGGTTTCTTGAAAACACATCCTAAGATCAGGGTCTTAATTATTGGAAGGAAACTAAACAAATCACTCGAATACTACTATGAAAAGTAGATTATTACTATTCGTTGAAGCGTTATACACTTCCCTTTCCCATTCAGTAAACATATAGTGTAAAATGAAGAATATAAACAAATAAGATATATAAAACTCACAAGACTTTCTCTACATTTAGACTAGAGACTTGCGACATTTCTCCTTACATTCCGCAGAGACTAAGCTTACGCTTCTACCTCAGCCATGCAAGAATAAAATGTTGTTGCGAAACGGGACTTATATTTTCATATTGGGAGCTATTAAAAACAATTACTACGTCTCAATACAAAATGCAAGCGAATAACACCAGAAGTCAAAATTTTATTTATTTTATAACTAGCACGTGCCCGCGGCTTCGCCCGCGATAATTATTTTAAAAATTAAAAATTAAGAGCATAGGCCTAATAGTTAAATCATTATATTTATTAACACCTAAATCACGTGAATCACATACCACGATTAGATAGCGTCGCCTGGTAAAAGCGACCTCAGATTCGAGTTCCTTGGCCCAGAAAACCCCTGTATAGTGAGTTTCGTCCAAATCGAACAACGTTTGACCATATTTAGGCCTATATTGATTATCCCTCTTCGGTGTAGGTTGAAAATTTCTTATGTCTGCGTGCCTTGACATTATAAACAAGTGAATCGACCAGCGTGAGCTTACAACATTCAAGCGATCGCGATGGTTTTATGTCCAAGGTATGACAAAAATAGCCAAAGCCTACTGTAATTGATTTGACATTGAAATGTAATACTCAAAACCGATGCTTCGAAAACGCAAAAAAATGCATGTTTTCTGCTCGTTTTTCACTCATAACTCACGAACGAAAGCGAAATTTAAAATTCCGGCTTCGAGGTGCATTTTCTGACCCTTCAGTCCACCTGTGTTTAAAATTTCAGATCTCTGCGTTCAGTAGATTTCGCTGGGCCGGGGATAAACTTTTTTCCCTTGCATGGTCAAACTAAGAATCTGGATTCTTTCCTTTTTGTTAGGCTATATTTTTATGAAAACAAGCTTATGTTTGAGTGTGTTTGACATTACGTAACAGGGATTAGAAAATAATTCATTTTAATAATCGTAGCTCTTCAGCATTCTGAAACTCGCAAACACACATACACCGATAATAGCATTTTCCTAACTGTTGACAGTTTCATCAGAACAATTTACACAGCTAGGCGAGGAAGAAAATCTCGTTATCCGCAAGGAAATATGAAACAAGTTTCCAAAGCTGTTTATAGCTACCGATTGCAAACAATCGTGCACTGAGTGACACACTAATGAAGTTCCAGCTAACAAGGACGAGATCTAAAAAAACCTCGCTATATTTAGAGCATCTTGAACATTCTAACAGTATGTCTACGCAATAGGCAGGATTTCAAGAAGCTGTAAACGAGTGGTTTTTATGATAACATAACTTGAACAGAACACCGCCAATAATAACTTAAGTAGAGCTCTAATATAGTCGTCTAATAAAAATCTATATGTAGGCTCTAATATAGAAATGCACAATAATATAGAAAGGCACAGAAGTTATTGTTATTTATTTCAATAATAAAGTTCTAATAAGTAAAAGTAAAAATTAAAAAAATCATAATAGTATTGACATCGTAATTATGTTATAGTTGACGAAAATTAATGCGGAATTTGCACATCATTATTTGAGGACTAAAAATTCTGGTTTAAAACTCTTTTTTTGTTGTTGTTGTAATTGCGGCATGTAAGTAAATAACGGGTCAAGTACCAACACACTTTTCTTTTTTTTTTAAATTCAGCTTTATTTAGACACATTTGAGTATGGAGTCAGGAGTTATGGTTCTGTATGTACACCAACTATTGATGCTCAACGTTTTCTGTTGTTGGTGTGTTTTATGGTGTCAGTAAATTTTAACTGATATTAATTTCAATGAATATGATACAGGATGAAATAGCGAAGATCAGTCATGGTAAGTAAATATTCAGTCCGGTTTTTGCTTTTACGACTGGGTAAACCATGAAAAAATCCCTTGTCAAATTGGCCGGCCACGGGATTTGAACCGAACGCCATTTCGGCGTTGGCTCGACTCGGTGCCAACAAACTTATTATTTATAGATAACCAACAAAACATTTTATCATTGAATGCAGTCTTCTCGCAACTATGTTATTGCTATGGTGTTTACGCCAGTATTTCATGAAGAAACTGACTTTTCATATCTTTGGCGCTTTGCCCGTCATTTACTTACATGTCACAAGTAATTTACTTGTGTATAGATCCCGCACGAAATCTGTGCAGATTGCCTTCGTCATTGCATTGTGTTTTCGTGGGGACTGTAGCGTCGACTGGCCTGCTACCTATCTCTCTCGAACAACAGTACCTCCCTTTCTATTTGTAAAGGCCAAGCTACCTCTCTCTCTCTCTCGCACAATAGCATGTCTCTCTCTAGCGAGTGACGGTCGTCATCGGCACAGATTTCGTGCGAGATCTTTACTTCAATTATTTTGTTTTAGTTTATGACTAAATATTGATTTCTATTTTTAAACAACATGCGGAATGGTTTTAAATTTTATTAAAAACAAGCTGTTTACAACGTCACGATTTTTATTAAAACCACATAAACAAAATAATAATAAAACGAATTAAACATGACTTTTTAAACAAGTATTATAATTAAATAATTAAAAATATAAAGCTATAATTTTAAGATAACTAATGTAAATAATAAATATCGTCATAGGTAATCCCACAAGAGATTGGGTTTATATATTTACGAGAACGAAGTTCGATCCAGTGAATCCAAAAATGCGTTTTAGAAACATGTCTGTGTGTTGTGTTTGTGTCTGTGATCAGCATAGCCCGAAAACGAGAAATTGTATAAAAAGAAAATTTTCTATTTGGGTTCATTTAACATGACGATCGAAGATGACTTTCCCTTACTTTTAATGTCACTTTACGTAGAGAAAAAAAAAATTAATTTTTCGCGATTTACTCCAAAACGAATCTACTAAAATTGGCGGAATTTAGCAAGAAAATTAAGGACCTTACACCCAGAACACGCCTGCTCACGAAAATACAGAAAGTCTCAATTAGACCGACAAACTCCGGAAGAATATAGGCTAATAACTTAAGGGGAAAATGTTTTTATTATCAGATGGGCTGAATATTGTACAAGATTACATCTTATAAATTCATAAACTGCAGAATTTTCCTCTTTAGTATACCGTAATATATATATATATATATATATTGTACTGATAAAAATTGATGTGAGACGCTCTATGTGCGACAACTTACATTGGATTACCATACTATCTCGTAATATTAAGTACCGGTAGATATTTCCTATTCTGTTCATTATAGAGATTATTACAGGTTTGATTATACTGTATATGAAGGAATTTAATATTCTCTCCCTTGAATTGCCAACAAACGATATTGTGACATTACTGCAGTGTATGTGGTTGATACAGATTCAATCTCAACATGGAAGCGAGAAAGGGAGGTTTTGATGTAAGCCGGATGACGCATATGTTAGAGACTCAGACACGACTTCATTAGGCTTTTCACTTTTGATCACAAACCACATACTTGATCTACAAGAGCTCAATTAAGTCTAGCATACTTACCCCAGTAGACAGAGTATAAGACCCTTCATTAATTCCGGTAAGGCGTCCGAGAGCTACAATTTATTGATTTTGTCATCCTATTACTCGTTGAAATATCATTGCTCCCTATACTATGTTATGTATGTTTAATAATAATAAATAAATAAATAAGCCCCATTAATCCCTAAGGGCAAAGGCCTCCCGCCAATAGCAGGGTTAGCTCGGAGCGTTACTCGATGAGTGAGCATTAAAATTCCAAATGGATTAACGGTATGTTTAATATCAGAAGAATATTATGATGTAGGCCTGACAGAACTATAGGGAGCCCCCGAAAACCCCTTAAAAAAATCGCAAAACCAGCGCGAAAAAACCGATGGCTGTTATTGTTCTATCACAACTTCATTGTCAGGAACGATCTTAAATGTATTTTCCCAAACACAGAAATAGCTCTAAGAATGTACTTGGTATTAATGGTCAGAAATTCCAGCGCTAAACAAAGTATTTATTTCTCGAAAATCAAGTTGTTAAAAACCGGATTGAGGACGTGCATGATTCAAACCCGACTCTCTTGCTTACATCATGCGTGATTTTCATGCACAAAAGACATGAAAAACTTATTTTAAGTAAGCATTGATGTCAAATATTCTTTCAGTTGCGTTCGCATATAATACCTCTAGTTATTGCTAATTTTTAATGCTAGATTTTGTAAATATTGCCCTTTCCCTCTTAAAATGTAGAGTGCAATGTATCAAGTCTTATTAATTTCTTTAAAATATAATATAAATAATAATAGATCATTGTGATGTTAATGAAAAAGTGAATCATACTACACGGGGTATTAGGCCTACACGAAAACCGCTCCGGGTCCCCCGCAAGGGTTAATCCTGCGGCCTATGTGCGCGAGCCCTTAAGGGCCCTGAGCCGCTCCATTCTATTCCAAGGGTTAATCCGGTCGTGGTTACTTATGAATAAGGACCGGATTTTTATGTAGTCAATAAATGCGAAATATGTACATAAATATGTAGAAAAAGTCACTGAAATATGTAAAAATATGTAAGTATATCAATAGACTATATGTAATGCAATATTTTTCGTAGTCTTGCCACAAACAGATAAAAATTGCCGATTTTTTTGGAGGTCATGTTTTGAATGTTACTCTCTCAAATACAATAATTAATGACGGTATTACTAAATGAAAACTAAAGAAATTAAAAAAAGTAGTGCATTTTATGTAAAAATATGTACTCTAAACGGAAAATATGTAATATACCTCAAAATATGTAAAAATATGTAACACTAGATTCATGTAGGCCTATGTTGTTCCTAACATCGTAATTCGCCGACATTTTTCATTTTTGCTTGGCTACATACAAAGCAAAAAAAAAATGTAATTACATAAAAATCCAGTCCCTACTTATGAAATTGTTCTTCACCTTCAATCCTGTATGCCTGTCGTGAACCTATTTATATTACGCTACTGATCCTTTTATGGGAACCATGCAGAGGTAAGTATTAGGCATCAAGGGGCATCCTGAATAATAAAATCGAGCCTTTTTGAATAATTAAATAAACATGACTTGCTTCTTCTTAGGTGGATAATTTATTATTGTGATATCTAACATGTAGTACACTATAAAAGAAAAGTTGAACGAAAAATACGCGCTTAAAAGTCAAACAATTTCTAAACCCTAAGTTACATTGGCAGCCATTCTAAGGGAACGCAGCAGATTGTTTGGAGTGCACTTACAAATTGGGCACCACCTGTAGCACAAAAGCAGAATATTAAGAGGATTAGTAATCTTTTTAGACCAGAGTGATCGTGCGAAAACTCTATTGGCAACATTTCAATGTTAAACTCTAACTTGGAAGCTATAATTAATCTTTAACGACACTAATGAAAGAAGGAGAAGGAGAAGAAATGTGAGAATTCCACTGCGACAATGGACCGAAGATGAAAAGAATGACAGGACTCAATGATTCTGGTTTAGTGCTTAGCGCAGTAAATACGCTGTTGTATTGATACAGAAATTAGCAAACATATCCTTTTAAGATCTATGTTTTATTTATGGAAAAAGTGTTGCAAGGAAATCAATTACTTGCAAGGAATCAACTTATGGGGTAGTCTTATGGGGAATCAACCTAAAAAATACCGATTTTCAAAATAATTTTCGAATTATTCAGCAACTTTCTAACTTAATTTTGCTACAAAAACTATTTAAATGTTTGCATTATTTTTGAAGTTATAAATTAGTCTGTAAATTTTGCATATTATGTAAACACTAAATTATGATATAGCTGTTGACGAATGATTAAGAGTCAGGTTTTTATGGATCATTAGGAAGGCATGAAATCAATTTAATGAACATTTTAATCGTATTTTGCGTAATTATTGATTTATGTGCACCAAATTATAATTACTTTAGTGCCCTGTAGTCATAGAGCAAAAATCTCCTAATAAAAGTTGCCTGTCTAAGACCCCTCTATACACAGGCAAAATATTTCGGTGTTATTTATTAACACCCTGTAGGCCTATATTAAAAAAACCAGACGATGTAGAGCATGTAAAGCTAATAACGCCATAGAATTAGTTTTTAACCTTCCTACATAGGATAGTGGGTATAGTCATTGCAGTGCATACTTCAAAGAAAGATACAGCTAATATGTTTTTTGAAAATGTTCAATAAATTCAATAAATCTCAATAAATTGATCCTACTTTAGTCTACTTCAAATTTACCACACTTCATAGAAAAATTAATTAGATTTATCGTGTAATCCTGGCCGAACAGTGTTGTTTAGCAGATAGCTTACGATTTAAACGGATTCCCTAATCACACAGGTTCGTGACCAAATAGCATTACAGTTTAGAACAGACGCGTTTATTAGAGTTCTGGCAATTGACTTAGACTCAAGCACACTCAGGTTTATACTAAACCATTCTGCATGACAACAGTTAGTTTTTCCACACTTGCAGGGCAGCTAGAATCACCAGACTAAGCATGCTAAGGGCAGCTGGATGTGCCAATATGCCTGCCAAATTTTATGATTCTAAGTGTCCTACAAGTTTGTCAAAAATCACATAACGTGTAGAAAATGTAAGAAATTTATTTAAAACTTAAAAACCCGACCCTATTTAAAGCACAGCCGATGGAGATGCAACAAAAAGTCGAAATACCAACTTGTAGATCCCTCAAAATCAGTAACTGTAAGTGCAATCGATTTTTTGATATGATTTACTGTTTAACTGCTATAAGCCTTCAACAAAAGGTCTGCAGCGAATTTAAAGCTGCGCCCGCCAATTTGAAGGGTTTTCAGGGAGGGTAAAAAAAAAATTGAACATTTGTAATGTTCCCGTCGGTTAAAAGGAAAAAGCTATAGCCTAAGCGTGCCAGATTTCAAGTTACTAGCCCATTTGGAAGTGGGTAAACATTAATGTCAGTCAGTCAATCAATCAGTCAGTCAATTGGCTTTATATTATAGGGACTCACATCTTCTGTGATTAATTAATACAGTTCGATCAAAGCTCAACGGTTGTTTAGTGAAAATAACAGGCTTGCAACTGCAAATGAATATACAAAAAGGAAAGTTCGATAACACAGACCAACAGCCATTTTGGTGCCATAGAATTTATACTTATTCTCTGGTATATTTAGGTAGCTGTTGCCAATGTGCCACTACTTTTGCCCTATCAGCTTTAGTTTTGTCAGATATGGTATTGCCATTATGCATATTATCCCATTTTACGTTTGATATATATAAAGAAGTTCCTATTTTTAGCTTCTAAATCATGTGAAGAAAAAGCAACACACTAACATTACAATAACAATATAACATGGGGTCTTTAAAAAAATTGATATTATCACATATTGTACGGTCGTTTATGACTTGTGAGCTGTCAATTTGAGGGCCAGAAAACAATTCAGCTTTTAGTTTTTCTGTACTTCGTACAGTTTTCGTCCTACGTGTCCAAAATATGGTCAAGAACCTTCACCAGCTATATTATCAAGCAAGATTTTGTTCGCGAAGGAGATTATAAGTTAATGGCACTCAATATAAAAGTAGAGCTGGTAGAGAAAAACTGTTCACATATTTGGAGTAAGCACACTAAGTATAGCCAAAATCCGGTAAAACATCTGAGACACCAAACAAAAAGTTCTTGGGGATATTAAGAATGATATTACTTGAAATAGAACACTATGATGACTGATTTCCATAAAAGTTATTGGTCGAAGTGGTTTGTTCTACCATAGAATCTAGAACTCCTGTATCCACATTCATTACCGATGCTGAACAAGTGGAACTTAGTTTACACGAGGTAGTAATTACATGCTTGTGTTACTGATGATATCAGACAGAATGCAATGGCCTACATCCACTGGCTTGCACTACCCGGCATGCAATATGCCAATAACAAGGCTTTCAACACGATGCTACCACAGAATACTACTCTGCATGCGAACTTTTTAACCTTCTCATATCATTGCTCCAAGGCAATTACTTTTTACGGAGCTGGACATTTTAAGTACCATAGCCCAGGGGTTATCAAAGTGTGGTTCGCGGACCCCTGGGGGTCCGCAGGCATGGTTTGAGGGTCCGCGGGAGATTTTAGAATATTGAATACTGAAGTAGATTAAAGGCTGAAATTTTCTAAAATAAAACCCAATATTTCAGAGATTATCAAAAGCAGAAAACAACACTATCCTTCTCACTGAAATTAGTGGTATTTTACTACATAACTGTTCCATTGGTAATTTTTTAACAATTAATACTAAGAGTATTGAATTCAATTGAATTCAATGTTAGAAATAAAAAAAATGTATCAGAACAAACAGACTGCTTTCTTTTTCTATCCTATAACTTTTCGTTTTGGATTAAATTTATTTCAAACGGTTATTACTACAAAAATAGTAAAGGGTAATTTTTTAGGGGTCCGCAATGGCAACATTAATAATTAAAGGGGTCCTCCCATAAAGGAAGTTTGAGAACCCCTGCCGTAGCCTATTCGTACACTGCAGCTGAAAATGGAAATTTCACTTATTAAGAAAATAAAATACAACTTGCATTACGTAAGTACTTCTCAACGCTCTTACATACTGGACCAGACGGACCGTAGTGAAATTAGGAAGATACCTCAATCAGAAACTCAATCAGAGGCTGCAAGTATTGTACCGCAAATTGATAAATGCAGCTAATATTTATTAAGTGCCAGAATGGCGCTTTCTAAGATTGTAGGGTGGGCGGGAAAAATGTTTGTCCGTCTGTCTGTCCGTGTGTCTGTACGCGCAATAACTCGAATACGCTTTATCAGAATTTCATGGAATTTAATATACGGTACACACTTACAATGTCTATGGGAAGAAAACTATTAATTTCGGACCAAATCAGTTGACTGTTAATGCAGAAATGCACAATTAACGGTTTAAAAATAGCAAATAATCACAGGAAATGTTCGTATGTGTATGTGTGGTTTTTTGCAAAATGATCCGCGTTGTCCGGAGAAGGTTTAAAGTTATTGAAATTCTCGATGTGACCGTAAAAAGAAAGTTACGGGCCTAGTTTTTGAAAATATTACACTGAATTCATCAAATGCAATTCAGTTCTCAAGACAACAATATTGTTTCATATAGGGCTTTGAAAGTTGCAATGCACTGGGCTTTGACCAATAACACTACCCAGCATGATTCTTGTGGCAAAGCATCTAATCAGTGATTTTAACTAAATAAGATCTCCTGATTTCAGAAATGTCGATATTTTTTGTATCACATCTATTTTTCCGTTTGCTGTCTGAAAATGTGACATGGCGTACGCAACTTTAAGGTATGTGTAGACCTACTTGGAGGCTTATAGTAACGGTAAGTCGTATAAAAGTACCGATTGCACCAGCAGTAACGGATTTTAAGAGATCTTCAAGTTTGGTCCTATGATTTGTTGTCGTATCTCCATCGGTTATACCTTAGATTGAGTTATTTTAATTTTATTTTAGCCTAAGTAAGTTTTATATATTTTCTTCACATTGTGTAATTTTTGACACACACAGAATAAATAGAATCGTAAAATTTGGCAGGAATATTGGCACATACAACAGCCAAAAGCGTGCAGATTTAATGTTTCTAGCTGCCCCATAAGTATGGAAAAACTGGCTGGATAGCCGTGACGTCATTCACATCTAAAACTACTAAACTCCGTGGCGCGACATCCCCGAAGGGACAAGGCCTACCACCCGACCGCTGCGTCATTACCTATAGGCAGATGGCAGGATTGGGGGCATGTGGTCAGCACTCCGACACCCACGGCCGTTAATGGTGGTTTCCATGACCGGAGCCGCTACTTCTCTATCAAGTAGCTCCTTAATTTGAATCACGAGGCTGAGTGCATCTCTACCAGACCTCCCTACCTCAGAAAAATCCGGGGATCGAACCCGGGCCGACGGATCTGTAGTCAGAGACGCTAACCACAAGACCACGCCGACGGTCTCATTCACATCACATTGACATTGACATTGACTCACTTCCAGAGGAACTTTAACTTGAAATTTGGCAAACTTGATAACTTTTAGCCTATAGCCGAGGGGAAAATTCCCAAAAAGTTATTTTTTTTAAATTATCCCCCTCCAAAATAAAATTTGATTCTTTTTCAAAAATCTTCACTGCTTATTTGTAAGGTTTCAGATGTTTTTATAAAAATAAAGGAATAGCCCTATTGTTTACGTGAGGCATTTGCTGTAAATTCGTTCTGTTAATATTTTAGTTATGCCGCTTAGCCTACTTCTTCACATAGGCTACGCTTATCAAACTTTCTCAAGAAACCGTGGTCTAAAGCTCAATAGTTTCTTAAATATGGTCTATTAGCTCCAACTAGCATTTTGTTATATCAGTTTACCTGATTTTTTAAATTTACTTATTTTACAGGTATCTTGAACTACACTTGCACCTAGATGCGTGATAAACATTTTATTGTCACTGTAGAAAGGATACTCTTTATTGCTCACATTCAGAATACAAATATAAGATTTGTAGGATTGGAATGATTTCCTGATGAGCCTAATTTAGGAAAGGTCAGGCATTGCTCTCGGTCGACATTCCTGTGGAAAATCCCATTTGCATGTAAAGCATCCATTTGTATTCATTAAGATCTGCCAGTCAGGGTCATTCGCGTGGGGGTTACATCCAGTTCAATTCAAGCGGCACAGATTTTAAATTTAGACATTAATAAAAGATTGGCAAATAAAAGGCTAGTAACATCAGCGAAGTTTCGTTCTAACATAATGACTCAGACCAAACTCGTTTTCTGTGTGCTTAAAACAGATGCTTAAATTAAAATTAATACCTGGTTTGACTACGTCGTTGATGCGCTCTGAAGTCAATTCAAAGGTACAGTAGGTACTGTAGATTCCAGATGTGTTGAGAAAAGAAGTAAACAGTGGTTGTATCGGGAGAAAAGCGCGGTTCACCAGCTTATCAAAACTCACTTTGAAATTTAAAGAAGTAAATAACATTTAAGTGGAACTTTCGAAATTAATTATGATAATATTGAACGTACCTTTTTGAGCATCAAATGCACACAATACTTTCAAACTGACTTCGATCTTAGACATTCTCATTTCCACAAATCACAAGGAAACTGTCGACTGTGAAGCGATAGAATGCTATTGCTATTATGACGATAACAATAATTTATAGGAATAGACTACTTTACTGAACCTTGAAAACATGTTTTAATGAAAGAAAGAGAAAATTTAAGATTTCTACATCCTTAATTTGTGAATAATCAGTTTTTGCGACAAATTACATATTACATATATTAGACTAAGAGGTAAAACGTTTATTTGAAACAATTTACTGATTAAATTCTCTGAAGGGCAAGTACAAGCACTCATTTCATTGTCAAACTTAGGTGTAAAAAATTGCCTCGCCTATGATGAGTTATACAGTATTAGGGTAGGCGAAGTTATGTTTCACATAAGATTTTTTACTTAGAAAAGAATCCTCTCCAAGAAGGTTTTAAAAGTTATTTATTTGTGCAGTCGTTTCTAAAGTAGGCCTACGTTATTTCATTACGTCTATCCAAACTGTAAGTCATAAGCTAGAACGAATCATCACGCATATGCCATACGCTATTATTATTATAATTATTATTATTAATTTATAAGTGATTAAAACAAGGGTAAAGAATTTCCTTGTTGTATAGGTCTAGTCGTGTAGGCATTTATAGTTTGAGTTATTAATATCTGGTTTATTACATAGCCTACATAATTTATTACTCCAGAATACGCCTATACTGTATGAAAGCCTTCAAGATGGATTATAATGAAGAGGTATTGATTAATAGTTAATAATACATTACTAATAAATATGATTCGGGGAATTTCATAATTTTACTTTTGCTCTCCTGTACAATTTACTTTCTGTGATTGAAGTCCTGTCATTATCAACAGCTTCAAATGTTATCAACTCAGATTTACGTTATATCCTTAAAAATCCGAAGAAAGGGAAATATCGTATCTAATATAACAAAGTTTATAAAATTATATCTCAAAAGTGAAGATAATTGTGAACAGTTAAAAAAACAAAACAAGCAGCTGCTGTGAATGCGTATTTTAATCTTTCAAGGATATTTTATCATAGCTCAAGTATGCTGCAGCTGCCATCCGGTTTTTCAGCACATCAAGCGAAATACGCACAATTCAGTGTTCCTTGCCGAGATTACACTGAATCTGGGCTACAAGCCTACAATTCAGTGAAGAAGAAGATTGGTTTGACCCGCCTTTGATCACGACGGACACTGAAAATCCGGTCTAAATCAAAGGGAACTATTGGTCATTGCACTGGATTAACAACAAATAAATGATGAGCGATCAATCAAACAGAACGAATTCTAGAATATCGAACTCCGTAGAATAGTTTTAGCTTTTTTTTATTTATTTATTTCGAGCTAAGAACTTGTTAGAGTCATTGGTAATATAAACACAATAATTATACCAATAATAACAAATCGGACGTATATAAATACATAAAGCTATATGTATGTAGGCTATGTATAGGCCTATATATATTCCAATGCATTGCAAAAAAATAGGTCTACAACATGTGGATGAGCTAGGGCTTATAATTAACGCCATTTCCGCATGCCTCTACCTCTACCTTCGACAAAAGCTTCCAAATGGTGGACGAAAGAAAGATAAATATTATCAAAGTTTAGCACTGTGAATGACCTATATTATTGTGCGACAATTTAAATAACAAAGCGTGTGAATATTGGGATGTGCAAATCGACCACGCCTTTGGCTCTACTTACACTCCTCTCTACCCGTACCAACAGACCGACCGACCGATCAACGAGCGAATATGCGAGACTTCGTACATTTTCGTTGGCTCGTGCTCGTTGGCTTGCGGGATGGTGGGAGGGCTAAGAGAGGAAAAAAGGGTATTGCGCCAACCTCCCATCTGCTTGTGTTTCTGCGCATCTTGTTTCTCAACTTGTCTCGCTGTAGCAGATTGAACTAAAAGCAAAGACACCATATTCCTTGCACTACAACTTCTGTGATTTACGATACACAAAGGTCCACATGAGGTCACGATCACCATCATGAATCTCAGGGAATGGATACTTGCATGTATGACTCATTAACATCAAGTGGATTGCACGAGGACACAATTCCGGAGGTATTCAGGAGTATGCACGTTCGCAGAAGCGAATACTGGATTGGAAATTACCTACCACCTAGCAGATTTTCGCTGCCCCATTTCTTGAATGTCTGTGAGTCTTTGGCCCAAGCTAATCAGGTAATCACACCAGTTCCTCATATTCTTATTTCTCTTCACACCTATCTTTTTCTTTTAGGTTTTACTTATTTTCTATTTCTGTCATTCTATCTAAAATATAACTAATTAATTTAGTTACAGTAGGTAATGAGTATATTAACTGCCCAGAAATCTAAAAATAAAAATTTATAAGACATTTATCCTGCCTGTTGTATCATATGGATGTGAGACATGGTCGCTTACTCTTCGGGAAGAAGATAATCTGAGTGTGTTCGAAAACAGGGTGCTTAGGAAAATATTTGGGCCTAAGAATGATTAAAATGGGGACTGGAGAAAACTGCATAACGACGAGCTTCATAACCTGTACTCGTCACCGGATATAATAAGGGTAATTAAATCATGGAGGATGAAATGGAATGGACACGTTGCGCGCATGGGGGAAAGACATTTCTCAAAAATATTGATTGGTAGACCCGAAGGGAAAATACCACTTGGAAGACCTAGGCGCAGGTGGAAGGACAATATTAAGAAAGATTTAAGGGAGGTTGGATTTGCGAGGAATGGTTGGATGGAGTTAGCATAGAATAGGGTTGAATGGCGGGCTCAGGTAAGCGCGGGTTCCATAAAATACCGGTAGATAATATTCCTTTAGCTTACTAAGGAATTTTATATTGCCATTGAAGTATAACTACTGTATGGTGGAATTTTTAATCGACCACGCATAATTGGGGAGGACAAACACAGAAAGAATAAGAGGAGGCGGAGTAGGAGAAGAATAAGAAGAAAAGTAGAAGATAATTCATTAACAAAACAATTTTTAAAATCGATATTTCTTTAGCTATAATTCGCAGCACTCGCTGTCACTTGAACTCAGGATATAGGACCGTCAAAGCTGTAATAACCACATGATTATCGTGAATGACTATTATAATTTTATCTCATAGGGGTAATTCTGGGTATGATAATAGCATATGATCTGCCATATGGTGCCACATGCTGCAAATTGTTTTCATTGTGTCCCGAATGTGTATTGCGCACACAGAAACAGGATATTGAAACATACACAGCAATTAATTTAATTGATCCGGTAGGATACCTCTGTAGCCCTAAGCAGTATCAATGGATATACTCCCTAAGCCACCTCACGTCAAATTATCCATGTCTCTCCCTACTGACGTAAATGCTACGTCAACCTCCTCTTGGTCTGAATTCACAGCATTGACGCAAACAAATATGAACCAATGTCAGGAAAACTCCTTTCGTTCAAGTTTTTGTTCGCTCCCTGAATTGAAGCTGGATGGTGATTTTAAGAGTTTTCACTGCAAGAACAATGCTATTTTCTTTTTTCATAATCCAGCATAGATTAAGAGCCGGGTTGTGAGAGGCCAACCCCCAGCATCACGCAAAGCAGGCAAGGCAAGTCTCATGGCCTGAAATTATTCGGATAAAAACTAATTGGCTAACTGAACAAATCATTGCTCCTCATTATTTCCTCTGTCCGTACCATAGGTATTATAGGTAGTGGAAGTATTGTGTTCGACCCCGAAATTCGAAGTTGAGTTTTTAACATAAATACGTGTTTTGAGGTCTCCTGTATCCAAAAACACTATTTTCAGAAACATGTCTGTGTGTGCGTGTATATGGGTGTCTGTGTGTGTATGTGAACAGCCTAGCTCGAGTCAAGGGCGTCGCCAGGAATATTATTAAGGGGGGGGGGGGAGGTAAACACAACATAATTCCAAACAACGATTCTTGAGAATATGCGGCCAGTATAACAAAATATCTACAACGATTCTTATTTATTTGACTGAAAGATGTGGCAAGCTTTTCTCCAGTTCATCCCTTGTTCAGAGAAATGTTCCCGCTTTGTGGTCAATCCTAAGCCAAGAACATCAGCACCACGTGCGCGCAGTCAACTTTAAATCTTGATTCTGTGCTATTTACAATTACACTTGTGGTTTCAAACTTACGTGTGAAATGCTACGTAGCCAATCGAGGAAATTTGTTGGCCTAGGCCCGCGTTTGTCAACGGGAAGACTAGGTATATGTTCAAGGACGCACGGCCGTGGGGGTGCAAAATGTTTAAGAAATACGTCTTGGGTAGTTTCCATTAGGTAAACCTGATTGGAATGAACGTCAGTCGCAAGGCAGTGGGACACCAGGTTTTCAACATTGTGCCGGCATTCGGCGAGTCCATAGGTGGTGGATAATGAACAAACCGCGTTGGAAAAAGACAGGATATTTCTCTCCCGAACCAAAACTGACAATATAGGCTACACTGTTGGGTGCTGATGTAGGGGGGGGGGGGTGGAGCGCAAATGATCTTCATCCAGGACGGCGTTGACCCAAAGTCTAAAAATTGCTTCTTCACTGTTTTGCTTCTAGCTTAGAATCATCTGACAAGTGGACAATGAAGGTTTCACGATAGAGTAGAAGATACAATTAAGACTGACCTTTAACTATTCCGAACATGAGATTAAAATAAACAAAATTAAGCAGGCCTACCGGCAACATGAAGATATACAGAAAAGATTAATAATGATACAAGAAGAAAAAGAAGAAAAGGAGCCAGCATAGAAATAAAACTATCTAGAAAAGATTGCGATAATGAGAGAATATTTAAGTAGGCCTAAATAGAACTTAGGTTAGGGCCTGCTAAGAAGATGGAGAAAATAAAATGACAAGTGATAATTTAGAAGATGATTGACCCTACGGGATATGTCAGAGAGCATAAAGGAAACGTGCTAAGGATATTTTGCAAGATTTCTTAGAAGAAATATTGGAAACTTCTGCACAACTTCTGAAATATTGATCCCGTGTCAGAAGGTGACGACGATAGTACCGGTGATGAAAAGAGAGATAAAAATAACAAGAGAAAATATTGCAGTTGCTATTCCGGCATGTTGGAAGAGTGCTAACAATGAAGAGCAGTGCGAACTCGAGATGTCTGACAGTCAGCGCATTCGTATGACAATTTTCTCTTCCGACATTTCTGACATGCTCTATCAAGCAGTCTGGCATCTTCTCTCTTTGTACTTATTGCAGTTTTCATTACAAACACGTGACGTGAGAATATGTTTGTGATTCTTGAACTTTACAGCGCACATCACCAGATATTTAATCTGGTCTTGAAGTGATATTTGCAATGGCGAATTTAGTTTTATGCCAGCCTTGTATTAGTTATTTGTAAGAATAAAATACGTACACTTTAGGCCGAACACACCGGAAATTTGTAAGAAAATTATCGCCAAGGAACTGTATCATTCATTGAAGGAATGATTATCATCATCGTGCATGATACGCTCCTCAAATATACTCGACTACGTGCGAGAGGTCCCCGCTTCGATCCTGGAGATCATCTAGTTTAATGGATAACTGGAGGCCTGGAGGAACTAAGATATGTGCTGAATGTGGTTTGTGGCTTGTGGCTGCAAATCAGCCCATGCTTTGAGGCTCAGACTAGCTTCTGGCTCTTGATTTGCAGTGGTTCCTGGCTCCCAACGTTTGTTATTAAAAATTTTATCAATGCTGCTGACCAGCCTTTGGGAGATGGAACAATCATCAGGGTCTAAAAAATCCGCGGGAGGGGGACGAACCGTTTGAGAAAAAACTGCAATACCATGCAATGAGGGATGCAGAGGGGATTAATGGGTATCTTGACAACACCACGAATACTTCCACGTCATTTCATTCCATAGTGGTAGGCTTACATTAAGACCAACCTAGTTTATAAATTATTTTTAAACGTGATGTAAGAACTAACTAACTCCGTGGCGCTACATCCCTGGAGGGACTTGGCCTACCACCCGACCGCTGCGTCATCTCCCGTAGGCAGATGGCAGGATTGGGGGCATGTGGTCAGCATGCCGACACCCACGGCCGTTAATGGTGGTTTTCTTGACCGGAGCCGCTACTTCTCTATCAAGTAGCTCCTCAATTTGGAACACGAGGCTGAGTGCACCCCTACCAGACCTCCCTACCTCAGAAAAATCCGAGGAGGTACCGGGAATCGAACCCACGCTGTAGTCAGCGACGCTAACCACAAGACCACGCCGGCGGACGATGTAAGAACACTAGACACTAAATCCTTCTAGTACGAATGAATGCAGCTTTAGAGGAACTTCTTTAGCTATGGTTATTGAGACTAATTGAAAATGTATAATATACTAAAATATATTAAGGAAAGAATACAAAATTGAAATAATAACTCCTGGAATGTACATTTAAAAACCTCATGTTGCAAGAAAAAAGAGGGTTGCCTCCGTACTAAAGGGCAAAATTGCATCCTCTGTTCAAGTCTGCGGAGGGAAAAATCAAGTCAATGTGATATGTGCAAATGTGATACGTGTAGCTGTTGTTATCTGTATGATGCGCGATTTATCAAGTTACACAATTGACTGGACAAGTTGTAATTTCTTTAATTGATTTAACGTAGATTGCTTAAAAGCCAAGAAATCCAGGCTAAACTCTTATGCTTCCCATAGGCCTATAGCTTGTGACTAAGATAAATATTGACTGGTATATTATACATTATAGATCGCTGCACGGTAAGGCCCTGGCGGTGCGGGCCGCATAAAAGTCCCTGTAAGGGAGAGGTAAAACTACGAAAGAGAATATTATACATTATTGTAAAGTATAATGTATATATTACTAATGACTTTTGCTTTTATTCCGTTGTAATAAACGGTAAAATGAACACATTTGCATTACATCCGTTTAAATCCACATCTGCACTCGATGGAAAGTCGAGAAGTTAAGATGAAGTACTGATTTTAATTACTGAATCCCCATAATGTCCACAATGAATAGCATGCTCTAGTTGTTAATTACGTAATTAATGTAAACTGTAATTACTGTGGTAAAATGCGCTAACTGAATGAAGTAACATATTCTCGAGCTTGCATGCACTGCGAATTTTTTTATCTAAAAACGAGATTTACATAACAGCTTCAAAAAGTTCCCAGAATTTTTTAGCAACACAGAATAAAATACTCTAAATTCTAAATTACCTAAGATTTTAACGCAGTTTATAGCAACCAATTTAATGCTAATACACACTCATTATTGGATGCATTTAACAAAGAATTAATCTGCATTTAATAAAAAATACTTGCTTATAAAACTATTTTACTAATCTTATTGATCTATTTCTACATAGTATTATTAATGTTAACACAGTGTATTATGATTACTGATCTCTTAAAGAGTTAATGAGATATAGCCTAATTGCCATTATGAACGTTAGTTTTAATTATCTTTCAATTATTTCAATTTAATTATTAATTATCAATATTACATACAAAAATATCTTTATAGGAAAGGTAAAAGAGTTATTTTACATAAACTGCCATTTCACAGAACGTTTAGCAGGATATTTTCAAGCCTATTTGAAGGCCGCAGGATAAGGTGTTAAAAAAAGGAATAGGCCTATAATTTTGCGAAAAGCACTTCATCACCGAGCAGAAATGAGATGCGATAACAGATCCGGAAAGTATTGAGAATGCTCCTAACTCGTCACATTGTGCTTGGCGAGATTATTTTTCACAAATACTGATGGATGTGTAGGTGCATTGGCGTGCAGTTGTCACCCCTCATATCCCATGAAGGAAAACATACAAACAATAGCAACAGATGCCATACTATGACATTAATAACATAATAACCATTAGCATGAAAACTTGCTTGAAAAAGACGTCATGAATGCGACAGACACCTACATTATCCAGCATGTTTAATATTCAAAGTGAAAAAAATTTATATTCCAGTCACTTTTTGTAGCAAGTGACACTTATTAGTTTACATTCTTAGAAATTCTTAGCATTTCAAAGGCGAACACATGATATAAAACACTAGGTGAAAAGCATATTTACCCCTTAATACGGTAGAAGATGTCACACCGATATGTTGGAAGCATAGTTCTAATTTCGGATTTAAAATACAGTATTTTGAAACGATACTTAATACTTAATTTCTTGTTACTTAAATGCATTTTCCCTCACTTTTCGTAATTTTTCCCCAGGATATCACATCACTTTACATGAAGATGATCATCAAGGAAACAGAACGCTTATAAACAAAGAACTACACAGGTAGGTGGAAATACAATACAATACAATACAATACAATACAATACTTCGCTTGAACAGAGGAGCGTCAAGTGAGCTATTAGTCATTTATAAGAATTTATATCAAGCAAATGCTAGGAAATCAAGGCTTCAGCTATTCAATGAATGGGGCAATCAATCTCTAGCTTTTGATTTCCTTTTTCTGAACACAACTCTTCCAAAGACAATATATCTCAATTACTTACTGAGTTCTTTAAATACCATTCCAATACTCGTTAGTAGGAAACTTGTCACACTTACCTGGAACAAAAAGAAAGAAAACAATAAGAACATTGTTACAAAAGACTTTCAATCAATCTGGAAACTAGAGTGTTAAACAACAAAATTTACTGCTTTTCTCTGTGACTTGAAGTTGTCTGCATGGTTTGTTATGTGAAGAGTTTCTAGTTGTAGCAAGTAAGTGGCATAATGATTACGAATATACAAGTATTTCAAATTAACACCAAGTTAACAATGCTATTGTCTAAAGCACGACTTACAAGAAATAATAGCACGGAACTTAGAAGGCATTTGAATTTAGAGGAATCAGTTTAAAATTTCAGAATGCTTAACTAGTTAGAGAATCAGACCTTTTATAGTTTAGTTAAGGTAAGATTTTCTGTTATATCGTAATGAAGAGATTTATATTTCACCATACAAAGGAAGATCTGAAATGGACGAAACTCAAACATAAGTTTTCAGTCAGGAATCTGATGAGAAGACCACTAGTCGCCCTGAGAACATACCCAGTCCCATTCCAAATAAGAGTTCTACAAACCTTACCACAGATGTAACATCTCAATGATGCTAGATTAGAATAGAGTTTTTGTAAGGGGTCTAGAGAAATGTTTGGAAATGGGAATAGGTACTTTCCCGGGGAGCCAAGTGTGTTACCATCGGGTTTTAATCCGTCTACAATTTTCCTCTAAAAGATTATATTATAATATCTTTTTCTTTTGACTTATTCTAACATTAAAGACTATCAGAGACCCGCGTCTTCGCCGAAAATTATTATTCAACTACTAGATGCTTTATTTAAATAATTTAACAAAAAATAATTAAAACAATACATTTATTAGCACTGACATCGTTTTGACACAAATTTCAGGAATAAATAATTTATTCTTTAAAATATTGTTTTATGTAGTAAATATAAACAATTAAATTAATAAAACTAATAAGACGAATCTTGTGCTACCATAAGGTCATACAGATTCGAAATGAAACGATTAAAACGAGACCACAGATTTATGAACCTTACCCAAACCAAGCATAAACAATTATTAAAACGATTGATATAAAGCTAAAAACCCGGGTTCGAGGTGCATTTCACGATTAAAGTGCTGTACCCGGAGCAAAAACTACCACAGATTTGAGTTCTCTAGGTCTTAAAAAATAGCGAGTTTTGTACAAATCAATATTTTTTCCATTTAGGCATGCACTCATGATCCTCTTCTATCCACCTATGTTAAAAACATTAGATCTCTGCAGTCTTAATGTTATAAACAAATGAACCAAGTAGAGAGGGTTAAGAAAACTGAAGCGATCGACAAATTGATGTATTATATTGCAAAAATTGATTTTAACGATGTTATTAAGTGCCAGTATGGTACTTTATGACATTGTGTGTGGGGACGAAAAATGTCTGTCCGTCCGTCCGTGTGTCTGTACGCGCCATAACTCAAATACGCTTTTTCGCATTTTCATGAAACTTGGAAAACACATTTATAATGTCCATGGGAAGAACCCTATTGATATTGAACCAAATCGGTTCACCGGTACCGGAGTAATGCCCAATTTAGTGCCTATTTTAATAGATTATGGCGCCTTTCTATTAGAACTCAAATACGCTGTATCGGATTTCCATGAAACTTTGTGTACACATTTATGACGTCCATGAGCAATTTAGTGTCTATTTTAAAGTCGCATTAACTCAAATACGCTTTATCAGATTTTTATTAAACTTAGTATACGCATTTATAATGTCCATGGGAAGACGTCTATTGATATTCGACTAAATCGGTTGGCCAGTACCGGAATAATGCCCAATTTAGTGCATTTTATGTTAATATATAAGAAGTCGCGATAACTCAAATATGCTTCATTGGATTTTCCTGAAACTTTGTATACCCATTTAAAATGTACATGGGAAGACGTCTACTGATATTGGACCAAATCGGTAGACCGGTATAGGAGTAAAACCCAATTTAGTGTATTTTAAAGACGCGGTAACTCAAATACGCTTTACCGGATTTTTATGAAACTTGGTATATACATTTATAATGTCCATGGGAAGACGTCTATTGATATTGGATAAAATCGGTTGTCCTGTTTCGGAGTAATGCTCAATTTAGTGCCTATTTTATGGTAATATACGTATTCGAAAGAATTTATGAAATGCAAATCAGTTATCATGACAACATAGCCTATTGTTTTACTGTGATCTTATAAGGCTTTCGACATTAAAATACAGTTAGCTATGACAAATAACACTATTGCTTTGCATGCGCTTATCCAACTAGACCGTTAAACTGACCCAGGTGGCTGAGATGATAATGTCTTGGCCTCACATTCTGGAGTTCCATGGTTCAAATCCCGAAACCGGGAAATTTGACTTTTTTTTTGTATTCTGCATATCATAATTGCAATCATAACTGATTAAACAAAAACATACTGGCACTTTGTTACATCAGTTTGCCTGATTTTATTTTTTCTCTGGTTGCTATGGCACATATTTTTATCCTGGATTTGGCACTGATACATGAGCTACATAGGCAGTTTAAAATAATAAGTATGTCTACTTTAACATGTACCGTACTCTATATTTCTACTGAATCTCCAGTGGTCATCGCCGATCTGATGTAGCAATGTAATGCTGAAAGATTGAAAATAAATTTAAAAATAAAATATTTCTATTGGTGTACAACTGAAGGAAAATACTCTATAGCGTACGGTACGTAAGGGAGGAGCTCAGACACGATGATGAATGTAACATTACTTTTAGATAAATAACAGTATTATCACCGGATCATATCATTGCGAGTAGTGTAATAATTATCTCTCGACGCGATGATCCTTTTTAGTTGATTACTTTCATTGTGAATGCATTGGAAATGTACATCCACCGACAGGCGGTATTCATTTTTCTTCGAAATAATGTCACATGCAACGATCTACTACTTTCCCCTTATGTAAATGCCTGCAATTCGGTCTTTTTAGACAGAAAGCCTATAATTTCGCATAAAGTATTACTGCAGATGAGTCGGCCAGGGCGGAACACTTGGTTAGACATTGACTTTCTTTTCCTAAGTTCGCAAGCTTGATCCCAGCCTAGATCGATGGCATCCAGGGATTTGTTTACACATAAATGCGACCGTCCTTTGTCTGAAGATCTACAAGTATATGAAGGTACTCCTGCTGGACAAGATTTCTTCAAAGTGACGACGGTTACAAAGTCTAAGCAGCAGTAAGCAACCGACGTTAGAAAATCAAAACAAACTAAACCTCAAATGGAGTAAAATATGAGTTTCTGTTGTCAATAACTTCTGGAGCACATATGTGTGTGAATGAATATTTTAAAAAAGTGAAACCATGACAGAATATGGTGCCATATTTGGCATAGTATTTCAAGTTGGCCCAGGTAAAAATAAAAATAAAATAAAAAATAAAATTTGAGCATATCATTTTTCAGATTTCAATGGAATAATAAAACAATTTAACGTCTTATGTTTATTGTTTCTGAAGTTGTTTAGGAGAAATATTTAAAAAAAAACTCATTTTTCTTAAGTAACCGTTAAGCAGTGTGTCTGTAGGCCTAATTGCCGAAAATCAAAGCTGGTTTATATTGTTGAGCAAACATTTTAAGTTGCATCTTAATGATAATATTTACAACACACTTTTAGATGAGAATATGTCATGAGCAGGAGCTTCTGGTTTACATTCATAATGTTTTACCATCAAAGTAAATCCTAATCGAATGAATCTTTATTTAAACACTAACATATAGGCAGTAATATATAGGCAGTAACACATGAATTGCAAGAAAGTATAAATTCTGATGGTAATTAATGAAACATTTTCTAATTATTCTTTGTTATTATTTATTAGGTGTACAGGAAGTTATAAGGAACCTGAACAGGTCTACTAAAGATCCTCTTGGTGAGGATTTCGTACCCGGAGAGCTCAGCTGCCGCTGTGGCTAATAGCATGGTAAAGCGGTTAAGCTCAAATAAGTAATAAAGCTGATCCTCCCAGACCTGGTCAAAAGGATCACTGGATCAGTATCTTCAAACCTATCTCGAAACTCTGATTTTAGAAACATGCTATAACAAGTATAAGTATTCATGAACCACAGAATTATTGTCTCTGTTGGACATTACATGAGAATATTATAGGAGAAAAATTCCTCCGACACTGGGACTTGAACCCAGGACCTTTGGCTATTCGCGCCAATGCTCTACCAACTGAGCTAAGCCGGAGTTCTCATGTAATGTCCAACAGAGACAATAATTCTGTGGTTCATGAATGCTTATATATCTATGTTAACTGTACAATAACAGTGGGAGCCCGGTCACAAAAATCACTAATTAGTGTGCCTCACAGTAACCTACTGCATATGACATAGCTTGTCTGTCTGTGAGGGAGACCATTAGGGCAGTCGGTCATAGGAGAGAGGTTCCGTCTGGCGCTGGGAATTGAACTCCGGCTTAGCTCAGTTGGTAGAGCATTGGCGCGAATAGCCAAAGGTCCTGGGTTCAAGTCCCAGTGTCGGAGGAATTTTTCTCCTATAATATTCTAATGCTATAACAAGACCACATGCCCCTTCCACCCAAACATTCAGCTGCCATTTCCAATAAAGTTCCTATAACACAGTCCTGAGTTCGCATACAAATGATAGTAAAATATATAAGTACTATAGTTACTGACCGGAAAAGACAACCTTTTTGTTGTAATGTGGCGTAACTATACGTCCATCGTTAACTCCAAAATGAACCTGGGTTTTCCAGCTGACCGTCATTAATGTCCTATCGTTTAGGATTTTGTGACCTTACAGTGGAAATAAGCAGAACTTTTTAGCGAGTGTTTTGCTGTGATTATTCCATTCATGCGTAGCGTATTTGATAATGACCGCTTAGCAAAGCCTCACATATCGACCAATCATGATCGTTTATGCTCGCAAGGATCGCAAGGATAGCAAGGATGAGAATTTATCTGATAAGACGTCAGTTCGTTACTGGATATGTCAAAGTATCAATATGCAGTGATTAAGACGTCAAATTAAAAGCACATTATTTAAAATAACGTAACTTATTTGGAAATTGAAACAACTAAAATTTGCATTGATTAAAACACGCTTTCGATTCAGTCCAAAATAGTTCGTGTGGTTTTATTCTGTCCCGATTTTAGCTTATCTTAATTAGGTTACCTATCTTTCATCCCACTATTGGTAGCATTGGTTAATATCTCGTAACTCATTCGAGTGTTCATTCATATAAGAAAATTAATTAAAATTCAACCCTCTTAGTCCCTAAAAAGTTCTAAAACTCCTATATTTCATTTCAATATAGGAGAAATGACTTAACTTCCAAAATTTTCAAGATTTGGGATTGCTTTGATAAATTAAACTGGTTATTAGATGGATAAATATGTTTGGCTTCTACTTTAACATTCTTTTATGGAATCAAATAGGGAGCAACGAATATGTTTGAAGTTACTGGCGGACAAAAATGTTGAGGAAAGCATTGGGAAGTTTTAATGAAGGTGAGACAGCTCAGGTTTGAGAACGGCAAATTGGGGAACGGCTTAGTTTGTTTGTGCTATTTTGTATTTATTTTTTTAAATTTATTTTTACTACATCTTTTTCTTGTGTTTTGATTAAGCATGTACGGTCCATTCTGATCCGTGCGATTGTTTGCATTCGGTTATGAGAAAAGCAAATTAATGTAATAAACACTTACACTTACACTACTTGAACATTGCAATAAATATATTATCAAGTTTATATGACATTGCAAATTATAGACTTATACATTGCCTCGACGTGTGAGTGCTTGAAAATAGTTATCTTAAATTTCAGTATGTAAGACTATTTCATGTGCTGTATAGCCATGTATTTTTTCACTGAATTTTTCAAAACAAAACCCACATTTTTCACAACACACTCGTGTGTATGAATGATTGTTTCTCTCTTTCTTGATATAAGTTTGTTTAAAATAGGTAATAATCATATAATTTTACGATTGCAGTTTTTAGAAATTAATAAGGTGAACTTTATGCTTGATGATTTTTTATTTTGACTTGCTCACGTTCAGTGACTAATAATTTTTTACATAACTTTATTATATTAATGAAATATATCCACATCTATAACATTTGTAACCTAATACATTCCTATACAAACACGGGATTATCCCGCGAATATTATCTAATATATTATCAAATGAATATTATCTAACTTTGTACAAAAACTATTTTAAAATGTTTTTATCTACTGTATGCAACACAGTATGTCTGTAGGATAGGATTTGGTAATAAACTTATACAACATCTAGTAACCAATGTAATTTTTTAAGCAATTCCAAATCTTGACAATTTTGAAGTTAAGTCATTTCTCCTATACTCTGCCATAAGATATAGGGGTATTGGAATTTTTGAGGGACTTAGGTGGTTAAATTTTCATTGACAACTATCCTCAAAGGAAAAATGAAGTTGATTAATTTATTTATATACTACGCTCACGCATCCTATTCGCGAATCTATCTATAAACTCGTAAACTGTTGTAGGTGTACTATGATCTATTATGAAAACTTATCTTGTTATTAAAAATATATGTATAGAGAGATACCAGAAAGCTCCGTATTCGATCTCGTACCTAGGACACATTTTCACCCAAAGAATATAAGTTAATTTCTTCCTTCTTTCTGTCTCTTAGGATTTTATCAGACACCTGATATAATATATACTTGAAGCTCCTAACCGCAACAATTAATTATATTCCCACCCCATGTTAAATCTTGTAACATATATAATATAGTGAAGATATTCATACGCATGAAACTCAAACTGCAAGGAACTTCAGTAAGACATTTGCTAGATTAGAGAAATTTAAAACAGGTTACATTATTAGAAGTGTTCACAACTGGCCTGTTTGTTATTGGATATAAAATCCAAACTATTTTAAAATGAAGATTAGGGCTTGGTTCTTGATAATAATTTTGGTTACTTGACAATAATTTTAAATGTAAATAAATTTTATAACCAGGTAATAATAATAATAATAATAATAATAATAATAATAATAATAATAATAATAATAATAATAATAATAATAATAATAATAAACGTTAACTTTATGTTTATGTTAACTTAATGGCAATGTCTGTTACACCTATGTATTTATTTACAGAAAATAAACAATAGAATTACCTATCTGAAATAGCCTTACAGTGAATTCTGTGTGGTATAGGTTGCATTTTATGTCTAAAACTCACGCGATGGCCGTTAATCTCACATCATGTTGTCTGCGTGTAACTTGTCCTGTAGAACAGAACTTGACTTCAGTTAATGGATTCTAGTGTTTAGAATTGAGTATAATGTATCGTGTTCTTGGCTCTATTCAATGCATCTCACCAGCACGTGCCAGTTCTTTGCAGCATTGCAAGAAGCATAGTTTCAAAACTGTCGGGCGCTGTCATGTAGAAGAGCACAGTGAAATGTATAAAGATTAATTAGAGCTAGGATTTTTATTAGGGGTGTACCGATTAATCGATTAAACATTTAATTGTCGATCAATTACATTTTCCAATTAATCGGTTTAGTCGAATTCTGAAAAACGTTTTTCGAGAAATGGGTCAAATGACCAACTCCTTTCTCTCGCTTCTCCAGCACATCATGTGTCATTCAGACTATTGTGTCCAAACAATTCCTGTTATTCAGAAACCTGAAGGGTAGTTTAGTCAGCAAACTCATGTGTCTCAAGTCTTGATTGAAAAAGTAACCGCTAAAGTAAATTTTGTATATATTTTTTCACTAGTTAACTAATAATGGTATTCATTAATTCAGATTTCTTCTGATTATCTGTAGTGTAGTAGTTGTTAAACGAATAAAACAATATTAAATGTACTCTTTGGTTTAGTTTGTCGATTAATCGATTAAAGTCAAGCGTTAACTCGATTAGAAATTTTAATCGATTTTCAGCCCTAATTTTTATGTAGTATATTGTGGACAAAATATACATAAATATATAATGAAAAATGATGGAATATGATGAAAAATATTTGAAATCATAACGTATGTAATATCACGTATATAATACCATTTATTTATCATCGCGATTAACAGACAGTCATGCGTTAGATTTTTCTGCACAAGTGAACATTTAAATACTTTTCTAAGTTCTCTGGGGCCGTTGATTTACGCCTGTCTGAAAAAAAAAATGTTCTTATAGGCGGAAAATGATCTTTCAATATCGCATGATGTAACGGGGACAAATTTGAGGAAAGGAATCTTTTCTGAGGAAATCCTTTCTGGAGGATCAATAATGTCTGCATTTAGAACCTGACATCCAAATTTTCATTGCGATCTATGAGTGCTTTCACCATCGTCCGTAACGTTGGTGACTACCCGACTCCCTTCAAGAGGAAAAAATCATACTATTGTGGGCTACCGACTTCGGACATTCTGATTAATTTATAGGGACCTATAGCTTTACGTAAAATTCAAACCACAATGGGAATCCTTATAAGAAACATCAGAGGTGAACCAATGGTCACTCTACCAAGTATCCAAGTTCTAAAAACAACAATAATAAAAGGTGGAATCAATCAAATGTCAAAGAGACTGCAAGATTTCCATAAAGAGTGTTTTACTCATAAGTAAGTTATTTAAATTAACACAAATCCTCTAGGGCTTACTGAATTAATGAAGAGAGTGTAGTACGTGCTTTGCCTTCCATCATTATACAATCTAAACTGCCGGATGAATGGAGGTTAATTTTCACTTTATACATAATTTATGTAAGGATATGACAGTAATAAATGAGTGTGACGGAACTGTCGTGTCATGTAGTAAGAGCGAAAAAGAAAAAAAAGAAGCTTATTGTTAGTCCGTTGAATAGAAACTGATTAATCGATTATATCTGTACGAGAGAGAGAGAGCATTAGTCTTAGAGAGTAATTAAAGCAGAGCAGATGGACTCGAAAATCTTGAGCTTATAATCTATGTCCTGAAATTTAAATTCAAGATCGAATAAGAATGTCAGGGGGGCCTCTTAATAGTGTAAGGTGAGCGCTGAGGTAACTGGGGTTCATCTGTTCAACATGCCAGATAATTAAAACATTTTTTACGACTGATCACGAAGGGATTCAAATTTCTGAATTTCAAATGTATAGCAAAACTAAATGTACAAATCCTGCAAAAACAAACAAAATTAGGTATTTTCTTTTACAGTATAATTACGGGAGGACAATATAATTTTTATTACATTTACATATAGTTTTTCTGCTGTTATTTTTTTAAACATTTTTGCGCATCTGTTATTGTTAGTTTGTGTTTGTATCAGCAATAAAAAAAAGAAAACATGTAAATTAAAAGACGCCTAGCCTTCAATCTATTAATGGAACTTCACAAAACCAAACTTATTAGAAATAATTCTTTGCCACGTGGACCACAAAGTCAGTATTAAGGTAATCAACCGGAATAGAGTAGACAATTTTTTTAAAATTATTTGCTCGTTAATAAATACGATTCCTTAGGAACATTTTCATATAACCATTATCATTTTATCGTCAAAACTGAATCAGCTAGGTGACCTTTACACCGGTGGGCATAACACTTGGAGCACAGTGTACGGTGTCGACGGTACAGGTAGATAAAGTAATAACTTATTATTCAGGAAGACTATAGGCCTAATGAGATCATATATTTTATTTATAGCTCTCAAGGCAAAGGGTTGACGGACGCTTGTAGAGAAACACATGCATTAAAATATTAATATCCCACTCTATCCCCGACAGAAACTCCACCTCCGCCATATCGGGTTCAGAATGAATTATCTCCTTCATAAAACTTCCTGAAGTGGGTCTCTTTGAATAGCGGAGATTTAATGCTCCATGAATGATATGCGTACTTGAATTAAGTGTTTGTCCAGATATTCTTGTTTTATTGTTTAGTAGGCCACTTGATGGATTATAAAATGGAATTATTTAGATTCTGCATAACTACGAGCGGGATTACAGAATTTCCGGTAGAACTTCCATGTTTTAATATGTATGCAAATGCAGCTAGAGCTGACGAACAATTAGCATACGTTCTCGTTTTCCAGTAGAAGCAATTCAGTGAACCACTGGCTGAAATAGAGTCGGATAGAGCTATTTCTGGTTACCGCTTATTGTTCGGTTTATTTGATATTCGGCGAGAGCTGAACATTCGCCATAAAATAGCTTTCATTCCACAATTATTTAGGTAGGCCTGCACCTAATAGCTAACATCCGATGTTCAAATGTGCGGATTTTTTTTTTTTTAATCATTTCCCTTAATCTCCAGCTTCATCAGTAGATGGTAGCATAACGGATATATGATGGATTTCTTTATTCAAGTACCGGTACCGTATAAGTTTTTTTAACGAAAAATGTTCCTAAGAAAAATCCTTGTAACGAGTAATTTATTACTGTATCCTACATTTAGTAAAAATTATGGATACTGCGCAGCGGGTAGTTAACCCAGTTAAGAAAATTGTGTATAGTTCCACCAGCGCCACTCTATGATAGCCACAAAATAGCAACGCCTGTCGCCATCGCGAACTGGAAAAACACCTTGCAGCCGGTTCATAGTTCACTGGGTCTCCTTGAAAAGCTAATAGGCGTAATTTAGGCAGAATATGATAGGATATACATAATAGGCTAGTTACAGACCCACATAATTGATTTTTAATTGATTGTAATTTAAAAGGTTCGTAAGAGTTTCTATTCAAGTAGGTTATAATATTATATCTGGGAATGGAACTTTAATGCTAAAATAATTTATGAAGTTCTTACCTCAACTATGACGAGAAAATGAAAGAAGAGAAAAATTGACAGTGAATGTCGTGTGTTTGAAAAACAATGGATTTTGGACTGAAAATAAAGCATTATGCCTGATCCGTAACGAAATCAGATGCTACGTTGAAAGAATATAGGCCTAATATTCTAGTTACAGGCTTATAATGGTTAATATATTGGATATAGGTCTGTAAAGAAGATGAAGAAATTATTTTACTTTTGGTAAGAATACTTTTTCTACTATTGGTATTACTATGAAAATCTACAGGCCTCTAGTTACAGGTTTCTGATGGTAAATATATTGGATATATGTCTGTAGAGAAGAAGATGAAAAAGTTATTTTACTATTGGTAATAATAATTTTTCTACTATTGGTATTACTATGATAATCTACAAGTTTCTAGTTTCAAGTCTGATAGTAAATGGATTGGATTAGGTTCATAGAGAAGAGGAGGAAGAAGTTGCTTTACTGTTGGTGAGAGTTAACTTTTGTACTATTGGTATAACTATGATATTCTACAAGCTTCTTGTTCTAGGTAAATACATTGGATAAAGGTCTGTAGAGAAGAAGAGAAAGAAGTTATTTTACTATTGGTGAGAATATTCTTTGTACTATTGGTATTGCTACGATATCCGCAAGTATGTGACGGTGCATCTATATATCGGAGGTGGTGTTGAGGTGTTAATGCGTCAGTGAGTTGTAACATACCGCCCAACCATCCGGGTCATACCGCGCTTATATAGCAAATTTCAACCAATTACAGCTCATCTTACTTCAACCAATCAAATTGTTAATACCTACTGCTTTCAGCCAACCACAGAGCAGATAGCAATTCCGTTAGGTAACCGATCAAATCTAATCTTTATAACATCATCAGCATTACTATATCAGTACTAAATTTCTACAGTATCGCAATTAATTACCACAAGATAATTTAATAAAATACGGAGAACAAACATAATTAATTAACTCAGGTTATAAACACTAAAAACTAAAGCAATACACAGAGTAATATGAATAGGTCAATGCCACTTAGGGCTTGACGTGATTGGTAACCACGATTCTAGTAGCCTAATGTTTATAAATTACAATTTTAAAAACATAATACATAGGAAAAAAAGCAGAAATAAAGACTCCTTATTAAAATAATTTTAAAATCTCATTTAATCGGAAGTCGACAATATTATACAGCTATAAAACACAAACACTTCCCATCAAGGCTAAGCTTTGTAATTTGTGTATTTCTTTGTTCAATTTATCATATCCATATTTTATATTAGCAACAGTAAGTTATTCGCTGATTAATTTTCTATGTGTATGTATATTAATCAAATGTAAGGTTGTAAAAATGAGGTATGTTTAAAAGATTGTGACTATTGTATATTGGATTTATAGTATTTAAAGCGTAATTTACTAAATTTAAATAGCCTATATTTAGCATTCAAGAATTATTAATAATAGTTTATTGTATAATGAAAAACTATCTGTTTAAGCAAATAAAACTAAATAACTAACAAAGCTGTATATAAACATAGTTTATTGTATAATGAAAAACTATCTGTGTAAGCAAATAAAACTAAATAACTAACAAAGCTGCCTCATGGCAAGTTAATTTGAAACTAGCAGATCAGTTCACATGTAAGTGCAGTACAAAGTAGCCCTACTCCAACAAAAACTTTGGTGTACTCATACCTTACACTTTTTTTCAAAAAATAGTTCATACCATAACCTCAACTGTAGCAGTTTCTACAAACACTTTAGTTTATGGCCTAGGTATCTGAATTAATAGCTTAAATATAGTAAGGCATAATGTGGGCTGTTCTATTAATAACCAGGACCTATTAAACGTCGCTTCGCTCATTTATATTGTAGAGTTTCATGGGAACTTACAAACAATCCGGTTCCTTTGCCAGATATCTATATCCATCTTAAGTACAAAAAGGAATCTAATTTGTACCAAAAGCAAAATAAATACTGCAATGAGACTAGCATTCTTAAAAACAATATAATGTATAAAAGATTATTGAACAACTTGAGAAGTGTCTAGCAAGTTCAATAGCATACTGTGTTAAGTACCTGTCGTAATAGTGATTAGGAAGCATAGCATCTCAAATATATAACATAATATCCAATAACCAGAAATTATCTTAAAGTCCAGCTTACTGGCTCGGATTCGATCCTCCATGTGCAATCACCAATTCACAACTGATACAAATGCTTAACTTGAACGGAAAAAAGTGCCCAAATTATCAACGTACGTCAATGTGACGTCACCGACAGCAGTTGAGGTGTTTACAGGCATTGGTGCATTAGTGTCCCATGTGCCAGAGACATCATCAAACAAATGACATTTCTTGCAAATATTTCTATATCACAATCGTCATTTTAACTTGTTCGTATTAGACCACTAGACGGAGCTGAAGATAAAATGCACGATGCCAGTGACGAAACTTTAACTTGTAAGTAACCTCAAAGGAAAATACATATGTCGATTAAATTTAAGCTTTAAAGATATACCATAGTTAGTGCAAATCAGTTTTTCCTACAAGAGTTTAGATTTATTCTGTATCTTTCCCCTGTTTGTTTGCTTCACATTAACTGTTCAGCTTTATATCGGTTTGTGTTCTTGGCTTAAGAGAACCGACCTATGATACTTAGAAACTCTACATTTTTCACACAATTTTCTTCACTTTAAAAATGTCCAAAGTTTACTACGCCATATTCACGAACTACACACAATTTTCTCATCTTTAAACATTCACACCATCCTCATATAAAAAAGGTGGTTACATCCCAATCTTCCGTCATCTCTAAATCTACCGGGCTACTCATTATTACGCAACGATAGAGTTTTAAACAGAGAAGGTGGAGTGGTTGGTTATATCAGATCAGATTTAAAACCTAAAGTCATTTGCAAGTCACGTGGACAAAATATTGGTAAACCTGAGTTTCTTTTTATTGAAGTATGCGCTTCTTTTAATAAATGCTTATTATGTGTGGTGTACAAGCCACCGCGGGTTAATGACTTGGCAGAATTAGAAACTGCTTTATTCAACGTAACGCCGCATTATGAGAACACTTTAATTCTTGGGAACTTTAATTCTAACTTACTGGACAAACATTCTCCTCATGTCACTAGACTTCAGATCATTTTTCAGTCCTTAGTTATGAAAATTTTTCCCTTAGCACCTACACATCATACAGAGACGACAGACACATTATTAGACTTAATAATGACCAACAATGCTTATAGAGTAAGAACACATGGACAAATCCCAACCCCCTGGATTTTCCATGCATGATCTTATTTACTCTAATTCTAATTCTAACTCACTCAGGCATATCGCTTTGTACACAGAAAGTTATAAGGTGCATGATTTCTTTTTATGATTTTATATTATTGTATTTTAATATAATTTTAATTAAAAGCATTATTATTATTATTATTATTATTATTATTATTATTATTATTATTGTCATTTAGTATCTTTAGTGCTAGTACTTTTTAATTATTTTTTCTTACTGTATTTTGTTTGTACTTTTTTAGATATATTGTAAATGAAGTTCTGGAATGCTGGTAGAGGGGTACCAGGATAATAAATAAATAAATAAATAAGTAAATAAATAAATATATATATAAAGACATAAATAACAGTTTTAAGTTTAAAAATCATATAATTAGTTTTATTTGCTGATATTATGTCTAGGGACTCTGTTGAAGGTTTCAGAGTTATTGCTTAGAAACTGCTACGCAATTTGAATGCTACAACTTACTGGTTATGAGAGATTATGAAGCAGCCAGGTGAGGGCAGTAGTAGTAGTAGTAGTAGTAACAATACCGTAGAATGCACCCAATGTTGCAAAACGATAACAGATTTACAAGACTCATATTATAAATAAGTACAGATGCGAAGGTGAACGTTGCTCTTTCAGCTTTCCATTCTGAGTTAATTCACAGCCATTTATTAGTAAGTTACCATTTTCATAACCAAACTCGAGACAACTAAAAATAATACGCGATTAATTTCACAACGGCATGTTATTTTTATTATTTAATACTTGACGTATATGACGTAGGTGACTGGCACATGTCTGCTACTAAAGCCATTTTGTAGCAGAGCAGATTTAAAACAGGGCGCATAAATGAACTGCTGGCGATATTATTTCTCTCAAGCACAGCGACGTACGTTATACTCATGGTAACCTACGTGACCTGCAAACACACCACTATTTTAAAGAGAAAACTAAACAGAGTTCTTATTTCCAGATCATGAGATGAAGTATGAAATTAAAATGTTTAAAGCAAACGTCATACATATGCAGCATTGCTCACAAGGAGAGCCCTTCATTTCACTGTTTAATTTTGCAAGGAATAGAAGGTCAAGATCGCATTAGCTGTGCACCGATGGTTCTATTTCAATAACAAACGACTACAATAAGAGCCCATCAGTTCAATGCCAAGAATATTGTCTGCTCTCAGGTGCACTTACATCTATCGTAGCTGTCTTGTGGTAGTTTGTTGTCATAATTCATTTAATTAATTTACAGTTTTAAGGAGACTCCATGCTCTGTACATCACTGACTTAACTGAGCTTCTAGCAATTTAAGTTCAGGGCGGACCCGTTTTCAAGAAATACGTGAATTTTAGTTAGTCACTCAATTCAATTGAAGTTGTTCTTATTAAATCTAATTATAGTGCGTTATCAGCAGCTTAAAATTAAGGTATGGAGCTGCAATTCTGCTGACCCAGGTTCGAAACTCATTGAACAGCATTATTATACTGTAAAGTCTTTATTGAGCTCAATATTACCACTATTATTACTAAATATTCTATTTTAATTTTACAAGTATCGCACCTTCAGCATTTACTTAATTTTTTTTATTATTAATAACCAATTCCACTATATATGCCTAAAGAAAACTTACACAAATAACAGCATTTACTTAATGAAAATTACTTTTTTATTATTAATTACCAATTCCACTATATATTTATATTTATATTTCCCTCTGGTGTAGTGTAGGCCTTAAGGCCTTATATGCCTAAAGAAAACTGTTAAGTTATTTATGTAGTTTTTATCAAAAGTTCAATACTTGTTTATTTAATTTTGTGTTTAAGTAAAATTACATTCTGATGTACAACACCAATTTTCACTGCGAAACTGGTCCAAAATTTTGCTTACATCAACCAATAAACAAAATAACTACTCTTACCTTCTCCTCAATAAACCCATAAGACATCAGATGTGTCGTAGAAATATATTAATAATAATAATAATAACAATAACAATAATAATAATAATATGGTTTATCTCATATGTTTCTACGGGATTAATGTTTGTTGCATCGGGCTGAGTCATGGGTAATTAATATTAATGTTGTGCCACGAGTAGAGAAAGGTAGCGGTACACTAGTCCAAACTCCAGGCACGACCAGGAAAGCTTGTATTTTTCGTTAGAGTTAAGGCTTGATTTTGCAATTCCATGAATGACGTTAAAGTTCATAAGTTGAGAGGAAGCTGCGTGGGTAGATGGAGTGCTGGGCAAATAGTATTACATACATTTCATACATATCTAGGGTCTACAAGCAAGGCGACATCTCTGGAATACCATAAGAGGAAATATAAAACTGGTGTAACTTCATTTGTGGAAGGAAATGAAATGAGAAACAAGTTCGTGAATTACAATGTTGGAGGAAAATGTGTTGGAGGAAAATGTGTTGGAGAAAAATGTGATCAGGGACTTGAAACGTTGAATAACACATCTGTATGGAAATTAGAGGTCCGGGATTCATTTCCCAATACAGGTGTTCTTTTCCTAGACATTTCAAGTATCTCTCGCTTCCAGAAACCTTCCTTTGTGAACATTGTTTTACTTTTCCCCTACTCTCCTCCACTCAATACGAAAGGGAGGTCCTGAGTTTGCACCTGAGGGACATTGGGTAATATAATTAGAACTGTAGAACAATTATGCGTGATGTTGCGGTGATGATCTGGTTGTTACGTATTGTATCGTTAATCGCTTTTATATCACAGGAACTGAGAAACAGCTGTATCAGTGATCATACTGAATTAAACACATCCTGTACATAGCATCTTAAGTCAGATTTATGTAAGAGGACAGGTATAAAGTGTTGTATAACCGAATTAAATACATCCTCCCAGGCTAAGCAATGTATTCAAAATATCCAGACACCTGTTATATGATGACTCCCAGTTGCGCTCTATTCTGACATGGCACATGCATCACCACCACCTACTCATATCATGTTCGAGGACAGGAACCGTTCAAGTTGTACGAAAATTGAGTAGAATATATTCACGTATCCAAAAGTATTCATAAATATGTGATTTTGCGTTATTGTATGCCTATCGTATGCCTATTTGCTTTACGTTCTGTATACTTAGCTTTAATACAATCCATCCAGAATAAAATATGGGATGCATTCGAAATGCATTCGAAATCTAATATTACCGGTGGTACTCCCAAAACCTTTGAATTACCCAACGAAAATTATCTTCTCTGAATTTAATGTATTAGATATAATTAATCTATACAAGATAAACTGATTTATTTTTTCTCCACGAACATAAATAGAAACACATGCACATACTCTCATAACACAAGACGAATTGACCAATCACCTTAACTGAAATTAATTGTAAAACATCTGCTGTGGTAAAACATTGGTTTAGTTTTGGAGTAAGACTTTACAATACTATATGAAAAAAACTCCAAATATATACAAAACGAATGAACATAGATTTAAGAACAGAATAGGATATATTATAATATATATTTTTTTTTAAATGTGGTGTATTTGTTTTTATTCTGATATGTTAATAAGACCTATAATTCTTATATAGTTAATGTGTGTTTGTGTATATGGATGTTACGTGTGTGTTCTCTTTCACATTATTAATAGCTAATTACTGAACAGATCTCCCCCTCCCGAACACGACCAATTACTCTGTCAAAAATAGTCAAAATAGGTTAAAATAATTTAAATTCAAAGCTTTATTACACACTTCTAAACAAGTGTCCAGTTTAGAAAGGGTAAAATTTGTTTGTATTCTGGAACCTACTTATAGTAAACATGCTCACAACGACAACAATTTATTTTTACTACATTCAAGCATTTGTCTGTGATTTTCCTTTTAACTCAGAAAACATTCACATTGATTTAAATAATACCAATATTATGGATAATAATAAACAATTATATTATTATAGTAATAATAGGTTACTTGTAGTGATCCCTGTCTGTGTAAAACTGAATTAACGAGGGAAGGAAAACGGCTTCCAATGGAATCGCCAACATTGATTGATAGTTTTATTTAATGGTGCATTGAAGAACTAACACTTCCTTAACAAACTGCTCCATCACCGCCGCTGAAGCGATGTGACGAGAAGGCTAATCCATTAGCTTGTAAAGCGTGTTCGGCGTGAGGGATGAAAATGATTCAATTTTAAAAGGAACTAAGTCAAAGTGGACGGGTAGCCTCAGACAACTGTTTACGTCTTTACGATAGTTTCTCAAAATACCTACCCACAAATTACTCATGCTTTAATTTAGTTAAGAGACTTCATCTAGGTCTAAGCGGCTTCCTGAATTAGATCTCCTGTCGACAAAATTAATGAAGAATCTGCGGAGGATAAAAGCAGCATAAGAGCAGGTTCTCAAGGAACTAAGTTAAGTGTACAATACTGTGTAGGCTACGTCCTGACGATGGTTTGACAGAATACATACATACAAATTACTGATGCTTTATTTAAGTTAAAAGATTTCATCTAGGACTAAGTGGCTTCCTGAATTAGATCTCCTGTCGACAAAATTAATGTGCAATCTGTGTAGCAGAAAGGCAGGTTTTCTCATCTTCTCACTGTTCTACTACTGCTCCGAGCGAAAAGATACTTCAGAAAAGAAATATATCTAAATTTTAAAACCTGAAAGGGAAATTGCTCTAGCCAAGCTATATGGAAATCTAAATTTTAAAACATGAAAGCGAATTTGCTTTAGCTAAGCTGATGATTAGGGACCATATTTTTTGGTAAAATAAAATGGCTGAATTCGCAGTGGGTATTTCGTAAAATAAAATATTTGCAGTGTTTACACATTAAAATAGCCTTTGCGCCCTCTAGTACATAAAACCCTAATTTCTGTATTCTTCTGCTCTCGTATGAATTGTCATAACTTTCAATTCAGGCATGATTTATGTACAAATTTAGTGAAAAATATTATCAAAATTATTATTAAACAACTTCAGATAGCCATTTGCAAACAGAAGTGTAAACAATTGTGGTCAAAATATGGAATCTGTTGAGTCTACGCTCTTTGCCGCACTTGATCATGGATTCATAGGCAGCCCAAAGTCGGCACAGAGATAGAGTGATCTCTAAATAGCGTGTGATCATCACATTACACATATATAAAAAACACGCTATTAGAAATGGACAAAATACTATGATTTTAAATAAAATATTTGTGCAAATTTCTCAATCTGCGCATGGAAGGGGCATAATTCGCGCTTATTTAGACATTTTGCACAATCGAACAAATTTTGCGATATTTCGTTAATTTAATTTGCTCAATAGTGGATAATACACATGTACAAAGCTACATACAGCTAAGGAAAGCTGTTTTGTAAAACTTCCGTGCTTATCGCTGTTATCAAGAAGTACGGTCCCTAATTATCATTAACCAGATAATGCACTGACTGCAAGGGCATTACTTCGAACTTGTTCCTGGCGTCATAATACAGTATAATTGTTATGAATCTTCCTTGCCTGTTTAGAGAGTAGCAACTATGTTTTTTTTTTCTTTTTTTTTCTTTCTTTCTTTTTTTTTCCCCTGGAGAACACATAAGAAATACCGAACTTCTTAAAAGCATTAAATAAGAAAATCTCTATATATATCAAAGGCTTTGTCCTGACTGACAGGAATCAACGTAGAGCCTAAACTATAACAGGTAGAGACTTGGAATTTTGACAGTACCTTCGTTTCATAATGTAGGTGCTCACTAAGAAAGGATTTTGAAAAATTCTGATTTTAAATGCCAAAAATAAAATGTTTATGAGAATACTTAATCCCTTTTTACACATAATTATCGAATCCGAATCACATTTGACATTAAAACATATTGTTGCAAGTTGGTTTCAGATGGGTTTGGAATTAAATTAAATGGAAGTTTGACAATTACAGTTGGCTTTGTCTATTTTTGTCATACCTTGAAAATAAAACTTTCGCGATCGCTTGAATGTTGTAAGCCCTAATATGGCCAAACATTGTTTTATTTGGACGAAACTCACTATAAGAGGGGTTTTCTGGACCAAGGAACTCGAATCTGAGGTCGCTTTTACCAGGCGACGCTATCTAATTGTGGTATGTAGTCCACGTGATTTAGGAGTTAATAAATATAATGATTTAACTATTATGCTCTTAATTTTTAATTTTTGAAATAATTATCGTGGGTAAAGCCACGGGCACATGCTAGTTAAATAATAAAATCTTAATCGGAGATAGCCAGATTAGAAAACTGTAAAATACTCGCATGATTTTCTCTGCCTTAAGCAAGAAATTTATGAATTTTATGCCTTATGAATTTTAACTTTCCATTCTAACATGGGGTAACCGACAGCATAAAGAGTAGGCCTACGCAAAACTGCCTCTTTCGAGGAAACTGTTAAGAGTGGAATTTTCTTTATGTGAAGTTGTAGTGACAGTAAAATGTTTCGCGTCACATCTTCAACAGGATCCAGATCAAATTGGCCTATATGATTTTGTTTTAATATAATTTCTAATTAATTTATATTCACAAACACACATACACTTTGTTGAAAATTTTATTTTAGTGCTCAGGGAAACTCGAAACGTGTTTTGTGGCTGAAAGTTGGAATTTGAAGTTCGAAGTACGTTAGGGGCAGAGAAAGTAACAGAAAGTAATAAATGGGTATTAACTTCGTAATAATCTAATATGCAAAATTGAGGGAGAGAAATAATAAAGGCACCAGAAATGGAATACCTGAAGAAGAGCTCTTTTAAGACCGCGTATCAAAAGGAAAGTAGTTTTATAATACATAACAAACGCCATGGTAGAAGTAAGAAGATGGCAGCCACTAATGAGGAGAATCGACCTAGCATAATGAATGTAGTCTACTTGAGATATACATTGTACTTACGTAGGAGCAGAGTACAAGCGAGATCCAAAGGTACAAAAACCGTTATTCAGGAAAAATATTTGCAAGAAATGTATCAGGAACGGCTACCATACACCTTTTCAACAAGAACGGTACGATTGCTATTTTCAAATACAGTTATTAAATTTTAAGAATTATTTTACTCTCTCTACCCATACCGAATTAGGCCAAAAGGTAGAATAAGAATGTATTTGATCCTGAAATTCAATGTCGAGTTTTTAGTATCTACACACATGAAAAAAGTTTCAGGCAGACGTCTAGGCCTAAGTAACATTATAGCAACAGTGAACAGCACACTGTGTGTGTGTGTGTGTATATATATATATATATAAATTCTGTTTAGATAGCTTATTCTGAGAATATGACACGAAGAATGGCGGCGACCTTCTCGTACTTTTACTACCACCTTAAATAAAAAAAAAAGTTTCCTTTTTTCGCGACTTTCACGAAATCGGCTCCAATGAATTTGTTTAAATTCGGTACCCGTGGTGCTTATATCAAATTTTTTCGTAAAAATCCTCTGAAAGGTGGTCATAAGCCGGCCCCCGTTTACATAAACTTAGGCTTCAAGTCTTGCACGGAGAACAATACACCTTTGCATGAAGCTGAAATAGCCTATCTGAATAAACACGTTCTACAATAGGGCATTTTACTCTAATTCAGTGTGAAGTAACAAAGTTGTATTAAGCCCTTGCTTGGAATAGAGAAAATTCCGTGAGTGTAATATAACAGATATTTAAAAACATACTTGTTCCTTCACACGAATACATTGGGTTATTGTTTATTCAAGAATAGAGGCCTAACATAGTGAAATCCAATACAGGTATGGAAATATGGTTTAGTTAACTTTTATGAAAGGATAGGATAAACACAACAAACGGTATAATATATAAAAACAAAACAAAAAACACTACCAGAAGTGCAGTTTTAATACATAAAGTATTTTAAAGGCTACTCAAAAAACGCGGCCAGGTAGCGGATCAATACATTTTAAAAGGCCATAGCACCCGAAGATGTCATATTATTCACAATAGGAAGTTTGAGAAGTATTTAGAATGGATGTATAACTGTGCAGGATAAAGAGGACAGCAGATAACTTTAAAATAAATATAAAACCTCCTTTGCGTTTTATGATTAAGTTTATGATTACTGAGGTAATTAGGTCAAAAGTATCCGCAGAATGGCCAAAGCACAACACCAGTTCGATCTTTCGGTGGCAATGATCTGTTCAACCCCTTGCGTGACGAATGCACATGTCTTTAATCGTGATATCTTTCAGCGTATGTTGTCACGTACGAATTTTTGTATTTATTTTGCACACGAAAACGGTCCATATCTTGAAAAACTGCAAAGGGTAAATTTATCCTTTAATCTTTCCTCTATTAAATTAGGCGAAGATCAGACCAGGAGGGATAATACGTATCAAGTAAACCACGTTTAATGTTAAAGAACCTTTTTTTTTACCTAAGGAAAATACTGATAAAAATCTCAACAGTTATATTTAATATAAATAAATCTCTTAGGCTACCGGTAGGCCTATATGGAATCTGCCCAATCCCGTTCCTGCCGTTCAAAGAGAGATTTTACTGTATTGTGTCCCATACTGAAAGTAACTAAAAAATACAATCTATTATAAATATGGCATTATTATTACTTAATAATTTATTGCTGGAATAAAATTATTATACGTGGTGGCATCGCAGCTGAGTTTTAGCCCATTTACTTCACAGCATTATAGCAGGAGCTTTCGAAAGATATGTACTGTCTGACTGTGAGCTGAAGGCCGAGCTGGTGGCATAGTGGGGGAAAGACATAGACAGTAAATGCAAGAGCATGGTAAGGTAGTGGGGGAACGCTAGCTCGGCCTTCAGCTCACAGCCAGACAGTAGGTCTATTCAAGTATCATACCTGCATATGCTGACAAGGCATCCCCTCATTTTATTAGCTTGTCACTTTGTTATGTGGAACAGTGCGCGAGAAATCTTTCAGTTAATAACATACGGGGTATAGATTTTGTTATCACATACAGAGGTCAAGTACCATATAGGCACAAACTGGTTTCTATTTGATAACATCCATTCTATTTTTAAAAATAGAATTCATTTGTTCGTTTTATTAGTCTTTGGTCAATTTTCTTTTAATTTTGGGATGCGATTAAAATCCAATGGAACTATTAATAATATTTCATATCCGGAAGTTATGGATGCAACATTACATACAGTTTTGATTATATTCTTAGGGTTTCGTTGTAAATTTTATTTTATTGTTCTGACACAGAAATAATAATTACTTCATAACAGTCCGTTGATTCAGAAATATTTACATAAAGTGTACGCTGTGCTAGAATGATTCTGCCTGAAGTCTTTTAGAAAGGAAATCAATTTATTCTATATGAAGGAATGATGTAGTCTCTAGCGTACGGTAGATATAGGCCTTTTTCATCAGTCATAGCATTATCAATCATCATAAGTTTCCATCTGCAGTGTTTCCTTCAGTCACGAGTCACTTGCGAACAGATAATTCCGTGTCGACAAATTAGCTATGGATATGAACATGACACCTGGTGACTGTTGGAAACCACTGGAGAAAAGATGTTGTGGCTTATATAATGTGTGAGATATGTACACATGTAGAACATGTCTTAAAAATAATAAATAAATGAAACATTTTCTGGAAGTGAATTATTTCACTAACTTCTTACAAAAAATCGGAATTTTGACACACTATCCAGAGACCCATCGCCACTAGGCAAAAAGGTAGGGATTGGGAATGACTATATTTGGTTCAAAGAAACCTTTTGTTTACTCGTTCCTCCCTTATTATCTTTATAAGAGAGTAGGTTATTATCGCCGGCGTTATTGTTGTTAGGTCTCCTACCTTATATAAAATTAGACGAGTTGCTGTAAGAGTAGACGTCAGCATATTCATCAAATAACAACAGAAAAGTAGAGAAAATAAGCACACACGTGAGATCATCAATGCGTCTACAGCAGGAATGACCATGTAAACCAAATATTTGTGGCTGGCTGTTGACAAGCATCACGATATAAAATGGGCAGTTATATAAGAGATATAACTAGGTGTATTAAGACAGATATATAAGCATTCATGAGCCACAGATTATTGTCTCTGTTGGACACTACATGAGAATATTATAGGAGAAAAATTCCTCCGGCACTGGGACTTGAACCCAGGACCTTTGGCTATTCGCGCCAATGCTCTACCAACGCTTGGCGCGAATAGCCAAAGGTCCTGGGTTCAAGTCCCAGTGCCGGAGGAATTTTTCTCCTATAATATTCTCACTTAGGTGTATTAAGTTGTTTTGTCCATTTCCGTTTCATCTAATAGTCATTTATAATAATTGTGGACCTATGTCCTTTTCACGATGTACAGCCGACAGCAAAAAGGATGGAGAGAAGTAAAAAAATTAAAGCTCTACGGAGCGATTCACAAGTGTAAAATAATTTGCAAACATTGCTGCTGTTCGTTCATCGACAGAACGTCTTCGCCTTCTGTACCGAAGGTTGTGTGTTCGCTTCCCTTTAATATGGTAATTAAATTTTATGTTAGTTTGTACTTCCAAAAAAACTGAAATAAATAAACAGATTATATATTTTTAAACACAAAAACAAAAATGTCATAAACAACACGAAAGAGAGGCCTGCTCTTGGGATCAATTAATCACACACAGAGGGATACCAACAGAGACCTGCTGTTGGGATCAATTAGCCTGCTGTTCGCTTGCTAGACATATTGCAATCTTTTAATTAAACTATTTAGGAATCGTTAGAGATTTGAATGTAAATTCAGTATCGTCCGCTCGTTTCGCAGGTAAGCTAATTAACGATTGCTAATCTACTCTTATACAATTCAACGGCCCTAAATAGCGTGCTCACTCGCTCCCTCACTTCATGAGACATCGGGTATACTTGGCGATGTTCGTCTCTCGCAGTCTAAACTTTCATGAAGAGTATAAAATTAGGAAAACAGTTTCTTTATTATGTGAGGCCTAAGTGAAATGAACACAATGAACAAATATAATTTTATTTTTACTTACAATTTTCATAACTCCGAACACAAACATTTTTAATTAAACTGCCAGTGTAAATTTCTTAATAATCCTGGAGTCAATTAATAATGGCGGGCGAAGCCGCGGGCACCAGCTAAAATATATTGATAGTTTAACCCTGGAAGTATCGCGGACAATAAACATCCAATTATATAATTTCTGAAAATTACACTGAATTTATCAAATAAAATTCACATCATTTTCATTTTTCAACAAACAGTTGAGAAACGATACGATCAGTGTTCACAGATAGCTTTGGAACTGCATTAAACTTACGATATAATTAATTTCTGAAATCTACGTACTGGTAGGAACGAACTATATTCTAATTGAGCAACGCTAACTTTTGAAAATGTATTGCCAGTGCCTTCAGGACACTAAGTAAGTTTCGTATTTAATCATAATTTTAACAGTGGCAAAGTCACGGGCTATTTTCTAGTTTAAAACAATAATGCATGGCTCGTATAATTCAAAATTGGCTCCGACGGATTTTATGTTGCTCTACGATATTCCTATTTAATTTTTCAAACCAACCTAGTGTACCCTGACTCTTCATTCGATTTAATAACAAATATGAAGTTCTTAACAAAATAGAGCCAATTTCAATGGCTTAGTTACATGCTATCTAGTGTATGTATCCGGAACGTAACTTTCAGGCGGTCCATCCTTTTTGCAGCCGACTGTACATGACTGTTCTGGTACAACTTATACTTGGTGATTTATTTTCTTTCTACGCCTGCTTTTATTAGATTTAATAGTAGGCTGCATAAATTCCGACAAATTAGACGTGTTTTGTTTTATTTGTTCTGTCACTTCGCGCTAGATTCATTACTGCGCTGTTATTACAGAAGCTGCTCGTTTGAAGAGCAAATCATTTCTTATGTGTTTTCTGTATCCATGGCCTATTAAGAGGTACAGTATGTCATGGTCATGTGTCAATGTGCAATTTATTTTGTCAACTTATTTCGATTTTCTTTTATATTCAATTAGTCCTACATTTCTTGACTTTGAATCCAGCTGTTGCGATCGACCTTCCCAATGAGAGCAGCATTTACGTGGGATAAACAGTTCACGGTTCCCAGCCGTGAAAATCCTAGATTTTGCTTTCATCACCCTAGACTAATAATCGTTCAGCGTATGTATACCAATAGGCTATAGTTCAGTTCATTTTTTCCACCTCGTTGACGAAAACTGTAGTAGTTATTAATTTACGATCCAAATGTTAAAAACGAGATTTATTTTGCGATTAGGTTATGTTTGCGAAACGAGCCCATAAGGTCGAGTCACAGATATATGGTCGAGTGTATCAATCCTACGAACAAAATAAAATTATTTTACCACGTGTATCACACACTATTTTTTGACAGTCGTTAAAATTTAACTTAATAATAAATATTAGATTTATTGTAATGAATTACGCACCGTGGAGCCAGACATATTGGAGCGCACAGACAGCTATTATTGCCAACGTTTTTCACCCACCAAGTATGACGAGAGAAATTTCACATTTAAAAAGGTATAGTGAATTTTAACATTTCCAATTTTTATCAAACTGAGACTAGAATAATGTAAGTATGTTTAACTAAAAGAGTATTTACCACGTGAAGTAATCAAAGTTGGTAACCCCCGAGTTTTATAACTTGATACCATTCAGTGGCATAATTTTCTCCTTTTAATTAATATCAATACCATTAAGAGTACTTCATTTACCTGAGCCTTTTACAAAGTTGTACAGGAGACACAAAAAACCTCACATTTGTGTAGGCCTACTGTTTTGGTTTCTTGTTATTTAATCATCATAACTTGAAGAAAATATATGGTACTGCATAGTAGGGCATTTTATTTAAAAAGTATTGTATTAATGAGTTAGTAAAGGCAGAAAAGTTATAGAAGGTTCTAAGTGCCATAAGATATTTTTTGAACAATATTCATGTTTCTACAGTATACATTGAACTGAACAGAACAGGACACACGGGACCTGTTACACAGAGCATAACTGTTCATAAAAAGACTTTGCATGAACAGGAAGATATGGCAACCCATTAAGAAGATCTCTCTTCTTTTGCTGGAGGTAGACTCCTGGGAGACAAACTATGTCGTTAAATGGATCTTATATCAAAAGGGCACTTTCCATGTTTCAATATGTTTACTTCCTTCCAGTCCTCAAATGTTATCTTACTAAGAAGTTTACCAGGAAAGTCCTTTGATATTTCATTTTATCAGTTTTCATATCTCGCACTTTCGCAGTACTTAAAACTGAGTATGCAGCACTCTTCATCTATTCATGGACATAGCAACTACCACAACAGTGAACGGCACACAGAAGCTATACGGAATATTGGCTTTGGCACAAGGAACCACATGGTGATTGTTCCCGCTCCCACGGTAGCTCGCAGGCGAAATAGGGACACGGGGAAACCTCTCCGGTTTGAAGGATGCTACACTAAGTCAAGTTTAAATACATTTATTGAGCCCCTTGAAAGATACAAAGAGCACAATGGACAAAATGATAAATAGACCCTTTAAAATACAAGATGGAATTTTGTATCTTGCTTTACAAATAAATTCCTCTTCCTAGCGGTGCCGAAGAAGATGAAATGTTGATGAAGTCAAGGGGAGACGACTTAGTAAGCTCCTTCTGGAAAATAAGGCATGTTTGCCTTATAAGACTGATGAATAGCTCGGAGGACCAGAGCAGAGCAATTTTTATAGTCGCGCTTGCTCGGACGACTGAGAAAGAATTTCACTATTCTTGAAGTGAATGCGCACTATCAGCAAATTATTTTAAGGTCGACTTGCTGCTTCGACCGAAAAGAAGAACCTTTAGATGTTGCTTCGACACTGCAACTAAAATTAAGCACTTTGAAATATTCACTTCACAGCAGTACTTACAGTAAATCCTTTTACTTAATGAGTTACGCATTCAAGTCCATACGGTTTGATCAGGGAAGTAAAAAACTTGGCTTCACACATTTGTAATTAAATCACAAATAAATTACTTTGATGAATGTACTAAATTGCGTCTCTGCAATAACTAGGGCTGGGAAACTTCAAATTCCCAGCTCGACAATAATAACTAGATTCAGAATTCTGAACTGAAAACTAGCCTGGCGAAAACTTCGAACGAGTGAATAAGAATGAATAGCAAGAATGACAGACGTCACGACATGTGACGTAAAGCAAGAATCCCATTGGCCAAGAAAAACAATAAATAATTAATCTTGGAAATAAATCAATTAAGTTACATTAAAATACTAGAACATAAATAAGAGAATTAATAGCATTACTTTAAAACTGAATTGTTTCTTTAAAAACACAAAATTATGAATAAAATATACTAAAAAATAATCAGACTGAAACTTTGGGTTGGAGATTATAACATGACTATCCAAAAAATGAAAGATGTGACAGTCAAATGTCATTTCTTATGAGAATTGATGGGAGAAAGAACAAACAGATAAGTAAACATATTTAAAATTATATTGAAGACACAACAAGAAAAATAAAACAAACGAAGACACAAGCCTGTTGCCATAGCAACACGGCGAATGACCTCGCGAAACCAGCTAATGCCTCAAATCCGGCCAGACACGAATGCTGGACGGAACATATTGCCCGCGATAATTTCGCTCGTGAAATTATCTAACAGAATGTGACGTCAAGCAAATTCGTGAATGCAAGGATTCGAGGCCAAAACAACTATCAAGTCGCAATAAAGTCAAAATCGGTGGAGTGGGATGCGTCCGGCATCAGCACTCTGAATGAAAGCAGGTGTCACTGTCCCTCTTCACTGACAGGCAGAGGAGCCAACTTGATGAGGGGCCTCTTATAAGTGCCTGAGACAGTGCGCACAGTGACAACTCTGACAAGGCCGTCTGGGCCTGGGTGTACTTGGTGCACCAGACCAAGCACCCACCTATGAGGAGGTACATTGTCCTCGAGAACCAATACAGGGGTACCCAAAGGAACGTCTGGCAGTACCTTATGCCACCTTGCACGACGCTGTAGCGTGTGGAGATAATCCACGGACCACTTCTTCCAAATACAAGTGACCATCTGCTGAAGATGGTTCCAACGGGAACGCAGGCTGTACCCACCAGAGAGGTCAGGACTGGGCACCGACACAATGGGCTTGCCAATAAGAAAGTGGCCGGGAGACAAATATCCAAAGTCATCCACGTCCTCAGATAACGACATCAAAGGACGTGAATTCAAGAATGACTCAATTTGTGTGAGAACAGTAGACATCTCCTCGTAAGTGTACTTACAGGACGAGGACATCCTCTTCAGGTGGAACTTCAAAGAGCGTACTGCCGCCTCATGAAGCCCTCCCATGTGTGGAGAGTGAGGAGGCAAGAAACGCCAATGAATGTTCAAATGCGCAGTGGCGTCTTGCACTGCGGAGTGATGTTCTGATGACATCAAAAGCCTAGAGAGGTTCTGCAGGTCGGCGTGGGCTCCGACAAAGTTTCTACCATTATCACAAGTGATTGAACTTGGAATTCCACGACGACTTGTGAACCTTGACAATGCCGCCAGGAAGGCACGTGAGGTGAGCGAAGTCACTAGCTCAACGTGTACGGCCTTCGTGGACATGCAGACAAAAATAGCAACGTAGGCTTTAGTAGTCACCTTGGACCGCGGGCCACCAAACTTGAGAGAGAATGGACCGGCGTAGTCCACACTAGAGTTTGTGAAAGGAGGGAGAGGATTTACTCTCTCAGGAGGCAGATCAGCCATCTTTTGCTGAAAAGCCTGAGCCTCAAAGCGGAAGCAAACACTACAGCGCCTCCGTACACTGCGAACCAGCTTGCGAATGCAAGGGATCCAATACGACTCTCGCAAGTGTGAAATGACTAGCTGAGGTCCTGCATGACCTAGATGCAAGTGCACATGGAGAACTAACTGCCTGGTGAAAGCGTGCTCTGCAGGAAGTAATACCTGATGCTTGTTGTCAAAAGGTAGGTTGGACCGACTTAGACGTCCACCTACACGCAGGATGTTATCCTGAATAAAGGGGCATAGTTGCCGGATCTTACTAGAAGAAGGCAAATCTTGCGAGGAAGACAATGCTTGAATTTCCTTTTTGAAAGCATTCCTTTGAATGATTCTAATGCAAGAATGCAAAGCTTCAGTAAGCTCTGACGGCAACAAAGGGCCATTGATAGGTGACTTGAGTTTCAAGTAATTATTAATGAAACGTCGCACATAAGCCATGACCCTGATTGTTTTCAAATGTGAAAACTTAGTCAGCCATGGGCTTAAGCTTGAGGTTTCGATAGTGACTAGCGCTGCTATCTTCACCTCTGGGAGAGACGAAGACTCGAGCTCAGTGGGCAAACTGGGCCACTGAGTGGAGTCGGCAGTAAGCCAAGAAGGGCCTGACCACCACAGAGAGCTGTTAAGTAGGTCAGAAGGGGTGGCTCCCCTAGAGATGAGATCAGCGGGATTGTCCTTAGATGACACATGCGACCAAGAGCCACTGGCAGTGAATTCTTGGACGTCCGCGACTCTGTTAGCCACGAAAGTCTTCAGTTTAGAAGGTGAATGGTTTAACCAACCAAGTACAACCTTGGAGTCACTCCACAGGTGTACTGAACTTATAGAAAGTTGCAACGCAGGTAACACCCGGTGAACTAACGTTGCCAGCAAGTGAGCTGCCAACAATTCAAGGCGAGGTATAGTCGTTGCCTTCAAAGGGGCAACCCTAGACTTGGCACAAAGCAGACAGCTCTTGGCCTTATCGAGGTGATTAGTAGATCGTAGGTACAGACAGGCGCCATATGCCACCTCGCTAGCATCACAGAAACCGTGCAACTGCACAGATACGAAGTTCTGCTGTAATGCTAGCCGAGGGATAGCGATGCTGGAGATGAACTGAAGTTGGTTGTGAATCTTGCGCCACTTGTCGGCGACCGCAGAAGGAATGGGCTGGTCCCATGAACTAGTCTCCTTCCACAAAGATTGGAACAGAATCTTGCAGTAGGACACTATAGGGCATATTAGACCAAGGGGGTCAAAAATAGAGGCTATACAAGATAGCAATGTCCTTCTGGAACAGGTGGTGAATGGCTTGGAGGGATCGACTGAAGTTTCGATCCTGAGCATATCGTCAGAAGGTTGCCATATGAGGCCTAGCGCCTTTATGGAGGAGGTGTCAGAATCACCAAAGGTTCTGTGGTCGAGAGACTCCCGCAGCTCAGGAGGAACGTCTTGGAGCAGTTCCACAGAATTGGAACTCCACTTACGAGGATTGAATCCACCTAGGGGGAGAAGCTCTCTCAGCTGAGAGACAATAACCTTGGCCTCAGACAGCGTAGCAGCTGTGGCCACTATGTCATCGACATAGATGGAATTGTTTATGATGGAGGCTGCTACAGGAAATTTGCTTCCCTCGTCGATGGCTAGCTGTTTAAGAGCTCTGGTTGCCAGGAAGGAGGCAGAAGCAGTGCCATAAGTGACCGTGGTTAGGTCAAACAGCTGGATAGGGTCTGACACAGAAGTTCTCCAGTAAATCTGCTGGAGAGGTTGGTGGTCGGGATGGACTAAGACCTGTCTATACATCTTCTCGATGTCCGCTGTGAACGCCACTGGATTGAACCTAAAGCGTAGGAGGATCGAGAAGAGGTCAGGTTGCACCACCGGACCTACCGCAAGGATGTCATTGAGTGACTTCCCGTTAGAAGACTTCGCTGAAGCATCAAAAACTACCCTGAGTTTTGTCGTGGTGCTGGAAGGCTTCAAGACGGGATGGTGCGGGATAATATACTCATATTTCCCGAGTGAACTCCGAGAGGCAGGCTTCATGTGACCCAATTTCAGATAGTCATCCATGAACCTGTTATATTCCTCTCGAAGGGTTTCATTTGAAGACAGTCTTTTTTCTAATGAGAAGAATCTCTTCTGGGCTTGTAACACTGTGCTCCCCAGGGATTCTGGAGCTGATACAAAGGGCAACTTTACAATGTATCGCCCATCGGAGTCACGCTGAGTATTGGCAGCAAAATGCTGTTCACAAACTGACTCGTCAGGGAAGGGGGCTGAGTTAGACACTCGTTCTAACTCCCAGAACCGGGAAAGCTGGTTACTCACTAACTGGTCAGCAGTTAGGAAGGCTGAGTAATTAGAAGACATAGCCTCCGAGCATTCAGGCTCATTGGGGCTTGCTTCAAGATAACGCTTAGCCGTGGATCGGCGTCGATGACCATTGGAAGTATGGCAACGCTGTGAAGGGAAAGGCGCAGAGGGCAGTTTCCCGGCGAAGTACCAACCAAGGTGCGAGTTCTGAATCGTAGGTAACTCACAGGTGGAAATTTGCCCTGGACACACCACTTGGGCGCAAATCTCCACTCCAAGAAGTAGATCGACACACTTAGGACGACTAAAAACTGGGTCAGCCAAGGGGAGATTCGGAGGAATGTTCCAATCTTTCGTCTCAATGAAAGAGCTCGGGAACCTTTTCTCCGAAATCTCCGGAACGACAATGGCCTGTGCATTGTAGCGCCATGAAGTCACTCGCGACTGAATCGTGATGCTGGTTAGCTTATGTGTGCTAACATTAGTGGACAAAATTCCCGCTAGCGTAGTCCGCTGCGCATGAGGAGCTAGTCCAAGACGCCTAAACAGCCTGTCGCTAATAAGATTGCAGTCTGAACCGCTATCCAGGAGGGCTGTGGCCTCAACAGGCGAGCCGTCTGAGTCCAGGATGCGGACAGTAGCAGTAGGAAGCAAGCAGCGCTGCTGGGTCTGACTAGAAGCCATAACACCTGCAGTGTTGGCAGCCTGGTGACTATCGCTAGTCGGGTCGTGGAGGAATGTGCTATGTCTCCCAGCACATCTCCTGCACTGAAAAGTCCTACAATTGTTGGCATGCCCTTGACTAAACAGGCATACGCGACACAGTTTGCGGTCTCTAACAAACTGGTCTCTTTGAGCGAAAGTCATGCTCCTGAAGTCGCTGCATGAAAACAGGTCATGCACAGCAATACGACAACAGAGACATTTAGGCCTCGGAGAAGAAGACTTTGACTTGGAAGGAGCCGGAGAGCTCGGAACTGACTTAGCAGCCTGACTTTTCGTGGCAGCATCAGTCATCTGCAGTATGCGAACTCGGCTTTCCAAGAAGACAAATAACTCCTTGAGAGTAGGGAGCTTCCCTATTTTGACAGATGACTCCCATTCTCTGATGAGGTTCATCGGAAGCTTGTCGATGATAATTCTGGTAATAATCAGATCTGACAACTCCACTTCTGTATTAAGGGAATTCAGTGCATGCACTGTGCTTATAAAATGATCCAGGTATTTCTGCAGGGATTCTGCAGAATACCTCTCAATCTGAGGGGGAGAGAAGAGATTGTCCAGATGGGTGTTGGCGATTAGCCGGTCGTTATCAAACCTATCAATCAAAGTCTGCCACGCCACCTGGAAGGTCGCAGCAGAGACAGGAATATTCTGAATGACCGTACTAACCTCTGATGACAGGCAGGACTTCAAGTACTGATACTTGTCCATGTCCGAAATGTGCCTGTGTTGAATTACCAACGACGAGAAAGTGTCACGAAACTCGATCCACTCAGAGGGGTTCCCATTGAACTGAGGAAGACGGATTTCGGGGAGTTTCGGTAACAACGGCGTGACAGGGTCGAGCGAGGAGCGCTGACTGGCAGTCTGCGCCTGCTCGGGTTCATATAGCTGTTTCTTTTCAGCTATCATGGAGTCAAAGAAACTGATGACTTTATAATAATCAGATTCCACTGCGTGAAAGTCGAATTCATGATCCTGGTAGGCCTCGTCAATGGCCACCTGAGCATAGTCTGACTTATAGGCCTTGAAGATCTCTACGAATTCAGAGCGGCGAATGCGCGCCTCGTGAAGCGTAGTGAGATCTTCGATTTCGTACTCTCGCATAATCTGCATTTGACGCAGAAGTTGCGATTGCAAGTACTCGAAGCGTCTTATTTTAGCCTTTTGGGCAGCTTCGGCCTGGGCGTGGGCTTCGGCTCTCTTAGCCTCAGCTTCCTCACGGGCCAGGGCGAGCTGGGCCTGGGCTTCGGCTCTCTTAGCCTCAGCTTCCTTTTCGGCTAAAGCCAGCTGGGCCTGAGCTTCCGCTCTCTTAGCTTCGGCTTCCTCACGGGCCAGGGCGAGCTGGGCCTGAGCCTGCCTTTCTGCAAGGGCCTGCTGGGCCAGGACCTCCGCTCTCTTAGCTTCGGCCTCCTCACGGGCCAGGGCGAGCTGGGCCTGAGCCTGCCTTTCTGCAAGTGCCTGCTGGGCCAGGGCCTCCGCTCTCTTAGCTTCGGCTTCCTCACGGGCCAGGGCGAGCTGGGCCTGGGCCTCCTTGTCAGATAAGGCCTGAAGAAATTTACACAACTGAGAGTTGCCTCTGGAAATGACGGCGTCGACTTCTGCCCTATAGGCTTCTTCAGCATCAGAATAATCCACACCGTCGATTTCAGTCTGCACATGGTCGAACTTAGCTGCAAGTTCGTCTAACTTAGACTCATACTTTTTGAGTTCAGGATAAGTGACATCCTCAATGGCTAAATTACTAATGACATTAACCTGCCGCGTAATCTGGGCCTTAATGGGAACTCGCTTGGCTTTAAGAGCCGTCAAACCGTCTGGACTCGACATAGTGACTTGCTTATACAAATAGTGACTTGATTCTACAATGTCTGAATTAAATAGGTTGCCCGCCTAGAGCCGGTGCAACAATAAGAAATTAAAGTTTGCTTATAAGAATGGAGTGAGTTGCCCGCATAGGAGCATACGAGTAGACAAAGAAATAGTGTGTAGCTGTACAGGTGTAAGTACACAGATGTAAATGCTTACACTTTACAAGAAAGTACCAAAAACTTAATTGAAATCTGTCAGAGACCTCCCTCAAACGCAATGCGGAGGAGAACCACGGATACTTATAGCAACTGACTTTAAACTACTTATTACTGATGGCTACTGATGGTAGCGTCTCACACCGGCGGCAAACTATACCGGGAGAACAAGATTGATATATAAGAATGACTAGAATTGTGGCTAATCACTGAGGTCTCTGTAATAAGTGACCAAGACAAATTCAAACTGTTAATTGAATAGTTACTTTATGTTAATTATAGGTCACTAACTATCAATGCATCTTCAACCATAGGCCTCTGGGTCATATCTAGGCCCGGAGGAACCACAAAGAGATGTTCCCGCTCCCACGGTAGCTCGCAGGCGAAATAGGGACACGGGGAAACCTCTCCGGTTTGAAGGATGCTACACTAAGTCAAGTTTAAATACATTTATTGAGCCCCTTGAAAGATACAAAGAGCACAATGGACAAAATGATAAATAGACCCTTTAAAATACAAGATGGAATTTTGTATCTTGCTTTACAAATAAATTCCTCTTCCTAGCGGTGCCGAAGAAGATGAAATGTTGATGAAGTCAAGGGGAGACGACTTAGTAAGCTCCTTCTGGAAAATAAGGCATGTTTGCCTTATAAGACTGATGAATAGCTCGGAGGACCAGAGCAGAGCAATTTTTATAGTCGCGCTTGCTCGGACGACTGAGAAAGAATTTCACTATTCTTGAAGTGAATGCGCACTATCAGCAAATTATTTTAAGGTCGACTTGCTGCTTCGACCGAAAAGAAGAACCTTTAGATGTTGCTTCGACACTGCAACTAAAATTAAGCACTTTGAAATATTCACTTCACAGCAGTACTTACAGTAAATCCTTTTACTTAATGAGTTACGCATTCAAGTCCATACGGTTTGATCAGGGAAGTAAAAAACTTGGCTTCACACATTTGTAATTAAATCACAAATAAATTACTTTGATGAATGTACTAAATTGCGTCTCTGCAATAACTAGGGCTGGGAAACTTCAAATTCCCAGCTCGACAATAATAACTAGATTCAGAATTCTGAACTGAAAACTAGCCTGGCGAAAACTTCGAACGAGTGAATAAGAATGAATAGCAAGAATGACAGACGTCACGACATGTGACGTAAAGCAAGAATCCCATTGGCCAAGAAAAACAATAAATAATTAATCTTGGAAATAAATCAATTAAGTTACATTAAAATACTAGAACATAAATAAGAGAATTAATAGCATTACTTTAAAACTGAATTGTTTCTTTAAAAACACAAAATTATGAATAAAATATACTAAAAAATAATCAGACTGAAACTTTGGGTTGGAGATTATAACATGACTATCCAAAAAATGAAAGATGTGACAGTCAAATGTCATTTCTTATGAGAATTGATGGGAGAAAGAACAAACAGATAAGTAAACATATTTAAAATTATATTGAAGACACAACAAGAAAAATAAAACAAACGAAGACACAAGCCTGTTGCCATAGCAACACGGCGAATGACCTCGCGAAACCAGCTAATGCCTCAAATCCGGCCAGACACGAATGCTGGACGGAACAGTGATTTTTTTTTAATGGCACTTAGAACCTTTAAAATTTCCATTCCTTATTTATAATTCTAACGAGGACCATATTAATGCTCCATAATAATATGGATATAACAGATTATTATGCAAAATTGATCAAGTAAAGAATATGCTTCGTGTTTTTAATGAGGATTCCTCAGTTCTTTTCTATTTTTTTGTTCATTAAGAATAATGCAAAATAATATACTGATGATTGTTTTTTAAAAAATGAACACTTAGGTACATTTTTATGAACTATTATTAAAGTTTGATTCATATTGTAATGGGCTGCTTTAATTTAATTTCTTTGCTATCATTTTATTTTCAATTGTACATATAGACCTACAAATAACATTTTGATTTTATGGAATGAAAACTGCATGATTACAAACCAGATGACTATGTTCGTTCAATTAATCCTTTCAGAGCTGAATTTACCCACTGTTAATAAGGCAGTCATCAAGAAAAACCATTAGTGGAGTTTAAATTTAAATTCGATGAGGAAAATTTCATTGTAACAGGTGGTTTATGTTAATGAGAAACGTAACTTGCGGATAAAAAGCCTCATATTTAATATTATTTATCACATACTTATACAATTTTGGAGGCAATGCATTTATATATTAGCAGCAATGAAAAAAAATTAAGATTCTTTACCTAAATTTCCTGTTTATTGCATGGTATATAGTCTATGTCACTGTTACAAAAACATGTATGGAGTATTTTTAGGATTAAACTAAGGAAACTCCTTCAAAAATTCAAACAAATACTAATCTACAATAATTTCGTTATTGTGGAAAAGGGTTCCCGCAAAGACAATTTTATTATGGGGAGGGTGTCATAACAGCTGGCAATGGGGCCCAAAGATTAATGTGGGAGATCTGTTTGGTGGACAACATAAATCTTATCAGAACGATTAGCATGTTTTCCATCTGCAATATTCTGGGTCTTCTTCCCTTGGTTACCATTGAATAATATTTATTGACTTCTAGGAACTTATTTTGAAATGCATCAGTCCACTTGATTAACCGGTATGTGACAAATAACCGGTATGTAAGTCACGGAAGTTCGAACTTCACTTATCATTCACTCCTCTTCCTCCTGTGCGAACTCTGTATTGTGAAAAATACGCTACACCTGTCACCGACATTGATTAAGCCCACCTCTCAAGTGCACGGAAAAACGGCGGCACTACTGAATATACATTTTGAATAGACAAAATTTTGTATTCTTAAATATTTACTACAAAAGGAGGAAAAAATAATATTCAATGTGTATCTAAAATTTAAAAAATAATTCATGACCACCGCAAATATTTGATTTTTATTTTCAAAACTATTGAATTATTTAAAAAAAACGGTATTTTGTCAGTCATATTCTAATGTACTTCATTAAAAATTTCAGACACCTTGCATTCAATTTTCAGAACCCGTTTAGTTTTGAATATAATAATTTGAAAAGGCAGTAAAAATATAGGTATGGGCAAGTTACTTAAAAAAATTGCAAGAAAATTAAATGAAAAATTTGTAAATATATCCACTGCTTCGTTATAAGTACCCAGACATACAAAGAACGCTTTCTTTAAAAAATTAAACCAACTGGAACATTGCTATTTTTTTTTGTAAGTTTTAAAAACTTGATTCAACTTTTTAAAAAACTATTTTTCAACTCTAAGATTTAGACAGTTAAAGAGTGTAGCCATTTAACTATCGCGGAATTAGGGAGACTTTAAGGTACGTGTAGCATTTCTGATTAAAAAAAACCTGATTTTTGCAACAACAAAAATGGCGAATATTTCATCCTTCACCCCTTTTTGCAATTTTATAAAATTTGTCTGTTATGTTATTATGCTAGTAGTCCCTCTCTCGACATTCTACCCATTTTGCATTACGTAAGGGTGGAATAATGCAATACACACCTTGCTACTTACTCGGTGAAGAATTGTGAAACTAGAAAGAAAAAACAAGATCAAGACTAAGCAAAGAGGAAAACATCAGAGGCTGCAGATGATGACGATGAGCAGTCAAGGGTGTTTAAGGGGCTGGAGGTGAGAAAGAATGGAGGCCAAGGTCATATAGTGTTTGGAGTACCGTAGAGTAACAGTCAATTTAGTATCCTAGGCGAATGCTTACATGCACGCGAGATATTTCTGAAACGAGGAAATTTTGAAATGTTTGGCACTTTAATGATTTGGCATGAGACCATCTTCCATTAAAACTTGCCAAACCAAAAAAACAAATAGGAATCAACGAAACCCATCCTGATATCAAGTCTGTGTCATCAAATTTAGTTACCACCTACATTTCAAGCGCGACTGTAAAAGCCTCTTGTAACTGTTTGGACGAAGGACAGCCAGAAAATACAGCAGTTTCAAAAAAACAAAAAAAAAGGCATTCTGAATTAAAGCGTTAAAATGCTTAGCATCCTTGTAAAAACTGTCAACGGTAAAGAAAGTCGTCAATAGATTTTCAAATAGCTAACACAATTCACAATTTTAATACAAATACAATGTGCATTAATAAATTCCAGCAGAGGATTTCGTAAGACAACAATAAGGAAAATTTTACACCTATCCACTATACATGAAAAATGTTCACTTCTGTATTTCCGTAACTTATTTATTTACTAGCAGGTGTCCGCGGCTTCGCCCTCGATAATTAATTAAAAACTAAAAATTAAGAGCATAATAATTAAAGCATTGTATTTATTAACACTTACACGCGAATCATTCATAAAGTAAATGATTAATCATTAGGCTATAACAAAACAGCTAAAAATCCGGCTTTGAAGTGCATTCCACGATTTGAAAGCGCAGTCTCGAAAAAACGATCTCATAATCTGTACGCTTCACCGGATATAGTAAGGGTAATTCAATCACGGAGGATGAAATGGGTTGGACACGTTGCACGCTTGGGAGAGGAAAGACATATCTCAAAAGTATTGAATGGGAGACCCGAAGGGAAAAGACCACTTGGAAGACCTAGACTATGTGGGAGGACAATATTAGGGTTGAATGGCGGGCTAAGGCAAGCGCGACAATGAACCTTCGGGTTCCATGAAATAGATAATATTCTTGTAGCTTGCTGAAGAATTGTCTATTGCAAATGAGTAAGTAAACCATTCATGTTGCACAGGTAAACGCATACGTGCTCTCTAAAACCTTACACTATTCTGGTGTGAAGATACTTGCGATTTGAGGGGTATACTTTATACCTCATACTAGTAGCTTTGCCTGATAACCTTTTCACTGCTACTGCGTATAAATTCGTCATTTAAAAATATTGTGTACAATCAGAAATAACACTAATACACACTACTGTTTTATGTAAAATGTGAGGATTCCCCTCCCTTTTATTAAGATGGTCATTCATGGATATTAGCTCTTCAATTGAAACGGTCATCATCGATTCTAAACTTAGATGAATTTAGTTGATGATTGCTCATACAAATATAAAAATTTAGCTCTGAAAGGGTTCATACAAAGTTAACTGCTTTCCTTCTCAGCCGGGTATCAAGAACCTTCATTTTTACCAACTTAATGTTTGTGTAAAACTAAAACGACGAGACGGAAACATTAGTTGGCAGTTGAAACCTTTCGCAATTATTCTTTCTTTTCCTCAGGACAATTACTTTATATATACTTAAGTGGAACATGGGGCATTTGAATGTGAACGCACAAGGAATTGTTTTAGACGGAAAAAAGGGAGAAGAGAAAGAAATGTAATGAGAAATTGGACTTAAGCTATAAAAACTGCAATACAAAATGAGAAGCTGAAGTGTATAATAATAAGAAACAATGCAAACAACTATAATATTAATATAACCTCTGCCCCACTTTCCGTTCAGTCTGTTCAATACATAGCCTACACAGATTCACAGGTAAACTCTTACAATGGCCCCATACTGAAAAACTTTTGTAGGCCTACATGAAACAAAATAGCTTATGTGTAAGACAATAAAGTATACTGTCTCTGCATTAGTTTAGTTATCTCGTAGAAGTAACAATTCTTGTCTTCAGTAATCATTGCATAATAAAATAAATACTTATACGGCAAAAGGCTTAGGCTCAAATCATACATGCAAAGAAAAATCAACTTTTCATTACTTTATAGGCGCTCCTTTCATGATGAGAATATTACTGAGTTTGCTAGTACATAACCTGAATTTTGTTTTTGACCATAGCCTACGCGTTCGCAAACTTAGGCACAGTTCTCTACTTTACTCCAGAAGTCCCGTAAAATGATAAGAATATTATTATGTATGTCTTTAATGTGTTTTTTTTTAATCTTAGCTCTGTGTACTTATGTATATAATGAATATTAAGAATGTGTGTTTGTATATATGTACATGGATATGTGTATCAAGAAAGAAAGAAAGAAAGAGAGAAAGAAAGAACAGAAAAAGAGAAAGAGAGCGAGAGAAAAAAGAGAAAGAGAGACAAAGCGAGAAACGAAGCGAGAGACAAAAGGAGAAAGAAAGAGAGACTTGCTCATTTGGGAACCTCTCTTTTTTTTCCATATACTTTATAATTTTACGTGTTATAGGGTGTCCGAAATTAATAAATAGATAATAAACGTACAATTAACTAATATAAAATAATTTACAAAAGAATATAAGGGTAAAGGTAGAGTGATCCCTATACAAGCCATGGAGGCCCTTATGGTTCCAGGAGGTAGAGGCTCCGAGATTTTTTAGACCTCCGGCACATTGAAGGTGGTAAAGTTGTCAACTTTTCGCACCGGCCTCCTTACCCACAGGATTGCTCATTGTATTCATTTCTGTTAGAGGCTTAGTCTACCCAAGGGCCATAGTGCCACCAGAAGGAATAGACACCAATGGAAAAGTCCCAGTGACCTCATCGGGGATCGAAACCGCGACCTTCCGGCTTGTAGCGCCTTGGTAGCGCTGTGCCTCAACCAACTGCGCCACGGCGTAACTTATAAAGAATATACTGGCACGATATTATATTTTTTTCCAACACAAGTTGAAACAATTTTTCAGGGAAGACTAAAATTACGTTTCATAATATCAAATGAATTCTAGCAATGAAACGAATTTTTTATGTTGAGGAAGCGCCGAACAATGATTGTCATAATGTATCTCGTCAAGGACTCGCATTCCGATCACACTTCATTACGATCTCGACACATCCATGCTGCAATGAATGACACACTGGTGCAGCAGTGAAATCTGGTCTACCCTTGGCAAAGTAATGACAATTATAGGTGACCCATCCATTTGTAGGTAGGAGGATTTCTCCTTCGATCCAATAAAAGATTTTGGCATCTGTCCCAATATAAAGCATCGTTTAAGATGGCAAACCCTCATGCATACAGGAAGGAAAACATTTTTAGTTTGACCAATTTTATGATGAAATGTTGTTTGGCCACTAAGAATTATAACATTTCCAACATAAAATTACAAAGACCTGTCTACTTTACCTAATATTCAATCAGATATTAACTGATCGGAGGAGGAAGAAATTTTGCATTACATGTGCCTAATATTCAATCAGATATTAACTGAACGGTGGAAGAAATTTTGCATTACATGTGCCCGTATGTCTTTCTGATTTAGCCCTTTCAGGAGCTGAATTTATACCTATACATACACGTAATCATCAAGTACAATCACCAATGGCTGTAAGTTCTAGATCAATTACGAAAATGCATGTAGAATAGCTGATTTCCGTAAATGACAATCCTAGCTTTTGCATAAAAAATCCTCAGATTTTAAATTAAGCAAGTACGGTAATTATGTGATTTCTCTGCTTTTGTAAAAAGATTTAAGATGATTTAATTAATACATCGGTAGCGGTGAAAATGTTAGTAGTGGATGTGGATGTGGATGCCTCTGTCTAGTTTTGAAAGAAAACGAGCATCTTAGAATTATAACTTTGAGATGCACATGCAAGAAATGAATCTCAGCAGTTAATTATTATTTGAATAAACTCATAACCCAGAGGACTTTCCATTTGAATATAAAAATTATTACATTTCTACAACTACAATACGAGCCTAAGTGATTGTGGAACTATACTGGTTAAGCTAACTTTACATTATCAGTATTATTAAACGATACTCTTTATTCAACGTTACTTCCACTTCAACGAATTATTTCTGTACTTTCTTAGTCTGATTTTTTATTACGGCACATCTCATTCTTGGATTATCGTTTTACATTTACTATATTATAAATAACTGTTTTTAGAAACTAACTATCAAGCTATATAAATTAACTGAAAAAGAATTAAGAGTAACACTTATTCTTTCATTTCGGCTAGGAACCAATCTTGTGGGTTTGAGAAAACAGACTAATAGGCCACCTAGCTTCTCATAAATCCCTCCCCATCAGATGACATTAATGAAATATACTTCAGTTAATCGTTTCACGGATTTACCTGTACGTTAGTAGTGGTCTAAAGTCACTCAAAATTTAAACAAAATCAGACAAATTTCCGAGAAAATTATTAAAAAATCTATATTTTTTCAAGTAAAACAGTCATTTAAGGCCGGAGGAAAAAAATCATACTTCCTAAGCCTACGAAAAACTTCAATAACTTACGAAAGTTCATTTTTGTGAAACTTGTTATTTTTTAGCTATGTTGCTCATTGACAAACACATAGATAATTAGCCGTTTCACTGCTACTGACGTATAAATTCGTCACTGCAAAAAATTGCACAAAACAGCATTGTGAAATTGAGGATTGCTGTATGTCTGAATGCGGAGGCTCCCCACATTTTATGATTATCATAAATGGAAACCAGAAAGTCTATTGAAATTGTGTTCATTGATTTCAAATTTATAATCCACTGATGGTTTCTTTTGATAAATGCTAATATCAATACATAAATTCACCTCTGGAAGGATATTTTACAATTTCATGCTAAGTTGCATCCTTGTACAGAATAATGTTATTCAAGGTTAGAAAAACGCTGGCTAAAAATATTTCCCACTACGAGTATTTCTACATACAGTAGATACAGCTAATGCCTCTATTACTCACTACGAATATTTCTACATACAGTAGATACAGCTAATGTCTCTATTACTCACTACGAATATTTCTACATACAGTAGATACAGCTAATGCCTCTATTACTCGCTACGAATATTTCTACATACAGTAGATACAGCTAATGTCTCTATTACTCACTACGAATGTTTCTACATACAGTAGATACAGCTAATATCTCTATTACTCACTACGAATATTTCTACATACAGTAGATACAGCTAATGCCTCTATTACTCACTACGAATATTTCTACATACAGTAGATACAGCTAATGTATCTATTACTCACTACGAATATTTCTACATACAGTAGATACAGCTAATGCCTCTATTACTCACTACGAATATTTCTACATACACTAGATACAGCTAATGCCTCTATTACTTACAGAATTGTTGTTTCTAATGCTTATTAGTACTGAATGTGTCACACTTACCTGTAACAAAGAAAAAGAAAATAAGAATCAAACTAGCTATATTACATGCAATAGAACTCTTTCTCTATTCACGAATAAGAATTTAAAAAGCAGAACGAAAACCGGTTCATACCTTAATTGCTTAGATTTATGCCTCGTTATCGGTTCTCAAAAGTGTAAATAAAGCAGATGTCTTTCTTCTGACTTCATTCTTATGAATTGGGAGACATCTTAATTCGTTACTTGAGATTAAATAAAATTGTGTTACATAATGTTTACCTTTTTCCACACATGTGTACTTCGACACAATTGAACCAAAACTACAAAAAAGCAACGATAATTTGATGAGGTTATTTCATCTCTAATTGGTTACCATTGAACAGGTAATTAAAACTCGTTGGCTAATGTCGTATGAGTATAATGTTATAAACAGTATAACGTTATTATCTTTGAATTATCTACGGAATGAATTATCCTTAGCTGAAGAATACAGTAAATTGACTTATAAATGCTCAATAGATAATAAATTACATCTCGCGACATAAATTCCGGCAGTAAAAGATATTTAACATCCGTATCTAACAGATACTGCAGCTGTTTCTGTCATAAAATATAAGCAAGACTTCATTTTCTTTGGACAATACTCAAACACTATAAACATGCGATCAATCTGGATCCTTGAGTTATATAAACTGAACATATCCACTTAACTCCAATAACATTCTACTGAATCTCGTTTTTCAGTTTCGATACAATTTGCCACAGGTTAATCTTTTTAAAGAGAATATCTTCATCCCACACTAATCTTTCTAAGTAAATGTAGGGAAGGAATTAAATTAAATTTAGATTTATTCTTGAGATTTAACTATGAGATATTTCAAGCGTTTAGTTTTATAAAAGTCTAAGTGCCAACACCATGATTTTTAGTTGATATTAAATGGATCTATGTACCCAGACCAATGCATTTCAGAAGAGTCCAAGGAAAGCCATGTTAGTAGAATAAATTCCAAGATATAGCGCTGGGTCTATCTTCGGCATGTCTTTATGTGGGTCTATGCCTTGTTTTCTACACAATCATGATTTTGGCACTTAGACACTTATAAAACTAAAGGCTTCATTTATGAATATTCTCTACTATCTTAGAACTTCAATATCCCCCTCAGCGGTGGCGTAAGGACAGTTAAACCTGTTGGCATTGGTTAATAGACTGAGTAAATTACCTGGGTGTGGGCGTTGGTTAATTGCTTAACGCGGTACAACATTTGCTTGTGCAGTTAATAATTTTGATTGGTTAAACGGTGTTTGAAGCGTGGTCGCATTTCACTTCTGAACTTCTGTTGTTAATGAAACGTCAAAACACATCGATTTATGTTTATAATCATGTTCCTTAACTCCAAAGCTCTGCCTTAAAAACGACTTGTTTAAAACTAAGTTTACTATTGCAGTTGGATGTGGTTTCCCCATCCATTACTCCTTCTACATCATTAATAACACTTCTTATTTCCAAGTTTTTCATTATTTAGAACATGCAACAAAAAATATCCAAAGAATCCATTTATGCAAACATTATCTATATCTATTCTTCGCATTTATAATTTGTTTAAGTGTAGCTGTATAGGCCTCAGTGTAGACTACCTTTCTGTAAGCCATATCTAAGCAATAAACATAGGCATTATTAAGTGCCGTAATGGTACTTTATGAAATTGTGAGGGGGACGGGAAATGTCTGTCCGTTCGTCTGTCTGTACGCGCGATAATTCAAATACGCTTTATTGGATTTTCATGAAATTGGTATATGCATTTATAACGCCCGTGGGAAAAAGTCTATTGATATTGGACCAAGTCGGTTGACCGATGCCAGAGTAATGCCCAATTTAGTGTCTATTTTCTGGTAATATATTAGGAAGAATTTATGGAGTTTCATGAAACTTGGTATACGCACGGGAAGAAGCCTATTGATATTGAAACAAATCGGTTGACCGGTACCGGAGTAATGCCCAATTTAGTGCCTATTTTATCTTAATATATTAGAAAGAAAATATAAAATGCAAATCATTCTCATGGCAGCATACTGTTTTACAATGTTCATATACGACTTGAGAAATTGCAATTCAGTTAGCATTGACAAATAACACTACCCACACATTCCTTCACATATGCTTATCAAACTTTTGACCTTTGTTTTTTCCCGAAAAACCTGCTTAATGAATCGATAGAGCTTAACTCGAAAATTGATTGCAAAAATAACTTATTTTCCGCATATAATTGCAATTGATTAAACAAAATCATTCTGGCACTTGGTTACATCAGTTTACCTGATTTTATTAACATTTAAAAAAACCAATAAATTAACACTCACTTTTTGGTTTTAAAATAAAGTTCTGAGATGGAAGAGCGAACGAATTCCTAATCCCGCACATGTAAGTTAATTTTTACATCCATCCATCAATACTGATTTAGTAACTTTTTAGAATATATGCTAGCCTATATCTTCTTACATAAATTCAGTAAACCAGTAAGGTTGCACAAAAACCGTGGAAAATTCTTTGCATTATAGTTGTAATTTTTTTAGCCTACATAAGAAGTTTAATTATAGCTCATAACAAAGTCATAAAGTTAGAAAAGATACTTTTCTTAATTTATCCACTTTATCCATTACTTCCATTTTCGAATCATATCATAATGAATAGAGGAGATTGAGATCATATCTTGACTTATGAAACGCGAAAGCTACATTCTCTTTCAATGCTTTACAAACTACTTCACACTAAAATTCCTCCTTACTTGGCCTATCGTTTTCACTACCTATCAGATTATCATGATCTCGTAACAAGATCCCATCAGAACACTACCTTATCCATTCCCCCACACAATACTGTATTTTATTCTGTCGGGACAGCTCGTCTGTGGAATTCCTTACCTGAGAATATAAAAGTCTGCCAAACACCCAGAACGTTCAAGATGAAGTTAGTTGATCACTTGACCACCAACCATTAACATTTATATTATATAATACTTTCATGTTAAAATTGCTGCTTTTGTATTAGTTTCATTTATTTTTATTTTGCTTTTCTTCTTTTTCTACCTATTATTATTATTATTATTTTTCTCACTAATTTGTTCTACTTACAATGTTGAATTTCCATTATTAGGCTATAGTTTGATATAGTCTTAATTATAGTTTTCACCAACATAATCTACATCTATATAATATAAGCATGTTTCTGTTTTTATTATTATTATTATTATTATTATTATTATTATTATTATTATTATTCTTTCTTTATTCTTAATTAGATTATTTGGTAAGGTTTGAATGTATCCACCTCTGGTTAGTGGAAGAGAAGGCCTTAAGGCCTTAACTACACCAGAGGGAAATATAAATAAATAAATGAGCCCACGATACATTACTTCCAAGAGAAGTATAATCTAAAAAATATAGAAGTAGTGGGCCTCCTTATTGGAGCAAGTGCAGCCATACCTCGCTTCTTTGAGAACTTCAGGAAGAAGTATACCCTTCCAGCTAGTCTTAGGGATGATATAATAACAACGGTTCTAAAGAAATCATGCCAAATTTTATCGAATCATGTATTTTGATTGTAATCATAATTTTATGTTTATGATTTAAAAGCTTATGTTAGTATAGGCTACTGAGTCCACAGAGGCTACCTCCGATGGGAGACAGTTTTGATGATGATGATGATGATGATGATGATGATGATAATAATAATGATGATAATAATAATAATAATAACAATAATAATAATAGCAATAATATAACAAATTCCTCTTCCCTTCTGTCGCTTTCCTTTATTTATGACCATCTAAAAGTTGTATTAGATGCCCCACAAATTTTATTTGTTTTGCTTTATTCACTGCCTCAAAAAATGTTCACTATTCAGACAACGCACTCAGGGCTTTTACATTGCTTTCTTTTTGCATTCACCTTCTTTCCCGTATCCAATTTATCTAATGCAGCTATAGCTTCCATTCTCGGGAGTACTCTGCGGTATAGGGGTACTCTGACGAAACTTTCCAGACAGATTTAATTATTTACAAATGCATGTTTCTGCTTGACATAATATTACTTGTAGTTTTGACACACTGTGACATCAAAATCAAATATTTGTAGAATTGATCATGATCTTGAGAATAATGAAAAGAACAGAATATAAGCCTAAAATGCAGAGAAAAACGGGGGTAAATACAGGGAAATGAAAGGCTGTAATGAATAGGCAGAGCTTTTAGTTGGAAGTGCTCATTGCGATGGTGAGGATCTGAAGGTGAAGCTGAAAGGGGCAAAGGAATGCACCCATTGTATGTGTATATTGGGCCAACAGGTGAGCGACGAGCTTGGGTAAAATGTCTTTAGTCATGGTATGGTACAGTCGACTGCACGGACTCTTTCTTATGCGTTTGGTTTCTTCTAGTGTTTTTCTGTATTTAAAGTTGGCATTGAATCAGCCCTGGATGAGCAAGTCTGTTATTTGTTTGAATTCAAATCCGAACACACGTATTAGCCTATAAACGCTTATGCCTAAGTGAGCGGTGAAATGGGGGTGAAGTATGGGAACATTTCATTTCAGTGGCTGGAGGGCGTGCCTCACAATGAATATCCACAACAGCCCCTGAATGAATCTGACTCGTATGGGTTTGATGTCAAAAGTATGGCGCTCCAGCATTAACCTATGAACACAGGTCGGTTTCAGGTTCAGAAGCGAAGAAGGGAGGGGGATAAGACAAACGTTAAGTGGAAGTTAGCCTCTGCTTCGTATCCTCCAACGCGAAAAAAGGGTCGAGACTGGGCCTGAGAGAGCCGGTTATGTATTCCCTTACCAATTTATATCTCTGCGCATTATATCGGAGAGATTCCGTGCACTATACTGTATACTCTTCACAGTGATTAATGCAGCCTACAGGTATATTATTTTACAGAACTCTGGGAGTTACAACTATAATAGCAATTTCAGATATCAAGATATAGCATGCACCCACAAAGAAAAAATATAATTAAGTGTGCAGGAAACTAACACATGTGTAAATGTTATGAGTAGGTGGGAACATAATCTACGTACTACGGAAATGACTGAAGGCTTTGCGAATGGAATGTACTGGAAGGCATTACTTATGATCCAGCTCATTCAAGGCAATGAATGAAGTCTGCATGACAAGTAGCGTAGTACAGACTTAATGTTTAGCCTATACTTTGCGGGAGGACGTGATTGTTATTAGCGTATTGAATTTGAACAAATACATTGATGATGAAGTGCATAAATTAAGAATTCATAACATACCGACTTATGACTTATGCAGGATAGAAATACAGTTTAAATGTGTGAGGAAGGACGGAAAGGAAATATAAACGGTTTATCCGCGTGACTGTTTAGAAATTAGATCATATCACAAGCATATGTAGGCCTATATCGGGTGTTCATGAATTACACTAACCCATTTTAGATATAGGCCTAGTAGAAGGGACTCAAACGAACAATTCGGCACAAGGAACTTAGGGTTCACGAGGTAAAATTTCGGATACACGGTACTGAAGTAGGCCTATTATTTATGTTTTTATTTATTTATTATGTTGAGAATATAACAGGCTATTTTCATTGCCCAATGTTCATTGTAATGTTGCCCAATTGCCAACAGAATATGTTCATTGCCCAATTACAATATTCTCTACAGTTTTACAACATTAATATAATACTAAAAATATTTAAATACTACAACTAAAAAAACTACAGAAAAAAGAAACAAGAAACACATACAATATGAAAATTACACAATGAAGGGAACAGATCAAAACATAAGTTAATATAAGTATTTGAAACTCAATATTAAAGCGAAATGGAATTTAAAATTTTGCTTAGATTACGAATTACATTGGAGCGTCACACACATAAATCTTTATAGGTCATTCGAGCAGCGAGAATGAAGTTTCACTAGACTCTAAGGAATAAGCAGCGATTTTACAAAGTTTAGGGTCTATAGGTTCATCAGATCAGTGTCGTTCAGACTCATTGTAGGCCTATGCCCTAATATTGAAATATGGGTCCGAAGATCACAGTTTTCTGCTATGCCTAAAATATCACTTTAACTTTAAAAATTATGCAGTTTCTTTATAGACCTGTGGTCTTCAACCCACGGCTTAATTTTTGTCGGTCCGCAAACAAATGCTAATTTCAACTACAATGAGGCCCATTGCTTAAGTTTTTACGGCCTGCAAATAAACACTAGTTTTAAGTAAAAGTAAAAATAGTATTCTTTGACTGTTGGTAGGCCTATATGATTATTTAACGACGGGGATGTACTGCAACTTAGGCCTGTGACTGTCGTTCGGTGTGCCGGAATTTTGTCCCGCAGGAGTTCTTTTTACGGGATCGAACCCGCAACCTTCGGTGTGGGATATAGTAGACTTCAGACATAAAACTATAAACGAATTATATTCCATGTTGTTTGTATAAAGTATTATATTTACATCTACAAACTTGTGTAAGAGTTAAATTCACAGTAGCTATAATAGGAATACTACTTCTCTATATAAACTTGTTTTTGGACTGAAATTAATGCATATATTAGCGCAACGCATACCCAAATAATTAACATAGCTTTGCTTTTTCTTAACCTTAATTCATATTCTATGACATAAGAGATTTTTAAAACATGTCAACATTTAGCAAAATGCACTGGCAGTAATATTAATGATGTTTGTTTCAGGTTTAAAGCAGTCTTATAGGTTACAGGGCCGGATCCAGAATTTATTGAAGGGAGGGGCCGACATAAACGAAAGTATGCAATTGTTGGGGGATGTGGGGGTATAGAACATCTTTCAAAAACAGGAGGGCCCGGGGTCCTTCCCCGGAAGGATATTAAAAAAAAAGACTTGCAAATTAATGATGAGCTATAGGACCTTTAGATGACTCCTCAAAATTTCTCAACAGACTCTCTTTTGGCCCAAGGTTCTATTGACAAATTTGCCGGTTCTACATATTGCATTAAAAAAATCATAAATCATATATCAACTTTTTATTTTTAACTTAAAACAGGCCTAAGTGCTGGTCTAAGAAATCAATTAATCATTTGTATCATTAATAACAATTAAACATAAGAAACTTAAACAACTTCTGTCTTGTGGGTTGTCCAGCTAGTCAACGCATTTGACACAAGGCGTCTAGAATAAAAACATATTATTCAAATGGGGGGGCCGCGGATTCGCCATTGATCAGCTATGAATGAATTAAATTCAATCTGAAATCAATCTGTCAGGAATTACATTAGGTCTATTACTTGCACAGGAGCGTTTAAACTGAAAAATACATTAAAATATAATGGAGATATCAGTAGCCGTACATTTCGATAGAATGCACAATATTAGGCCTTTATCAACAGAAGCTGCGTTTAATTATTCGACTGTATATTTTTTTAAATCATTTATTTATATTTATTTACAGCGTTATAAAGAAATTAATCAATCAAGGCAGGTTAACAATATCGACAACTTGATAGATTATGTTTAGGATAGAGTGGGCCATAATACATTATGCATTAATTCATTGTCTATATGCTGTCAAGTGGGCAAATAATAAAGTTTATATAAAGTACCAGCTGGATAGACCTTTTGAAAATGAAAGCATACTCTTTATTATAGTAAGTAATTTCGTCTATTATTTCTACTGACAGAAACTGATACATCTGAGCTTGCCTTGTTTACCTTAGTTACGAATACTAATGTTTGTAACGGCTCGACCGCTGATTTACTGTCCTCTAAGAGCCAATCAAAATTTTTCAGAACCTGATATCGCACTGTATATAAAATATTTGTATTCCGGTACATAAGTTATTATGTTATTAATCAATAAATCAATGCGGGTCGCCAGTCATTCACAAAAAAAAGAGACCCTTTGGTTTAAATGGTTGAAGACCCTGGTAAAGACCAACAAAACAAAAATTTAACCTAATCGGAAGACCTAGACGCAGGTGGGAGGACAATATTAGGCTAGATTTAAGGGAAGTTGGATTTGCGAGGGATGGTTGGATGGAGTTAGCACAGAATAGGGTTGGTTGGCGGGCTCAGGTAGGCTAAGCGCGGCAATGAACTTTCGCTTACTTAGGAATTGTCTACTGCCATTGAGTAAGTAAGTAAGTAAGTAAGTTGAGTACGATGCCTAGTGATGCATCTGTTCTTTGCTGAAGAGGCGGGAACACCACAGGCGAAAACGGCTATCCAGCAAGTTTACCAAGGTAAATAGTAGGCTACTGCGCTAAATGTATCTTTAATATGATAATAAATTTATAACCTGTTTTATGAACATTGTTTATAAATTGCAAATAGTATTGTACAAATGGATTCCTGTGAAGAAATGAACTAATTTAACGGCTAAATTGCGTTACAAAACTTATAACCATCGGCGCCTGTTACGCTAAACAGGTGTAATCCCTGCGACATTAACAGCAAACAAGTTGGACAATGTGTGTCGACAGTTGCACGAACACTGGCTTTCTCAGCCAAATACGCTTTCTCGCCAATTCTTGAGTCCGGAACTCGTGCAAATATTCGTTCGCTTGCCAGATCTCTCGCAAACGTGCCCAAGGAATTTATTGGATGGCTGGCGAACATAATGGCAACCTCTAGATTCCAATAATCTGTCTGCTGCAAGTTGTAAAGGCATCTTGAGCGTGCTAAGAAAATACATTACCAGGAGCAATCTGCGAAAGGACAGGTCACTGCTTTGTTTACTCTTTTTTTTACGTGATATTTTCTTTTTCTCCTTCTCTTCATCTAACTTTTCTCTCTGGTGACGACTACACCTTCAGAGCTACCGACCACAATGGAGCGGTGATGAAAAAGTCTTGCCGGACGAGAATTTAGTAGCCTACCTGAGTATTATTCCACTATTTCATTATTGTGCTATGTGATATAAATACAGTGTGTTTGGAAAGTCTCATACATTTAAGCTGTGGATGTAGATTTGTGTCTTTATCGTAATTTAGCATAGATAAGTCCCGTCATTGATATTCCCAGAAGAAAACTATTCATGAACAAAATAGTACCATATGCTTCCTATAAAGAAAAATATTAAAGTAGATAACACCAGTGTATAAGGACTTGCAGTAAAAGCTCAAGGAACTATACCTGCATTTTTATCGGGGTTTTAGTTCTCTCTGTCTGTCGCGACAGCAGTTATTATTATGGTTAGATTATTTATTTATTTACTTATCTTTGGTATACTTAAAACCTTAAGACCTTCTCTTCCACTAACCAGAAGTTAAGTGGATATATATAAACACCACCAATAATCTAATTAATTTAATTACAGACAAGTGAAATATATTAGAAATTACATTCAATATAGTTGACAGGTAGCTAAGATAAGAGATAACAATTAAAATATAGTAATGAAATACAATATTGATATAGCAATGATTAGTGATAAGTAGAAAGAATGAAGAAAATTACGAAGAATAACCGAAAAAATACAAACAAGTAAATATATTATATGACAATATTAATGGTCGATGGTCAAGTTGTCAGCTAAGTTGATCTTGAATGTTCTGAGCTATAGATAGACTTTTATATCCTCGGGTAAGGAATTCCACACATTAGCTGTCCCGAGAGTGAAGAACGAAGAATAACTTTTAGCAATTGACAGATTTATTCTGTGCCGGATGGACGGAAAAGCTACTAAAAGCAAATCTCACGGGCAGCGTGTTTACAGAATGAATTGTATCTACTTGAGCTTCAGGTGAGGATGGGATCTATGCCAACATTTCTCTATGCTCGCAATAATAATAATCGCCAACTTGTTACATACAGACCAGACTTGTTGCTCTGATATTCTGAACTTGTTGCACATTTGGTACTTTTAGGATTAAAAACGCCTTCAAATGCTCAGAGAGAATCAGATTTCTCTCCCACAGTATGATAGCCGTTGACAGATTCCGGTATGCCGAGACAACTTAATACTTAGATTTCAAACACAAGATAGGAGTATTTCTGTGGGCGACAGCATTTCTACTGACGAGTTAATTTTAAAAACTATTTTTGTTGGTAGTTAGTTTGATTCAGTTTTAGCCAAACTCTTGAGACAATGAAACAAGGGGACTGTGAGATGTGACAATGAATAACGAATGAACTATTTAAGGGAACAAGATACTCTGAGACGGTAAAAATCACTTTTTTTAGCGGAAAAAACTCAATCTTCCTGAACAATAATATAATTGCATATTGTCACGAAATATTTTGCCCACTCCAAAATGCATTTAAATGGAATTACATCCACCATACACAAAGAGCTCCCCAGGCAGGTACAAAAAGAAAGATAGGACCAAGAGAAGACAATATGAGAGGAAAACAGAGGCAGAATTAATCATTATCATACTCATATGATCCTGGAATAAGTTGATGTAAGTCAGAGAATTGTTAAATTTTTTAACGCAAATTATCTTCAAACTAAATTTTAATTTATGTTTCTACTCTCATCTTAGAATGTATTGGAACTAGAGTGCTGAAATCTTGCATACACCTTATATGGTAGTGAAGAACTGGTAGATTTACTTTGATATATTTATTATAAGATCTAGTGATATGTTGTAAATTTCACTATTTTTCGTGTGGCGGATTTATACATGTGTGAAGTTTAAAAAACTGATACAATAAAGATAGATTCATAATTACGCTACAGGAATTAATTAAATATATTCTGGATATATCTGAAAAGTTTTAAGTCTTTGTTTAAAACAGTTTAAGAGATCAAGGTACATAAACTTGCCCATTCTTTTAATATGTATTTCTTTCTTTCTTTCTTTCTTTCCTTTGTTTTATACATTTTTTTTAAACTAATGAAGCCACTATCATAAGCAAATAAACAAAATAACGCTGAAAGTATCCAGACTAATATGTAAAAATTTGAAAGCAATATTATTTAAATATATAAATATACATTACATTACATTTATGTATATACTCTGAAACTCTAGAACCGGTCCAAAAGAACTTGGTAACTTACGCCTCAAAACTAAATATATTTCTTATCCGGGATTTGTTTCTATTCGTAAAAGATAACTGTTCACACATGTACTTGGAATAAAACAAAAACTTTGCTATTGCAGTTAATTTATTCAAATCCGGAAAGTATGCTATAAGGGCAGCGGTTCCCAACCGGTGGGTCGCGGAAGGGTTACAGGTGGGTCGCGACAAGATCCTAAAACTATCAGAAACCATCGAATAAAAATCTGAAAAGATAAGAAAAATCGAAACAAATCAAATTGTGTTTTGACTATTTCCTTAGTTCTTTGTGCACTTTTATAATTGTAGTTTTTATCTTCACCTAGGAACACTTGAATATGAAATCACTTGTTGCATATATTGCAAACATAGGCTAGGCCTATATCTCTTGTTAAATAAATAACTGTTTCGCTACAAAGTGCTTATATTTTGTCAACCATTTTCAAATCAGAACACAAATTGTTTATCAATAATCATCCTGCATCTTTAAAAAAAAAAAAAAAACATATAAAAGCTTATATATATATTTGCAATATTTGATGGTAAATTATATATATAAGGAAGGGATACGATACAAATAAGGTTTTTTACTCCACTATGGACCGATGGACCGTGGAGGTATTCCGATAACGAAAGGTGGGTCGTCAGCTGAAAAAGTTTGGGAACCACTGCTATAGGGGGTCCGTCTCAAAACTGCACCCGATTTAACTCTAACACTTTCACGAACTGGCCTCAAGACAATCACTTAGCATTGCAAAAAATCAAGGAATCAAAAGAGGTAGATAAGACGTGCAAATATATTGTAATTGCGATATCAACGGTACATTTAAGAGAAGACACGGTTTTGTAACTCGATGCAGCATTTGACATACAGAGATAAGCGGAATGCTCTTGATGGACACCTCGGTGTACACAGCGTGGATTTGCACTCAAACACCTCTCTTTGGTTTAATGGGTCGGAAGCTCAGAAACCTGTCATTTTCAGACCACAACGACTTCAGTCCATTCAACTTATCGAAATATGAAAGGAAGTGCTCCAAAACGAAATGAACAGAATCATCTATAGCTTATGTCATATGTGTGTATGTTGATCGCGATAAACTACTGGGGCATACTGAAAGCCGTGAGCAACATTTTTCCACAACCTTAATCTTTATTTGTAAGTGAAACCAAGCATATCATCTCAATCTACAGACCTTTCTTTCACTTTTCCACATAGTCTCCGGTTTTTTTTCTCACACATGTTTCCCATCGTTCTGCAAGTTTGATAATACCCTATGAACTAGAACTATGCCTTTGTAGTAAGTTATAAAGATCACCGTAATTTGATTAGTTGTACCAGTAGGACTACTGCAACTTTCACCACTCTTCCTATTTAAGTGAACAGAATAAACTTGATGTACTTTAATTCCGCTCATCGAAACACAAGTCTTCAAACAAATTAGAGGAAATTCATCTATCTCTTTTTCACACAAAACAGAGCCAAATATGAATTTAACAGTAACTAAAAAAAATCAGAAAAACACACGTAATTTATCATTTTCAAAAAATTAAAATTGAATGTTTTAGAGCCTCAAATGCTAACTCTCCCTTAAACTGTAATACCTTCTCTTCCAGTACTCGCCGAAGTATGACACAAAAACGTATGCTTACAATCAGAAAAATATTTAATATGGAATCGTAAGAAGAAAATTCTACATTTCGCTATAGGCACTGACTAATACAACTAATACAACTAATAGAAACACAGTAATAAAATACAACTATGTTTGGTTTTCGTTTGCTTGCTTGATATGGTCATTAAACGATGGTTGTGTAAGATGAACTTGGGGGCCATAAAACCAGCACAACAGTGGTACCAAAGACAAAAACAAAAATGCAAAGTTGTATATAGTGATTCTCAAGCAACAATGAACTCAATAAACGATAAGTGCAATGCAAATCCAATAGCTGCTGATATAAGATCAATAACTCAGCACGACCCCCAATCGGAAATGAGAAAGCAGACCTACTAGCAAAAGAAGCAGCAAAATCATCTATGATGGAAGTTTCATACGACAGAGCTCCAATAAGTTACATGAAAAGGAAGATTAAAAACCACACAACTCTCCAGTAGAATAACACTAGCTTGGAAGGATCCATTACAACAGAAATCTTTCCCGAGATCCAACATTGACTCCAGTGCAAAATGCTCGTGAAGAACTTTGTGCTTTCACAATTCCCATCTGGCCTTGGCAAATTTACGTCAAATTTCGAGAGATTTGAGTTTAATGTCCCAGATGATTATTCCTGCTTCTTTGGATCACCTCAAACAATACAGCACTTGCTTTTTAACTGTCCTGAATTTGGAAGTTCAAGTTATATTCTAGTCTAGACTATCACCTGAACTTTTGTGACAATGACTGGCAAATCCTCCGTTTCATGTAAAAAAAAATAAAATAAAAAATAAAAGTTCTCATTTCTAACTTTCATCCACCGCGTCTTTAATAAGCTTTCATGATAATATTCAGTCTGTTGTAAATCTATGTAATTGTTAAACTATAACCCTAATATGCTATGCACAATAGGTTTTCTTTTCTGTTTCTGGAAATTCAAGAATACTAATAATAGTAAAATAACAACAACAATATCCGTTGCAAACTATAGCATCCCAAGGGGGTACCACTGTACGCTGTGTAACAGACAAATAAGCTACAGGTATAACCTAGTGGGTATTGTGTTCATGATATCATGACCAGCTCAATGTTAAATGTAATACGTCTTTCATAATAAATTCAGCAATAATTCACATAATGAATCAAGCACTCTTTAGTTAGATAATGTTATAGCTTAATAGCGGTAATGATTGTAGTGGTTCGTAACAGTCGCTGGGGTGCACTTTTATTTGGCTAAAGATCTACAGACACGAGAAAGTTTCACTTATGCACACATAAAAGCCTTCGACCCAGGCGAAGCAGAAAGGCAGTGCCTTACCAATTGCTTCTTCCAAACCGATACCTTCGGTTTAAAAATGTACTGTACTAGGCTATGATAGATCTTCGTGGTAGTATACCGTGGACTAACTAATTTAAGTTCTTCTTATATAGACCTAGGAGATTGGTCGAAGATAGAAATTTACAAAGCTCGGCTGTATAACTACTAACTAGCTATGCGAATGGATGTAATTGACTTACTTTCAACATCTCTCGCTAATCTAATAGACCTGACATTGGCGTAACAAGGTTGTGCCGTAAATTGACACTCTGATAAGAGTAGGCAGGAGATAGAGGATTAAACCTTGGGTAATTTTCTATTTCAATTTATAGGATATATAATCCATAATTAAACTTTAAAGAATCTATAGAAGAATAACCTATCACTTTAATTTTGAAAAGAGCAAATCATAGCCTATATGGTCAACTTGCTGAAGTATGCAAAAATACTGTAATAGCCCCATGGCTTAATTATAGGTAAAAATTACCAGTACTTACAATTAATTACAAGTAAGTTATTTGAATAGTTATATAACTATTCCAAAGCATATGAAAGTAAGCTTTTCATCATATTAAGCATAGGCTATTCTGCCAAATATTTAGGGGAACACTATGTGTCTCATACAGGAGGGTAATATGGTTGCGTATAATCTCGAAGTACACCGTATAGCCTATTATTAGGCCTACATGTAACTAAGAATATTGATAATTATCGGCTCATTGGAGACACACAAGCTTGTAATACTAGTGCTAGCTGAAAAGACAAAGTTCAGTCAAGTTATTGGTGCCATTGATGTTTTAATAAATTTAGCATTGTTTTTAGTAATAATGTTCGTGGAAAATCCAAAATTATAGGAATTTAGAAATGAATTGTGCACAGCTTTAAGGAAATAACAGCGAAGTGAAAAGCAGCGTTTGTTCTCTTTCTTGCTTTATTTTAGAACCTTGTCCTTTCCTCCTTTCTTGTGAAAGCTGCCTCTAAAAATCTTATCAATACGCAACATTTCATGTTTAAAAATGTTCAGAGAAAGAAAGGTGTAAGGGGAGAATAATGAGGTACCAACTCCCCTAAAAAAGGAAAAATTATATCGAACGGAAGAAGGAAATCATCTGAATAAAATAAGAAATTCATTTTTTCGGCATTTTAAATCGAAAACGTATAAAACGATAACACAGTTGTGATGAACTAATGCCCAAACTGTCACTGATCGTAGCCACTGTGTTTGTTTACATGAACGGGACGCTTTGGTTAAGTTTCCGAGAACGTTAGTGACGTATAAACGATGCTCACGCAACGAGTAGAGAAATCTATAATGGTGAAGGGCTCACCACGCCACTACAGTGCTTTGCAGATGACAAGCCCTATGTCCTTCAACTGCATATATACGCGGTCCAATCAGAGACGGCGAGACGGAGGGAAGACTCTCACTGACAGCGGCAGCCTTTTAGCCTGTGCACGTGATTGGCGGTGAAGGAAAAGGCTTCCCATATGAAAAATACTGTAGCTCGAAGCAGTAATAGCCCCCCCCACTCAATGCCTGATACCTTTCCCCCGCGCGCTCCCGTGGTCCCACTCTTTCGATAACTCTATGCTTGCTACTTACCCCCACTACTTTCGTGACGATTTTGTTCGTAACGCTAGAGCTTCGCAACTTTGGGTTAGCTCTCGATATACTCCTAGCGCGACTAAAAAATGTTTACTTAAAAAAATACCTAGTTTATTCGTAAAAGTATTCCTATTAGTAATGAACGAGGGCTTTAAAAACTCAGGTCACTTTAGTTAGTTTTGTTGTATCATATCGAATACAACTTTTCTCCACTAATTTCTTGAAACCCCGTGAAGTTAGGCAACACGTCTAGAGTGCAGCAAGAGCACTATGTTTACTATAAGCGAGGTCAATGCTCCAACTCGCACTCAACGCTCAACGGGAGGTCGATTCTAAATGCATTTCAAGCAATCTACAGTCCATGGGAGTCTACGTAACCTAACCTAACCCCGAGAAGTATTGTGTGATTTTCTCGCCAGATCTATCCGGTGAGATTCTTCAATCAATCTTTATTGCTGCACAAATCTGCATCTAAATTACGGGAACTAAATTGTTATGTTACATTATACAGTATTATCCAAAACTTTACGGCCTCTTCTCACCCCAACTCCAGAGGCGACTTTGAGGAATGATTTTACAATGTATCCCCTCCTAATGAAGGTCCCATAGTCATTGTATTTAGAGGGTGTTTACATTTTTCTGATGTGGTGACGATGGCCGCTTCGGAAAAAATAGACATATTAACTTACATGCTAACACAGTAGACGAAACAGGTTACATGACACTGAACTGAACAATCTCCAGAAAATATAAAAACCTGACAGTGTTTCTTCTAGACCTTTAATAGGGTCGCCTATTGGCTACTTATCCCTACAGTTAAGTAGGAGGGGGAATGTTATCTGGGTAGTCACAAGAAATGAGGATTTCATTTTTGATGAACAAACGTTTCCAGTCTCATAAACTTATGACTTTTAAAGAAGGTGACATTGTTTTAATGTGTTTTCATTTGTGTTATACTTTACTAATTTATTTTATGAATGTTTAAATGTCAGGTCGCGGCCCTGTAAGGCCCGGGCGGCTTGGGTCGCTAAAATCCTAAAAGGGAGAGGTTAAGAAAGAAATAATGTTTAAATGTGATCTGGTCCCAGACATGAAAAGTTAAGGGTATAAGGTTGTGTATTTTTTTAATGTTTTGAAAAATATTGTATTATATTATTACTATTATACTATTATCTACATAATATATCTAGTATGATAGTGCAAAGAATAATTTCTAAACGCATGGCACTACTTCTGATGAAGAATATTTTGAATAGTTTTGAATCTAGTTTAATTGTACTGTAAAAGAAAATGGAATTACAACACAGAAATAATTAAACCTGATCAGAAATAATTAAAATCGATCGGATGTAAAGCAATAATTCTACCAGAGCACATAAATTAATTGTGTTGCTCTAAATCAGTCAAGTGGCGAATTCATCCGTTTATAAATGAAATAGCTCGGCTCTTAAGAGCAGTAATTAACTTGAAAGGTTTAATTTTACGAACTATGAAACCTCCCGTACATCGTTCACATAATTACAAAATTAATTACATTCTCTTACGTTTGTAGAGTAATGTACCATGTAATTCGACTCATTTTAATTTAAAATGACAAAAGAGTATAGGATTTGTTTGGCAGTAATATAAATAAATAAATAAATAAAAGGATTTCACTGGACAGAGTATTCTGGTGTAAAATAAATTTCATTAATACTCGTATTACAGTTGCTGCAATAATAATATTCTTAAAAGGTTTTTCTCTACTATTCTGAATTATTTTATTGTTTAGCTAAATATAAAGTTATGCTTAGGCCTCTTGCTCTAATCCTTTGGTACTTACATGAAAACTACTTAACCGGGATAACAAAAATTTCGCCGTAAATAAATATTTTTAAAAAACCTGAAAATCATCGAAATGAATCAAATGAGATTAATAGGACTATTCCACTCATACGCCGCGTGTTTGATATTGACCAATAACGATTATTAATTCCTCGGATAAAGACCAATCACGATCGTTTACCTTATAATATCTTCCCTCGGATCGCAAGGATGCAATTTTATCTGATAAAACGTCAGCTCGTTATAGGACACGTAAAGCATCAACGAGCGGTGAATTAATACGCAGTGCTTTAGTTGGAAAATATTTTATGGGGGTACTCACCTTCCATAGAACGCATATCTATTGCGAATTTAATAGTGTTTGTCATTATTAACAAATACACTCTCGTGAATTGGACATTTAATAAGTATTTTAGGACAATATCGTTCCTGTACTGCCAGTACGACGTACCGGAGCACATATTTTTCCCGGTATGGTAGAAGGAAAATAATTTTATACCGGTACGCAGTACCGGTGCGTACCGGCCCAACTAAAGCACTGTTAATACGTCACATGCAGCCATGAGCAGAATGAAAACACATTATTTTATACAACACAACTTGTTTGGAAATTGAAATATTATAAATGACCATTGATTAAGAACACAATTTTGATTTGGTGCAAGCAGTTTTTGATCTCACCGTTTCTTGTCATGAGATAATTATTTTGATACCGAAGAAACATTCGTTAAACTCAAATTACCCCTAAAACTATTATCACTCGTGGTATAACCTTAATGTTTGATTTGTTTTCCACAAGCATTTATTATTGGATCTTCTTAATATTAACCAAATCTTTGCATCTAGTTTCGACATAACTTATAAAAAAAATATTGGAGTGTCAGGATCTAAAGCGAAGGTGCAGATAACTTGTTTTCATTTGACAAACTTCGTTGTTTCCATTTATTTATTTATTTATATTTTTTTACTTGGATGAATATCGTGAGTGTTAACAAATTATGTTGATTGTACCGTTGAGCTCGATCAAGAAAATACCTTAATCTCAACTTTTTTTTTTATTTGCGTAGGGTAGGGCTTTCGGTTTCATACAACCATCATCAGTACATCTTATTTTGCAGAATTACATCCAAAAAGAGTGAAGCTGTTTTAATAAAGGCGGCATTGTTACTAAAATAACTAAAACTTAAAAACACCAGTAAAGTTCACTTCCTTTTCCTTCTATGTTAACAATATATACTTAATTAAAACAGCTACAATCATTTTAGAGGTAATTTTACAAAATAAGATGCCCTGATGATGGTCATATGAAACCGAAGGGCCTAGGCAAAATAAATATAAAGTTGAAATTAAGGTATTATAAGGGATTATGATTACGTCAGATAATCTCCTTTCAATGGAAAAATTTCATTTAAAGTGTACTTAGGCCTACAGTTAATGTCAGTATTTATCAAGACTTCTGTATTTTATTTACTTATATTTATTTTTTAATAGGTTAAATACAATAAACGCAATCTACAACATGTTGGGTTTCCATATGCTCTTTATGACTTTGAAAGTGAGATATTTCGATCAAATCCACCTGTAGATTCACATGCCAGTTAACTAATAATTCATGACCACGTAACATGCAATTCCTGTATCTGTATTCTTTATACAAAACAAGTGAGAGGTAATGTTTATATTTTATGGGATTATTCTATCCCAGAGAAGCAACATAAATGGTCATGTAGGCCTAATGAGAGAATGTAAAATTTACTAAAAATCGCCTACTGTAAATAAACTTACAGTCCACGTGTTTAAAAAAATCGAATATCAAACACATGTATTTTTCTGCTTTAAGCATAAACTTTGCTATTTTTACTACAGTATCAAAATCATAGATAAATCAGACACGCAAGGGCCCCAAAACAATGTCAAATAGGAAACGCATTTTACACCACCTGGATTGATAAGAAACCAGAATCCCAAGCACCCTCCCACATTCTTCACTGATGAAACGAAAATTTGTACAGAGTGTTATATGGAGGTGCCCTACTGACTGCGCAGGTAACGTACCCGTGACATTGTGTTACCACCGAACCTCTCACCAATACCTCAATGTTGTCTCGCGACTAGCAGGCAAGATCAAGAGCAAACCGCAGATCAGACCTGAAGGCAGGAAGGAGTTGGAATACCAGGCTCTGTCTACGCTACGACATTAACGCATCGATGGACGCCACCCGATCGACGGGTTTCACAAAATCTAATCCTAGTTCTGCTGCCGGCAACAAAAAATAGCAACACATTTCACAAATAATAGCTGTGTTCATTCGGCAAACTGTTCGCGAATGTAGAACTTTGTGTTGAGTGTTATCCGAAACGACTTCTTTATATCTAGGCCTACTTAGAGTTGATAAATTTCATTTTCCTTTCCGTTTGTGGTAATATTAATTTGTTATTATGAAATGACTTATCCACCTAACCACAAACCCAATGGACCAAAAGTTCAATAGATGCAACGTCATAAAGCCCTATAACATTATAATATTTACTAGATTTATGCACTTATACATTCTTATTTATGTATCACTATGTCATAAAATACAAGTTGGATATAAAATTATATAGTCACATACAATACAATCACATTTAAGATAGCAAAGTGCTATATGTATTCAACTAAAACCTAACCATTAAAATATATACACTGATACAGATTTAATCACACTGATTTTAAAAACACACTGTTGTCATCTGTTAAAATATGTACACTTATGCCGAATTTTTTTTTTTTTTTTCCAGCAATAGTCATTAAAAATATAATTCTTCTTGAATATATGACAGTCAGTTGTCTATCCGATAAAAACAGTAGAAATTATTTTGCCGAAATCTTCTCAGCAAATAAAACATTAAAATATATACACTGATACAGATTTAATCATACTGATTTTAAAAACACACTGTTGTCATCTGTTAAAATAAGTACACTTATGCCGAATTTTTTCCAGCAATAGTCATTAAAAAATATAATTCTTCTTGAATATATGACAGTCAGTTGTCTATCCGATAAAAACAGTAGAAATTATTTTGCCGAAATCTTCTCAGCAAAGTCGTTAATAATAAAATAGTACTTGAGTGCACTAGTTGTAAAAATAGTTGGAATGTAGGCGGCTTGTAAATGTATTCCGTTGCATCAATTGTTTTGGCTTCTGTTACATGCGGATAATGGTTAGGTTTTAGTTGAATACATATAGCACTTTGCTATCTTAAATGTGATTGTATTGTATGTGACTATATAATTTTATATCCAACTTGTATTTTATGACATAGTGATACATAAATAAGAATGTATAAGTGCATAAATCTAGTAAATATTATAATGTTATAGGGCTTTATGACGTTGCATCTATTGAACTTTTGGTCCATTGGGTTTGTGGTTAGGTGGATAAGTCATTTCATAATAACAAATCTAGGCCTACGTTTCAGACAAATTTTACTATAAATATTCCAAATAAAAGTTAAAGCCCTAATTATAAGCATTCAATATTACAAATTTAAACCATTATTGAAAAAGTTTTGAAAAAAGACCTCCTCCCCAATTAAAGTGATAGTTCACATGCTTTAACTACGCAACATCGGAGGTGCCTTTAACTAATAAATTGTTTCGTTCTATTCCGATTATTTCCCCCCGGATTCTTAGGTTAAAAACTATTTTTTCCTTGCTAGCTAATTGTGACATTCTAGCATAATTATCTTTTCCACTGTTATTGTAGTCACATAGTCCAGTCTTATAAAACATAAAATTGGCTAAATAAGACGTTAAACACCATACAATGGTTATAACTGTTTTTAGTTAGAATACCAATTTGTTTTTAAATATCTACCTACAGTTTAAATTTTCCTCATTTCATCAGTACATTTGTAACAGAAAATATAGGCTACCTTTGCATTTTGTCATTTTGTAACTCCCGTTGTTCCGGTAAAGGAAATCTGTAGTGAACCAAAATCCCCGGTCTCCTGCCAGTTTATTCACAGAGCTTACTGAAGCGAGATACCAAAAAAAAAGTATTCTAAAAGTTGGTTGATTAACTGAAAAACGTTCTTCTTGAGTTTATGTGGTGCAGCTGAAAATGACAGGGGTAATTCTAAATTTATTTTCTTTAAAGTGTGAAAAATTAAGCAAAGAATGTTCGTATAGTTTTGGTGGTTCAGAGACATGGAACGTATAATTAAAAATAAAATAAATTAATAAATTTGTTTCAATGTGTTTATAGTACTTATCAAAAACTAATTAACTTATTAAAACTAAAATAAAACTATTTTAATCTGTTAAAAAAACTAGAATTCCTGACCCTACCATGATTATAAAATCCTTTATAAAAAAAAAAAGTTAATCATTTGACATCAAATACCTTATAGAGCGTCTTGAGTAGATTATATACTGCAAGGAGTACAACAGTTGCCTATATTACAAACTTGCAACCGTATCTCTCCGTAATTCTTGTGAACTAATGTAACAAAGTACACGTGCCTGCAGCAGTTGTAGACAACGTGTCTCTGTTTCTTGGCATAAGTTTACCGGAAGTTCAAAACAGCTGTACCATTCCAGATATGGTCTTAAAAGACAAGAATATGTAACTTATTATTCAGGATGTTTTAGCAGTTATTAGACGACTCGGAATTTTATGTATAAAAAACGTGAGATTTAGTACCAAAAACAGGTTTTGAGAATTACGGGAATAGGCACGATGTTAAAAATAGGCACCAAAATGAGAAATAGACACTAACACTTAAAAGTAAGATAACAAAAGTTACACAAATGTTTATTTTTAGTAAGCCTGACAAATTTCATGATAATAATATAGGAGAAAAATTCCTCTGACACTAGGACTTGAACTCAGGGCTTTTGGCTATCCGTGCCAATGCTCTTACCAACTCTTACCAATTCAATTCACAGCGTCACATAGAATCTCTCTGACATAGCTCAGTTGGTAAGAGCATTGGCACGGATAGCCAAAGGTCCTGGGTTCAAGTCCCAGTGTCAGAGAGAAATTTTTCTCCTATAATATTATCATGTAATGTCCAACAGAGACAACAATCTGCGGTACATGAATGCATATGCACATATCTATCTGACAAATTTCATTGATAGTTGCACAAGTATTCCACAAATAATTTTTCCAGATATTCTACAGTCAAACTGTGCCTTTTGTCTGTTAAGAATTATTTCAATAGTAGAGAATGACCTTTCCATGACCCTGATACAAATTTATATTTGGTTACATATTTAATGTCACTTCGGCAGAAAGTACGTCACTCTCGGAACATAACACACACGGTATATAGTAGAATACCTAGGATTATTCTTCTGTTCTTCCAAAGGCCAACATTATCTTTTTAGAACTCCTTAGAAAAAACCAAATCGGATAACGACACACTCTCTCGCAGAGGTACTATAGGCTATACGAAAATCTGAAAACGTCCCTACAGCTTGCAAAAATTATTTTTAATTCCTATACTTTGGGGATATTACGCAGGAAAAGCATTAACCTTATTTTAGGGCATTTAACTCATTATAAAACCGCTGTCAAACTGTCTAATTTTTCTTAAGATAACAGGGTGCGAGATAATTAAAAATAGTGGGGGGAGAATAGTCCAAACTACAAGTGGCCAACTGTACGTGCAGAGTTGACAACTTGCATATTGCTGAAGTTCTGTTGGTCATTTTATTACTTCTTTTCTAAAGGTATTATTACTGTTATTTTCATAGAAATACACATAGAATAATGTACAGTGTTCTCAGCAATATATGTAGGCCTAATGTACTTTTTTTGTCATTTCATAATGAAAGGATTCTCCCAACCGGAGAAATTTTGTTGGGGGGATTTTTTAAAGACTATTCCACTCATATGGCACGTGTTTGATACTGACCAATAACGTTTAGCAATTCCTCGGATACAGACCAATCACGATCGTTTATCTTATAAAATGCTTGCTATTAATATGAGAATGGGATTTTACCTGATAAAATCGTCAGCTCGTTACTGGACACGTAAGCAACAATATGCCGTGATTAGTATGTCACATGCTGCCATTAAGCAGCACGAAAACAGTTTATTTTATACAACATAACTTGTACGGAAATTGAAATAATATAAATGTACATTGATTAAAAACACAATTTCGATTCGTTGCAAGCCAGTTCGTGTGCTTTAATTCTGTTCTGCTGTTAGCTTACCTAAATTAAGTTAACTATGTCTTATGTGCACAATTGGTAGCACCGGTCACTACATGGTAATTCGAATCGATTCATAGAAATAGCTGCCGTGATCTCGCAGCTATTAGTTTTGTTTTGCGCAGTCGCGAATCTATCGATAAACTCGTTAACTCTCTTGGGATTACCGATGATTTTAAACTCCCAAACTTATAAACATCTGTAATTCTACAGTTTTCTGAAGGAATCAAATAGACAATTTACACAAATCTGAGCCATAGTTAAAGATTAATACGCTATACGCTATAGCCTAGTATCCATATTCTCTCCCCAGTATAGAAAAACTGTAGGAAAAAAAACAACTAAAGGGCCTACACATATGGAGTTTAACTTTAACAATTTATTTTAATACTCTAGAGACTAATCTCAGATGTAGATTTTTTTAAAATTTATTGTAGTACACCTGACACAATAGCTCACAGCAATTCACCACTTATGAAGATAAGTCAACAACATGATTTACATTTAGCAACAAGGTCGGTCAACTATAAAACATCACTATATCGCGCACACAAGTAATTTTACTTTTGGCCTTTTTTCAACTGTTCGTCTTATCCGTATCTCAGCTATATATCCGAATTAAATTGTAATTCCTAGAAGAAAAAAAATGCATCCTAATCTTCTGGCAGGGGAAAGGTTATCGGCTCCATTTTTTGTGTTTCCCTTTTCGTCATTTTTGCATTAACTTAGTATTAATAGTGTAAAGTTATATTACATCAGCAGTTATCTCGTGTTTAGTTCTGGTTTTATTGTTTTAAACGCTGTCGTATTATTAATTTGTCAGAGGCAATACAACTAGATATTACGTGTTTATCGATAGATATGCGACATTGAAGTTAGAGAAAATTTATCTAATGAAACTCGAAATTCGAGTTTGATTAATTAAGGTTATTCCATGAATAAAATGTAACGGATATATAAATAATAATAAACTTCCTTACTTGTCTTGTTTAAAATGGAATCAATATTCTGTGTGCTGTGAGATCACGGCACACTAACGAATGAACAATCGATGAATCGAATGAGTTACCTGATCCTAACCAATGCTATCGATAAGGAAACATCAGAACAGAATGAAAACACACGAACTGGCTTGCACCGAAACGAAGTTGTGCTTTTAATTAATTCACATTTATATTAATTCATTTTACGAATTAATTATATTGTACTGCCCATGCATTTAGACGAGAGCACTGTAAACACAATGCGCAGTGGAATCAGTCTCACGTGATCCATACTAGCAACACACTCCCCTTCCGTCCCGCCCTCTCTCTGCGGCGCATGCAAGTGCTCACGTCTAAATGCACAGGCTGTAGGCTATAATGAAATATGTTTTATTCTGTTCATTGGCTGCATATTGATATCTTACGTTTCAAAAAACGAGCTGATGTTTTATAAGATAAAATAGCATCCTTGTGTTCCTGGCAAATAAAGGTATAGCCTACGATAAGATAAATGACCGTGGTAGTTTTTTCTTTTCCCCCTTCAAAACATGATCGAGGCGGCCTATTATATTGAGAGTAGGGGTAGCAAAGGAGTAAATCCGTACCCCTTACTAGGAGTCCTACGTCCCTGGGTTAAAGCGGGCGATAAGTACTGGTAACTACCTTCATAAGCAGATAGTCAAAAAGGGTGGTGAGCAACCGTATTCTTGTGTCGATTATCGAACATCTTGGAGCTCCAAAAGTTTAGAAACCTAAGAGTGCCCAAGGTTTGTATAGACTTTTATTACTTTGCTTTACTTCTAGATTCAGCCGAAACATTCAGACAAATATCAAGGCGCAAATGATTGGTTTTCGAAACCAAACAGCGGAATCAGGTCATACACATGCCCTCTTTGTTAGTAGGTCACAGATAAGATAGTCTAAGAGCATCGTTACCTACAGTCTGTTAGTTGTTAACATTTGATAGGTTTACGAATGCTACAGTAAAGATCTTCGCGCAAGAAAAATTAAGAGTGTTTACTTACTGTGTGCAAAGATGACCAACTGAATGCACGCAATCTATGAAATGTGGATAACGGGAAGCAGTGCAAAAAAAAGAGCTCAACAACGACCTTAAATATATCAACTTTAATCCACCATAGGCCTACTATGTAGACATAACTGTTCCTAACCCTATCCATAGGCCTATTTAATATTTCAGTGTTTTTTTAAACTAAAATGGGAGAGTATAATAAATATATATATTGCAAGAACTACTTTCAATTTATTTTTCGGAAATACACGCCCAAAAATATCACTTCAGACCACAATCTTCTATGGGTATCTGCGAACAACGTAGCTAAGTCACAAATGACGTTTAGAAAACTTATCCTCAGCGATGTAACACCAAACGTTTGGTTACTTCTCTTACCTTAAAAATTGAATGCCTTTTTTGTTTCATTTAATACGACTTTTGTATTGAAATTTTACCATCTGGAAAGAGTTCAAGGAGTCGCCCAGCTGGCTACCTTCAGGAAGAGCACAAAGGACAGAAAGTCTGCCATCTACCATTCTGTCGACCACAATAAATACCGTGTATTTTAATGTGAACAAGCACGTGAACCACAAAAGAAAGTCGGACCTACAGGAATTATAATCAGTTATTTTAAGTAATGAATTGCTCAAAGCAATTTAATGGATGTTTTTGTCACTAAAAAGTAAGTATATTTATACATCTTGAACACCCTTAGCGAAAAATAAATTCTTTCTGAACTGGCATGCTTACTAAATTGCACCTAGCAAATATGTGCAATTTAAAAAGAAATAAAAAATATTTATTGCTACAAGACAAACTGATACGGTGTTTACAATAAACCTGAATTAAAATGAACTATCAACACTTGGCGGAGATTCTCAAATAAAACATGAAACATGATCTAAAAATGCCTAAAATTACCTTAAAAATTCCCAAAAAATTACCTCTCCTGAAAATCACGAAAAATGCAAAATAAAGCAAAAAATAAAAAAACAAATTGTCCTTATGTAATCAATTATTTCATGATACACGTTTATATATATATATATATATATATATATATATATATATATATATATATATATATATATATATATAAACGTGTATCATGTATATATATATGAACTATCTTTAAACTTTCATATAAAAAAGATGCAAAAAAATCAAATGCCTTGCCCTACTAATCATCAACAAGGTATCACGGTTCCGCTGTTCTTTTTTCTCTCTTCCCTAGCTTCCTTTCCGAAACCTGTTAGGTATGCAACTGTTACTGTTTATTTGTTCAGTTAATGCAGCAAATCAAGGTAACTCGTTAGTCAGTACGCTACCTCATATCGGTTTAATACACTGTGATTTTATTTAATTGCAAACAAATGTTCATAATCTTTATTAGGTTATACCTAAACCAATCGTAGGATTGAGATAAGAGTATAATGGCCAGTGCATTGACAATGTTGGTTTCCGTGTTAAGCTGTACTAGTTATTACTACAGTACTTCAATTATGCGGAAGTTGGATAGGCTATGTCTGATTAGATAAGCAGCACAACCCTCGCACAATGTATACGGTACTTGTTTTCAAGATAACCCTGATTGTATCGGTAGTGTACGCCTGAAGTATGCGTAGAAAGATAAAATGGGGATGCTTTTCCTTTAATAACGTATTGATACATCTGAGATTTACCATTTATTATATTTTCCAAATAAAATTCAAATCTATATTTTAAAACTATTACCAAATGTTACCAATGTGCCCAATTTTGCTGTTGGCGGACCGACTCTTGTAGCTGATTTCAGAACCTTGCGGTACGTAAACAAATGTAAGAGATGTAACGAAAACGTTTGTTTTCAGAAGCAATGCAAATTACGTGAAATTATTTCTCAATTCAAGCAATTTATCGGCTGTAGAACAAATTTCAATACATTCCCTGCTATCCTATGAATGTCACTAGGCATGCGCAGCAGTGGCGTAGCAAGCTTAGGTGGTACCCGGTGCGGAAAATTTCTTTCTTGTCACCCCCCATTTAGATGATTAAAATATGGAACAGGTTCAAGTGTTATTTTTTGGAGAGTCAAAGGTAATCCCACGAGAGTTTAAGAGTTTATCGATAGATGCAGCTGCAACGAATTTATCTGATGTAACTCGTAAACTCAACGGATTATGCAAAATTAGTAATAATTACTTTGTTATATAAAAACAAAACTAAGCTCCGAAATCATGATATACTATGAATCAACCATCCATAAAGCGATTCGAGTTACCATGTTGTCGCCATGTGCTACCAATGGTGCATATGACATAATAGTTAACCTAATTCAGCCAATTTTGTTAGGATTAAGGAAAGACATACATATCAAGTACATTATGCTGTACATTGTACATTGTACTGTTAAACGACAATAAATTCTATTATTATTAATCTAAAGTGCGTTATAGACAGACAGATATACATTGTTTCGTGAGCGACAGACTGTGGGTGTTAAGGTTAATAAAGCGAACATCTAGGCCGAAATACACTCCCGAAATTGTGCAAATTTTTATTTTTTGAGTGATTTTTTTATATTTTTATATTTTGTTTTCTAAGCGAAATCTCGAATTTTGGAAAGATCAATTTTGAAAAAAGGACAACATTTTGTATTTATGTCAGATACCTTTCAAGATGTGAACCGAAGATTGGAGACACGTTTTCCTTATTTTTACATAAAGAAAGTTTTCTCGAAAAAGGCTCCAACGATTTTCTTTAAATTTTGCACGTGGATTGGTTACACTAAGAGCTAAAACTTTTATTTGAAACATTTTTTCCAAATAATTCTCTGAAGGGTAGTTATAAGCCACCAATTCTGAATGCGCGCTCTTTGCAATACGGCATCTTGCAACGGAAAATCGTACGAAAACAAAATTTTGTATTTAGGTTAGGTACTTTTTGGGGATGTGACACGAAGATTGGCGACAACTTTCTCTTATTTTTAAGGGGAGGCTAACTTTTATTTGGGCAGAGGGAGTTATGTGAATTATACATCAATTTTGTATAGGCCTAGGTTGATCCTAAGAAATTTCATAAACAAGTAATGTATTTTACGGAACTGTGTTATTAATAATCTATTCTTAAATATGCGCACATCCCAGTTCAAAATCTGGATTGAAGGAGACTTCGGAGTCAACTCACATTCGAAGTTTATTTTCGTCAAAGTCATGACTGCCGCAGAGGGTAGAATTGGTTGCGGCTTGAGTGATATAAAATATCACCGATTGTTGAAGTCTAATTTAAATTAATAAAACTGCAGAGACAAGCATCGACAGAAATAAACATCCCTCCCCCTAACCATAATAGTATTGTTCGTATCAACACAGCGGCCAGTTTAGCCGCGCTTTATTACCTTTGTTGACTGAATTTAAAACTAAAAGAAGTTTCAATACGCATGTTGACTTGTAGAAAGTTGTTAAGCTTATTTAATTGTTTTAAATAATATTATTATTTTCTTTAAATTCCCTTGAGCGATTTTTTACACATATTTATTTTGTCACCCCCCGGGTGATGGCACCCGGGGCGGCCCGCACCCCCCGCACCCCCCTTCCTACGCCACTGATGCGCAGTAGCTCATATCGGCAACTTATATATTTTAGTCGGTCCGCTCCCCCCCCCCCATTTGTACATACTAACGAGTCTTCCTCACAGTTATTACTGTTATGACATGAAACAGTGTAAATTATTTCATGTATTAAATAATACAAAAATGGCAGAGTCGTTTCATATACCAGTGCCGAAAAGTCGTATACCTATTGTGATATAATAATGGGAACTTTCTAAATTAGAACAATAAATTTGTAAGAATTCCTAAGTTTCACACAACAGAACAAAGAACCAAACTAATTTGACTGGACTTGCGCCAAGGAAGTCAATCTGTTAAGTGCCGATTGCAAAGTCTCTATGTGTAGGCCTAATAGGCCAACATTACGCATAAATTCAATTAGGGGTGAAGAACTTTATTCACTACTACAAGAAAAAATCTTTATTTTTTAACCCGCTATAGTCTACTGTACCTGAATTTTGGAATACGTTCCTTTCAATTTATTTGCCACTTTTCATGTAGGCCTACCTAGATATAAGCAAACAATGATAGAGAAAGATGAAGATAAGATGTGGATGATGAGAAGAAGGAGGAGGAGGATAAATAAAAAAGTATTACTAAATATTTACAAAATTATAACAGCCTACTGCTTTTAATACTTAAATAGAAACAAGACAAATCATTTTCATTTGCCATTCTCATTATTTCCAAACTTGCAAACTGTAAATAGAAACAGAATTTCCTGCTTTTAACAGTTTCTTGGGTCGTATAAGAAGATCAAGTCGATGTGTTTCCAAGACCAGATGAACAGAAATGGATTAAGATTTCGGCCGTACTGTATGCCACTTCATCTATCTCGACTCTATGAAGGGGTTGAGACTTCAGTCTCCCGTATCTCCCCTGAGATCCAGCATCCAACTTACTGGGTCAACGCCCGAGACACCGAGAAAAAAAACTTGTCACGAGCTCTCACCAGACATAACTGAATTTCAGAGGAGACTGCTGGGGAAAGAAAACTCAACACCAATAACAACTTATCTTAGTTATCTTTCGTCTTAATAAAATTAGATTTGCTCAGTCTCCCTGCTGCTATTATTATAGTAATTATTGATTCATTATTATAGCTATGATTGGAACAATTATTCATATTAGGCCTATAATTATTAATATTTCTTGAGTATAACATTACTTTCAGCTTTTGCCTTTTTCCCTTGTACTATTTTACGGTGTTATATGTTATTAAATACTGTAATTTTGTCCGTACTTTCTGTAAACATTGATGTAAATTATTATTATTTTAAGTTAACATTACACATAAATATATATAAATTGTAAAAATGTTAAAAAGCAATAACCGGAAATGCCCCGAGCTTCTTCTCTTTCGGGGTATCAGGACAAACTAATGTTCCTTTCTGGTGTTCAATAATTAAATTAAACATAAAAAGCAAACTAAAAAAAATCCTACAGTAAGCATGTCAACACAAAGGTACAGTAGGTCTAAATGGGAAACGAAAACAGTGACATTTTATATACCTTATTATTCCATCCACCATTCCAATCTGGTTATTATATGTAGACTATGCTTAATATATATAGGATACCGAAAATTTCTAAAGCATTTAGGCTATTATTAGGCCTATATGAGAGTATATGAGAGTAATTGTCCAATAAAAAATAAACAAAAGATGTTTAATAAACTATTTCAGAAATGAAACAAATTAATAACAGACGAAACAGATATTAAATGGTCTGATTTATGTATTTATCATAGCAACGAGACAGCTGAGGGCAGATGACATCTTGATTAAATCTGTTAAGTCTAGTTAAAACAACAATTATTAATATCGATCACTACACCTAACACAGATTTCTAAGCAGAACATTTTGTGCCGGCAGGGCAGCACTGTTGCAGAATTATGTGGAGATACAGTCTGCAGAATTCCCTAGTAAATATTTGATCCACGACTTCTACTAAGCCAAATATCACTAATTATTGGCTATGGCTTTATTTACCTAATTGTTCCATAAAAGAATAGTACAATGAAAGGATCCATGTAAAAAAATTGCAATACCAATATGAGCAAGAAATGAAATGATTCTGTTAGGCGTACTGTTTTCCAAGAGTATTCTTGCAACCTTCTGTAAGTCGTGCTGTATACCTTTTTACCTTACTTACATAAGCTTGAATTTCGTAAAGTCTTACCGCGTGTTTAGGAATTTGGGTACACCAATAAAATTAGGCTGTGTAACTGTGTGCATCTGTTTACAATGTCTTACTATTATGTTTGACGTTCAGTTTTAATTAGTTGGTGATAAATATAATCTATATGGTAATTAAATAATCATCCCGATATTTGCTATTGAACTGGGTAATTCATTAAAACCCGGAAGTCCAATTCACCTGCCAGAGTTTTGAACTCAGGACTTCTCAAATGCGAGACCGCGACGCTACGGTCTAGAGCTCCAGATCATCTAGCTCGGTTTCGTCTAATATTTATAGTGGGAAAGCCAGCTTTGAGTATCCAGAACATTTACATAACACAATTCTGGAGCAGTTGATTCACTCGTCCACGCAGTATCCACCGCCTGACTGTGTTCAAACATATATTGATTGGCTGCCAACGCCTACATATGTATCATCTTTACGACCTGTCAGATTTATGTGTGCCAGGCGCAAGGATAGTATCCGGGAACGTCTTTATGGACTATTCTATTATGATGTTCACGAAACCTCTATAATAGGGTGGAACAGTTCCCAAGCTTTTTTATGGCGAATTATCCTAAAGTGGTATTTAAGTTCATTTCAGATAATAAATTCATGTTTTATATGGACGAGAAGAGTAAAATATAACATGAATTGAGCTGAATATGTTGTACCTGATGCATCCTATTACTTCTCACAAGTACAGTACAGGTTCTAATTATCTACAAGAAGTTACCTACGGATCTAATTTTTAAAAAACTTCAAGGCACGACATTAAAACCAAACTAAAGCAATCAATGCCTTTAGAAGCAAGTTCGTACAATTTTAATGAGCTCAAAGATTAGAGTCGTGTAATTTTTCATTGTATATTTTAAGTAACTATATTTATCCATTTCACAAACTTATAAATAATTTCTATTAACTAATCAATTTTCGCGGCCCTGTAAGGCTCGGGCGGCTTGGGTCGCTTAAATCCTCAAAGGGAGAGGTAAAACTAAGATAAAGAAAGAAAGAACTAATAAATTAAACAAAAAAAAAAATCACATTTGAAGGGCTCAGGGAAGCATATAATAAATGCATGTTTTCGATTTGTTAGCGTTTTATGTTGGTACAATTAAGGACTTCATTATGACTAAATATTAAAGATAACAACGTGATAATTCGAGATAGCCTATATTTAAGAACGAAAAATATATACTATGGGGAATGATTTGACAATTCCACGGTCCATGCCGTTAGCAGCAATGGCTGCCGGCACTGTTTACGGTACTTTAATTTTTGTGTATAGTACATGTTCCTATGAGAAATACACAGATCTTAAACATTTTTTCCAACCTAAAGCTACCAATTATTTTTCCCAACCGTCATACAACGATAGGAACTAATGCAGTAACAATTTCATCCAATACTGGGTGTACCATTTCATCACTATATATACTGATATTTTACCATTAAATAATGAATATTTGTACTGTACGATGATTATTTAAAAAGTTTATAAAGTTTCAAGACCTCACAAGTTAACGGAATAACTTGATTATTATTCCTGGAGTTATCAGTATTCATCCATTGACATTGGCGATCCCGGGGCGCTTTTTTTTAATAACAACAATGTTGATAAGTTAATAACAATAATTTAAAATGCCACGAAGAAATTTACTTTCAAGATAAACAACTAAGCATTTCAAACAGTTTTTGAGGTTACAATTTTTTTTACCAAATACGGGTCTTCAAATTTGGTTTTCGCACTCCTGTAATATTTGAAAATGGGGTTATAAATGTCTTCCCTTCAACCCTTCATGTCCTTAGTCATATAAAATACCGACAAAAAATCCACAAATTGAAAAGAAATACATGTTTTATCTTAAAGTAATTAGTAAAATTCATTAATTTCTCGTTCGAGCATTAGCTATGCTAGTTTAAAATAATCAGGTCGTACTAAACAAAACACAACACAAAATGAAGTTTAAAAGCCTTAGGATTACTTTACGCCCCTTTTTACGGAATCTTATAGTTGTAACATTTTTAACCAAGCGATTTAGAAGTCTCTGTTTCTTCGGTTTATTAACTAAATACATGATAAGCGAGCTTTAATGTTATTTTAACGTTAAGTATTGTTAGTTTGAATGACATCGGTGATTTTCGCTCAACTTTCAAACACAAAAAAGCATGTACTAATAAAGTTTGTATATAATATGTATTTATTTCTTTATATTTTTTAATCTTTTGCACTCAATGTAGGCTAATCTATATATCTGTAAAAGTTCAGGAGCCTGCTCTATAGTGGTTTGAAAGATTTTTTCCTCCATTTAAAAAAAAACATTGATAACAGAATGTTATTTTGGGAAGGAGTCGCAATAACTAATTTCGGGTTAATTATAGCCTAAATGCAATAGACTATGGTCTTGAATGTTAACACGGGAATCCTATCATTATTGTTCCTAATATTCTTGTTAGTGTTTCAGTGGAAGCTATAACTTAAACTTTATTAGTAGTCTATATAGTAAGGTATTCCGTGAATTCTGTAAAATTAATCAGCCCATACTTACTGTCAAAATTCTGACACAACTTATCATAGTCTTTGTTAGTATTTTAATATGTCAGCTCGCCGACAAGGCCAGTGTCAATGAAAAACAAAGTCAAAGACACTACGCAATATCTACTTATCCTTGACAGTGCTGTATCATTTACAGTGGCCATTTAAAATTCGAAAACGAGGCACTCAATATAAAACAGTTTTTCGTTCATTAATAATCTAATAATCTATCTTGAATGTTACCGGTTAACTACTGCCTAATCCAGGGGTCGGCAGCCTTTTGGTAAGAATGGGCCACACTGACCGGGAGTGGAGTCGTGGCCCAGAAAGGATTTTCAAATAAAGAAAATAAAAATTAATTACCGTATAGCCTACCATAGCTCTGTTGATCCATTTTTTTCAACAGACTATCAAGAACTGTGATGAAAGATGTTGAAGATTTGAAGGATTACTTTTAAATATAGAGCCTATAGCTATTATGTGTCACTACATTTTCTTCAAAACTATATATAATGTTAGTGCTTAGTAGTTATGCTGATTTTAAGAAACACATATCGCAAATTCAATTACTTTAAATACTCTAAAATAAATGTGTAATTAGAATAACAGCCTTACGTTAATGTATAGTTCGTAGCAAACATCTATGCATTTCTACTAAGAAAAATAATAAAGCTTATCTCTCACGTTCGATCTATTCATTGTGTTTGTTCAACACACACATCATTGCACCTGTTGACGTTAAAACGTAAAAAGATAAATCATTTACTTTATTATATCCGTGTAATTTTTACAACGTACGAAACAATCGAAAGGAGAACAATACTGTTACTAACTTGTGTAAGTAATGAACACTACTAAGCAGCCTATGTTTTAATACGTCTAATTACACTACTCTGCAGCCTCCAATTGGAATAAATTTGCAATGAGCTCCTTTGTTATCAGATAAATTATTTTTTTAAGTATACTTTTGGGAGTTTTTCCATTTTAAAGCTGTACTGTTTTCTGTCATTAGTCAAGCTGTCTGTATGTTTCCTTCTTCATCCTAGAGGTATTAATATTCATGTAGATCGTTTGAATCCTATTTACATTAGTTAAAATACATATTGTAAGGCTTTGCTGAACTCTATCACACAACTTAAAAACGAAATATTTGTTTCGTTCTGCTCAATTTTAAAAATATTCTTATATTTTTATTTTTTGGAGATTGTAATATTATGTCTAAATATCACCTTCACATGTTACTTATGTTTATTATAATATTTTTCACTCCCACTTTTGGGGTGCAAAGAACTATGTCCTGCGCATAACATCAAGTGAGTTCCACCAAAGTTTGACCATTCTAAGAAAGAAACCTGAAGTAAACAAAACTCAGTATGCCCCACTCCAGCATATTACTCCTATGACCTAAGAGTGAGACAGATTATACGTTCTTTCATTAAATATTAGGGTATGTTGAGACAGACAGCACTAAGCCCAACATTCTAAAGCAAACGAAAATCCGAGAACAAGATAATTTATTAAAAAGGCATAACATATTTGTGTTCTGTAAGAATTTTAAAAAGCTTTTTTATTATTAAAAAACGTTCAGATGAAGCAAACACACAACAACACTTTAGCTCTCTTGTGAAGTTTTATACTTGGGTCATTCTCCAGAAAAGGGCAGATTTCAATGTTATAATTTTTTTGTTTAATATTTTTTATTTTGGATCATGTAATTTTTTATGTCATATTTCCTTCTGCAGAGTACTACTGAGGTACTTGCCCCACTTACCGAGTGGTATTTTGCATTAAATTAACAAGGTTAGAAAATGGCGCATTCATGGAGGTGAGAAAATAGTATGAAATAGTAATTATAATAGAAGTTATGTGAGAATTAGAATTAATTTACTGTATTAAATGTTATCATGAAAATGAACAATATTTATTACCATACAAATGGATTAACACACAACTTTTTACTTATTTTTATCTATGTTAAAATAGATGATCACCTTAGAATCAAAACTTTAAATCAAAACATGATATATTGTCATAAACTATTAGGCTGTACCTGTATCTTCTTTAAACAAAAATATAAAATGCAGACAGTTAAATATGTCATCAATTACAACATTAATTACACCTCCATGGATAGGACTCGAGAGTAACAGTAACGGAGGTGAGGGTAACGGAGGTGAGATTTTTCTAATTAGTCAAACAGCTTGGGAACATTTGAGGTTAGAAAATCTCAGTTCTAGAGTTTAACTTAGCATTCCTTATTATTATAATTTATAGCAAAAGTAAATATAAAAACATACAACTTTACCGTTGGGTGTAGGTAACGGAGGTGAGGAAGTCCAATTACCAACTCTGCATTTAGCCCTTTTACACAAACAAAACAACACTTAAAATCACACTAACCGCTTGGTTTTATATAAATGATAAGAAAACTGCCAAAAGTTGGAGTCCAAGGAAAATAGAAAGACTACAGTGCCATATCTGTGGGAATAATTGAACTTTTATATTGTTTCACGGAGGTGAGGTCTCACCTTGGGACAAGCATGTTTAGTGCAAAAAAATGTCTTTACAAAATGATATATTTTATTTTCAGTTATTAATGACTCATTTTTTGGGCTGTTTGTTCTTGTTATAACACTAAAATGGAATAAAAATTAAAGCCTGTTGAATTATGAAAGAATGAAAATGACAAGTCAGGCATTGGGACATGACACGGAGGTGAGATCTCACATACTGTGCCCTAAAATGCAAAAAATTGTAACTTTTGTTTAAAAAGTGGAATATGGGATCAAATAGACCTTATTTCAATCTAACTTATCATAATAATTAATAATCCATAAGTACTTATTTTACACCAGAAAATCAACTGCGACATGAATCTGCCCTTTTCTGGAGAATAACCCACTTGTAACAATACCTATTACTTCCGATGAAAGCCTACAGAATTACAATAGTGAACGCCGCTTAATGTAATCGCGGATGTTATCAATCGGGTAATGTTATCACTTTTATGAAGTCCCGTACGGATTAATACATTGAAAAAATGCTGTTTATTGTGATCAAGGATTCGATTTATGCTATCACATTTTCCTTTTTGCGGCTTTATTTCCAAGTACTGTAAGTCATTCAAAAATTCATTTTTAAGGTTTTCGTTTCTAACTCAACTGTATTGTGCTGTACTAGAGGTAGAAATTCTGTTCCCAGCTCACAGGATGACCAGTTCGAGGGGGTGGCATTACCTAATTTTCTCTTTTAAGCAATAAAACATGTTTCACCCCACAGTTAAGCTGCAGCTTTTTATTTATGAAGATAACAGTGTTGACATTCAGTGATGGCTTGTGTAAAATGAAAAGACTTGAACAGACAGGCGTAAAATGTTTTGCTACGCGGTGTTCACCACAGATCAGTATAGACTTCCAAAAACACTTGTAACTTGTAACTTGGAGTATTGGTTGAAAAAATAGTTGCTTGCTGTCTATTGGTGTTATTGCCTATGAGTGGTTCAATGATTCATAGTTACGTATTATTTTATGAATTAATAGCTTTTAATTCTGTTTTGTAGTGTATTATCTTACACATGAATAAATAACCATTTAATTCCTTCGACTACTGTTACCAATCGGTTAATGTTATCAGATTAGTGGCGTCCCGAAGTGATCACAATAAGCGGCGTACACTGTATTCTAAAATTTAGAAATTTTATTCGCTTGTAACCTACTCCACGACGCTACATCCCTTGTTGGTCAGGGCCCACTATCCAACTGCTGCGTCATCTGCATGAGCAGATGCCAGGATTGAGAGCATGTGGTCAGCATGCCGGCACACAAGGCCATTATCGATGGTTTTCGTGACCGCACCACTACTTCTTTATCAAGTAGCGCCTCACTGACATCAGAGACTGAGTGAACTCCGTTCTAGACTTCCATACCTTAAACAATTCGAGGATCGAACCCAGACCTTCGTATCCGTAGTCAGCAACGCTAACCAGTAGAACACGAAGGCTTGCATAATACTATCATTCATTCCATGCGGAGCCATACCACAATGTTCTCATACTTACGCGGAAAGGTATATTTACTGCAGCTTTATGTAATCCGTTGTTTTTTATAATCTGATTCACATCTGGCTTTACAGGAGAATTCAATTAACATTAAACTGACAGGAAAAAGTAGACGCTTTAATTTTACATATGAATTCACTTTGCTTCAACCGGACTAACGGATGTCAGAGGTAAACGAACTCCCCGACCTAGAGATATCTGGGAGCATGTGTTTCAAACATAATAGGAACAATCCTTGTTGTCTGTAGACAGGTCATTCACAACTAAATGCCAACAGCCAATTACAACATACTAAACGAAGCAGACGGTTTTATCAACCGGAAATACACTGTACTGAGGGGTTCAAATTTATACTTCTTTACAAATTATATGTCACTGAACTATGGATAAGCTGTCAGAATTCAGGACCTCGAAATGAACTAATCATTGCTGTTAATTAGGTTCCAACACTATGGGCAAGCTGTGATACAGATTATTAATTAAATGAAAACCATGGTACATAGCTTACTACAACAAAGGCAACAAAAATATTTTACATATTAGGTAGATTTCGAAGAAAAATCTACCTATTGCAATCGATACCATGTCATGATTTTCGAAAAATTCTTTCATATCTTTAAGTTTCATGCCTCCCTAAGTACGAAACCACCGCCTGTTCAAAATAAAAATTGTGATATATATATATATATATATACTGTATATCTTTACACGCTAGCGGCCGTAATTTTGAATATATTTGAACCAAATTTTATTATGTTATTTCTAGGTACAATAGTTCGGACAAGTTCGTTAATGAGCAAAATTGGTCCAAGGGGGTGGTCGGGGGAGGGGGTTGAAATTTTAAAACATTTATGTTTCGGTCCCTATGAAGTATAGAGGGAAACTTTGTTTGAATAAATTACAGTACTCCCTGTGGAGTTCACAGTGACACCAACGATTCGGGGGCTTTGGGGGTACGAGTGGGAGTGGGGGGGGGGGACGGAAATTCGAAATTTTTGAAACTACGTCTTGTGGGGTATAGTTGAAAAGCTCTTGATGAGTACTCTACAAATCAGTAACTAGTTTCTTGATAGTTCTCATATAAGGCAAGATTTGAATGTTTGAAAAAGTGCTCTTTCCTCTTCTTTGCAGTTATTATTGCGGGTTTGTCATGCCAGGGCTAAAGAAGAAGAGTGCTACGCAGCGACAATAAATTAAACCAAAAGCACTTCGAAATCTACCTCAGCCTGTAGGCTTGCCTAAAGGGATTTTTTTTATAATATAGCTGGTTACCTGTCCTACATAGGGATGGATATGTTGCACGATTCTCAGCGTTGCCCGAGAAACATAAAGAGAAAGATTTAAAAAATGTTTATTTTTCTGATTTCTTTGCGACAGTTTGTGAATATAATCTAAACATACTCTCTGGAGTATGTATAATATACAGATTGTTCTTACTGTGCCTTTTTTTAAATTTAATTTAATTTTATTTATTTATTTTTATGGTACACCGCTGGGCATCATGCCTTGCAGCATCTAATCCTGATCTCTGCAGACAGGCTTGATCCGGCTCATTTTCTCGCACAGATTATGCTGTTCTGACTTTGCTACACTTTGTGAGAAATCAAGAACAACCGATTTGACAGCATCTGGCTTAGCAACACTAAATCTAGACAAGGAAGTATCCGTTTGTAACCCCAAACCATGAAAACGGTTATCGTCTTAAAGGTGTAACATTTTGAAAGGGCTTATAGTCCTATGTTCTTTCCGGTTATAAAAACTATGATCGTGGAAAATTTCAAGTTTACCAGTTATGCAGGTTTTGCGTGAAACAGTTAAAGGCAGACGCCAAGGAAACTTTATAATATATAATATAATATCGATGAAAAAAAGGTGCATATAGTTCAGGAATACAACTTTTGTGTTAATTGCAAATTTCTGTTTAGTTAGTATAATATATTGGCTTTGTTTGTAGATTGTGAACTTAGATAGGTTGTCCCTCTGGAAAAACAGAGATTTAACAGAGGGGCATATTTTATGTATTTATTGTTTTCATGACGAAATAAATAAATGTATGAACTGTTCTCGCTAATAATAATAAGTTTATACAAAACCATGTTCTGTTCTTTTATTAGTACGGTTGTATGCCGCCATTGAGGTAATCTTAATCATCAACTACTGGATGAATTAAAGATTAAATATAGCCGCATTGTCCCTCGAGGGCAAATGCCTCCTACTAGAGGGTGAAACTAACCCCTTAAAATAGTGAAATATGCCCATTAATAAATTTCATTCCTCTAGTGCAGCGTTTCTCAACCTATGGTCCGCGAAGATGGTGCAGATGGTCCGCAGACATCATTAAAAAATATCATAAAACAAGTGGAAAGTAAAGAAGTAAAAATGTTCACATATTTCGTTGTAATGACCTATAATTAATACCCCAAATATTAGGAATATAGGCCTTCTTTTAAAAATGGGATGTAAAATTAGGGGTCCGTAAATTTTTTTAGACATTTTAGAGGTCCTCGGGTTCAAAAAGGTTGAGAAACGTTGCTCTAGTGCTATTAGACTATGGATACAGTTCAACTATTACGCACAAGTATATAAGTGGATATTCGTAAGTAAAATTACGAATTTAACAATGCACTAACGCAAATAATTTATATTTATTGTTCAAAAGCGTTTCTACAAATATATATACATACAATTACAATTTAAATCACTGGGCGACTTTAGTTTCCATGGTAAATCTTTGCCTGTTGGCTCTCAAGAACACCAGAATTCAGTTTGGAAACTTTTAAGTATGCTCACATGACTTAGTCTCACTTCGGCATTTTTAACACTATATTTTTTTTTCATTGTTCAGAAACGCACTGCTCTGTTTTCTATCCCCCTCCTTGTTATGTAAGGGTAAGTCCCTTCTCCAGATAATGGCAAATAACACGTGCCTCTTGACTGTTGCGTTCACTCACACTTTCATTCGAATGTCACTGATGTCACATCGATAAATATTATTTTGATTAGGCCTATTTGTTTTATTTGAGACTAAAAATAATACCTAATTGAGTTTTGAAGTATGCACAATAAACAAAGACTACATTTACTAAAATATGATGCAATTATTTAAAAGAACACAAATAAGCACTTATATGCAAAATAAAATTACTCAGGGGTATAGAAAATCCGTAATTGCTACAAATAAATTATCAGCGTATTAATAACATTACTTTAAAAATATACGCCAATGCATTCCTAGCCCTGATAAGATATTGGAACAATTTTATTTTACTCTGAGGTCTTATTTTTCACTAGTACCGTAATAGCAAATCAATTAGTTTTTTAACAAACCGTGCAGGTTTAATAATCTCTGGAAAGTATCCTCAACGAATATTGTATTGTGAGGATAAGCATTGGGAACAAAAGTGGCTTCCTTAACGGTGGGACGGGGGGAATGACCTAGTAACTACTAAATACCTAACCATCCTCACTAACAAACTTGACGTCTGTTCTGCGACTTAATAGCATGACCATAACCATAAGACCGGCTTGGTCCCGTATGAGGAAAGAATGTACAGTGCACTGCCATATTTTTAGCCTCATACATCACCACGTTGCAGGCTTTTAAAGATTTATTTTTAACCAGCGCAATACCTGTTCTATGTACGAGTGCTAGTAGCATTCCTAATAAGTAGTTGTGCCAGTATTACCAGTTTAATTAAAAGGAATAATTGCGGAAATTTTCATAACTAATTCGAACAAAATATAGGCTATAAGATAACATCATCATGGCAATATCCGTACGAGTTTACTCAATAAAGAACCCCCTTCTGCACCAGACAGCAACTTGGAGTTTAGGAAGGTAAGGCTTTTACAACTAATGAGCTTAGCCGCTTAGCCCTTCGGTTATTTATTATGAAGACGGTGTACCAGGGCCCCAAGACTGCGTTTCTGCAGCGTATAGTAGGTACGCAAATGTTTTAGACCACGGGTGCGCAACTGGTTCACATTGTGCCACTGTGCGGTGGGGTAATGTCTCCCACTACAGTCGCCCTTGACGTCAGAATAAAGCAGTTTCGACGTGACACTGAACATGAAGAGCAGGTTTCATAGGTCACAGCATGGGTGGGGTACTAAAACGTTTCCCCTCAGTTGCTCAGGTATGTTTTAGACAGTGGGATGGGTAGGTGTTGTCCGCTCTAGAACCGGTCCTAAATAAGCAAGGATCTCTGTCTCACTCTCGTGTAGATACGAGTAATACACTAGTGAGACAGGCATCCTTGTTTACTTCAGGGCCGGTTCTAGAGCCGCGCAAAGTTTTAGACAGTGGAGTGGGTAGATACTATACTTATATATATATATACTGTAAGTAGTTTAATCTGCCAGGATAAGGGGCAATAATCTATGAAATAGAAGTGAAACTTCTACCTATTAATAAGTCACTGAAAGTACACTATGTACAGCATATTTCGTTAAGGCAAGCTTAGGGCCCATACTGAAGTTTGATTTTAAAAAAGACATGCTCTTTTATAGTATTGTTTTGGTTATTCACAAAGAAAAAGCTAACCAGTGGTTCCCATGCACAGAGAGTGAAAGTTCTAGGTTGGATAGAATTATAACCTACTAAGATAACGTACTATTTTAAAAATCTGGAAAATATATTCTCCCTCATTTTTCTATTGATAAAATGCAATTTTGCATCTCTGTCAATAAGATGCCCAAGCCTGGTATAGAAAAGACCCTTAAACTGATGTAGGCTACATTGTCATTTTCTTACATATAATTATATGTGGAATAGTTTAAAAATTGTTGCATTACATTACACAAGAATATTCTGAAAATTGAGAGGAATTGAAGAGAAGATAAAAATTATGTCACTTTCTATTATTATGCATCAGCATAAGGGAAAAAATACCGCTCTAAAATCTTAATATTTCGACATGGGCATGGTGCTTTAAGTTCTAAATTATCTATTTTTAAACTAATTAAAGTAGCATCAGAAAAATGCTACAAATTGATACGTTACTGACTTAGCGCGTAGTTAGCATTCAGAATGTTGAAAATTGAGACAATTTAAATTTTTTAGTAAAGTCTTATCCATTCTAAGCATATTTTCAAATAATATTTTGTTGTCCCGGAACCTTATGTTAATATTTTGTTGCATGTGATTTTAATAATAAAGAAAGCTAATATTCCTAAGATATCTGTAGCTGCCCCATACTCATTCTGTTTACAGACCAATCAGAACTCTCCAGTTGTTATTAAGTTAATTAATTTGAAATTGAAATCGTTTGTAGACTACACACTTAGGTTATTATAACATGGAAATTCTTCTCCAACAATTGTTTACATTAAACTACGGATTAATAATTTATTACTAGTTTGGAATGGGAATTTATCGACTGTTGTGTAACGCTGCTTACGCCCGCAATCTTCACCGATGAACCGGAATTTCTTTCTTAGGAGTTTCTTTTCGTGCCTTTAAATCTAGAACATGGAACTACTGCATTCATAACAAATTAATGTCGTCCCGAGATCGAACCCATTAACTTGGGAACAGAAAACCACTGCCTAACGAACTAGGCCGATACGTTCGAAAAGCATCAATACATTCGGTCTATGTCCACCCTTTCCAGTAATATTTTTATCATTTTTACATTTTGAACAATGGGAAGTTTCAAAGTAACAGAATACGAAGATTTTTAAAATCACAAAGTATACGCAAAGCAATTTTTTAATTACTGAAAATGTGTACTAATACAGAAAATAATAAAAAAGGAGGCCAAACAATCACAAAGAAAGGCCATCGGATTTTGGGAATAGCCTATATGGAAAGTACCCTACGCCTATTATGTATTTGGACCTATGCTAATAAAATAAATACTTCATATCGCAGCCCCGTTAATAGAAGAACGATGTTACTACTTTAAATTAGTAGTACAACTGCAAACGTTGATAATACCAATAACGCAGACGACCGGAACATCGCTCCACTGACCTGAACGATAAAAATAAACCAATGTCACGGTGATATACTAATGACTGCAAAACCAAGCCTAATGCCAATATAATCTACACTTTCCTCTTTATGTGGAAATAGTGTTTTTTTTTTTTTTTTTTTTTTTTTTTTTTTTTTTTTTTTTTTTTTTTTTTTACTTCAGTTTCCTTTACATCAATCTTAGCAATTTATTAGTGAGCATCCATAAAGTAAAATGCTCTGAACTTGAGTAATCGTAAAACTGTCAGAACGACATGAAAGGATATAGCAAACATGCCTAATTTCGCAGTATCTTTTTATTTTATTTATTGCAAAATTGGGAACAGTAGTGGAAATATTTCATCTTATTCATCAAATAGGGCATCTTCTCTTCTATTTCTTACATTTTTTTCTTTTTATTTTTTCCATTACTGTTCCTGATTTTGCAGTAAATAAAATAAAAAGATACTGCGAAATTAGGCACGCTTGCCCTACATACGAAAAATACCTGTTTTAGAATTATCCCACAATTAAAAATAGAAAATAAGTAGAACTAAAAGTACGATATTCATATACATGTAATGTATTAATCATTTCAGAGATGAATTTAAATGTTTATATAAGCAAACATCAAGTACAGTGGTGGGATCTAAGTTTCATATCAATGAGAAAATATTTCGTGCAGTGGTAAACAACACGCGGCCCGGGGGCCACATGGCGGTCCACAAATTACAATTTACAATTACAATTTATTGTTTCAAATTACACGAAAAATATACATAAAAAGTTGATACACCACCCGAAGAAGCAGAGCTTGTGTTCGGGGGTGGTTCAGTTCTATATATGAGAAAAACTTATACTAAATAATTACTTAAAACAATACAAAATTTAGAGAAGTATGACAGAATATTATGTATAAAAGGTTAGAACATGTTCTTTTTACAATACAAAGGTACAAGGTAATACAATATTAATACATAACAATTTATTTGTTCAAATTTTAGTAAAAAACAAATAAATTAAGTTCTATCCAAATTTTAAATTTTAATATGAAAAATGTTATAACAGCAATAGTAGAAAACAGAAGTAATAATTATAAAAATTTTCTAATTTTAGACCTAAATTGTTTGTTGTTTAAGCTATTTAGATCAGGATGGTTGGTAATAAATGAATTGAATAGTCTTGGGCCAAAACTTGAACAGTGCTTAGCTCCAGCAGTTGTAACATTTTTCGGCTCAAGTAATAAATTAAATTGAATAAATGCTAATTTTAACTAAAAGTGAAAATGACGGCTATTCTGAAACCATTTTTCAGTACGTTAGGGTTGGCATTAGGAGAGTATAATATTATGTCATTCCTACAGCTGTTACTATAATATAATTTTGAATATATTAATTGCGTTATGTGAGCATCGTTATTAACAATTCATTAAATCAATGAGGCCCGCCAGTCTTACATCAAAAAGAAAATGGCCCTTTAGTTAAAAAAAGTAGATGACTACTGCTTTAGTGGAACAGCTGATCTCCATGAATGATAATCCTAATCGTGGATAATAATCATGTTTTGCATAACTTTTCTGTTCCCATCAGAAAATAAATCACAGAAAAATACAGCACACTATTAATAAATTAAAATCAACAAGAAACGAGACAGATTCATTTCAAAAGAAATGATTCGTTGATTTTTAAAATTCTATATGCACACACTCGCAACATTTATGTGGCAAAGAGGTACAGGCTTGTCCAAGTAGCCTAACACTAATTATAACCTACAGGAAAGCTGAACACAATTTAGTATCTTCCTTCGTTATTATATTCTAAGGACATTTTCATTCTTTGATAGTCAAGAATATGTTACATAACCTGGTGTTTTTTTCTCAAAACATTTCAGTCTTCTTGAAATTCATTAACAATTTTTAGATAGGCCTAGTAAAGTCTTAAACGTTAAATGTTTAGGTGCCATTCCATTTCTTTCATGAATGAAAACTTTAGAATTGTATTTTCTAACTTAAGATTGAACAATTTGTCAGTGGTGTGATGCATGAGCCTGCGAAGACAACCAGAGCATGCAAATTCAAACGAACCATTTTAATTCGGCATTCCATTACACAAAAGAGTAATATTTACTCAATATAATTTCACAGCACGTGAGAGGGGGAGAGAAAAGTGCGGCAATTGACTATAAATAACATTTTACACTTGTCCAATGTGTGTGGTGTGTGGAAAAATATACACCGTGGAGGGGGAATCACTGCATGAATAAAGAACAGATATTTTACCATGCTCCAAGGATGTCAATTTTGTAATTACGTACGTCGAAAATATAATTATTAGGCATAAACAAAATGTCTTACATCACAAGGAGATAGGAAACATGTAAATAGATTAGTAAAGAAATGAATATATGTGAACCATCTGGGAGCAAACTAAATATTGATTCATGAGAGCATTTATTGATTATTTTAGGTTAGAATAGGACAATTAAGAATACTGTTAATACATTTATCACAAATTTACTGGGTAAAAGCTGAAAGGTTATATATAGAAAATAACCCCATAAAGGTTACTGACCGATTGCGATGAAGCAGTGGAAAACTTTTATGTTGGCTTGAATAAGACACACGTTGAATCCTTGAAGTCTCAGCTGGTCATCAAAGCCCAACAGCTGGTTTCAGCAGACAAACATACCACTTGATCAGAAGCCATCCGTTAATACACTTTATAAAATAATGCCACTTTTTTCACTAAAAATATTTCGTTAACAGAATAAAAACAATTTAAGTATTATCACGATGAACTAAGGGATGAAAATTTAAGTGAACGAGAGGACAGAAGGTAGTAAGTGAGCGAAGAAAGAAGAAAAAGAGATGAGAGGACGTAGGTGAAACACTTTTCCTCCTCACACACGCATTCAACACTCGCCGGGCGGAGTTCGTGTTTCACTTGTCTCTGCTCAGAGCTCAACTGTTCATTTCCCCCAACCCGCGCCGAGCTGCGCTAGTTATTGATCACAAGTCTACTGAGCGAAGCGTCCAATAGCGCCGTCACGCGGCACTCCACGAGAATAAAACGCGGCGGTAGCGGTGAACTTTTTTTTATTTTATTTCTTTTCGTATGGCACTTCTTTTTGGACTCCGGCCATACACCTTAAAGAAACTGTTACTCAAGCAACAGCGAGTGGCGATAGTCTCCCCAACATTGTAAATTTAAGCATACGATAAATTGTATACGTCACTTTACTTCCAGTGATGTTAGCGGCGTTAGTTTCCGACGCCTAAGCATGGGCAGAAATGGTCATAGTTCTTTAATAATTAAATTGACAACATTCACATTTGGGCAGCCCGTAACTTACGTTCATAATCGGTATTTAATATTATTTATTACTAGCAGGAGCCCGCGGCTTCGCCCACGATAATTAATTGAAAAATTAAAAATTAAGAGCATATTAAAATTATTAAAGCATTATATTTATTAACACTTGCACGCGAATCATTCATAAACATTAATGAAACAGCTAAAATTCTGGCTTTAGAGTACATTCCACGATTAGAAAGCGCCGCCTGGGAAAACGATCTCAGATTCGATTATGCAGTTCCGAAGTTATCTGTGGACACATAATAGATGAGTATGATGTGAACTTTATTTGATAAATTCATTGTAATTTTCAGAAATTGTATAATTTTTCAAGGGAAGGAATGGTTCGTTTGGATTTATATTGGCTGCGATACTTCCAGGGTTAAACTATCAATATATTATAGTTGGTGCCCGCGGCTTCACCCGCCATTATTAATTGACTCCAGGATTTTTAAGAAATTTTCACTGGCAGTTCATTAAAAATGTATGTGGTTCAGAGCTATGAAAATTGTAAGTAAAAAGATAATTAGAATATTTATTCATTGTGTTCATTTCACTTAGGCCTTATATAATAAAGAAACGGTTTTCCTAATTTTGTACTATTCGTGAAAGTTTAGACTGCGAGAGACCAACATCGCCGGGTACACCCGATGTCTCACGAAGTGAGGGAGCGAGTGAGCACGCTATTTAGGGCCGTTGAATTATATAAGAGTGGATTTTATACCATTATTTTGGTACATTTTACTCCTGGCCGACATAATACCATTTGTCATTCTCATAGGCTATTAATCACAGTTTAGTGGTCCAAAATTTGGAGCTAAAGATATTGAAAATAATATTAATCCGTGATTCAACCAGAATCTGACTGTGATATTGAAGCTAGTTAAAGAGGCTTTCAATCCTGAAAGTCTGGCAGCATTCAGTGAAAATGGATGGCGTTCTCCTCTCCTACAGATGAGGCCAGATCGTTAAGTTAAAGGGAAATGAAGAACTTGATGCCAAGTTGGATCGTATATCCAAAACCCCTGAAAAAGTTAGAATTTTCTAGAAATGATTAAAAAAGTCTCACAAATTATTCATATACCTGGATAGTTATATTTCTAGAACATACTACAGCTTTCCAAATTCCGGGATTGGATATTACGATGCTACCAACGCAACTTAACAAGATAAAAAACTGAGTTACAAGAGAAAAAAATACAAAAAAGGGAATAACATAAATGTCAGGAAAACATTGGAAGCTACAGGCAGTGGCGCCAACTTATATGGGCCCGTGGGGCTCAAGCCCACCCAATAATTTGCCGTGTACTATTATAATTATTTATTGCTATTACTCTAGACTGTGTTTATTTGTTGAATTTGTAAAAAGAAAACCTGGCTAATGTGGACATATATAGTACGATCTTCTCTTGTTCAAATTCCCTCACGATAATTTGAAATCGTTCTACAATTCATTACATTTTGACATCTGTCAGTGCAGTTTCCACAGCCAACCGCTGTTCTAAATACTGTATATTTAAGGAGAGCACAGAAAAGCTAGATTTAGAATTTAGACGATGCTTGTGAGAAAAAATCACAGGAAAGCCATTAATGGACAAGGCAAAAAATTGTGATATAATACAAAAGTGTGGACATTGAAAGAGTGGATGGAACATGTAGAAAGAATTAATTATAAAGGTCATCAAGGGACAATAAACCACGAAAAAGATAAAGTGATTGGGGAGAATAGGCTCCTGGTCTAAGGAAATACGAAGAAGATAATTTACTGTAATAAGGAAAAACACATTTTGGAACACGCCGTGCTACATAGGCTTACTTATTTTATTTTAGTAGGTACCTGAAACAAAAAGTTTATAATATAACATTATTAATTTTTAAAGGATTTCCGTTAATTAGGCTACACAATTATTTTTCTAGCGGTTGAATTACGTTGATTGTTATTTATTATTACAAACAAAGACATCGTTTCTTACAAAATTCTATATTTATCCGAATTATGGAACATTTTACTCCTATGCGCGCAGCATATTATGTACCATGTTTTTGGAGAGGAAAGTATGAAAGTGAAATTTTATTTATTTCTTATTTTAGCCCCGAAACGGTTGTATTGTAACATGAGAGTAAGAAATAAAATATTCCATAAAGACAATACAATTTTATGTTACCGGCATTCTGTTTTTTTCTTATTTAAACCCTACCCAGGCATGGTGTGTAGAAGCTATGAATTTGCAAAATTAGACATTCTCTATGAGCCATGGGCTTTCTAGTGTTTTCTGAGGGAATAGTTTTAGTGTGATAAGTCGTTCTTCCTTATTTCAAATTCTACGTACCTATGTAAGGACCTAGAGTTTGAATATCGCAAGTCCTTCATAAGTTAATTTCTAATTACAAAATACAAAACTCGGGCATTTTAAGCTATTTCTTTATATTGCGTATATGCGAGAAAATTGGACTAATGCATCCACAATCATAGTTAATGATGAACGTATTGCTTTTAGCAATAGTCTTGCGTTAGTGAAACTTGTATGTTATTTCGGAGCACTACGTCGCCGAGTTTTAGGGTTTTAAGTTGTGCAGGTAATTGATCAGTTAAAACTATGAACAACTAATTAATTATCCAAACAGATTATAATACTTTTCACCATATAACGTTAAACAACACTGACATGTATAAACTACTAGGTAACTATAATATAATTGACATAAAATTACATTGAATGAAAAAAGTTTTAATTGCGTACTTGGACTATCGCACTAAAATAGTACATTATGCAATGAACCTAATATAATGCTACTGTTTGTTCGAACATGCTTTATTCAATGTTTTAAGTTTTGAGATTTTAAATTAAAAGAAAGAAAACAAAACGGCTGAACGCGGCGATCAGCTGTTACTAAGTTCTCGTAGTTCTTGACTTCTGCGATAGATGGGCAGCCAATGGCGCCAACTTGTAGGCCTATGGACCCGCGGGGCTCAAGCCCACCCAATAATTTTTATCTTAATTATTTATTGCTATTACTACAAATCCTGTTTCATTGTTGATTCTGTATACAGCTAATAATGAAGCTATTGTTGACATAGGCCTACTTAGGCCTAGTACGGTATTCTTTTATTGCAATTCTCTCATGATCGTTTGGAATCGTTGGTGACTGGTTAAAAAGAAAGATGTCGGTGGAACGAAAAATATAGAATGAATATATTAACTGCAAGGAAGATTGGTTAAATCAGCAAGGGACAATGAACCAGAGCGAAAAGGGAGCTCAGGTCGTTCATGAAAAAGATGGTTTGATTAGGCTTCTGTTCTAAGGAAATACGAAGAAGATAATTAGTCCAGTCACCAGGTACTTTTGCCTGGAAAAAGGTCCGAAGTTAATGATTTTTTAGTATATCCACATACAACATATTAAAAAATCATTAACTTCGGACCTTTTTCAAAGCAAAAGTACCTGGTGACTGGACTATAAACCGTTCCACGGGCTTCAAGGAAATCACCCAACAGAACGTCCTGACGGGTGTTAAATTTATTAATTTAGATTCACCTACCATTACTACTATTATTATCCATATATAAATGTTGGAAGATGAAATTTACTAGGGAAAATCCTGCATTTTTTGCAGTTTTTCAATATTTTGAAAAATAACTCGTAACTTCGAAGCTCCATATCTCGGTACGTATTCGACTTAAAAACGTTTAAACAGTGCAAAATGTAGCAAATTTATTGCCCTTTAATTTTTGTAATAGAGTATTTTCAGATAAAACGCGTTGTTTAGGAGTTATAAGGAAAATATTGAAAAAAGCCCAAAAAATTCGGGGTTTTTCGGCTGCCCTGAAGTTAGCACAAGGTTCTCGAATTGGAAAACTTGGATTCTACACCTCAGAATACCCATATACAACATACTAAAAAATCATTAACTTCGGACCTTTTTCCAGGCAAACCCAATTTTCAGTACCTGGTGACTGGACTAAATGGTTGTGACGAATTTATTAGGAAAACTCCAGTCAGGAGAAACCACCGCCGTCTCGACTCGAGAATTAGCCTACACTGCCTGTCCTATGCTTTATTTTAACATGGAGTTTAGAGAATTGCTCAATTACCTAATTTCTCCAGTAGAGGCGACACAGTTCACACCCAGATTGCAGCAATCACCGCCACCTATACAACCGCCGTCTCGAGAATACACGAGTAATAGAGTCTAGAAGGCAGTGCCCTATACATTACCGTACATTGCTTCTATGCGTTTGCTGCGTCAAAATAAGCATTAAACAGACACAGATACTTGTGTTATTAGTTTAGAACATAATATTATTCCAGTATATGACACTTACCTTGAAATGGAATTTTGGAGCAATAATTAAAATAAATATAAATTAATTAGACGTATTGATAGTAAATTTTATCATTATTATTTTACAAAATTTTATTCATAGCAATTAAGTACCGGTACCTAGAATAATACAAGTTTAAACATTCAGTTTATGCTATATTACTAGACGGCGGTGACAGCACTGCATAATCAACAATGTCGTAGCAAGAAACAAGAAGCAATCTGGGTGTGAAAGGTGCTGCCATCTGTAATGTCGCCGAGTACGCAAAATTAGCCGTATAGGACAGGCAGTGTATACACGAGTAATACAATTTAGAAGGCAGTGGGAGAAACATATTTTGTAACACGCCATGCTACATATGCGTGAGACCATGTTTGTTTTTATATTATTTTATTTCGTTTCATTTTAACTGTTACCTAAAATCCAAAATTAAAAAGAAATAAACTTCGTATGATTTTTAAATGATTTCTTTTAACTTGGCTACATAACACTTTCTTGGCGGTTGATTTACAGTTGATTGTCATTACAAACAACGAAATTTTTTCTTGTACAGTTTTCTGTATTTATCCGAAGACTTGTCAGTGTTATATATTGTTCGTGCAAGCTCCAATATTAGGGGCGGGAGTATGAAAATTTTAAAATCTTGAGCCCACCCAAAGTTTTTCAAAAGTTGGCGCCACTGCCTACAGGGAACAGACATAGAGAACATAATACAAATATTAACATTATTAAAATTATGAAATGACAGTTTAGACATAAAATCACTGTTGGGTATATAAATGGTTTCTCCGAAATGAAAGAGACCCCTTTGTTGCCGCTTTATTGTTTTTAGGTCGAAATAACGAGTTTACAAGTAAAATATTCATAGGCCTATAATAATATTATAGAGGGAAAAAATTACAGTCTGTTTCCTGAGCAACGTCATGATTTTTATTAAAACCAGAGAAATACCAACACCGTTGTAAAATAAGACAGAACAACAACAACAAAACCATAGAAACAAAATTAAATTTTATATTATGTTAAAGTCATCCGCGGAAGACGCAGACTTCTTCCAAGTCAGTACCGAACCAGCGTCCCGGCGGAGGTCATGGACCCTGAAGATTACGAGAGATGGGTCCATGGCGAGAAAATTAAAGCGACGCTGCAGTAGGGAAGCTCCGTATAACTTTAATACTGGTGAGTTGCATCATTCAGGTGTCTGCATTTTCCTATTTTATAACTGAATAGTTCAGGTGAAGGATTCATGGCCTTATGCTGAAGAGTATGGTGCCGTGATCTTTGCCAACTGAACTATTTAGATTGCGAACTCGTTTTAATTTCATTTTTTATTATGTTACTGTTTTCCGCGGAAGTCGAAAACTTCTTGAAAGTCAGTACCGAAACGGCGTCCCAGCGAAGTTCATGGACCCTGAGGATTCCTTGAGATGGGTCCATATCGAGGAAGTAAAAGCGACGCTGGAGTAGGGAAGCCCTGTATAAAAATCTGTACTTGTGAGTTGGATCGCTCTGGAATACATATGTTCCTCTTTAACACAACCAGGTCCACAATTTGATGAATATTCAAAATGTCCTATATATAGATAAATTTCATTATATAGGTCATATTAATAAAAAAAAAACCGAAAAATGCAAGATTACCCGAATGTAAAGTAAAAGTAAAGTGTACCCTATACAGGCCATGGAGGCCCAGAGGTTTCCAGGAGGTTGAGGCTCCCCGATTTTATACATTTAGACATTTAGACATACTTTCACAAAGAAATTAGTATTGGGGCTTGAAATAGGCCTAAAGCTAATAAACGCCATAAAAATCCACCAGGCTAAATTTTCATATTCGTATTTGGATATTAAAAAAAATTATGAAATTTTAACTTTCTAAATTTCATTAAAATATCATACATTACATATCCTTAATGTGAACAATAATGTGAATATTAAAAATCAGTATGGTGGATCTGTTTATTAAAACATCCTGAGTAGTCTCTGAAAATGTAATGCAATTATATTCAATAACGTCTAAGTTATTACTTATTACACTTTGAACCTGATAAATGTAAAAATCACAGCATTCAGTAAACGCAAGAAGGGGTTTAAATTGGTTGTAAAATCATTGCTATAAACAATAAAGAAGTTTTATGCAGGTAAATCGAAAATGGACACGAGTAAACAACCCTCTAATTAAATTTATATAAAAACAAATATACCTATTTCATTAGTCATAAATAGGAGGTTCCAAATTTGTAGTTTCATAAATTACAACCATTAGAGCCAATACTTTCACTACACTACGTATATGCGAGAAAGTAAAATGGATGCCGATCAGCTGTCAGACGTCATAGTGCAATGTTGTTTTTAATAAATCTACATTGAATTGAATTGATATGGAATTTAAAAAATCACTTTTTGGTCCATTTTTCCATCACAAGTCCACACAATAAGGCTTATGAAGTGTGCTCCATGTGAATATTCTAACAAATACAAGTATATGTACTCCTCAGTCTTTATTAGCTTCATTAGCTTCTGTTTTGCATCCTAAACATATGATATTGGATTCAAATGGTTTAAACTGAACAGTTCATACAAAAGAATGATGGCCTTATGCTGAAGAGCATGGGCCGTGAGCTTTGTCCACTGAACTATTCAGATTGTGAACTGATTTTAACTTAATTTTTTATGGTATGTTACAGGTCTCTTGCTACCGAAACGGCGTCTCGGCGAAGGTCATGGGCCCTGAAGTTTTGCGGAGGGGGTCCATGGCGAGAATGGTCATGGGCCCTGAAGATTTATGGAGGGGGTCCATGGCGAGAAATGTAAAGCGACGCTGGAGTAGGGAAGCCCTGTATAACATCTAAACTGGTGAGTTGCATTGCTCTGGATTCTTTGGTCCCTCTTTTATAACTGAATAGTTCAGATGAGAAATTAATGACTTTATGCTTAGGAGTATGGTGTCGTGGTCTTTGTCCTGTGAACTATTCAGATTGTGAACTGGTTAACTTAATTTTTTTATGGTATGTTACAGATCAATGGCGAAGACAAACTTCATCTTTATGAGTACCGAAACGGCGTCCCGGCGAAGGTCATGGGCTCTGAAGATTTATGGAGGGGGTCCATGGCGAGATAGGTCATGGGCCCCGAAGATTTATGGAGGGGGTCCATGGCGAGATAGGTCATGGGCCCCGAAGATTTATGGAGGGGGTCCATGGCGAGAAAGGAAAAGTGACGCTGGAGTAGGGAAGCCCTGCATAATATCTATACTGGTAAATTGCTTTGCTCTGGTGTTTTTATGCTCCTTTTTACCATCTGAATAGGTCATATGAGAGATTCGTGGCCTTATGCTGAAGAGTATGGTGTCGAGATATATCTCCAGTGAACTATTCAGATTGTGAACTGGTTTTTATCTCATTTTTATATACGTTGCAGTTGCCGGCCGAAGAGACGAGTACTTCTTCAAGGCCTGTACCGTACCAGCTTCACCGCCTAGGACTGATTTTGTCAACATTAAGGAGGACACAAGCTATCAAGCAGCATCGGCGAACTACCCAACCGAAGATGCAAAGTTCATCGATGTCAGTACCGAAACAGTGTCCCGGCGGAGGTCATGGGCCCTAAAGATTTATGGAGGGGGTCCATGGCGAGAAAGGTCATGGGCCCCGAAGATTTATGGAGGGGGGTCCATGGCGAGAAAGACAAAGCGACGCTGGAGTAGGGAAGCCCTGCAAAATATCTATACTGGTAAATTGCTTTGCTCTTGCGTTTTTTGCTCCTTTTTACCATCTGAATAGGTCATATAAGAGATTCGTGGCCTTATGCTGAAGAGTATGGTGTCGAGATATATCTCCAGTGAACTATTCAGATTGTGAACTGGTTTTAACTTAATTTTTTATAGTATGTTACAGATCAATGGCGAAGACAAACTTCATCTTTATGAGTACCGAAACAGCGTCCCGGCGGTGGTCATGGGCCCTGAAGATTTATGGCGGGGGTCCATGGCGAGAAAGGTCATGGACCCCGAAGATTTATGGAGGGGGGTCCATGGCGAGAAAGACAAAGCGACGCTGGAGTAGGGAAGCCCTGCATAACATCTATGCTGGTAAATTGCTTTGCTCTAAGGTGTTCATGTTCGTCTCTTATAACTGAATAGTTCAGATGATAGATTCATGGGCTTATACTGAAGAGTATGATGTCGTAATCTTTCTCCACTGAACTATTCAGATTGTGAACTGATATTAACTTAATTTTTTATGGTATGTTACAGATCAATGGCGAAGACAAACTTCATCTTTATGAATACCGAAACGGCGTCCCGGCGAAGGTCATGGGCTCTGAAGATTTATGGAGGGGGTCCATGGCGAGATAGGTCATGGGCCCCGAAGATTTATGGAGGGGGTCCATGGCGAGATAGGTCATGGGCCCCGAAGTATTATGGAGGGGGTCCATGGCGAGAAAGGAAAAGCGACGCTGGAGTAGGGAAGCCCTGTATAACTCAATACTGGTGAGTTGCATAGCTCTGGGGTCATTTGTTCCTTTTTATAACTGAATAGTTCAGGTGAAGGATTCATGGCCTTATACTGAAGAGTATGGTGTCGTGGTCTTTGTCCTGTGAACTATTCAGATTATGAACTGGTTTTAACTTAATTGTTTATGGTATGTTACAGATTAAGGGCGAAGACAAACTTCATCTTTATGAGTACCGAAACGGCGTCCCGACGAAGGTCATGGGCTCTGAAGATTTATGGAGGGGGTCCATGGCGAGAAAGGTCATGGGCCCCGAAGATTTATGAAGGGGGTCCATGGCTAGAAAGACAAAGCGACGCTGGAGTAGGGAAGCCCTGTATAACATCTATACTGGTGAGTTGCATTGCTCTGGAGTCTTTTGTTCCTCTTTTATAACTGAATAGTTGAAACCGTTTCTTGTTTCATATTTGTTTTCGGTATTTACATACCTGTGACTTCTTGATGTTTTCTTGTGGGTGCTGCTTCAGGCTTCTCTAGTCGGTATTGCAGAGACTCGGGAATCATAGGGATTAACTGTTCTAATATGATTAATGATTTTCACTGATCAGAGATAATGTAGTTTTATTGTTAAGAATGAATAATTTGATTTGTTACACACGCTATTATAAAAGAAAAATATAAGACTATGATCTACTTTCACCATTGTGTTAGTTTCTGATAATAATGTAAGATCTACACATCGAGCACTGAGCACCAACTTCTGACAATATCAAGTGCTGTGTCACAACTCTCTACAAAAATCAAATTAAGGATAAATCCTGAAAAGTACATAAGCCTCCTCCCCACGGCACAGTATCCAATAGGAATAATATTCTATTATATCTGGATTCTGATTGGTTGCTTTATTCATTCTGTAATCTTATGTTTAAGTAATACTCCATTAAAAGGTTTCTATTTTATGGTATAGTACTTATCAATTAATATGTTCTGTATATATTATTCTTTACTCTAGAGTAGCTATGATTTCAAAGATTGTATTCATATAGTTTATTTTTCTCAATTCGATGGGCAAGCCTTTTAAGTGGTGAACCTTCATAGCTTCCTTAAGTGGTTCCACTTGAGAGTTAATGTACATACACCAGGACTCTTTTACTCCTCAGTTGGATCCGAAACAAAATATAGTTAATTTCAACACATCTACCTACTTAATCTAATTATTTGCCATATTATGATTCCCTAAAGTCCACTGCTAATAACTCTCTCATAGTTCAGGTGAAGGATTCATGACCTTATGCTGAAGAGTATGGTGTCGTGGTCTTTGGCCTGTGAACTATTCAGATTGTGAACTGGTTTTAATTTCATTTTTATATACGTTGCAGTTGCCGGAAGAAGAGACGAGGATTTCTTCAAGGCCTGTATCGAACCAGCGTCCCGGAGTAGGAGTGGTTTTGTCAACATTAATACGGAAACAAGCTACCAAGCAGCATCGGTGAACGTCATCGGCGAACTACCCGACCGAAGACGCAGAGTTCATCGATGTCAGTACCGAAACAGCGTCTCGACGGTTGTCATGGGCCCTGAAGATTTATGGAAGGGGTCCATGACGAGAGAGTTTAGTATCCAGCAAAAATCCAAGCAATTCACTGTAAATATGTCACGACACCATACTCTTCAGCATCAGGCCTTGAATATTTCAAATGACCTATTAAGATGGTAAAAGGGGAGCAAAAAAAAACGCAAAAACGATGAAACATACCAGAATTGGAGTTGTACAGGGCTTCCCTACTTAAGCGCCGCTTTGACTTTCTCGCCATGGACCCCCTCCATAAATCTTCGGGGGGTCCATGGCGAGAAAGTCAAAGCGGCGCTTAAGTAGGGAAGCCCTGTACAACTCCAATTCTGGTATGTTTAACCGTTTTTTTTTTTTTTTTTTTTTTTTTCCTCTCCTTTTACCATCTGAATAGGTCATTTGAAAGATTCAAGGCCTGATGCTGAAGAGTATGGTGTCGTGACATATTTCCAGTGAATTGCTTGGATTTTTGCTGGATACTAAACTTTCTTGGAATGATCACATAACTAATATCTGTAATAAATTGTCAAGGATCCTGTAAGCCCTTCCTATACTAGTAAATACTGTAAATATAAATCTTCTGAAGAATGTGTACCATTCACTCTTTCATTGTCAGTTATTGTATGTAGTACATTTATGGGGGCATTCCTCAAATACAATAAAAATCTTTAGACTTCAGACAGCAGCAGTACATATTATAAGTAGAAAAACCAGTTATTTTCATTGTAAACTTCTATTTATTGAAAACAATATTTTAACTTTACCAGGTATTTATATCTATACTTGCCTTGTTTCTATTAAAGAAAGACAAAATACGTATTCTCTACAGTCTGATGTTCACTGCTATAGTCTGAGATCCAATGTATGCAATGTAGTATTGTCGTGCATCAAAAGCTTTGAATAGTTGGCAGAGCTTTGGTATTCAGCTTTTTAATTTTTTACCGGTACCTACTAAAGCTAGGAGTATAAGTTTGCTACTTTTTAAAAGGATATTGCGTGAATGGTTAACTCTTAAGGCTTTTTATACTATTGACGAAGTTTTGGAAATTGGTTTTATTGATATAAATTTTTGATAAATCACCTGCATGCACTATGTCTAGTGTTCAATGTACGTGTATATTTATCTAATCACTAGCTTAAATGGCCCGGCGTCGCCCGGGTTTTGTATGTTGTAATATGAAATTAACTTATGGAGGACTTTCGATGTTGAAACTCTAGGTCCTTATATAATATGTATGTAGAATTCGAAATGAGGAAGAACGACATATGGCACTCAGACTATTCCCTCAGAAAACGGTAGATATAGCTTTTCATGGCTCATAGAGGATGTTGAATGCTGCATTCCATTGCTTGTTGTACACACCATGCCTGGGAGGAGTGCAAATAAGAAGGAAAAGAAATTCCGGTTATAAGATTGTATTGTCTTGACAGAAAATTGTATTTCTCACTCTCATATTACCATACAACCGTTTCGGGGTTGAAGTAAAAATGAAATTCAATATCACTTTCATACTTTCCTTCCCAAAAACCTGGAACATATATAGGACTGAAAATGTTCCATCCCATTTTGTCTTCTTTTAGATGCTTAGGGCCTCTGATAAATATCCCTAGGCCTATTTCTTAACTAATACAAAGCCTATAGGTATGAGTGAGGTATCAGTGGATAGGATTTGTTACCGACTTCCGATATAGTATACTCACTGGCACACACTTAAGTTGTCCCTGCAATACGACCGCTTATTCTACATCAAAATGTGAAGTGAGAAAATGATATTTTCCATGTCGAGGGTAGAGAAAGTTATGTGACTGCTTTATTTTCGTGGATTTTATTCTTCAAGAATTATTTTCACAAATGTATTAATTACATCGATAGTATCAGAACTTGTTAAAGCCCAGTATTATAATATAGTTTCCAAAGCCCTATGTGAACACCGTAAACAATACTTTCGTTATGTAAACAATTGACAGCAGAACTTTCTAACTCTGCCTAATTTCACATTTCCAACTTTTCCTGTGTATTTTTCAAAAATTTTCTTTCACACAAACCTTGTCCTGACAATTACGAACACAACAAAACAAAAATCAGCCAAATCGGTCGAGCCGTTCTCAAGTGATGCGGCAACAACCCTTTTGTATATTCATTTTTATTAATATAGATTAGGAGGCGGATTTCTATGACATGTCATATTTTTTTCCTTTGCATTATTTCAGGTTTCTGACTAAATTAAACCCGATTCCAAGCATCCTGGTAAAAATGGAACGGCTTTTACTGTGCATATAACGGCATATTTAAGAAATTTTCAATTATTGTAGCATATTTAGTATGAATATGCATATTTAGGTCATATTTTTTGGCATATTTGTGTGCATATTAAAGAAACTTTGAAGTTTCATATCATATTTTGTAAATTTTGCATTATAATGGTACTTTTTGAGAACTTACAGATATTTTAAATAATTAACACTATATTTTAATAAAATGTATTGTAATGAAACTTTAAAAAATATATACAATATGTAAGTGATAGTCATATTTTAATGTTTTTAGGTCATAAATGCATGCATATATCCTATTTTTTAGGTCATAGAAATTCTCCCCCTATTTATTATTAATAGAGGCATGCCTTCTGCCACCAAAACCAAGTTCGCAACAGGCAACGACGCAACTGTGTACAGAGGGTTATTGAACACTATTTCATTCAAAGGATAAGTATTTGATACTGACCAATAATGTTTAGCAATTCCACGGTCGTTTATCTTATAATATGCATGACAGGAACACAAGGATGCTATTTTATCTGACTGTTCCAGTCGTACGCCGTGTGTTTGATACAAGGGCGCCCATACCCGGGGGCAAGGGTGGGCCGCGGCCCCCCCCCCCTCTTAGCTCTGAGGGAAAGGAAAAAATGTATCTTAATAATTATAGTCAGTCGTTTTTCTTTTCTATTTCTATAGTCAGGACAATTATTTATAAGTCAGAGACATAAAAAGTTTACAGAAGTTTTACCAAATCGACAACATGGAAGCAGAATCCACAGTGGATTAGGAATGGGGTCCGGACCCCTAACATTCAAAAGCTAATTCTTTTTTGTACTTAAAATATTAGATCAAACAAGTTTTGTTGGTGTGTCAAATATGATAGCAATAATTTTGTTTCCATAACATAATGAGTGGTCTATTATTTTCATAACTTTTCTTATAAATAGTAGTATTATAACTTAGGTAACGATTTCTTGTTTATGTTGGTATGTCTTAGAGTATGGTAAATAAAATTTGCTAACTAGTTTTTTTAGTGCTAAAATAGCATACAATGTGATTTCCATTAATTCAGTATTTAAAAATTTTCCAGGGGTGGACCCCGACTTAGGTAACAATTTATTGTTCACGTTGGCATGTCCTAGAGCATGGTAAACAAATTTGATAACTAGTTTTTCAGTGCTAAAATAGCGTAAAATTTAATTTTCATTAGTTCAATATTTAAAAATTGTCAGGGGGTGGACTCCCAACTTAGGTAATGATTTCTTGTTTATGTTGACATTTCTTAAGGTATGGTAAACAAATTTCCTAATTTGTCAGTGCTAAAATAGCATAAAATAGGATTTTCGATAGTTCAATATTTAACAATTTTCCGAGCGCGGACCCTCGACCCCCCTTTTTTGGGGGTATTCCATACCCCGAAACCCCCCGGCACTTTCGACCCTCCTGAAATTAGTTTTTGGCTATGTCATTGTTGCACTTATTATATTATTAATATAATGATACAAAGTGGCCCAAGAAGTTAAAGCGTCAAAAAATTAATTACTTAAAAAAATTGGCCCCCTCTAGAAAATATTCTATGGGCGCCCTTGGTTTGATATTGGTCAATAACGTTTAGCAATTCAACGGATATAGACCAATCACGATCACGATAATGTCCTTCCTAGAATCGCATGGATGCAATTTTATCTGATAAAACGTCAGCTCGTTACTGGACATGTAAGGCGGTGATTAATACGTCATATGCTGTCGTTCAGCAGAACGAAAACACATTATTTTATACAACATAACTTGTTTGGAAATTGAAATAATAGAAATGTACAATGATTAAAAACACAATTTCCATTCGGTGCAAGCCAGTTCGTGTGCTTTTATTCTGTTCTGCTGTTAGCTTACCTGAATTAGGTTAGGAGTAGGATTACCTCCACAACGTCTCTGGGTTTTTACGTATATACCTTAGGAGCGAGTCTCACCGCTCGTAGAGTTCCTGGCTAGGGGAGGTAGCTGCACCCTGATTGGCTCAGCTCTCCTATCCCACTCCACGTGTTGTCTGTCTCTCTCGCTGCGTCATTATCCCTCCACTCAACTATTATAGTATTTTCTACGACTTGCGATATGCTGCATGATGTTCACTTTCTGCCCAGCGGTAGCTTACTGATCTTACGCGCACCGAATTCGCGCATCTTGGTAACGAGACGTAACGAGAAGCTCGTTGGCTGGGTTAGTCTTCAAGGCCAGAGACTTTGTGGGAATAATCCAACTCTAACTATGTCTTATATGCACCATTGGTAGCACTGGTCACAACATGGTAACTCAAATCGATTCATGGATGGTTGACTCATAGTATGCCGTGATCTCGCAGCTGTTAGTTTTGTTTTTATATAACAACGCACGAAAGTAATTATTATTTGTATAATCCGTTCTGCACCGACTATATATAGGTCAACAACAAATAAGACTGTCTCACTCTTAAGTGAATATGACTAATGCGCTAGAGTGAGATATACATATATATTTACTTTAGAGCCGGTTCTAGAGCGGAAAGGATCTATCCGTCCTACTGTCTAAAAACATTTGCGCTCCGACTATAATGTAGCCAATATATCCACAAAAGCATAAAAGAAGTTTTCTGTAACCAGACCCCACGAATTTGTGTAGAACTCTACAGATAAATAGTTTAATGTTTCTAAGTAGTTATTGCAATTTTTTCTATATAATCATAGTTCTGAATTAAGACAAGTATTTAAAAACGAATACTGGTATTTTTAATTTTTAATTATATCTCGTGAATAATTTTTAATACAGGCTATGATAATCAAACACAACAAAATAATGTTTAATAACTTGGCAATGACTTAAATCACTTAATAATGAAATAACTTGGAGAGTAGATTACATGCTACATCTCTGAACGTGAAATAAAACAACTTTATAATTATATTTTTGTTTGTGGGAAAAATCTGAAGATTATAAATGATTAGACAAATGTGCAATTGGAAGATGTCTAATCCAGTTTTTACGAGGCATAATTCTTTTATTATACTGCAATACGATATAAATTATAAAATATAAACTTCACAATACGCACAGTTGATACAGACTTTTTTTAAAACTTAATAATTGTAGGTATGTCTACTAAACTTTGAGTCGTATCGTATCAGAATAATCGACATATTTCAGAATTTTAATGGCATGCTAAGTGTTACCGCGTTCCTTTCAGATCATATTCTCTTCCAAGGACAGTGGTTGGTGTTTTCTTGGAATTAAATTAACATATTCAGTCGGAACTCGTTTAAGCATCAATAAATGGTTGTAGTTCTATTTATTGGTTTTCTTTGAACATTTATTCTGTAAGAACAGGCGTGGTTTATGTATTCATCTCACGTCAAAGCACATCTAGTTCAATTAATAAAAGTGTGTTCAGAAACTTTTTTTTTTGTTATATTAATTTACCTTTTTTTATATTTTACATACGAGTACGCGTTGTCTTATGGTTTCTGTGCTTTTAGTTTCTGTAAGATTTACATTGTTTTTAATTTCCAATCTCTGTTTCCATCTCAAAATTATTTTACAATCTTCTCTTCTCTTCTTTACTTTTCATATTGCTGTTAAAGGACCATTTCATTTGTCTTCCCTTGATATGCTTTCCATCAACTGAGGAAAAAAAATTCCCTAGCAAGTAGGCTATATTAAACTTTATAAACTTTTATACTTCTTTCATTTTTTCTCATTATATTTTCTTTATTTCAAATTAATCACAACCGCTGTGAATTTTGTTCTCTTCTCTTTACAATCATGGAACGAGAAATAAATCTTCTCCGTCATAACTCTTTATAATTTCAATAAATTCATAACATGGGTCCGGAATGTGAAATACTCGAACTACTTAGGAAAATACCTAAGATGGTATTTTCATTAATCCGGGATTGTTTATATAATTTACATACTTGTGTGAAACCATTACAGGGACCAAAGGGACTACTGTACTTGTGTTAATATAATTTTAATACTAGATATTGTGTGTCACGGACACACAATTGCAAAAACCTAATATAGGTACAGAAAGTATAACGCATACAATAATGTTGTTCATATGTCAAAAAATAATACTGCTATTTTTACTAATCATATAAAAGAGAACGCATGAATTATATAAATAACCGAGAGGAAAAAAATACTGATGTCACAGACACACATAAAATGTGCAAGAGTAAGGCCCTATGGCCTTAACTCTGCCAGGAAAAATAAAAAACATTATTGTTATTATTATCATTATATTTCACAACCAACAGAAATGCAAATTGCTCAGAAGTTAACAACTATGTGGATGTGAAAGTCTTCGCAAGATATTTATATCTGATGGTGAAAATATCTGTCAAGTTTGCATTACTCTACATTTCAAATCATGAAGCTTATCATTCGATACAGTTCTGTCACAGACACACACACACTGTCCACTTCATTCTTTGAATAAAAACCGGTAAGCCTAACTCAATTATCACGGTCAGTCCCCTTCAGATTAGAATTTTCACCTACAACTTCAAAATCAAAATATCCTCCCAAGTCCTAAGGAAAGCTGTAGGCCTACCTCGTAGCTCTCTTAATTAGTTGTGGTTCATTTTAATCCTTTAATGATCTCCAAGTTATTTCGTGGAATATTTTCGTCCACGTCATCAGTGAGGCCAAACTAACTCTTTGCATTTGTTGCGAAGAAATTTACAGCCTCCTATATGCTAAACTTGTATTAATTTTTAGTAATTTACAATCAATTGAATTTCTCCTACATCTCTCCGTTTCCTTACACTCTAAAATTATGTCTGGCATCCTCTTCCTTGTTGCATAATGGGCATATTCCTCTAGGTACCGAACCTATCAAATTTTTCAATCTCCAAATTCCTAGCCTCCACCAGGCCAAACTTTAGCTGTCTTCCAAATTACACGAAAATAAATATGCATCCATACCCCATCCCGATTTCATCTCTACATAACATTTTAGCGATTTAAAATTTCTCATCTCACAAAACATTTCCTGCCTAGCAATATCGTTACACTTTTTTTTTTATTAATTTGCATATAATCTGCATGTTCCATGAACCCATTCTATTCCATATGAAATTCAATCCGATACCATTTGTATTCTCATCTAGACTTTCCATCAATTATTAGTAACCTTTGTACTTTGTAAACATTTTAAACAGTCTTTCTCTAAACTATCCTCTGGGTTTGACACAATATGATGAATAAACTTAATTTTCTTAATTAGGAATGTGCCTCTACTACATTCTATTCCTAATTCCAATAGAGCTGCAATATTTGCTGAACTGATCAGTATACCCAGCACTTTTTTACAATACCTGGCCCTAACTCTATTTAAATTTTCCCAAGCTTCAGTTTCTCACCATAATTCAACAGAATAAAATATTTTCGATTCCACTATTGCTCTAAAAATATTATTTAATTGACAATTTTTATGCTTTTAGAGAACTACTTCACCTTTTAGAAAGTGAACCGATTAGGCTTTCCAACATGAAAATCTAAACAGTGGAATGAGTATGCTTTGTTTCTAATGACAGTCCAACAGAAATTGGAGAATTATATACTTTTTGATGCATTTACTTGAAGTTTTCATGGAAAGCAGCATTAACAATTTTACCGAATTGGTTGAAAAATATTTTAACCAATAATTATACGCCCAGAACTAATAAAAATATAAGTTGTGAACTTGGTTAAAGTATTTTAATTTTTATTTGACACGCATTACTGCAATTAGGCAATGTTAGTTACCTGATAATTAATGTCAAACAACGAGGTAATCACATGCCTAATCGTAGCAGTGATTGTCAAACAACAAGAATGATTGCCAAGAATCACCTTGCCTAATCGCAGTAGTGAGTGTCAAACAACGAGGTAAGGACAACATTCAAGGAAAAAATATAAGCTTAGCCTATAGACAAAATCCGTACTTTTCGTTATAAAGTGAAAACGTGCTTAATTTCGCAGTACCCCTAATTTAGCAGTATCTTTTTATTTTATTTACTGCAAAATCAGGAACAGTAATGGAAAAAACAAATGTATAAAATAGAAGAGAAGATGCCCTCTTTGATGAATAAAATGAAATATTTCCACTACTGTTCCCAATTTTGCAATAAATAAAATAAAAAGATACTGCGAAATTAGGCATGTTTACTATATCAATGATAAACTAACGATAAAATTATTACTTTTGTAAAAGTATATTGCATTAGAGTAAATAAAATCACTTGAGGTTTGTTTATGATATTCTTTTTAATTATATATGAAAACCCTTGTGACTGCTCGAACTACATGGCGGCATATCGTTATCTGAAATGTTTTCAGTTCTCTTCGTCAGCAGTAGAATTTCTTCGTCTGACACTGCATTGAATATCTGCTTTTTCAGTTTGAGTCTGCTTAAAGGTGGCATTCCCATGACACTGTTATACATAGAAACGAAAAAACTAAACAGTTCTCCATCTTCACGTTCATCGGTACTTCCTGTATGTTTTGAAGTAACCTTCCGTTCTGGATGTTCATCTTGATGAGGTAATGCCTGACAAGGAAATTCATTTAAATTAACACTATCCCTCGACCTTCCTTCATCGACTACATTTTCGTCAGGTCTACTAAATGAAGGGACTGGAAGTTCATCACATGAGTCAAATCTTCGTCGGTGTGTAGTTTCTTCTTCGTGTGTTTTATTTACTGCAATTTCAACCAGTTGTTGAGTAGATGATTCTCCGAAGAGTACCTCATTATCCATAACATCTATTTCGCTATACATATCACTGGAGCATTCCTGTTTAATATGGTTCACTGTTCGACTTGACTCGTCTTTCTCGCTTGGAGACTGAAGCGTCGAGTTAACTGAAGGTGGTTTGATGGCCATGTACTTGAGTAAAAATTCCATTTGGCGTTCGTACTTCCACACTTTCCGACATGGAGTAGTACCTCTTGAATGCATCTTTCTTCTCAATGCATCTCTATGGCAGTTCCGTAATTTCAACCACATGACTCTTACTGATAAACCTGCCAAACAATAACAAGAGTTGAAAGAGCGAGCACATGAAGAAGATCACACGAGGAGTTGAGAGTAGGGTTACCAGGTGCCCAGAATTCGATGGAAACATTTTGTAACATCAGCAGTACTACAGTCGGCGAGGAAATGTTTAGGCAGTGGAATGGATTGGCAATGTCCGCTCTAGAACCGGCCCTAGTCTACGGTTGCTCAGTAATTGCAATGCTTTCATTTCTAACCTAACTACCTTTGTACAACCCAAATTACATCCCAGGAGTTTGGCACACATCGTCAGCAGCTGTTACAATCCTAGAAACCAGGCCCATATTAGTTTCGAAAGGAGTCACGTACACTAGATTCTTCATGTGACCCCAGAAGATACATTCTTTAGATAATGTTCCTACGAAAGCTCATCTTGTCTGAGGACTGCACTATCACCTGGTAACCCTAGCCAGGAGAAGTTCGAGTAAAATGAAACACGGGAACGGAAAGGTTGAGGTGGGAGAAAGGAAACTAATAAGCAATCATCTATTCACCTTTAAAATTAGGCCTATATGATAACATTAGCATGTGCCCGCGGCTTCGCCCGCGATAATTATTTCAAGAATTAAAAATTAAGAGCATAATAGTTAAATCATTACATTTATTAACACCTAAATCGCATGGACTACATACCACGATCAGATAGCATCGACTGGTAAAAGCGACCTCAGATTCGAGTTTCTTGGCCAAGAAAACCTCTGTATAGTGAGATTCGTCCAAATAAAACAACGTTTGACCATATTTAGGGCTTACAACATTCAAGCGATCGCGAAAGTTTTGTTTTCAAGGTTTGACAAAAATAGCCAAAGCCAACTGTAATTGATTTGACATTGAAATGTATAACTGAAAACTTATGTTTTGAAAACGCAAAAAATGCACGTTTTTTGCCAGTTTTTCACTCATAACTCACGAACAAAAACTAAAATTAAAATTCCGGCTTCGAAGTGCATTTTCCGACCCTTCAGCACACCTATGTTTAAAATTTCAGATCTCTGCGTTCAGTAGATTTCGCTGGACATCGAGGAGAATTCCTTTTATTAATATAGATAATATGAATTATAATGATACCTTCTCTAATTTGTCAAACATCCATTTAATTTAATCCAAGCCCACCTGATACCACTGGTAACAATACGTTCTGTGAATTTGTTGTTGATAATTCTATGTAAAAAGGGATTAAGTATTTTCAAAAACATTTAATTTTTGGCATTTAGAATCAGAATTTTTCAAAATCCTTTCTTAGTGAGCACCTACATTATGAAGCGAAGGTACTGTCAAAATTCCAAGTCTCTACCTGTTATAGTTTAGGCTGTACGTTGATTCCTGTCATTCAGTCAGTCATTCATTCAGTCAGTCATTCATTCAGTCAGTCAGTCAGTCAGGACAAAGCCTTTTATATATATAGAGATTGTTATCGGAACTCTTCAAAACTGATTGCTATCATTTACACATCACTATTCTGAGGCTGCATAGGCAGAACTACATTAGAAAAGTCGATTTCGCAAAGGGATGCAGATATAAGTTACAGGTTCACTCCGTATATAGCCTATACACATTTCCTAGATTCTAGGGAATTATAGGTATAACCGTCTAAGGTTGAATCACTATATTTATAGGGGAAACCCGTGAATCTTCACTTTCATCTTCAAACCACAAAGAGGGAGGATATATATTGTTTAATGCGCTTGCAAGTATTTTGATTATTCAAATATATTTTTGTCTTTCACTTTTTTAAGTTAAGAAATCATTTATGTCCTCTCAACTCAAGAGGTATCTACACTTCAAATATATGAACAGAAATTATTAGACCAAAACTTTCCTCTGCCCTAGGCCTCTAAATCGAACTTTGTTATTCTTCCTTCCTTTCTGGTAAATTAAGCATACGGCTATAAATATTGAACCAATTCTGATATTTGCTTTAATATTTTTTTTTTGTTTACACAAGAAGAAAGGTTAATAATAATTTGGTGAAATTATGTAGGCCTATCATTAGAAAATTTGACAGTGCCTAAATAAATGAAGCAAAGTGTTTATTTCAAAACACCCACTCAATTGACCTGGTTATGCATCTATAGGCTTAAATATTGTTGAATTTTCACATAAAAATCTACAGAAATTAGTCTGAGCAAGGTATCGGTAGTCAATAACAAAGACACCATTAATTAATTCCATAGCATAGCCGTAGAAGGTGAAGCCTCTCTAGCAAGCATGTATTTAGAAATCAGTTTTTTGGGGGGAGGGTCCTAATCTGTTTAACCATAAATTATTGACAACTTCCTTCCCAAGTGACACAAAATATAAGTTTCTAGGAGGTCCTAAACTGATTAACCATAAATTAGGTCTACTGACACCTTCGCTTCCTAAGTGACACAAAACATTGATTTTTTTCCAACTAATGCTTTAAAAATCTAAGAATGTATTATTGTTTAGCCTTTCATCTTTTTCTTCATTTCTTTATTTTAGTCATTTGTATTATATATTATTCAAGTACTTAATTTTGAATTTTTTTCTTTGTATTCAATGTACGTTTCTTGTATTTAGGTACTGTATATCATTTCTTGTTTTAATTTATTATTATTATTATTATTATTATTATTATTATGTATTTCATGTTTTTGCCCTGGCTGAGTGGTAGAGAAGGCCTTATGGCCTTAACTCCGCCAGGATAAATAAATAAATAAATACATGAATAAAAATATCACATTTTGGGGGAACCGGACCCCCAGGCATAGGCGTAACCAGGCCGACCATATGGGGGGGGTTATAAAGGAATACTCCCCAGGGAGAGGGGGGTCCGGGGGTCCTCCCCCGGAAAATTTTAAAAATTAAGATGCAAAATAACAAGTTTTAAGCTTCCGGGGGTTCTCCCCCGGAAAATTTTAAAATTTAAGACGCAAAATAACGAGTTTTAAGCTTCCGGGGGTCCGCCCCCGGAAAATTTTAAAAATTAAGACGCAAAATAACGAGTTTTAAGCTTCCCACGCTTTATACATGTATTAAGTAATTTATGGGCAGACTTTAAAAAAATATATAATTTTCCTTTTTTTTTTCAATGGGGGGGGGTTCAAACCCCCAAACCCCCCCCCCTCGGTACGCCTATGCCCCCAGGACACCACCTTAAATACGTTCTTGCTCTCTAGGGTGTAAGGTGGAAAGTGGGAAATCTAGTGTTACGGTATTGAGTAACTTATTGTACTATATTACCAGTTGAGGTTAACTTACCATCCTTGGAATTTAACTGCCTCGCTATTCTAGCCCAAATAGCGTCCTTTATAGACTTAACAGAGTAGTCCGGGTGGTTTATGTCGTATAAGACAGGTTCCATTCGCACAAGCTCGATTAGCTGCACAGCCATGTTCGCCATATTGTATACTAAACTAATACGCGTCTGTCTGCCTCTCTGCAAGACACGTGCCGAGCGCATGCGTGCTTCATGTTCACATCATCGAGCAGCCAGCGCTGTGCTGCCCTGCCCTGTCTACCGTCCTTGTGAGTTCCAGAATCTAGGAGTAGCTATGTTATGTAGCCACAGGGTTGCCAGATTTACGCAGTCCTTTTTTCGCGTAATGAGAGGGACATACATGTTTGGGCACTGAAAAATAGGTGAAAATCATTAATTCTCACCAATGAATTGCTCTACAACCTCATAATCTGGCATGCTCTGTATTGGCTACTTCTGCTATTGTATACTATTTTCAGAATTACTTAAACTGTTATAGTTATGGGTAATTATCGCTACGAAATGGCAGCCAAGTATCCATGGTAATTTCAACAAATTAAAATATTTCTGAGTGAATCTTTTTTTTCTTTCTATCTATTTGTTAATATCTTATGAACAACACTATTTACAATGATTGATTTAACATTAAAAGATTTTTTCTATCATTTTAATGAAAAGGAAATGTAAAAAAAAAAAAATACTCTTCATGAATTTATTTTGTAAAAATACTTATGCTGTACATATTCCAAAGAATTTAGATGATAATTGTTAACATGATAATTACAAATAGGTAGAAAAATGAATCGCTCAGAAATATTTGTATACTAATTAGTTAGCTGAACTAATCAACTTATCGGTTAACTGAATTTCTATAGTCAGCAATGGTAATAAGATATTTGTACAATCTACTTGGCACGTACACTAAAATAGCAATAGGCCTAATTAAAGATTCTGATGACAATGAAGAGATATTGACGAATATGACTTAGCCAATGAAGTATTATTTTCAATCATCGTTACGTGTAAAGCATATTTACTCCGGATATTAACGACGACAAAATAATTGTATTTGTCTCACGAGCTGCAAGAAGCAGCAAATACTGGAAACTGTGTAAAATAGCAACATGAGGAAAATCGATCGCGTGCAAGTTATCTTCTGATGAAGTGAAAATTGAAAATTCCTTTCTTTCCATTGTATGGAAAATTATTTTTATTCTATTAAGTGTAGAGGAAAAGTTACAAGCTCAACTCGTTCGCTTATGTGCTGGATATCGTGAAGAAAACTGGTAAGAAATAAATTAGATTCTGACAATTCCCAGTATATGTTATTTCAAAGCGGCTGAAAGAAATGCAATTCATATTAGATCTCGCGTCTCAAACATTCAGAGCTACGAACTGAGGATCATTTCTTTGATATTTTGCAATGCGAATTTACGTTGAACTCATTTTTGCTTGAAGATACCAACTCTTATAGTGCACACCCAAAGGTCAAGACAGCATAGGAAGAAGAAGAAGAAGAAGAAGAAGAAGAAGAAGAAGAAGAAGAAGAAGAAGAAAAAGAACTAAGTGTGCTAGTGTGTTATTATTATTATTATTATTATTATTATTACTATTATTATTATTCTCAAAGTTATAGAATCCTAATTCACCCTCAGGTATGTTAGGGTTGTAGATAAAACAAAAGTACATAATTTGAACAAGAATTAACATTTGAACAGCTATACATAGAATAAGAACACAAAAACATACTAATGCGACAAGAAATTATAAAATATGTTTAAAAATATGTTTATAAATTTCAAGTATTCAAACGAATAACGTCTTTTTGGTCGACCGTACGCTAATTACGTGTGATGTAACGGTATCATAATCATATCCATAACGATACAGATTCCCATTACGGCATCGGTGTGGTATCGATAATTACCGAATACGGAACGAAGTTCAGACCTTGAGAGATGCAGCTGAAAATGTGTAGTAACTAGCCTGTATTTAAAATAAAATCAATTCTGTTTGTGTTAGTTTTAATATCATAGGCCTACTAAAATGAATTCATGTGTTGCCAAAATCCGCTGGTTTCAAGAAAACGAGCAAAATTAAGCTTCTATTTGACCGACGCCATAAGCTGCCATCTGTCGTAGAAGACAAGAACTACGTCAACCAGCCGAAACGAAGGATAGATGAATCTATAATCTCAAAATTTAAACATTTGGTCTAATTATGGTTGAACAATAACAGTCGTATGCAACTTGCCTATAATGATAATTAATATACTCGTATGAAAATTATGAAACTCGCTTTGCTCGATTCATAAATATACTCGTATCTTATTAAATGTCATATTAGGCTTCTTGCATAATGTACTATTACAACATATGCTATATAAAGGCTTCTGAAAGTGATTCTTACATCCTATAAGGTCCAATATTCATAAAAAAAGAGCCGTATTCACTTATTTCAATTAAAAAAATGCAGTAATTCCGCCTTGTCAGTATTAAAGTTTTTTAATCAAATATATTTCGACCAACTTGTGGTCATCCTCAGTGATACATGTCAGTGTTACATCCTCATTCATCACTGAGGATGACCACAAATTGATCGAAATATATTTGATTAAAAAACTTTAATATTGACAAGGAGGAATTACTGCATTTTTTAATTCTATAAGGTGCAAATTTAAACCATATTGTGCTCTTTCGAAAACAGGGCATTTGAAAAGAAGGTGTTCTATGTTGTAATAACACATCTTTGTATCAAATAACAATATTAAAATATATAATATAGCCTATAATTATATAAAATAATATATTTTAATATAAACTTTTCCTCTTGTCAACTAATACAAAGCATACAGCAATTAATAAAGTATCAGTGAACAGGAGTTTTTACAGACTTCTAAACATATCACAGGATTGCTTTAATGTGTTTACATTTAAACACATTGTTCGTTTAAAATTGTCAAAAAGTGTTAAAATGCATGAAACTCTATCAATAAATTTAAATAAAATTGATATTTGATACCATCAGCTCAACGACCTTTCTTTTGTACTTGGGCATTTCGATTTTTTTCCGTCTTCAGGGCAACTTGCTACGCAGATGTAGATGTATTAATAATTAAAGATTATAGTTCTGTCAATGTGATAAAACAATAAAAAAAAGCTTGGATAGAACATTATGGAATGAGCCTATAATGGCTAGTTTCATAATTTTCATACGAGAGTCTTAATTACTATTACAGACAAGTTGCATGCGACTGTCTTTGTTCGACCATAATTAAATGTTTAAGTTTTAGGTTTTTAGATTCATCAAACAAAAGAGACGGCTGAACTCGGCGATCAGCTGTTAGTATGATGACCATACTCATTAGCTTATTAATTATTGCTCAATTCATCTGTTAATATATCGATTACCTAGTACGTCTTTAATTAGTAACGATAATAGAAATTGAGTGTAATCCACTTGGCCCATATTACAATTATTTCAATAGCTCTAATGAGGATTCTTATGGCAAGGAATTGACATTGAAGAATATTATGTTAATGAACGATGATGATGATGATGACAGTAATAATAATTTCATCATAACTAAATACAGTAGGCCTACTAGTAATGAAAAAATCATAATAGTAACCGGTAATATAACTATTAATTATTCATTTTAAATCTTATTCCAATGGTAATTAAGAACCATTACCTCTATAGCATAAAAATGCCGGGGTGCGCGGGCAAAGAGAGTTAAGTCCACTTTCTTGATACTGAGAATTAGAGTAACTTAACACACTATACCAGCCCAACATAACTTTAGAGATGGATAAACCCATGAGGCACACATCCATAACTATCGTACAATTTTGAATATGACTTACACAAATGTAGAGAACATTTTTTATCTATAACTCTATGGACATATCTCAATTTTTTTTAGGATGGTGGACTTAACTCTCTTTGCCCGCGCACCCCGGATGAATAAACAACATTCTAAAACGGGAATTAAAATGGAACGACTGACGTCAAAACTGGTGGGATATCTATAGTATAGCGAAAGGAAGGGGGTTAAATAAAAAAAAAAAATCAAACAATTTCTCACACAGAATCAGAATCAGGCAGAGAATTCACTCGAGAACCGGGAAGCGACTAAAACTCTTCGCTTCAAAATACGCCTTCGAAGATGCAGTCATGGGCGAAACTTTAGGACCAACCAGCCTGAGACAATGAACCATTAGCCCGGAAGATTTTAACCAACAAGATTCCGGCTGTGAAAGCCTATGCACGCTAATTATAAATGCGGGTCTACTTTGAGAAGTTTAAGGCAGGTAAAATTTATTTTTGTCTGTCTTAAAACATCAAGTAAAAAATAAAATTATTACACTCTCCAGCATCAGGCTCCATTTTATTAGGAGATAATGGATAAAAAACAAAAGAGGGTAATGACCTAATTAATTGGCTTTTAGCTAGGATTTCAGACGAAATGGAGAGGAAATTATTAAATGATTTCCGTTCAACGGAAATGATAAGATGGCTAAACAGAAGAAAGGGACGAGGTTTGGATCCGAATGACCGTGGAGGTGTCCGTAGACAGACAGGCGGACCTCCTCAATAGAACAATGTGGGAGCCACACGCTTAACACTTCTATCTTAACTGCACAAAGAGATTTGGCAGCTATAGAATTTAAGATAAAAGTGACAACACCGAAGCGACGTTGTCTTCCATTCAAACTTCATTTCGCAGTTCATTGATCGAGGTATATCGCTTCTCACCAGTTTCTCCCTTGTGGCCCGCTCTTGCATATCACGAAAACAATTAAAATTACCACCATAATTTCTGATTTTTATGTCTGCCTATGCCATAGGTGCTATAATAATAACAATAATGATAATAATAACAATAATGATAATAATAATAACAATAATGATAATAATAATAAGAATAGGCTAATAATAATAATAATAAAGATGATTATAATAATACCGGTCACGCTTTCTTTAACCTGGCTTCTCTAAATGTTCATACATGCGACTTAAAAAGTACATTCAAGCCAAATTTTGTGTAATTTATTTGGTCTCTTGACCCCAATCTTCTAATTTAAGACGTTTATTGCTCCGGGAAATCTACGGAAGGAGGGAATTAACATCTTAACCATTCATTTCGTACTATAAAGCCAGCAAAGTTATATAATATCATGAAGATTTTTTTATTTTATGTGTTTCTGTGTATTATTTGTAACTTTTGATGACAGAATCGGCGGCTACAACAAGGCCAAACGAAAAAGATCTGAAGTGATATACTCGCATAACTTTCCCCACCACAAACATGGGCAATACAACTTTCTTATTTAATATTCTGATACCGAATAAGAGACCAACTTGCAGGGTATGCATATTCAGCAATCTCAGCTTAACGCGCGCGAAAAAAAAAAAGTTCTTTATAGACTACAGGCGTATAGGCCGATGTATCTTGGGAACTGTCAGAATCTAATTTATTTCTTACCAGTTTTCTTCACGATCTGCTATATCCAGCACATAAGAAACTAAAACAAACTATTTTAATATATTTAAAAACTAAAACAGGGTTTATAAAACCCAAAAATCCGGGTATTACTTATAACTTACTACTTCCACTCTGTATTTGGATTAGATATATTTTGTCGATGTGATACAAAGTTTGGCGAAGGCGGCCATTGCCCTTAACGGGACATTTAGGCTAATCATTTCATTTTCATTTCAATCCCTTACTTTTACAATGACTTACATAAAAAAAAACTTAATTTTTCGCGATATTCTTGAAAATAACACCCACGATTATGTTTAAGTTTTGAATAAAAGGTAGGCTACATATACTAAGAGTCAAAACATCTGATTTTTTTTTTCGAAAATTTCTCTAAAAGTTAGTTATAAGGCAGCCATCGGTTCCACAAACTCAGAGCTGAGTGATGTATCTTTGGAAAAGTAATGTCATAACACGGATTGAGGGTAGGGATAGGTTTCGACGCTTGCTATATGCTAATGACGTCCTAAACCACAGCACACGGAACTGGTTTCATACATGTCTCAACTATGAACCCCCTTCGCCTTCCACGTTATTTTACCATTGTTAACAATGCTACTGGAATTCACACACGGTAGCAAACCGGACTTATCGAAAGTTTAGAAACCCATCCCTATTTGAAGTGTCTTCAGAAACTTGAATGTAGATAAATAAAAAATTAATAAATAGATTAATATAGAACTAGTGACACAGAAAAAGTTAGGATGCGACAGTCAAATCACAAGGTTTATGCCTGCAGCTAAAATTTGGGAATCTTTGCTTTCCTTTGTTATAAATTGGCTTCTCATAATATGTCATAAGAGATATTGCTTAAGCTCTTTCTTATTAATCTTTTTCAAGCACAAGCACAACATTACATAATTTGAACTATGAAACTTATTAATCCTCATCCGTGTCAAAACATTGTCGTTGATAATACAGTATTACACACGAAAGCAAGGCTTATTCACAAAGGAAATACAAAACATTGCTGAGCAAATGCCATTTACTATAATTCCGTGAATGGATTGCTATGCTTCTTAAAATGACAAACGCTACATTTAATTTGTCCTACAAAGTGAAGTTAGAGGTTGGAGGCAATAATTTAGTAGTTTTGATGTTATGTTTTGTATTTATCTGATGCAATTAGGTCATTTCTGATGTCTTCATCCGCCGGTATTGTCTGCATAAAACTTGCAGTTGGTGTTGCCTATCTCAAAGTTGCTGTTGGTATTGGCATTGAATGTATCGAAGTTATTGTCTTGCACTATATAAATGTGGAAAATTGAAAAATGGTTTCAACATTACTTTAACAACCAGCATGCATGGCTGCACAGCTGAAGTGTTATGGACCGAGGGTACTAGAGATGGGAATCTGTTACTTTTTTTGGAACAGTTACGTTACTGTTACAGTTACACGAAAGTAACTGTTATTTATAACCGTTACCTGTTACTTTTCTTGTATATTACGTAGTTAATCGCCAGATCACTTCCCACTTGTAGGGGAATGCCCTTTATCTCCCCCCCCCCATAACGGTTATGGACGTAGCCAAGGCTGGGGCTCTAGGGAGGGACCCCCCGAAATAAAAAACAGTTGTAAAATTTAGCTTTCAATTAGGGATGATAATCGATAGTTAAAATATCGAGGTTAAAATCGGAGATAACCATCGATATGACGATAATATCGGCCTGAAAACATCGATGTATTTAGACAAAAAAACATCGATGTATATTTAAAAAAAGCCATGGTATCAGAAAATTAGGCAAAATTCATAAATAACCAGAAGTATTTCCATGAAAACAATCGATGTAAAAAATCAATGTTTTGTGAAATTAAGCTCATGTAAATAAAATTATATCGTAGAACCAAGGTAGCCTATTAATCTTCTTTTTGTTACAAAAACATTCATGTCGGGGAGAAACATCGATGTAGCAAATACATCAGTTGTTTTCCATCGATGTAAAAAACATCGATTATCGTCATGAAAATAAACTTTTTGGAATTTTCCTGTGGTTTACAGCCTAAAAGATATAAGTATACCAAATTTCTAGTTTCTAGCTCATCTGGAAGTGGGCAAGCATTCATGTCAGTGAGCGAGCCCTTTTTTCGGGGGTTTTTAGGGCTAAAAATATAAAAACTACTTTTTGGAATTTTCCTGTGGTTTACAGCCTAAAAGTTATATGTGTACCAAATTTAAAGTTTCTAGCTATAATGTCAGTGAGCGAGCCCTTTTTCGGGGGTTATAGTGCTAAAAATTTAAAAAAATACTTTTTTTGGAATTTTCCTATGGTTTACAGCCTAAAAGCTATATGTGTACCAAATTTAAAGTTTCTAGCTCATCTGGAAGTGGGCAAACGTTAATGTGAGTGAGCGAGCCCTTACTCGGGGGTTTTAGGGCTAAAAATAAAAAAAAAAAACTTTTTTGGAATTTTCCTGTGGTTTACAGCCTAAAAGCTATATGTGTACCAAATTTCAAGTTTCTAGCTTATCTGGAAGTGGGCAAACATTAATGTCAGTGAGTCAGTCAGTCAGTCAGTCAGCCGTGTGGCTTTATATTATAGGGATTTTATTATTAGTATTATCAATATTATTTCGAATAACTTACTACAGTTATTGAATTCATATTTCATGCTATATACCCACATTCTAAGTTTAAATTATCCAGTAAAGGCAATATCGTATTTTGATAAATTTAAGTGGTATGTAAAGCAAGAAATATATATGAGATCAGACAGCATGAATTCTATGCATGAACTCTTTACGCCCATTAATAATTAAGAAAATAACTTTTTTAAAATTCATTAATTTTATTATTTTTATTTTTTGTTATTTTTTATTCTTATTTTTTTGTTATTTTTATTTTTATTTTTTGTTTTTATTATTTTTATTTTTTAATTTTTTATTATTTTTATTTTTTAAATTATTTTTGTTTTTCAAATATTGGAAGTAACAGATGTAACGAAAGGCGAAAGTCACGGATAAAACATTTGTAACAGAAATATTAGAATTAACTGTAACAGGTCAGAGTAACTGGAGCAGGTGGAAATAACAGTAACAAGTCAGAGTAACTGGAGCAGGTGGAAATAACAGTAACGGGTCCGAGTAACTGGAGCAGGCGAGAGTAACAGTAACAGGTCAGAATAACTGGAGCAGGTGGAAATAACAGTAACGGGTCCGTGTAACTGGAGCAGGTGGAAATAACAGTAACGGGTCCGTATAACTGGAGCAGGTGAAAATAATGTAACGGGTGTAACTCTCGACACATTACTTTGTTCCAGACCAGTTACATTCGCTCGACACCGACAAATTTCTCAACGCAACTAATAATAACAATAATAATAAGTAAATAAATAAAATAAAAATCAAAACAAAAAATAAAAGTATTAAAAAAACCCTGAGAAAAAGGAGAGCTGCTGAGAAATTTGGAGAAACTATACATAATTCTTATATATTTATATATCTTTACACGCTAGCGGCCGTAATTTTGAAGATATTTGAACCAAATTTTATTATGTTATTTCTATTATGAAATTTTGAAAAAATTATATCTCGGCCCCTATGAAGTATAGAGAGAAACTTTGTTGGAATAAATTAGAGTACTCCCTATGGAGTTCACAGTGACAGTAACGATTCGGGGGTTTTAGGGGTACGAGTAGGGGTGGGGGATGGAAATTCGAAATTTTTGAAACCACGTCTTGTGGAGTATCGTTGAAAAGCTCTTGATGAGTACTCTACAAATCAATACCTAGTTTCTCGATAGCTCTCATATAAGGCGAGATTTGAATGTTTTAAAAAAGTGCTCTTTCCTCTTTTTTTGCAGTTATTATTGCGGGTTTATCATGCCAAGGCTAAAGAAGAAGAGAACTGCGCAGTGACAATAAATTAAACCAAAAGCACTTCGAAATCTACCTCAGCCTGTAGGCCTTCCGAAAGGGATTTTATTTCACTTCACACAAATGCAATTAATAGGAAATGATCAATCTCCGCCATTTCATGCAGATGTCTAAACTTAAATAGATGAATTTTCGCTTCTCATTGTAATGATTGCTCGATGGCGTAGTGGGTAAGATGAAGGGCTAATATGCTAGCGGTCCCGTGTTCGGATCTTCTTGGGTCGAACATTTAAAGGATAGGAATAGATAGGTAGGGTAAAGGAGAAAACGGATTGAATAGTAGGAAAGGGTAAATAAGTGGTGAAACGGGGGGAGTCAGAATATATATATTTTTTTTATTATTAATTGACATTTAATTAAAAGTGCCAGGTCACAAATTGGACCCCTGCCTTATACATGATTTCGTATTGACAACCTTGGAACAAATTATTATACACAAAATTAATGACAACTTTTATCACCAGAAGTGACAAGTTGTAACATAAGCAATCATTGAGTAAGTTCTTTCATTAGGGGGTTGATATGATGTTTTAGAGATGTCAAAAATCTTTAAGGGAGTCAGAATTTCCAATACTGCTAGTAGTTCCACCATTCACATCTAGATGTCTCGAGTGGGAAGAGCTAAAGGGACGACCTGTTTTTCCCTCGTTTTTTAATAAAAAATCCCGGGGGAGGACCCCCATTTTTTGGATTTCCAAATAATAGCAAACTTTCGTCTGTGTCGGTCCCTCCTTTCAGTATTTTCTGGTTCCGCCTTTGGTTGAGACGAAAATAAGATATCCTACAAGGGCGCCCATATGATATTTTCTAGGGGGGGGCCAAATTTTTAGTGAATTTATTTTTTGTCCCTTTAACTTCTTGGGTTAGTTTGTAACATTACATTAATAATATAATAATGTAAGTGCAACAATGAAGTAGCCAGAAAATAATTTCGGGGAGGATTGGAAGTGGCAGGGGATTTGGAATACCCCCCAAGCAAGGGGGTCGTGGGTCCATCCCCAGAAAATTTTAAAATATTCAACTAATTAAAATCACTTTTTACGCTATTTTAGCACTGGAAAACTAGTTAGGGAATTTGTTTATGTGCCAATGTAAACAAGAAATCGTTACCTAAGTCGGGGGTCCACCCCTGGAAAATTTTTAAATAATGAACTAGTTGAAATCACATTTTACCCTATTTTAGCTCTGAAAAACAAGTTATTAAATGTGTTTACCATACTTTAAGATATGCCAACTTAAACAAGAAATTGTTACCTAAGTCGGGGGTTACCCCTGGAAAATTTTTAAATACTGAACTAATGAAAATCACATTTCACTCTATTTTAGCTCTGAAAAACTAGGTAGGAAATTTGTTTACCATATTCTAAGATATGCCAACTTAAACAAGAAATTGTTACCTAAGTCGGGGGTTACCCCCCGGAAAATTTGTAAATACTGAACTAATGAAAATCACATTTCACTCTATTTTAGCTCTGAAAAACTAGGTAGGAAATTTGTTTACCATACTCTAAGATATACCAACTTAAACGAGAAATTGTTACCTAAGTCAGGGGTTCACCCCCGGAAGATTTTTAAATACTGAACTAATGAAAATCACATTTTATGCTATTTTAGCCCTGAAAGCTAGTTAGGAAATTTATTTACCATACTCTAAGACATACCAACGTAAACAAGAAATCATTACCTAAGTCGGGGGTCCACCCCCGGAAAATTTTTAAATATTGAACTAATTAAAATAACATTTTACGCTATTTTAGCTCCGAAAAACTAGTTAGGAAATTTGTTTACCATACTCTAAGACAGGTATGGGCAACCTTTGGAAAGATGCGGGCTAAACTTTACGATATTTATGAAGTCGCGGGCCGTAGATAATAGGTAGTTGTGAAAAAATAATCATGATACGGTTTTTTATAACATATATTCATAAATAATAAAGTTATATGAATTAGTTATAATAGATATTATTTATAATTATTAATTAATTAATTATTAATTAATTAAATATAATATATGCTAAAGTTATATGAATGAGAACAATATCCAACTGAAGGTATTTACTTACGATCAGCAGAAATAAATGAGACGCTTGAGCTTGAACTTGAGGAACAAGATATTCAATCCCACTAATACACAAGCGCAGAGTGTTTTCCAAACTTTCATCTTAAGTCTGGTTCGATACTTTGATTTATGCCTATTGCAGCATTTTTCTAGCGCTGACCGGAAGGAACACCCTCGTAGTTCAGGCTTTTGTTTCCCCCTTCTCACTCTCTTGTTGGTGAGAACCGAAAATATTTACTTTTTCGAGCGTGATTTTAAAATGTTCCGCGAGCCGGATCAAAAGTCGGGGCGGGCCACATCCGGCCCGCGGGCCGGGCGTTGCCCATATATGCTCTGAGACATGCGAACTTAAACAAACCTAAGTTATAATACTCATTGTCATTACTATTTATAAGAAAAGTTAAATAACACAAGGAACAATGGAAATAACAGGCCTACTCATTATGTTATGGAAACAAAATAACTGCTATATCATATTTGACACACCCACAAAAATTGTTTAATTTATTAATTTTTTTTAAATACAAAAATAGAATTTTAGGTTTTGATTTTTGGGGTCCAAAACCCCAGGATCCCCTTTTCTAATCCAGTGTGGATTTTGCTTCCATGGTGTCAATATGGTAAAACTTCTGCAAACTTATGTCTCTACTGACTTTCAAATAATTGTCTTAAAAGAAAAAAAACAGACTATAATTATTAATATAGAATTTTTTCCTTTTCCGCGGCCCCCCCCCTGCCCCCGGGTATGGGCGCCCTTGATATCCTAGGAGGAGCTTTGGTAACTGTTACTTTTGATTTTTTGTAACAGGTCGTTACCGTTACATACATGTAACAGTTACAAAGTAACAGTTACAAGAAATATTCCCCATCTCTAGAGGGTACTGTAGGCTATTCTTCCCAGAAATTGTGAGGTGAATACGTGTCATACGTTTTTGAGGTCCTCTGAGACGTGCGCGTGTGTGCAACAAAGAGAGAGGAGATAGCGAAAGGGAAAAGAAGTAAGGTAGGGAGAGAAAGAGAGAGAAAGAGAGACAATTACGAAAATAGAGAGGGAAGAATCAGGTACAGAGGATGAGAGGGAGAGGGCGAGAAAGAGAGAGAGAGAGAGAGAGAGGAATAATATTAAAACTGTAATTTTTTAGTTAGGCATCTTTCGAGTTTCGAGGATTTGGTACCAAGCATATTCGTGATTTTATCTTACTCTTATCACTACTTGCGTAAAAATAGTTTACAGCTATTTTAATGAAAATTGCTTCACTATTTTAAATTGCGTGCAGTAACTAATCGAATTTTAATTGAGACATGTTCATAGAAAAAAATAAATGGTAATAATTAATTAGCAAGCTAGTCATCCAGCACACAATAATGAAATGGTGAGGGGAGTAAAACAGCGGAATGTGCACTACACTGAAAGGCTGTTTCCTGTATGGCAAATCCCGAAACGGTAAAACAGATAGATCGACGCTTGGGGCAGCAAAATTCATGAGGACATTTTACGTCAGACATAATATATTATGCGACTTCTTTTATTTCATATAACTTCTTTTATTTTTATACAACTTATTTTATTTCGAGTATTCGAACGAGTATTAAAAATAACCCTAAGAGAGCACATCACCTGTTTCACAGCCACATGCTTAAGTATTTTGTCAAGAGTATCAATATTTCTCCCAGCAAAAGTCAATGATAAATAATTTTACGTATCTCCTCGCTGTACCAGGATCAATACAACCTATAAATTCTTCTTTATCTCTAATTACGATGACTGTTGTAACTTCGCAGATATTTGCTATGTATTATGGCATTATGCGATATTACTGCACGCTCTTTCATAAAACCAATACGCTACTTAAAAGAGTCATAAAAGAATACTAATAAATTCATGCAGGATGTTGTTGAAATTGATTAAACATGCATAGAATATGCAGTCTGAGTCTATATGAAAACATTATCTAGGAAACCTCGAAGAAAATAGAATTCTTTCCACTGCGGAAATAAATAAATACATTTTTTGCCCTGAGGTGGCAGAAAGCAGCTGCACAATAGGTACTTTTAATTCTTTTTTTCCAAATATGCCCAACAAAGAAATCACTCTTCATCCGTTTACACGACATTTCCTTTAAATTTCTTTTAAAAATCCCTCCTGCAAGTGACACATTTCTACCAGTAGCCTATGTGTTAAGTGTTTAAATTCCAGAATTCGATGATACTATCCACTCACTACTCATGCGACTTTAATGAAGCTGGCGAGAATTAGGAGATACATTTCTGTGGCTTGGTTCTAAAAGACCAATGTCAATTTCTTGAAAAAATGAGAACTATGCATTATTGAGCTCGGTTAGTCTTTATCTTTCGTGTACTAAAAGTCCTAATGTCTGATGCTATTAATAGACACAATACAGAAACCTTAGAGGCCAATGTCGGAAGTTCTCAGCAAAAAATGTTACTTCTATAAAGGCTTCATAGTCAGTTATCTCAAAAGCAAGTTTTATGACATTTGCCCTTTTAGAACCAAGCCACAGATTTAACAGGGGAAAAATTTAATGAGAATGAAAAACGCTCAAGTTTTGAGTTGTAAATAATAATAATAATAATAATAATAATAATAAATGTAAATTATACTCTCTAATAAAGAAGCAATAAGTGGCCCAAGCTTTATGGACAACTTGCAATGTATGCATTGTTGCCAACCCTACCTAGATTTCGGTAGATGTGATGAAGCCATACTAAATCTAACGATCAACTGAGACATTTTAATTTATATCTTTACTGACCTCGAGATCGACCGTTCGGCATTTCGTCTGTAATCGGGTTGCTCGATTTTCTTTTAATTTGGCATAATGTTCCTTGAAGTCATTAAAAACGACGTATGTGTAAGAAGTTTTATTTTTCAATTCATTTCGAGATGGTGGCCGTTTTAATGGTTTGTTTCATACAAAGTTCAGCTTCTTTCAAGGATTCTAGCCAGACGGTTTAGGCTATATAAGAGTTTGCAGATAGCTTCTACTCTTGAGTGTAAAATTTTCTACATCTTTGTTCCACTTGATGTAACTCAAGTGGTTCATCGGGATTTCGTCTGTCTGTAGGCCTAAATTTGTAAGTTACGCATTCACGACCAAACGTGATTTTCGATTTTCTTCCAATGTGTCATAAAAGATTCTTGAAATCTTTAAAAACGACATAGGCCTATGTGTAAAGGTTTTAATTTTTTTCATTTCGTTCCAAGATGGTATACAACATTTAAACATAGAATATTTACAACATAGGTACAATATAGGTTCTCAACAAAGCACTGTCAACAACGAGTAGGTCAACAGGAAAGTGATAAAAGTTACCTTGGTTTGTGAAGGGGATTTTTGACATTTGCATGCAACATAAGTCTCCGCCTTAATTATATATTTCACTCACTTCTTATGAACATTACACAATGGATTATTTTTTATATAAGGTTATTTATTAAATTACATCTAATATAGAGCATAAATTAACTTTAAGTGTTAATTATTATTAAATATTATAAGCATCAATATTTAAATTGTCTCTAGAGAATATGTTATTTGCAGATATTCGGGCCGTGAAAGCTTAGACTAACCATAATATTTTGCTGAGTGTTTGGTAAAATTCTACCCGAAATTACATCACCAACCCAAAATTAAAAACAGATATACGTCATGTTAACAAAAGTGTTGGTATATTTACTATAATCTCCATTTTATTGGTAAGGTATTTATATATATACGTGAAATTTTCACCAATTGAATATTGGACAGTCTCCCTATTTTCATTCTAATCTACCGATATTTTCTTCCTCGTCTCCCGAGATGTTTTCATTGCTGAATATATGAGTAAAAACAATTTGCTTCCAACAGCATCAGATGGGCTTTAAACGTGACTGAAGAGCTCAACGGGAAGCTATAAAAACGAATGAACTATTTTACGGCAAAATTGCATCTGTTTATTGCAAGTACGTTACAGCCATATTACGGACTATCCTAGTGTTATAATGGAAGTGCAATACAATAATTATTTACAATCAACAGTAATACAGCCTCTATAATATACTTTCGTCTCAGCATTATAATTGCCTATAATACATTATGTAGACAATGACATTCTCTTCATGTAAATTTGTTGTAAAAATGAAGAGAATGTTGTTACCACATCACACCGCATCCCTGAAGGATACACAACCCAAATACCATCTGATTAATTCACTCAAATAACTTTCTTTGCCCTAAGCATGGGCAATTGACGTTTACAATCACCTCCTTCTCATATAAAATTTGGCCCAAAAAGTGATTTTTTTTTTTAATTTACCCGAATTTCAAACTCATATTTTCATATGAAAAATTTTGTGTTGAAGAAAACAATAAAGTATTTCTGAAAGTACGCTCCAATAGTTACAAAATGGTTTTTAATTCAAATTTCTAACTCTTATGGCTGTTGAGTTATGAAAATATTTGTAATCAGCTACATTCGCAAAAAATGTGTTACACCAGGATTGAAAAATGGACACCCCTGGGAAACCAAGAACACAAGATTTTTTTTGAAAACTTCTTTTGATATCTTGAAACATGTATAAACTCATATACAAAATTTTTTTTTTTTTCTAAAATGGTCATGCAACCACTGTTGGATGATTGGGCATGGAATAACCCTATAACTAACCTTCAAAGATTTTTTTTTTTTTCGAAAAATGTTTCATATAACAGTTTTAGCTCTTAGTGTCGGCACTTCATGTACAACATTTAAAGAAAATCGTTAAAACCGTTTTCAAGAAAATCGCGAAAAACAGAATTTTTTTATTCATGTAAAGTGGTTAAAAAAAAGTCAGAGAAAATCGTCGCCATTGTTCGTGTCACATCCTCAAAAGATACCTAACCCAAATATAAAATATTTTCGTTATGTTTAGTAGCTATGGTAGGGACAGAAAGTAGAAATCGAATATAATGAGAATACAATTTAGATAAGAAAACAAAGGAAATAAATTATAGTAAAATTTATGCCCAAGACTAGTCTTACGATATCCTTGCTTCACACTTCAACCAAGTGCTCGTTTTGCTGACTGTCACGTCAACAGTCTTGATGTAGGTAAAATAAGACTTAGGAAGACATGGGCCTAGTCAACCCTTTAGACAACTTATAAGAAACTACCTCCAATCAGAATTTTAGATTTTAGTGAAAGAATCCATATACAAAAGTTAAACGAAACCGTTGGAGTTGTTTTCGAACCCCCCCCCCCCAAAAAAAAAAAAAAAAATCACGCGAGATTGACTAAGAGAAATCTATCGAAATATTAGCAGGCCTGTGACTCAAAAATAACTTACAATTTCGTTGTCATACGATTTTTTGTTTTCCTGTTTAGTTTTCACAGATACATACACGAACAATTGTTTTCTGAAAGTTTTGGGCTCAGGGGAGCTCCAAACGTAACGTATATACTGAAAACTCGAATTTTATGGTCGTGGCGCCATACTTCCTCTACCCACAAAAACCTATGGAAGGTAAAATAAAGATAAAAAAAAGAAAATTAAGTTCCAGTCGAACCATTTTATATGTAGATCGTATAAACTGTTTTCGACAATAGGTCTATCTCATTTTCGATACCTGATGAACGATTCTAGTTATGGAGGTCAATAAACTTCACGTGCCATGTGCTTATAATAATATAACAGCCAGACTAGCAAGGAAACAAAAAATAAAATAAAATATATACGGTAAATTCACATGTCATTGAATGTTTGAATTGTATTAAGGATAATGCTGACATTTGTTTACTAACTAATGCAACTAATAATGCCAGACACATGAATAATCTCAAGGTACATTTATGCGGAAACACTTTCACCAAAAATAGTTTCAATGAATTTCAATGAATCAGCATCAGCTTACCACACTGAAACCCCGGGTTTGATTCCCACCCAGGACAATTTTTCTCTTCAAAATTTGAAGTTCTTGATGTTTTGACGAGTCTGATTTCGAATAAAGTCATATACAGAGTGATTCAAGACCTCTCTGCAACAACCTGTGAAATGATAAGTCTCACAAGAGGATTAATTTTTGTCCTACAACCGACATTGGCAGATGCGTTGTTTAGAGGCATGGCCAGCACGATCGCCCGATTAGACGCCGCTGGAGTTTTTTCTTTATGGGCATGTGAGGATTGTCGTGTATGCCACTATATTTCCCACAAGGGAACGATTGATTGTGTGCACACGTTGCCTTTGAGCGCATTCGTCGGACACCGCACATGTTGGACAGGGTTCGACAGGCAATGAAACGACGGTGCCGTGAATGCATTGACAGGTGTTAGGTGTAGGTGGACTCTTTGGAGACCTCTGAATCACTTTTTCATTTAACTTTCAGTTATTTTTATGCAATAAATGAGCTTAGGTAACCTCTAGATCTTGTCTGCTCGTTTATGTGGCTCCTAAACAATGCATATGCCAATGTCGGTTTTACGACAAAAAATGAACCTCTTGGTGAGACTTATTATTCCACACACATTGTTGCAGAGGCCCTGAATTACCCTGTATCTGTTAGACCGAGTATTTCTTATTACCAACAGGAAGAAAATGTAGGATCCAAGGAAGGAAGTAACTTATACTAATTTAGATCAGGGTTGCCATAAGTACGACTATAGTCGTACACATACGACTGTTCGATAGGTTTGAAAGACGTACGACGGAATCATGAATCGTACGCCTATTTGTACGACTATTTATAACATGCCGTTTTATATTTTTTTAATCAATCTACTGACAAATTTAAATTTTTTTATAGGTATCCAGCTTTTTGTTTTCTCATGGTTTTTGTTGTAAGCATGTTGCTGAAATCAATATGATTGGAAATAATTAAAATAATTACAACACTGTGGCCACTACTTGTATTCATTATATACTCATATTATTGTATTCATTCAAATTTAGCACATCGGAAGATAATGACACGCCTAATCATTTACAAATAAGGTGATTTATTAACAATTACATGACATGTGTAAGGTGCATAATGCCGATTATTTATTATTATTATTATTTATTATTATTATTATTATTATTATTATTATTATTATTATTATTATTATTATTATTAACGCACACGTTCATTACACTGAAAAATCACAAAGTATACGACAGTTTTAACTAGCATACGACTATTTTCGGATATTGATGCGACTGTTCTACGTTTCTGATCTGGCAACCCTGATTTAGATACAGAGACAGATGTCTGAAGGCAAAATGTGCTATGAGCATTGAGCACATGACGTTATAACGACTAGTTCATCCTACGTCCGCAAAAAAATAGTACCGCGGTTCGGTGCTGCTTGTAATATTAATAGGAAAAGGTTCAACAAGTTAAGTTACCACGTGAAAAATGGTCATCCTGTCTGACGTGCGGCCTCTAATAAAGTGCGTAATTACTCTCGTTAACTATTCACTTAACAACTCACTACTAACAACTCTTTAGTTCCCGGCAACTTGTGCACATTAACTTTTCTTTTTCCTTTTCCTTTAATAGATTATGAAGTCCCTTTCTTTAATTCCGTCTTATAACAATGAGAAAAACTGAAGGAATGTCTGTCAACTTTCTACATATACATATTAAATACTACAAGTGAGGAGAAATGGTGACAGAAAATATTAACATAGGCTATAGAAATAGATGAAATCAGTCGAACAATTCATGATTATTACCTAAAATGTTAGAACATTAACACTGGCAAAAAAGACAACCTACTTAAATGAATGTAAATATCCAATGTTGTCATATAAAGAGAGAGTATATAATAATCGTTTCACTGATACTTTAATAAGCTTGGTTTCTAAACTTTAATATGCTTTGGCAATACATTATATAACACACACATGTAAATATTTATTTCTTCTGCCTAGAAGTACACGAGACCACTCGGATCCAGAATACTAACATACCTGTAGACTAATTGTTATTTAAAGAAAGACTCAGAATTGAATTGTGTAATACAAAATTAACGCTAGAGGCTTAAAGTTTAAGATATTATCAGATCAGAAGATCCGAGACAAACGTACACAATCCCATTCCAATTATTTTTCTAGAGCAGGACTGTCCAACATGAGGCCGCGTGTGGCCCGCGAATTCACTTTTTGCTGCCCGCGGAGCGGGCCTCTAAATGTATAAATTACTCTCAAATACTAAATATGCACAATTCTTACATTAACGATAAAATACAAATAAAATAACGTGTGAAGTATTTTTAAAGCGGCCCTTGGGGCACTTGCAGTTGGACAACCCTGTTCTAGAGCATGGGTCTCCAAAATACGGCCCGTGAAGGAGTTGAATCCGGCTCGCGCCTGCGGCATATGGCATATGGCATACGAAAAATCCAACAAAATGGGTAACGAGAAAATTATGATCATGTTGCTATATTTGATATGTGGTACTTTTTGAACGGAACATTTCCGAGTTACTGGAAGACAAAAATGATTAAGAGATTCCAAATCTGTTTGCGTTGAATACTCTAAGAGATCTGAACAAACAGTTCTCGGCCAGATTCACAGATTTAGATACACATTCCAAGGATATTAGAATATTCCAAAATCCCGTTTTCTTGTAAAATTGAAGATATTTAAACAGAATTGCAAATGGAAACCCTTGATCTACAGCAGATGATTTCATAAAGGATAACTTCAAAGAACTGTTATAACTTCCAAAAGAAAGTAATCCGAAGATCAAAGACTTCGCAAGCAGTTTCTTATCTGTATTTGAGACTACATGTAAGTGAACAACAATTTTCTCTGTTGAAATACACAAAATCAAAATATAGAGGTAATTTGAGTGACGAACATTTACGAGATATTTTAATCATTCAACAGACCAAATTAGAGTCATAGTTTGGCAAAATTATGGATTCATATAGCAAGTTTCTTACCTATCACTAAAGTGTTCCAATGTTTTATTTAAAGTGTAAACTTTATAGTTTTTACAATAACAATAATACAATTCATTACAAATAGAAACACTTTTTTTTTTTTTGTATTTCTGATCAAATGTGTTCATCCGGTCCCCTTTGAGACTAAACACTTCAAATGTGGCCCATATGTTCTAGTAATTTGAAGACCCCTGCTCTAGAGTCTAGAGATCTTTAAACAATTTCGCTAAAAGTTCGTACATCTACCACTTAGCGAGGAAGAATCAGACTCTGATGCTTATTTTGTTACAGGGGTTCAAATTAGTCAGGACCTTTTTGTTATTACTTACTGACGGGTTTTCAGGTTTATCACACTGAACAGATTTATATTATAAGAACATTTCTGGGCAGGAAATGACTCTGGTTTTAGTTTGGGCCCTAATAGCTCGTTGATCCAATATGAGTCGCCACTAAAATGTAAAAAAAAACAGATACAAGTTCAATAGAGAAATTAATTATTAACGTTAAAATATTAAGATTTTATTGATATGATACGTTTGTTATTTCTGGAAACCAGTTATTCCATCGAAATTTTCCTTCTTGATTTTAAACTTAGACCCATATATGCTTTCATGCGATGACGGCCATTCAGCTTTGAAAGGGTTAATAGTAAAAAGTGGGAGCTTCATTTCTGTTTCTTCAGATACTCAATTTTAGTATTTCTTTTTTAGTAGAAACAAAATAATGTGATTAACAGTAACACCATTAATAATAATAATATTATTATAATAATATAATAATAATAATAATAACAATAATAATAATAATAGAGTGATTTTACTCATATATTGCTACATTTATTAATACTGTTTCATAATATTAATCCATATTATCGTTTGTGGTGTATATTTTATAGCACCCAATGACCATAAAGTAATGTTTAATTAAATAAAGGAAGGAAATCAATTATCTCCTTAGTTCAAGAAACAGTTTCCAAAACGTTGGGATCGAAGAAAGGCAAATAGATGATGAAGGAATAAAAAAACATAAATTCTCCCATGCAAATAAATCTCTATTTTCCTACCTTTATTCTGCGTTGAATTTCCAATAAACGTAAGACGACGCCTGTCGTCGTTTGAAAACTAGAAGAGCACTCGAACATACAAAAGAGTTAGACGCGGGATTGAGTATGCATCCTCGACAGTTGCCCGTTCAGCAGATTCAACTTCCTGGGTAAAGACCGTGGTAAGTTCTCAAAATTCAGAATCTACTTTACGAATTGAATTTGTTTATTTAAACATTGGTGAAAGCGACGAAGGTTAGGCTTTAACTTGTAGTTAATGTGCTGTCATAGTTAGTACTGTAAACTTTAAATAAATATTTAAAAAAAGATTATAATGATCTGGTTGCAATTAAGCGTTGAAGAATTTTTATAGACTGTACATATAACGTTCATATTCTAAACACCCCAGTCAATCCTTCACTTCAATAACAACAGATTGGGGATTTTCAGATAAGTGTACAAGAAATTAAGGCAAGATAAAGCGTTGATAATGATTTCAAAACGTCAAAATATCTTAAGCCGCCTAAAGATCACGTACGTAAATAGCTTCTTTCAGATATTTTTTAAATCCCAATATTACATAACCGGATTAAAATTAATACAGTTTATTATCATTATTGCATTAATCTGTCGAAATTAATCATGTTGTAATATAATCAACGTTTTACAGAATAATGTTACGAAATAGAGTGAAAAGTACAACTTTTTAGTAATCTAAACTGGAATTCTTTATCAATTGTTTTGGACTTACGACGTTAAGCGTATTTCGAGAATGCTGTACAAGATATAACTTGGAACATAAAATTTTAAATATAAATAAAAAAATTAATGTATATAAATTTTAGAAGATGAATGTGAGTTTTCTCTCCTACAACTATTTTTCTTGTATATATAATTAGAAAGCTGCTAGCAAGATAGAGGAATGTGGAAAATTCAGCCAAGGCATTCTGAGAATTCCTTTCAATGAAGAGACGGAAAGGATAATGAACATTTTACTTTTCGGGACAAAACACTTAACGTTCTTGCAAAGTACTTCCTGCTTATAAAATAATAGGAATAATAACAATAAGCAAAAGCAACACGACGCTCTGATACTATCAAAGTAAATTGTTTTGAAGTTTGAATTGATTACGGACATATTTTATTGGTCCTAGGATCGCATTAACTTTCTGAAAAGACTAATTTAGTAAAAAAAAAAACTGTTATCTTAAAATGCCATAAACAGAACTTAAACATCCCGAGTGTTTTTTTTTTTAATTCAAACAGAAAGTATGGATCTTAAGAACATCATTTACACATTGTTCAAACAAAACCAGGCATTCCGAGAAAATATTGGAAACTATAGATTTTAATTTGATCCAAGATAACATCATTACCAAACTTTTTCAATATTTTGTATCCATAAAATACGTGTGGTACGAATACAACAATATTACTGTATTTAAATGATTCGAAACGTGCCGGATGAGAGGACCACCGTTTACTTACTCTACTTGAAGCATGAATGCTGTTGATTAGTTTTACTTTACAGTGCTTTTCGTGTTACAATAAAATATGTTTCATTTAATTATCAACCGTTTCTTAAATATTGAGACCACGTAAGTTTACTAAATTACACTGCAAATACAATATATAAACATACAAGTAATATCATAATTATATTGTGATTTACTTCATTACCCGTCCAGGCTACCTGTGGAAGAAATCCGCTGCTTAACCCCATGAACCAAGCTTGGCCATAAACAGAACTTCAACATCCCGAGTGTTAATTTAAAAAAAAAATCAAGTAGAAAGTATGGACCTTAAGAAGAACATTTACACATTGTTCAAACAGAATATCCACAAGCTTTTTTAATAATCGCGAAAACTCTTTTACGTAAAGTGAATTAAATTGGATAAAATCACTTACACTTTTCATACCGCGCCTGTAGAAAGTATGTAAATTAATATCCCAGTTCCTTTTTACGCAGTTTTCGTTTTCGAGTTATAGATCATGATCTGAGAAACATGAGAGATATAAACTTGCCTTAAATTTATATTTTCTACGATTGTATGTGTGTGTGTTTTGTTTTGTTTTCTTTCTTTCTTTTCATATTCCCGTTCATGCTATTATGGTTACAACTCGAACTATCTATACCCGTGCTGGTAACTTTTTGGCACAGGTGCATCATTATATCAAAGCCTGTAACTTTTGATATATCTACTGTTGCAGATGTGGAATATAATCATTAGGGAAAGGCATTTAATGACCTTTAATAAAAAAGGATGGAATATGCAAAATAAAGAATGCATTATGACCTAAAAATTGTTAAAAAATGACACAATTTTTTTTAAAAAATGACCAATAAATTTTCCATGATTACTTATATTTAATTTTTTTTTAAATTAATGAATTGCTAAAAGCAATTTAACGGATGACAGTGCCTTATATACGAATTTACAATATAAAACACACTTATTTATTACTGTAAATCTCTACTACTTGGATACCCTTAGCGAGAAAAATTCTTTCTGAACTGACTCTAGCAAATATGTGTCATTTTAAAAGAAAGAACAAAAATTATAGCTACAAGACAAACTGCTGTGGTGTTCACAATAAACCTCAATTAAAATGGAACTATGAACACTTGGCGGAGATTCTCAAATAAAAACGATTTTCTGTTGTCTGAAAATACCGATTTGTACATGGAAAAGCTCCTCTCTACCTCCACTGAAACATAACAAAAAATTCCAAAAAAATACCTAAAAATACCGAAAATGACCCAAAAATGACTTATCTCTTGAAAATGACAAAAAATGCAAAATAAAGCAAAAATTCAAAAACAAATTGCCCATCTTTAATCAATTATTTCATGATAGACATTTATATATATTTGAGCTATCTTTTAACTTTCATATAAAAAAAATGCAAAACCATCAAACGCCTTGCCCTAATAACCATATTTGCTAGATTTCAATTCTACCGGTCTTTACTTCCTTTGTATTTCTTTATATTGACTTGCGATAATTCATCAGGCAGCTAAATATGATGCAAAACCGTTAACATTCAATGATGCGACTACCTGCTCATGCGCTCAAGTAATCGATGTATCAAAATATACTACTACCCTACTTTTTGAAGTTTGTAGGCCTATTCTCGTAACTTGTAAAAAATGTTCTAAATGATTATTCACTAAATTGCTCATCTTTTCAAACTCTTACTAGATTCTCCAATGATGCACTTGTTTTGAAATAACTATTGTGGGCTTATGGAGCCTCAAAACATTTATTTCTGGTGATTACTTGACATTAGATTTCCTACCTTGGCCTACATATGTTACTGTTAGAGAAAATATGTAAATTTAAAGCATTGACACCGTTGTAAGTTGCCTATAGCGACAATTAGCCTAACACCAGTATTGTAATATGAGAAAATCAGTTAGGCCTACATATTAGGTTAGTATTGCATATATTTCAATATCTTGGCATATTAAGCCCATCGCCAACTTTTAATGGATATAAATTTAGAATGAGAAAGGATGAAACAAATATTACCACAGTTATCATACCTACCACTAGAAAATCGTAGGCTATCATGGTTGTATTTTGTTCCAGGTTGCACCACACCCGGAAAGAAAAACAGAACGGGTAGCCTTTATCAGATAAGAATTGAAACTATTTCTTGAAATCACATTTCTCTATCAGAATCATGTTTTCCGGAATAACATGTTTGTTTTCCTCCCAAATTCTTACGGCATAGTTTTATGTATCTTTGTTTTTTCTCCTATACTTAGTCATAATCAAAACCATCGTTGTGGTCTCCTCCCTCATTCTCGTGGTTATCGACTTTTATCTCGATGTAAGTAATATGACAAAGGAACACATAACTAATCAAACCATGAAGTAACGAAACATAAGTTGAAAACAGAATGAAACTCATTTCCATGATTAGAGGAGAGAGTGTTACTAGTTAACACCTAGAAATAGCCTATTATATTAAAATATCCTCAGTAATCCATGTTGTCGCTGAAAATCATTTACGTCACATAAACAGTACCATGAGGCACAACAATTTGGTGATTTTGCGACATGTCCCACTGTTTATTGCACAGCACCATATGAAACCTAACAGTTTTCCGTGCCAACTGTCTACCAACTGAACTATCCAGAATTCTAGTCTCGGTGTCAGATGATTTTTCTTTCAAACAACATTTTACCATTGTTATTATTCCAAAGTTCATTCCATTTTCATTTTAAAGATATTCCGTAAAATGTGCTAAATTGTTATATACAGTATTCCGTGCCTTTTGGAATCAGATTCTAAAATTGAAATATAATTTTAGCGTACAAAAATTTAATTTATTTTAATTAAAAATAATCATTTATTTCTGTAGTCATCATAGGCGCCGACTATGGGGGGAAGGTACATTTTGCCCCAACTTTTAAGATTTAATTATATAAAACTTATGTACTGTATAACTACTAAAATTCCAATTCTTGCCCTCCCCCAACAATATTTTTAAGTCGGCGCTTCTGGTAGCCATTTGTCTCTCTTTTTCTATGCTATAACTCAGTCAATACGCATGATGAGGAATCAATCGAAAGATCAAATTTCACTTATTTTCATAATGCTTGCTTTAATAAATATTTTAGTTAAAAAGTTGAATAAAAAAATTATAGAAAATTGCTGCATTTATGTTACAATAATCACAACGTGTGGGAGCTGCTAAAACATCAGATGATAAAGTTCTATTGTCTAATTTGAAGAGGGGACATATTTGTGTTATACAGACGTACGGTATTAAAATATACGTAGAAAATTGTCGTAAGATAAGACGTCCGTCTTGTTGATAGCAATTTAGAAGGCACGGGGGTATCCCATGCATGTAACTCTATATGCCCATAATAAGATGTGGGCGAGAGCAGTTAACCTTTAACCCCCTGTGCTTTAAACCTATTATACATCCTCTGTTATTCATGCAAGAGTATTCTCATTTTCCACATTATTCTACAAGTACTTTTTCTTACTTGCTAAAATGTGATAGCAGAATCTTGATTCTTGATTTAATTATAGCCTACATCTTTATCAATCAAACTAAAATGCGATGCTCTCTTCAGAATAAAACTGTGATGTAGTCAACACTCATTCCATTGGGGTTTCAATAAAAGAATCGTCGACGTCTTTTGTTATCCAATTTGCTGTGACATCAACTGTCATATTAGATTACATTAATAAGTACTTGCTATAAAAATTACAACTTCTACAGAAATGATAATATTTAGAAGGAAAATTCCCCTGAGGCCGGGACCTTCGCCTTTGCATGCCTACGCTCTACCAACTGACTTAGCCAGAATTCGAGATATGAAGACAGATGGATTAGCCTTATGGTCGACCTCACTGACAGGCATTTATGCAGGGCCGTGGAAAGAAAGCAAGGGCCCCAGGGAAAAATCTTCCCGGGCCCCCGTCAAATATTAAATTCACTACCCAACTCGCCCTTTATAATGTATGCAACAAAAAGATTATGTAATGATATTACATAATTGTTAAGTGCCAGAATGGTACCGGTACTTTATGAGATTGTATGGTAGACAGGACTGTCTAACTGTCAGTCTGTCCGCGTGTCTGTAAGCGAGAAAACTCAAATACGCTTTATCGGATTTTCATAAAACTTGGTATACCATTTGTAACGCCCATGGGACGAAGCCTATTGATTTTGGACCAAATCGGTTAACTGATGCCGGGCAGGAAACGGAAAAATACATTAAAATGTTCTAATTAGGAACAATTTTATTTGTATGTACAAGTTTAATCTTTAGAAAATTATGATTTTAAATGCCGAACGTTAGTGAGGCCTACTGTTGAGTCCAAAAGGATTTGTGCTTCTACTTTTCAGAAATAGCTATTTTTCTTCAAGAATAATCCGTTTCAGATTAACTGATTAGTTCCGAGTCACCGTTATACGACAGGACAATGCAGATAAAATAAACACATAGAACATAAGTTAAGCTGTTTATTGATTTATAACCAATTTTATTTTAGAGTAAATTTAGAAAGTATAAAATAAAACCTGGTCGGCCGGGCCCCCTTCTGGGCCCCGGCTGCCCCTCCCTCTCGTCGGGCCTGCATTTACGTCATATATACATGATGAGATACACTAATTTAGTGATTTTGTTATCGGGTTTCCACTGTTTGTTTTACAACACCACATGAAATGTAGATATGTACTCAAGCTTCCACAGGTTATATTTTATTGTTTCTATTGACATTACATGATATTATTTAGGAGAGAAAATCTCGAACTCTGGATCTTCGACTTTCTATGCAACAAAAGGGGGCGGCAGTTGGGGGCGTTTCGTATTTAAGTATGAACATATATTTTAATGAACTCCTGCATGGCTTTATATATTATTATGCTTCTGCAGAGGATCTTCAGTTGGATAGGTAATGTGAGCTGACCTTTATCCTTAATCTAATGTGATGCCTGACATGTAACTTTAATTTCAAAACTGTACTTTAGACTATGATTCTATATCATCCCTCAGGTTTCAATATCTATTTGTTCTCAATCAGATGGAATTTTATCAGTACGAAAACGTATAATTCCTACTATTTATACGCATTAAATTTACTCTGACAGATCTTCATATCTATTAAATATTTATACAACAGATCAGCTACACAAACAGGTCACGAGGTCGATTCAACTGAACGATCATTGAATGCAGATATTTACACGGCTCGTAATAAGAGAACAAGGAATCAATTACTATCCATTTCCTTTTGCAGTCAAACTGGGCAACCTGCCATCTAATCAATTTAATATCAATAGTGGCGTATAAAGGTGACACCGAACTCTGGGTTTTACAACTGGATTGGTCCCTATACGGTATAGAAGAAGAAAGAAAGAAAAAAATACAAGAGAAAATGTTTGCAAGCTTGACTAATGAATCACTTGTAAGCTGGTATTTTATTAGGAAATTAAATGCTGCAGGTCTATGCTGTGACACTCACGCAATACTCTGATGAATACAATATTTCACCGATTAATTCATTTAACAGAAAATTCCAGACCATCAAGTAGGTAACATTACGGTACTGTATAATCTACAAGTGTCCTATTTCGTTCTAAAACAGAGGTTTAATACCTAAAATCTATTACAAACAGCCACAGATGCTTATTAGATTTAATTATTAAGTGCCAGTATGGTACTTTATGAGATTGTGTGTGGGGGACGAAAAATGTCTGTCCGTCTGTCTGTCCGTCCGTCCGTGTGTCTGTACGCGCCATAACTCAAATACGCTTTATCGGATTTTCATGAAACTTGGTATACGCATTTATAATCTCCATGGGAAGAACCCTATTGTTATTGAACCAAATCGGTTCACCGGTACCGGCGTCAAACCCAATTTAGTGTTTTATTTAAAAGCGCCATAACTCAAATACGCTTTATCGGATTTTCATGAAACTTGGTATACAGATTTATAATGTCCATGGAAAGACGCCTGTTGATATTGGACCAAATCGGTTGGCCGGTACCGGAATAATGACCAATTTAGTGCATTTTTATGGTATTATATAACAAAAGGCCCCATAACTCAAATATGCTTTATCGGATTTTCATGAAACTTGGTATACGTATTTATAACGTCCATGGCAAGATGCCTATTAATTTTGGACCTAATCGGTTGAACGGTACCAGAGTAACGACTAATTAAAGGTCACATTTTTTTTTAATTTTTGTCTAGCGGTATAATTTGACAGTTAACACTATTCCTTCACTTACGCTTATCAAACGACACCGTCAAACTGACCGAGTTGGCTAAATAGTAACGCCTTGGACTCGTATTCTGGAGGTCCCCGGATCAAATTCCGGAGTCGGCCGATTTTACATGGATTTTTTTATTTTTTTTATTTTTATGTGAGTGCGCGATTGTCAAGGTATCACAAATCTGTAGTTCTACTGACGCTGGTCGATTTTAATCTGATTAGAAAAACTTATTTTCTGCATATCATAATTGCAATTATAAGTGATTCAACAAAAACATACTGGCACTTTATTATATCAGTTGACCTGATTTTATTAAATTTACAATTATAGTTACGCACAATTTCTTCTTTTAGTTTCCTTTTACAAATTAATGAAGGTATAAGGTGGTTTCAACATTATATCATTATTCTATTCCACTTTCATTGATCCAAAATGAAATTCAATAACTTAGATGCTTATTACATGTAGCATCTATAGACCTAATAAACTTTAAAGGATTTACTTGTCAGCTTTTTTGAAAACTTATTAAATAAAAAAAATTCCGAGAAAATTATTACTACCTCTGGGACTTTCAGCTTTCATTTCAGTCTGCCTATTTGTCTGTCTGTCCGTCTATATAATTTAATGAACAATGGTAACTCATGGATGGTTACCTAATGGTAACCACCTAATGGTACCTTATGGTAATGGTTCATGGATGGATGAACAATCTATATCATTTAATGAACAAAAATCTTTATTTAGAGGCACTTTTCGAAATATGTGGTATAATAGAGACTTCTTAAGAAAGTGAAGTAACAAAAGTGCTAAGCAAAATAGTTCTTATAAGTTTTGAAGAATCTCTGGGGAATTAATACTTAACGACACATAAGCCTAATTACTTTGTAGTCTACATTCTTTAACAGGCCTAATTACGAGAATGTTGGAAGTATCTTTGTTTTAACAGCTTCCTGTTGCTTTCCTTGCTCTTCCAATTTCGGGGTAATTTCAAACTATTGTTACAAAGAAGCCGCACATACTATTCTAAGCCGGCCATTGGCAAACGTTGTGAAATGGGCAGTGTTTATTTAATTCTTTCACAGCAGAATTTATTTATAAGGGTGCATCAAGTATAACTACTAGTGGATCATAGGTTTGAAATGGACGAGGGAAATTTCAGTGGATTAGGTGGTTCTACAAATGATATTCCTAATGCTATAAAAGTCCTCATATTTTAGCATGCAGCATCAGTTTTTTCCGGTGATACGTCAGTAGCAGTGAAAAGGTTAATAAAACGTTTCAGATACTTTCAAATTAGTCACGATAAAAGTCCAGTATTTGACATTTAACTTTTATCTTTCTCATGTAGGCTAATCCTCATTAACACATTTTATTGATTTTTAACTTTATAAGGAAATAGTTGTTATAATTTAGCATTCAAATTTAAAATGACGATAGTATATATAAGCTGTGGTTATTACGTCAAGAGGCAATCTATTGAAGTGATTCTAAAGGACATTTATATTTTGGTTTATTCCATACTCTCTTAGACTTGGTTTTCGTTTCAGTCAGTATAAGTTCATTTTCTGCATTATTTAAAGAATCGTGTAAAGTAAAGATATTCCTAATATTTAAGATCTCAGAGTACATGTCTTGACTGCCTTCTACAGACCTGTACAGGTTCTGTCATTCATAATAATGAATGTTGTAACGAAACTTTAGATGAAGCCTTTATACATTTCACCTGAAGATGAGCAGGGACAAGTTTTTGGAGTTCAGTTCTGGGTCAAATATCAGTTCTATTTTCGTTTTCGTTCTATTTTCAACATAAAGAATGCTCCCTTTCCCAATTTCGCACTTATTGCCTGTAAAGTAATAAACACATTTTTAAAGACTGGATCAAGTCAGAGTCTTTTATGACATCTTGTTGGATTTGGAACCATAAAATAAAGTCAATGCTACAGGAAATTATAAGACAAGAAAAAAGACAGCGGGATTTTAAAGTGTACAAATGTAATGAAAATGGATCCTGATGTATTCAATGATCACTTCATTGATAATATTAACATGTGTTAAATTTATGACTAGTAACTAAGGTATGACCTTGAATATGTTAGATGGGCATCGTCGTGTTACCGAAATCACCTCTTTCTCTTGGTTCCTTGTTCGGACAATAACGTAATGAGAGTACCGTAATTCGAAATGAGTAGGCCTACCTAATTTGAAATTTACTGGTGTTATCGTGCAGTCTCTTGTAAACTACATATTTATAACTGTATCTTGGAGAGTATTTTACCCTGGTAGATTGAAAATTGGCCAGAGTGGTTCCGGTAAAAAAAAAAAAAAAAAAAAAAAAAAACTGGTGTTAACTCCCCTTCTATTTATACATTTATTTCTTTTGTACAAGACAAGCTGTTAGCAAAATATCAATCTTTTGCATACTTGAGTAAAAATCCGCTATGGACGTAATAGTATATTAATTGGTCTCATAAGAATTTTAAAACTCAAATAAACAGTTGTTTTTTTATATGAATCCATTGTATTCGATTGTATTGTATTGTGTGATTATAGTTTATTATTATGGTTCTTTTATATTTAATTTTCGACATTTAGGCCTATATTATATAAATCGACTGTTGTACTGTATTTTATATTTTACAACTATTTTAAACAAGGTTATAATCTTTCGTGCATTTGAATTTATTGCATGATAAAGCCAATTTCACCTTGGTGACAAAATGCTTCTAAAATTAATGATAATAACAAAAATTAATAATAATGAAAAATAATAATAAAAGCAGCAATAAATTATTTAACTAAACTTAAAATTGTAGCTAAATAATGTATAATTAAAAACCATGCAGGTAAAAGTTATATCATAACATATATCATTAGCTAGAACCCTCTTATTCGGCTTTCCCGTAATCAGCCATCCATTATACAATTTGCAAGCAATTTAATTGCAATTTAAAAACTAAACACCATTAAGCAATTTAGGTATCCTTGCAGTTGTCCTAATAGGATGTAAGGTAATTTTGGGTCGGAACTGAAGAATAAGTTTCAAAATTTCGGGGTGAAGTTAACGCAAGGTTTCTCTGTAAATATTTTTACGGAGACAGAGCAGACATGGCTCTGACAAATGGGAAGCTCGCCACCCCTTACTTACAGACCAAGTTTTGAAAGTTTAGCTCCAAAGGTTATTCACCAGATCGCGAGAAATTTCCATCGCAATAAAGGAAATGTAATCCTATCCGTTAACATAAGAATACTCTGTAAACGATGGGCGGTACAGTCACTTAACCTTTAATCTTGCGAAAAATTCTAGAACTTAAAAAGTAATTAACTTTCATGTTAAAATAAAATGTGCTATTGAACTCTTTAACAATATAATTACAAATTTAACCCAGAGTTTCACCAAATTTAACCCCTTCTACTAACAAGTCTCAGACATTTTTATGTTCGAATAGGCCTAGGTTAAATTGCCAAATGTAATTTACGATGTTCAAAGTAACATGTCAAAAGTGAGTTTCCGTGGGAAAAAAAAAAGTATCTCATTGTGTTAATTCTGTGGCTTGGTTATAAAAGGGTCAATGTAAATTTCCTGCAGAATATGCATTATTGAGCTCGGCTAGTCTTTATCTTTCGTATACTAAAAGTGCCAATTTCTGATGCTATTAATACACATAATACAGAAACCTCAGAGGCCAATGTAGGAAGTTCTCAACAAAAAATGTTACTTCTATAAAGGCTTCAAAGTCAGTTATCTCAAAAGCAAGATTTATGACATTGGCCCTTTTAGAACCAAGCCACAGAATTTGTATGCAACAGGTCACGTAAGTAGACCACGTGCTATTTAAGTGTAGGCGTATAAAATCCATTTTGAAATGAAAATGCTCTACCACGCTCTACCACGCAGGTAGGTCTAATCTATGTGGTTTGTCGCCAGCAACAGCAGTCGTGAAAAGTGGGGAATGGAGAAAGGAGGAAGGAATGAAAAACGAAAAGGGAAGAAACAAGGAAAGAAAGAAAAACAAAGAGCAAGAAAGAGAAAGAAAGGAAAGTAAAAAGAAGGAAGGAATGAAGAGAAACAAACAAATAAAAATAAGGCTAGAAAGAAAGGGAGAGGGAAAGGGATAAAATAATGAGGAAGGAAAGTTAAAGAGGTAAGAAGGCGCGGAAATACATAGACTATATATACAAACAGTGAACATGTGAAGAAACTTATAAGAAAATCTAATTACCAATGACAATAGACATAAAAGCAATTCATGTAATCGGGATTCGTAATATAGGCCTGCATTATCTACTCAATACCTATTCTAAAGTCAAGAATAAGTTAATTCCAATCCGTAGTGGCGGCGATGGGCTTGGCAACTTAGCGGGTTGGATGGCGCTCTTTTGGAGGCCTCAATATGTCTAATTTTAAAATCAGAGTAATTAATTTAATTAAAATGCGCATTATGCTTATGCCCATTATGAAAGGAAATACAATTCGCTCAATTGTAAAAATATAATTGAAGACCTCGGTGCAAGAAGGGGATAACTCCACTTTCGGACCTAAACCATTTTATAACGCTGTATAAAGGGAAGAAAAAAAGAGATAGAACGGTAGAACAAAGAGATTTCTCCTCTTATGCCAGCCTCTATAAGCTTTAGAATAGTTCAGAGGAAGAAAGCTGGAGATATCCCTAATTTTGTACCCAATATAGTTTTAATAACTTCCGCAAGAAGGCAGCACATACCTGTTGATGTAATGAACCCACATCAGTTGATAGCACATATAAATAAGATGTGTAAAGCTGAACTTGTGATTGATTGAGAATGAGTTTTCAAATTGCTTCTTATTAGTTAAATGAATGAGAAAACTGTGTTAATATTATTTTCAAAAGATTTCATATAATTAGAGGTGTGTATTTTTAATAAAATATGTCTTACAGTGTGTTTATGTATCACTTTTCGACTGACAGTTCCATTAAAGTATTTTTTGTAATATTTCGGTGCAAAAATGGGATAAGTATATTCTAAAATTTGCTATTACTTGAAAATAAATGCAATCAGTTTGTTGTTTTTGTGCCTATAAACTATTTACCACCAGTGGTCCGCGAAGTTGGTTCAGATGGTCCTCAGACATAATTAAAAAATAACATAAAGCAAGTGGAAAGTAAAATTTTTCACATATTTCGTTATAATGACCTATAATTAATACCCCAAATATTAAGAATATAGCCCTTCTTTTAAAAAATGGGATGTAAAATTAGGGATCCGTAATTTTTTTAGATATTTTAGAGGTCCTCGGGTTCAAAAAGGTTGAGAAACGCTGCTTTAGACCCATAATCAACCTGTATAAACGATATAATGAAAATATACCATGTCTAGATTTTTTTAATTAGTTTTTGTGCCTCCTGACAAATTTGAAAAATGTGAGTTACCCCTTCTTGCACCAAGTTCTTCAGCTATCACCGCAATCGAAAACAACAGTTTTTACTGTTAATAAGCCTGCCAAACAGAATTTGATCTCCAGGCGACGGCTCAGCCAAACCATATAGGCCTATCGTATTTATTGTGCTTTAGAATCCAAAATTTATGTTTAAAAGAGGTACAACTTATTAAGTTTTATTAAGGCATTAAGGCATTAGCCATATCTATAAAATAATGACAGTAAAAGTTCTAAGTGAATTATCTCATTCGTTTGTAAGTACCGTAGGTTTATTGGCTTATTCAATAGTAGTAATTGTTATATTACGTTAATAGTAAATATGTAGGTGTTTTCTATTAACGTTCTACAAATAAAAAAAGTTTTCTTGCTATCGCGTGATTAACATTGATTTAGGGGTCCCACTTTAAGGTGAACAAAAATGTTAAATTTCGGTACAAAAGTTGGGTTAATTTCGGCGTTATTTCGCATAAAAACATACAATTTTGGTTATTTTTTTCGCGTAAAAAAAAAAAACAAATAAATTTACGTCTCATGTAGCGCAAAATTTTACATAGGCTATTTCTACGAAAAATATATAATTCCCTTGGGTTTTATGCCTAACATAAAGTAGATTTTAACAATTTTTACCACTCGACTATTAACACTTGCCTGTAATGTAAAGAACCTCCTTGATCTAGTTATATCGAGGGTGCATTGCTTAGCACCAAAACACGGCTATTTTTTGTTGAAAATACAAAGAAAATGAACTGTCCTAAATTTAAACAGAAGTTTGTTGTAACAAAAATTAGTGTAAACTTACATGAACATCTCAATAAATCAGATTTTCCACACTTATATCACTCACAAACCCGAAGTGAATATTTGTTGTATTAATGTGACATAGCCATATTAGGACTATATTTCTGCTACTGTCTTCTACAAAACGCATTTCTAAAACTCGAAATTCTTCTTGAATAATAAAATTTAGTTAGAAAAGAAAAATTTAACACTAAAAACGAAAATTTCGCAAATACGCAACATTTCGTGTTATTTTTGTTACTGTTAAACGACAACATTTTGGCATAAGAAGCGTCTGAAACAAAAAGAATTCACTTTATTGATGGTAATAACAAAAATTTGTGAATGAGTCACTCACGAAAACTAGGTAGCCTATCTCTACTGCCAATACTTGACTTTTTTCACAGTTGGTATTATTTTTGATACGCAACTACTTTTTAAATTACTTATCTAACCCCTTAACCAACCATAATCATTGTAAAACCATTTTAAATACATCATATAATATCATGCGTGCTATAGTGGGAGCGGAAAAATAAATAATACAACTACATGAAGGATATCTATTGAACTGAAGGATCTATTACTATTCAGCGATCTATGGAAGACATATTTTCTTCAGTCGCAGCAGATCACTCGCTGATCTAGTTTTCGAGATATCAGTGTTCAAAGGTCAGTGCAAGTTCACCCACCCACAAACAGCAAATTAATTGATAATTTATGTGACTGTAGTTGCTATTTATTCAAGAATCATGTACAAAGGAAAAGTTGTGTCAAAATGAGGTCACAAAGTACGGTGCATCAGACCCCACTTTCTCTCTCAAGTAGGTAAAAGCCCCGGCTGAGTGACCTATAATTCAATATTATATCAACTATCATCACTACCTGATCAGATAGCATTTACATTAGCAGGATTTCCAAATCGGAAGTAAATGTAATATTATTTTCGCATGTGATATTGACATTCATATCGGCACATTCTTCAAAGATTGTGGCAGAAAACAAAGTAGAAACTTACTTCTTGCATTGCAACTACTAAAACCCTTGTAAGTTTGATCATAAGAGCTCCATGCACTGGTGGTAGCTACAGCAAGTTTCACTTTTCAAGTTTACTGATAGGCTATAGGCCATGATTAATGGCCTAATTAAAATAGCCTAGTCTTTGCTGGTGTCCCAACTATCTTGGAACCAATTGGCATCAGCCGACCAGACTGTAAGAGACCCGATGGATTGACATTGATCTCTTAGGTCAGGAATGTAGATAGCTTTTATGGGACACAACCTATGTCGACAAATTAGCTTTTTCGCATTTACTACGTGCCGGTACCAGTAAAATCCTGATCGGCTGCGATTTCTGCTGTTATCTCTGAAGTTAAAGAAGTGTTTCACATTGTTGATCAATATAATTTTTCCGTGGTATGCAGCAGTCAAAGAGTTAACTTCAGAAATTAGTAGTCTTATATATTAAGATAGGAATTGTTATTTTTACATATTATAAAATACTATTACATAAATAAATATTATAACATACCATGTGGTTTTTATTATTCTACAACTTTCTTTCGTACAGAAGATTCAGCCAATATGCTCTATAGCGATTTAAATTTCTCGCATCTTCATATGCACTTGACCATAGCGATTTATTTCTTATTGAATCATTCTTTGAAGACTTTAAATGTGTTTTAATGTCACCATTTTATTTTTCTAGTAAAATTTCGGGGTACTGTGCGTTCCATGTTCCTCCAAAATCAGATTTATCGCTCTCTTGCACTTTTCACAAACAACAAAAACCTACGCCTATATATATATTTTTTTAATCAAGAAATTTCAAACTCAAACGAATTACAAACAAATAACTGTATGCATTAATCCGTACTGACAGGGTTATGTTCACAGCCTTGTTTAAAAATTATATTTTATATTAAAAATATTAAATTGTTATCAGAAATAAGGACGAAGCTGGAGATAGGGAACACTGGCGTCAGAAATTCTCCGTACGAAGACATGGACCTGCCACTAGGCAGAATACTAAATAATAATAATATCAGAAATAGAAATAGCACACATCTCTAACAACTATCTATTGAGTCGAACATGCAAAATAAGCAATGAGACAGGAGGTATCCTACCGGTAGTATTATTGGAGATATATGTTTCGTCCCTGAGCGATTACATCTTACACCCCTTAAACAGCTGTGAAATTTCTAGGAATTCTACTCACGTTTTACCACCTTCACTGTGGAGGGACGGTACCTCAAGTAAAACTACAACAACAGTACTCATATCTTAAAGATAACTAGCGCAAACTTCATATGAATAAAGTTGTACGTACATTCAGTTCGGTTATACAACAGCACGCGTTCTAAACGTCACTGAAGGAAAACTATTTAAATGCTGATGAAATGCAGTCTGTCGAATGAAATATGTGAAGGTCTTTGCCAGATACTAGAGATGCAATAATAGCAAAACTGTTCACAGTTATCAATTGTCTCTTGCGACATCTTGAAGCTTAAATGGCCAGCAGGGGTTAACAGTAACCTGTACTTTCTACACCAACTTAATATCGAAAAATAATCAAATTTAAACAGAAACTAGAAACTGTTAATGGAATCTCTGTTCCACAGCTTAAAGGGTCAGTGTGTTTTAAACTATACATATACATATATTTATATATACACATACACACATATACGCATCAATAACCTTAATTTAATTCCATATTTTCCGTACAGGCCTACCGAATATAGCGGGCTTATTGCATAACAGCAGCTCCACCCGTAGCATGGCCTCGAATTAGGGAAATGGCCCTACGTCAGAAACACAGTAATATCCGTGTAATATACATAATGAGTTTCACAGAGGAAGAAAACAGTATTTAAAGTTATTACCTAGCAAAATGTTTTCTGTTCCGACCGACACCTTTAACGCACACAGTAAGTGTGGAACCTTACTGCAATAGCATAATTGTAAGTCATTGTCTAAACTAATCAATTTACAAACTCCCTCAACTATGAATAGATACGTCACATTATTCAAAATCCGTATTCTAAAAATTTAAATATTAGAGGCAGAACCTCGATTTTCCGGATTAACTGGGGCCGGAGGTGATCCGAACTACAAAAATCCGGATGATAGAAAAATAAGAGGAAAACTGCCATTTACAGTACATTTTTGAAACTTACCATATCGAATAGTCTAAGGCTGCCATACTACACATAATGAATATTGTAAACAGAATAGGCCTATACAAAAATAATTCACACAGTACTGTATTTGAGTAATTTGTTAATCACTTTAACACGAAATGTAAACAGGTTATTTTTTTAACATTTTTGATCCAGACTATCGACGAATCCGAACTAATGGGGCCAAGACTATCGAAGAATCCGAACTAACGGGGCCAAGACTATCGACGTATTTGAACTAAAGGGGCAAAGACTATCGACGAATCTGAACTAAAGGGGCCAAGACTATCGAAGAATCTGAACTAAAGGGGCCAAGACTATTGACGAATCCGAACTAAAGGGGCCAAAACAAGCGAAGTTCTACTGTGGTTCAAAATATTGGAAATGCGTATTTGTCTACGACGTCAGCATAAACTATCCATAAAAATATTTTTAATTGCAAAATCAAATACTTTCAAAATTCAGACGAATTACCAATGCACAATTGAATTAATGTCTCCCAAGTGTAATAAATTGTGAATTTTCTTATTAACAGGAACCCGAAGTTTATAACCGAATAATATTACACAACAAATGCAAGCATTATAAGACATAAAAAAATCTCGGCTTTTTACATATGTGGGTTTAATATTTATTCAAAGTGAAATTTTGATCCACAACTCAAAAACACTTAGGTCTCAGTATTACACTGTATCAATGAAATATGTCAATTATGGAGCACTCGATCTGGAAGAGATAATTCATTGAACAGATAATGAAAGAAATGTTACTCAGCAATCACATGCCACAACATTTCAGCAGCAGGTAATACATAGGCTTACACATATTCTGAAGTTTATAAATCTGATCTATTTTCTCTCGGCCTAGCGTGAATAACTAAGGTCAACATTAAAAGATTGTAATGCGACATATTTTGATGTAAATATTAAAAATAATAATAATAATAATAATTTCTGGGAAACAGATTCGCAATAAAAAAAATACAAATAATCTACAGCTCAATGAAATTAAGCGATCAAATTATGAAACAAGCCTAAAAGCGGCTGAAACGTACGCACAAATTGATAAGGGCTAGGTTGTACTGTTTATATAGGCCTAATGGTTAGGGCTACAATTATATATGCAGAATATCACTAGAATAAGGAGTAAAATATGTGCTATTTTTAATAATATTATAGGAAAACAAGAAATGGAAATTATCTAACTAAGGCACAACAAATTTAGTTACGTCCAGAATAAAAAAGTATAGTTGCAAAACCTCTTAGTTTACTAGTACAATGTGTGGAATCAAAGAAAATATGGTCAACTGAACTAATGAACTAGATTTAAATGAAGCCAACAAACATTTATGTTTTAACACAGTATATCATTCTTTCTAATTCTTTTAGGGAAGCTCAAATATTTAAAACCATAAAATGGGGATAAAATATAGTAATATTTAAAAATAAAAAGTTACTAAATTTGCAAAAAATATATATGCTGATATACTATATAAATCGTGGAGAATAAAACTTATATTAAGTAATTCCAAATGCAAATATTCGTAAAGAAATTATAAAATACTGGTGGTATTTGACAGAACATGAAACACAATTTCTCAAGAAACTTATCCCAATTGTAACAAATACTATAAATTTAAAGGGGGGGACACAATCTCTCATACACCTGCTATTTCCAGACTGGATTTCAAGTGAAATTGTAATATGTCAGAAGTGGTGAAGCATGACACAATACAGTGGAACACGAGGCGTGATCACTTGAGAAATAATGATGTAAGAATACTTACAGGAACTTATTATCTCTGATGTGCTCCATGTCGTGGAATCTGACACGGCGTGCATCTTGCTGTAGACTCATCCCACACCAGCACGGAGTGATGTTCAGCAACGTGAATTACAAGACGGGGAGCAGAGTCCGTAGCATTCTCGCACTGGATTCCTGGTGACGAAATGAAATGATTATCTGTTAGACTTGAGCGATTGCCGGCCGCAGTCAATTGAAATGATAAGCGCACTAGAGGAGGAGCAATCGCTCCCAGTGGGTGAAGGTTAGGAATTTCCAAGCCCACTGTTTACATCCATTCCACGAACAGTGAGAATCTCCAGTGTGGGGGTGGAAGAAGTAGTGGTGGTAATAGTGGTAGTGGGGATGATGATGATAATGACGGCGACAACGATATGATGATGATGATCTTCGGGAAATTGCAGAAGCGTTAACACGTGCGTCTCTCATTGGAAGGTCTCGGCTAGATTTCCGATGTCTTCATCTAGCCCAGCGTTTCTCAACCTTTTTGAACCCGAGGACCTCTAAAATGTCTAAAAAATTTTACGGACCCCTAATTTGGATCCCATTTTTAAAAGGAGGCCTATATTCTTAATATTTGGGGTATTAATTAATTATAGGTCATTATAACGAAATATGTGAAAAAATTTTACTTCTTTACCTACCAGTTGCGTTATGATATTTTTAAATTATGTCTGCGGACCATCTTCACCATCTTCGCGGACCATAGGTTGAGAAACGCTTATCTAGCCTATTTCCTCGATCTATTAAAGCAAATGCTGGGTTGGATCACTAATCCTATCCTCCATTTCGCTGTGTGTGTGTTTCTTTTATTTTTTATTTAGGCGGCCTTAGGCCAATTTTTCTGAATTTTCTGGTTTGCTGTTTTGTTTTCCTTGTTTTTCATTTTTCCTTATTACACACAAACACCCAGGCGAAACTCGAACCCACAGCCTCCTTCACCACGGCGAAGGAGACCGGCGGCACTTTGGCGTGCAAGCTCTGACATGCGTTCCTGGTTGCTACTACCTGGACACATCTATGATTCTAGAGACAGCGACACAAAGTTGAAAGGAGGTGGACAGAGAAGAACAAGGATAGTTTCTTTAGGCCAATTGTATCATTTTAGGATATATGAGAAGTAGTACCCTGCAGTGTGAACATATATCAAGGTCATCCACAAACCAGACTTCATCTGGCTATCACTGGCCATTATTGCCGAGTGCTTTCCAAGCGGACCGACCGCGAAACTGACCTGCTCCGCCAAGCAGAGTCAGATTTCAGACAAAGAGTTCAGGTCCCATGAGGAAGGTCAGTGTGAGAGTCGTATGTATTTCCCGAAAGCATATGGTAGTCAGTCAGATGACATTTTTTAGATCAAATGAGAACACTACATGAAATACAGAAAATAAGGGAGAGCAGGAGAGTGAAACGGTTTGTTAAACCCAAAAAATCACAGCTTTATGTACCACAAACACGGCTTTAGATAATGGAGATAAGAGCTTAGTTCAAAGGTCACAATAAACTGGATATAGAAAATATAGACACTTTAGATGCCGAAATAATAAGAGAAGCGAGAAAATAGACTAGGAAATTAAAATAAGGTCATGCTTTCGAAATAGATGGTTGTAATGGAGAATGCTGGAAAGAAAAGTTTTGTAAAAAAAACAGTGAATGTACAGATTTTGGTAAGGATATTTAATACAATTTTGGAATGGTACCCAAAACATGGAAAACGGCCATTATATATCCGATTCATAAAGATAAGGGTAGCGTTGACTACGAAAATATCATGGAATCGCATAAAATCTATTTTGGTATTCTAGCTGAACATATTACTACATGGATAGACAGATATACAATTCTTTAAGATTTTCAGAAAGGCTTCAGAAAAACTGCAGGGCAACTCACGATATTTACATATTAACTAAGTGGATAAATAGGATTTATAGTGCACTCATAAATCTAAAAAAGGCTTTTGATAAGAGTAAATAGATTAACTGTGCTATAAATTAGCTAAGAAAGGATGACTGAAATACAAACAGAACTTTGAGTGAAGTGTACAGTAACACAGGCTTGTGTAAGGTTTAATATAAGTAAATATTTTAAGTTATTTAAGTTATTCCTCAGGTTCGCGAGCGACCCCTGGTGACCCCATAAGGGGATATTCTCAGCGTCCTCATCTCCATTCTCGCCTCAAACACAAATTAAACACGAATTGCACGCTTGTTATCCTAATCGGACAATTTTTATTTTGCCTCTAGAGTCATATTTTTTCATCTTTGTGATCTTGGTCATATTTTAGCCATATTTGTAATTTAATGTTATATTTCAGCTAATATAAGTAGAGTGACGAAAATATTTAATGAATGGGAGTTAGACATGGCTGTTCACTTAGTACCCACTATTCACTTATTTATATACAGTATACATATACTGCTGATTGAGGTTTTAAATTTGTTAATTGTGGGTATTATTTTGTTGATTTTTGTAATAGTAGGTGTGGCTTTTTTGACATTGCTGGAGAGTAGGGTTTTAGGATAATTACATTCATTTCCGTAAGGGACCAAATAAAGTTGGTTTTCTTGGTATTCTTCAGCCTTTTAGTGAAGCTATCATATTATTTACTAACACATGACCAGTAATAAGTAAAATAATAAAGCATCAGGAATACTAGGGCCTATATGCTGATGATATGACGTGTAGTGCGATAACAGTTGTTGGACTCCAAAAATCATTAAAATTCTATTGAAGAATGTTGCAATGAATGACAGTTGACTGTGAATGGAAAACTAAGATGCTCGTGTTTACAAACGATAATAAGCTAAGAATAACAACAATGAATGGTATCTAAATGAAACGGCGTTGGAATGTGTGAATGAAATAAATTAAATTACTTGGGTACACTGCCTTCTAGACTGTATTACTCGTGTAATTCTCGAGACGGCGGTGCTTGGGTATAATATTCAATTAAAAAGGAAAATGGAGCAAACATGTATAAAAGCAATCTGAAAGTAAGCAAACAATGTTAGCATTGTCAGCAATAAGCATTTTATAAACTTCCTTTATTAAAAGGATTCCAAAATGTCAAAGCATACTTATTAAAGAATTTTCGAGACACGACTTCAGTAGACAGATAAAAGCAAAATAAGGTGAACATAAAACTCAAACTGATATTAGCTTCACCCTAATCACATAAGCTACACAGTCATTCAGTACTGTTGCTATATAAACAAAAATTCAAAGGGAAGCCTGAAATTGTGTGTTCTTTTTTTAAAGGGAACCCTGAAATTGTGTGTTATTTTAAAGGGAACCCTGGAATTGTGTTTTTATTTTTTGAAAGTTTTTGTTCATTATTTTTATTTATGTAGGCCTTTATAATGTTCAGTTAATACATAATATAATATTATACTACACTGAAAGATGTAGAAAATGAAAATATATAAAAAAAATCATTACTAAAAAACAAAAGTACCGTATTTTTCGGACTATAAGACGCTCCGGACCATAAGACGCACGTTGGTTTTAGGACGAAAACATGTTTTAAGAACGAAGGATGATATAGTTCCCCTTGTCCCAACCATCAATGTTTTTCAGATGGCATTTCTCCTTATAATAGGGAAGAAATGGATTTATGCAATCTGTTTTTCCAGATGTACTTTTGCTGTTCTCTGGCATCAGCCTCAAACCTAATGGTGGAGTTCAGGATATAGGCTGCATTAGTTGATGAGCCAAATGCTGTTGGCCACTCACTGAACCTTTTTGTGTACGATATACCCAAACTCTCTCAGAGCCTCAGCCAGAATGGAACGGACAGTATGGTGGCGAACGTTGCGAACCAAATATGCAAATAAAGCTCTATATAATTTTTTCAGCTCCTTGGTTCAGACCAGTATGTTTTATGAGTTTGAGATCTGGGGACTCTATAAAAACTGCTAGGAGCAAGTAGATAACATATATTAGACAAATATTGTAAACGAATTTTAGCACTTCTCAGTTCGGTGCCAAAGAAAAAAGCAATGTTGGAACTTGGTAGATATAGCAGTAGAGGAGAAGTTATAAGAATAATAGCTCAGAATTCTACAACTGGAGAAAGATGAATTGTTTAAGATTTTTATAGATTTATGGAAACTAACTTAAAGTAAACTGAGCTTCTAATTTACATCACGAACTAGAGAAAGTTGAGTAATGAATGACAATGATCATGGTGAAAATGACAGCATCCTGTACAAGAGTGACTTTTGCAGAACCTAAAGGTAGGCTATGTAATACTGAATTACAGTAAATTGTAATTCTGTGAAATATGAATTTAATTAGCATTTGCACTTAAAGTTAAGTCATCGTTCTTATATAACCATCCTTTCCCTCAGGAAAGTATCACAGAAACGTAACTGGGAATGCACGTTCACAACGGGGTCCATCCGCTCACTGCCGCAACAGCGAATCACCTACGCAATAGGCAACACAGCAAACACAAATTAATAATATTGAGGCCGGCTATGAAGAATATTCATTCATCAGTGTCCAATAAAATTAGCAATGAACTTTCTTCACTGTTTCCTGTCCCTAGCTCTTTCTATCCAAGTTTTTCTTATCCCAATCTCTTTACGATTAATCTCAATATTGCTCCCGTCTGCATCTAGTATTTCTACTGTCTTCTCCTAAAGGGCTTTCCTATTAAAACCCCCACTTATTGTGGTACAAGGTATGCATATCTGTCTGTATAATTTATTAAGATTGGCGATCGTATAAAGTCAATCTCGTCATGATTTAATATACTATAATGCTTTTAACTTCAATAAAATTAGCTCTGGTGAAAATCTGGATGGAAACCCTATTTGCTGAACGTTTCTGTTCAGTGAAGCATATGGCAGATTTACACTCCTTTCACACCTTAAATAACATTAAACTTATGAGCCTGTCGCATAATCCTTACACTTATGTAAGTTTTTTCTTTAACTTAAAGAGATAAATCATCACTTTCTAGCGTCCCTTATACCTGTAAAAATGAGTTATGTAGGCATAGTATGAGGGGGAGTCCGAAAATAAGTTACCTCTGGCTACTGTGTACAAAGGTGTGAATGAAAGACAAAAAATATGAGACATTAAAGATAAGACGTACCTTTATTTTTCCACATAATTAACCCGTACATTGAGACATTTGTCATACCGCTTTAGACGCTTCAAAAAGCCCTCCAGGAAAAAATTAGGGCTCTGCATACGGAAGAAGCGTCGAATGGCTTGTGTTCCTCGTCATCGCCAATCCGAAAGAAGTTCAAAACAACGCCCTCTGCAGGTAAAGTGCACCCAAGGGGTCTTGTTGCTAGACTTTTTGGAGTATGGAACTATCACTGCTACGCGGTTCTGTCACACCCTGTCGAAATTGAAGGAGGCGATTCGGAAAAAGCGGCCTGGCCTTCTCCAATCTGGCTTTTTGTTGTTGGATGACAATGCGAGACCTCTGTACAGTCACCAGGGGAAACTTATTTTCGGACTCCTCATCGTATTTATTAAGGTAATATTACAAATGTTCTTGAAAGATTGTTCTTCATTCATTTTTTACTGATATGGTTTTCAATTATTATTACTTTTCCTTATCAATGAAAGTGCCCTCTAAACTTCAGCAGTAATCAACACCAAACATGAGATCATCTCTTTCTCTGGATTCCAGAAGAACGCGAACTCCTGGTGAAACGGTTCATAGTCCGATTAATTTATTACGGTCCAGGGACTGAGACAAATAAAAAAGAAAGAATGCAGCGTCAGAGAAATTAGAATACTACTTTATGAGAAATTCGATAGAAACCAAGACCACTAATTATTCTCAGTTTAAAGTACAATTAACAGCAAACTATACCCTTTATACCGACTTCATTAAGGTAAACCTTTCATAGTAGCCTATGCCTATAAGATTTTAGCAAAATTAGTGTTAAAGATGCGCAAGGAGAAAAACCAGATATCACCACGCTGGAGCCAAATCAATGTATTGTCAAGGCCTCATAACTCTACTCAGATAGGCCTTTATGGATTTTGCTACTTATTTTGTACAACCAAGGATTATGTGACAGGGGGCTAGATTGTTTGCCAGGATGTTTCATCCCGAAAACCAATAGGAATCTGATGCCGCTCGTAAGTTCAAAAGCCGATACGCAATCAACCGACCCACCCAGATTCTCATTTCACTTTCTTGAAAACTTAATTCATGGAAATGTATTAGGCTATATATAGCATACGGTGTCGTAAACAACACAATGATTAGAACTAGAGTTAAGTGTCTATATAATAAGATTATATATATAAATTATATATTACTAATACTATAATAATAATAATTATATATAATGCTATGTATATAATAAGAAGAAGTGTTTGTCTGGGATGCCCAGCCAAATATATGCCACGCAGAGATCTGAATTTTGTAACAGATGGACTGAAGGGTGGTCGAATGCACCTGGAAGCCGGATTTTTAATTTTCGCTTTCGTTCGCGAGTTATGAGTGAAAAACTGGCAGAAAACGTGATTTTTTGCGCTATTAAGTTACATTTCAATTGTCAAATCAATTGCACGTAGCTTTGCTTTCTTTTGGTCATAACTTGAAAATAAGAGCTTCGTGATTTTTTCAACATAACGCATGGAATTATCGATCTCTTTGATTTTGTAAGCCCACCCTGGTAGATTCTTTTGTTTATAATGTCAAGGCACGCAGACATCTGACATTTTCAACACAGACGGAAGAAAGATAACGAATGTAGGCCAAAATGGGCAAACATTGATCCATTTGGACGAAACTCACTTTGCACGAGTTTTCTGGGCCAGGGTACTCGAATTTGAGGTTGTTTTTCCCAGGCGGCGCTTTCTAATAGTGGAATGCACTCCAAAGCCGGATTTTTAGCAGTTTCATTATAATTATTAATTTTTTAGTTATGAGTGATTCGCGTGTAAGTGCTAATAAATATGTTTTAATTATTTTGCTCTTAAATGTTAATTTTTGAATTAACTATCGCGGCTGAAGCCGTGGGCACTTGCTAAAAAGTTAATAAAATAAGAGGAAACGACTGTGTTCGATCTCCAGCCAAATATATGGCACACAGAGATCTTATATTCATAACAAAGATGAACTGAAGTGTAACCGAATGCACCTTGAAGCCGAATTTTTAAGTCTCGCTTTCGTTCGCGAGTTAAGAGCGAAAAACTGGCAGAAAACGTGATTGTTTCCGCTATGGAAGTAGCCTACCAGTTTTGGCTAAAATATTTCAATTGTAAAATGAATTGCAGATTGCCTTGCACTACTGTCATAACAACAGGGAAAGAACAGCATAGATGAAATATATTTTTTTTTTCAATTTAAACATCAATTTGTATATCGTTTCGACTTTTTTAGCCCACGGTTCGCAAAGATATGTTTTTTGTTTTTTTCTTTACATAGATGTAGGCTGTGGGATGAGTGTAGGCCTAAATGGGAAAACACTGATCGATTTGGACGAAATTCACTATACGGGATTTTTAGGGGGCCAGGGAACTCGAATCTGAGGTCTTTTTTTCTCTCGGGCGTCGCTTTCTAATCGTAAATTGCATCTCGAAGCCAGATTTTTAGCTTTTGCGTTATTGTTTTAATGGTTTTTATTGAATTAGTGTAGCCTAAGTGTTGATAAATACGACGATTCAATTATTTTATGTTAAATAAATGATTTATAAACATCTAGCGATTGAATTAATGAAGACGGGCACCTGTTAGTGGGCAATAAATTGACAATCTCGTGAAAAATTCATGCTATAGGCCTACTTCGTTTATTAATTAATTAATTTAATTTTAATAACTTGGGAATTTCGCTGGACGGACTGCTATCTACAGATGAGATATCCAGATAAAATGAGCCTAACCCATCTCTCTGAATGAAGTGGAAGTTTCACAGCTATTTGCATAGCGGGAGGCGGAAAATGATTGCGGGAGAGCTTGTTTACAGCGGGTAATGTGACAGCCGGAGAAACTGCGAAGCTATAAAACCAGGAAACGAAGAGTGTAGTTAAAACCTAATAACCATAATACGTCATCAAAGTTGATTTAATGTTACTACAGCACCTTTTCTTGCGTTTATTATCCTATCATCTCCACTGACTTTATGGGTACGTTATTTGTATTTAAAATGAGCTCATGGAGTTTTACATAATGTAGACTTTTATGAGTTACGTATTACAGCCGTAACTTAAACGCATACGTAAGCTAAACTAACTTGCATACATGGCATAAGTTAAAGTAAAGTAGGCCCTAATATATCAGAGAGAAGATACAATGAATAAGCAGTAATACAAATAAAATACTTCTTATTCTTATATATACTTTTGTAATTAAAGAAAATGAAGCAGTTGTCTTCTATCTTGATATGACACGTTAGATTCCATACACGGCATAAGTTTAATTTTCGTAGGCAAATCTGATTTCGAAAATTTATAATTAATACGCACAGAAACGGATCATAAGACTTTTATATCCCATCTGATCGTTATAGTTGCTTACACCGCCGCTAGAGGACAGACTTGAACAGCTAACTTGAGACTGGGATTCGAGCTTGCTTCAGAAAACTTCAAAGAAATATCGTACAGGAACTTCGAAAGCTTCTAAAGGTGCTTACACATTCTTCGAAATGCTTTTATTACAGTCGTAATAAAGAAAAGGCAAAAACTGTGTCCTTCATGACTGAATATAAAATGTTATTTTTATGTAGGTCTATCAATATATTTTATGGCAGAAACTAAAAGTTCCCTACTTTGACTTTATTATCCCAATTTATTTTTCACAAAAAATGTATACTTCCGTAATTTCATCACTATATCTTATCTTTCAAATATTAAAATATGAACCAATCATTACTGGATGCACTTTTCCTACTATTCTCCTTTTAGGTTTATATCATGAATGAAATAAAGAATCTTAGGAATAAGCAGATTCAAGGAGAGGGAACTGTCAAATCACACTGACTAAAATGGTGTTGCTAGAAGCCAACGAGAGATGCAGTCTATTGTTAACTTTCTACTTATTACTACTAAGGGATGATGAAACATAATTAATTAATTAATTATAGCGAGTATATGCTCTGTTGCTGACAATGGTTCTGCATGCCTGGGATCAATCCCTGATACCAACTCGGATTTTTATTAGGAAGGGAGGTTTGATATGGGGCACTCCATCTATTGAGGGCAAATGAACTTGGATCAAGAAAATCTTCACTAACAGCTATAGTCGACAACCTAACATAATTATGCCTCCCAATTCTCAAGCCACTGATGGCAGGAAACAGAGGTAGATGATGTAGTGGTAACATGGAAGCCACTGCCTGTCTATGGAATATAACACCACGAAATTCAGTGTAGTGTATTTCCAACTGGCCCTGGAAGGCTTGTGGGCCGTCCACGTTTCCAGACAATTAAGAAGATGATGCATTGGAAATCACTTAGCACAATATTGCAATGGGAATAAACATGACAAATTTTGATAAGATGTTCTAATTTAAGCACAAGCGACCCATGCTCAAGACTTTCATTGCAAGGAAGCTATCACCATAATTTGGATATTAATCACAAAAGCACGCCCCCAAAGATGACATTTACTGTGTACCTGTGAATTAATGTTTTATAGACATACACCAAGCTAACTCGCATACGAGACTCAAGTAGTGACTGTCAATGCAATAAAATTTTTCTGATATATTTACACATAACCACACGAATGTTCAGTTAAGAGTGATATGTTTCACTTCCAGTTGCCTGCTAGTAGGTAAACCTTCAAGAAAGCTACACTTCATAACGCAGATGCTTTTTCACTAAGGTTGAAAATTTTATTACTTCATACTTAAGAATGGAGAATTTGTTTTGAACGTGAACTATAATATCACTTAAATTTATATGAAATGCCTTTAGAACACTTTCTTCAAATTGTATGTTTAAATACTTGAATGAGTATTTCTTCTGACCCACGATCTCAAATTGATAATTAATTCTGAAAATGTTTTATATCCTGTAAACCTTTCTGATGATAAACTAATAGAGTAGTTGGATACCTGTCAGTTTTAAGTTTTACACTGAAGTTTACAAAGCATTTGGATGGAGAATGAGAATGTATTCTTTTAGATCTTGAAATTCTATGTCAAGTTTTCAGCATTATTAGAATAGGCCTAAATGTTTTAAGATCACCTGAATTAAAAATACAGCTTTCAAAAACACACATGTGTGTTAATATTGTAGCTCTGAAATGAAAAATTGTAAAATGAAATTTGTTATTTTGGGTAAATTTCATCGGATTATGTGACATGAAGCATGGCGTCGACTTTCTCTTACATTTCCTACCACTTAACAAAAAGAAAAATTATTTTTCTCGATAAAAGATTTAATTGATTTAAATTTTTTTGCATAAACCGCATACAGCAAGAGTCAAAACATTTGGTCTATTTGAAAAACAAAATTCACGAAAATTATCAATGTTATCAGCTATTCATTTCATCAATAGACTCAGGTTTTAAATCTTCCCTCAGCTATGAATCTGTCATACACAACTGAATACGCTTTCCCGTAATGTGAACACTGATGCTATTACGGAAAATAAAGGATAGAGAAAATCATGGGAGTTTTTCACAACAGTTTTTACCTAAAGATTATAAATTAAAAATATATTTTGTCAAAATGTTGCACATGAACTGATAAGAACACATAAAAGTGAAATTTAAAATTATCTTATTTGGTTCTGGAAAATTACACTAAAAATTCTCTTGATCTTGTTAAAAATTGAAATAAACGTTTCCCTTCATCACTTCCTCAAGAAAATTGGAACTAAAATTTCTCTTAATTGCTTCCTTATAAAAATTGAAATTAAAAATTATTTTGATGGTTCCTCTTCACAATTGAAATTCAAATTTATATAAATTGATCCCTCAATATGCAAGAATACAGTTACAATTAAGACCTTTAAATTAGGGCTGAAAATCGATTAAAATTTCTAATCAAGTTAACGCTTGACTTTAATCGATTAATCGACTGATTAATCGACAAACAGGTCGGTATTTTACACGGAACCAAAGTGTACATTAAATATTGTTTTACACGTTTAATAACTACTACACTACAGATAATCAGGAGAAATCCTGAATAAATGAATACCATTATTAGTTAATTACTGAAAAAATATATACAAACTTACATTTCCGGTTACTTTTTCAGCCAAGACTTGAGACATACGAGTTTCTTGACATTTGAGTGTTCAAGAGATAATCTTAGTTTGTTCACAACAATACCGGCAGCACTAGAAACTCTCTCACTCGGCACCGAGAAAGGAGTTTGGTCATTTGACCCATTTCTCTAAAAACATTTTTCAGAATTCGACTAAACCGATTAATCGGAAAATGTAATTGATCGACGATTAAATGTTTGATCGATTAATCGGTACAGCCCTACTTTAAATGAATATGGAAATTTACATTTACCGGTACTTTCACTTCCCCCTCTTTATCAATTCGGTTAACCTCTTTTCACTCCTATATAAGTCACCAAGATTTCATTTCAGCTACTGTGAATCCCCAGGGAGACATACAACTGTTAGAATGTAATGTTATTATGAAGTCCATAAACTATTCAATTTAATATGGAGTTTTATTATTTAACTACAGCTGTTCAAATGATCCATGTATTTTTAAATTGAATTACAGTTTTTAAATACTAAATTATTTTAAAAGTGACAATAAATGTGTACAACTTTTTCTATCAGAATTATGAGGGATAAGAAATTTAAATTTGAAACAGATTTTGCAGCCATTTACTCTTGATTTTTACTATTGAGCTTGATGATATTAACAGCGTGAAAAAACATGAGGTTTTCGTCTCTAAATTTAATATAAAAAAAATTCACTACTCATGTTTGCAGCTAATGGAATAAAAGATCCCACAAAAACCCAATTCTACAAGCACTAATAATCATCTAATATAGTATATTTGAGCTGGTGTTTCCTTGTAGACCGTATTCAATTGTGAAATTATTTGAAGATGACCTTGCTTGGTTGCCATAGGAAACTGGGTAAGAAGAGCATTGCTAAAAAAATATAACAGTCATGATCAAAAAGCCAAGTAGGATGCTGAAAGAGAGAGAAAAGAAGAAGTGGTGTTGCAAATAAAGTTAATAAAAGTAAGAACAAAAATGTGGGTGACGTAAGAACATAAACTCGCACAAATTAAAAGAAACATACAAACAGGGCGCCCCACATAATAAGAAGACTTCCTCTAAAATTAATTACCACAAAATTACTTCATAAAAGAAATCACTAAATTAATGTTTCATCTTTTTTACAGGAACTTCCGAGGTTCAGTAATGACATTAAGCAAAGAGGAACATATTCAAACGATCCTCCTGCTTGCCAACAACCATACCCATAGAGGTTGCCCATTGATTAAATTTTATGCAACGGAAATGAGTGCCAAGTACACAGAAAGTACCTGTGGCAAACAATCCATGCAGTGGATGAGAAGGGCAGCATTAGATAGATGATCCTGAACAGCAATAAGAATTTTACTCAAGATCTGTGCAACAATTCTACTCTAGTTGCTGATATTAGAATCTGATCTCTCTGGATCACTCAGCAAAGCAGTAACTTATACTAGAACATGATCTGCTCGTTGACCTCTTTGGTGCCCTTGCTGACTTCTATGTTCATTCAGCAAAGCAGTACACTAGAATTCTGATCTGCCGACCTCTTTGGCTGATTATTCTTTATGTTTTATGTACAAGCCCTACCATTTTTTATTTTTATGGAAAACATTTGACAAAAAAGTGAGACCTATACACAAGTAAATACAATATGTCCAATAATTCTAGAACATGCCTTCTAATAAAATCTGTGCCCAAATTCTACAACGCACAGATATTGTTACATGTGGGGTACTGAGAGAATTATTACAACTACCCAGAGAGGGCTTTGGTTTACAGAGTGTGACATGAAAAAAGCATTTACACCAAATAAATGCATACAACATATTATTAACAATAAATATTCTGTTTCTATCTTCTACACAATTCAGGCAATTTCCATCTAGCATGAGATGCTAACAAAGTTCCAGAAAGCATTATCATTTTAGATAAGTATAGCTTTAAAATACATGGAAGGTACACTGGGAACTGGCAGCAAGAACCTACATAAAGGATGTGATTCTACTTAAACCCCCCAGTTAACAAATGGCTCTATGAATACAATAAGTCACTGTTGTGTTGAGTACCAGACAGATCCCAGGGCAATAATCTTGGTCCTTAAAGCCTCATACTCTTACATATGTTATTGGATTTTGTCCACACAGTGAACTTTTACACAACTAGCACCTTCGAACAGTAAGATGAATATTGCTCAATGTCTTGTGAGATATGGGCCACAGCATATACAAAGAATTCCATGGTCTTTCAACAGAAGAAACCAACCACTGAATGGATACTATTGTTTTCAGGCACAAACATTCAAACATTTCTAAGGATTCATCATTGACCCCACACTGAGGACCAGGAAAACCAACCAGAGAAACTGGTCGACAAAGAACAGCTATTTAATGAGTCACTACTGACTTCTATAAAGATAAATATCAACTAAAGTCCACCAAGAACAGACAGGAGCATTATGGCTATTCCTCATCTCCTGACGACTTCCACAGAAAGTTTGAATAATAATAATAATAATAATAATAATAATAATAATTAATTAATTAATTTTTAAAAAGTAGCGAGTTCTGCTTTAATATCCATTATCATTGATTAAATAATATACATTTTTTATACTAGCAAACAATCTTGTACCCATGAGAATTTTTTCTAATGGTGTTGCTTTTGTTATTCAGTGATAAAAGTTGTATATTGGCTCGAACTGACAACCTCAAGAGGGTGGTGGAAAAGATCAAAGGGTGAAAGAGCCATTGCCATTAGGAAGTAATGAACAAGTATGGCGAGTCAAATTCAATTCCACAAAATTTAGCAATAAGTTACAGCACAGATTTAATAGCAGAGGTACTAAAGGAGGGGTGGCCACTAACCTTAACTTTGGGAGCCGCAAATTTATGAAGCTGTTCAAAGCAAACTACATTGTTTTTACTATATACATAAATATTATTGTTCAATTACGCAACAAGAAAGAAGATTTTACTTTTGAGAAGTGCTTTTTCGAGTGTTCACTTTTTCTGTTTGTTGTTTGAAATCTGGCTGATAATTGGTAAGCACAGTTCGCACGAGTCCCAAATATCGAGATAAGTCTCTTACAATTAGCACACTCTTTTGTTGATAGGTATTTTTCTTCTGGAACTTTCTTCCAAAATTCTATTCCTGAAACACCACTTTAAGTCCTTTTAGTCCTTCGCCCTCTTGCAGTTCTAGTGCTCCAACTCTACTTCAACTGTATCCTTTGTAAAAGCAAAAGGATTTTCCAGGAATGAAAATGAAGTTTAAGTGTTCTTAAATCATTAAATCTGCCATCGATTTCTTTACCTAGACCAGATATTTTACACAAATAATCTTCTGTTTCCATCTGAACGTCAGGAAGGCTTTCAGTAATTTTCTTCAAACAATTAAAATTAGCGAATGTTTTAGTCTCAAGGTCTTTCCGAAAGAGTCTTAATTTGCTCTGAAAACTAAATATATTCTGCACTTAATCAGAAATAAAGATTTTCACTTCTTCGTAATATGTTTTCATTAAGCTGTATTAACTATATACTTTTTTAAATCTGTACCATATTTACTCTTAGCTTGGTTTCAAGAGCTGCACAAGATTGGCTCAATAGTCGCATGCGGCTCACGAGCCTCATTGTGGCCGCCCTTGTACTAAAGGAACTGCAAAGTTACTACCAGTAATTATCGTGACGACTTTCTTCTAATAAGATACATTGCAAATATCTCTTAAATAAAAATACTTCATACATTCAATATCTAAAAGTCACCTCATTTCTATCCTCTTTTCACATAGTTTTTCAGTAATTGTGTCACTATTGATGGTTAAAAAATGTTGCTCACAGTCCATGAGAAAGAAAAACTCTTATAAATTTTTTTTCACTGTTATGATGAGGGCACATGGAGTGACCTTGAGATTGTCTAGCAGTCTTCACAGAGGGCGTCTCCATTGAATTTATATGCAAAACAGGAATGTATTGCATGTAAAAGTCATCATATTTTTAGTGACAGTAGATTTTAAAACTGGACATATAAGCTATATATATATATATATATATTTTTTTTTTTTTTTTTTTTTTAAAGTAACATTTTATTACAGCATGCTCCATTACATTTCGTAATAATACATGCTTATGTACCACTAATTATAAATATAAAATTCCTGTACAATGATTATTGGATCTTATTAATTACGTTCTGCCAATTATTTGCAAGAGTTCAAAGTCTATATTATTTATATAGTTTTGAAATAGTTTTAGGTGCTTTTCCATGAGTTCCTGTTTGTTAATGGGCCACTTCCCGCCTTTCTGTAGCACAGCTTTCTTGAAATTGTTTCTTTCACTGTTTAATATTTCACACTCCCATAGAATATGGTCTACTGTTTGAGTTTTTTTCCTACACACGCATGTAGGGTCATCAGTCAACTTGAATCTGTGGAAGTATTCACCAAACTTTCCGTGGCCTGTAGTTATTGCTGTTAGATTGTGCGTTAGAGTTAATTTCATGTGAAGTCTTTTTTTAATACTTGGAAAATAGGTCTTCGTTGTTGCACCATTCCGTGTTGCTTCCCATTCGTTTTCCCAAAGTCTCAGGCTTTCTTCTCTCAGCTCCCTTTTTATTCTGCTGGTAGGCATTTGTTCATACACAAGTTCTGTTGTTGGGTTGTTTGCAGCTTCTTTAGCTAGTGCATCAGCAAGCTCATTTCCTTGGATTCCTATGTGGGCTTTGACCCATGTAAAATGTATCTTCCAATCTTTTGATTTTAGGTTTCTTATGTTTGATTTTATTCCTTCTATCAGCGGGTAATGTTTTCTGTTGTTCCGAAGAAGGTCTAGTGTTATTTTGCTGTCAGTGTGCAGTGCTGCGGTTTTATCTATAGTTTCTGTGATGTTTAGGATTTCAAGGGCCTTTAGCATAGCAATTTGCTCAGCTTGGTTATTTGAGCATCTATTGTGAAGCTTATATTGATGCTTCTGCATAGATTTGTCCTGGTAGATGATAGCAACTCCGGACCCTACTCCCGTTTGCGTTTTGCTGCCGTCGGTGTATATTTGGACTGCATATGTATCTGTTTCGTTCTTTTCTTCAATGATTACGTTGTCTGCAGGATGAGACCAGTTTCTGTAATTTATTGGGGTGTCAAGTTCTGCTGCTACTCTTGCATGTCCAGATCTTCCCCTTATAATATTGTGGTATTTGGCGATCTCAGTAAGTTTGATGATAATCGGAGTTGCTCCAGCCAGGGTACATAGTGCTTCATGAGATGTTGTTCTGAACGCTTTGGTCATTTTTATGTTTACTAGTCTTTGTACCTGTTTTATTTTTTTAGCATTGTGCACTGTTTTTAAGGCATCTATCCAAGCGAATACGCCATAAGAGATTAGCGGTAGAATTGCTCCTTCGTATATTGTGCGTATTACTTCAGAACGCAATCCCCAGTTGATTCTCGCCGATTTTGAAAGTGCATGTATTAATTTCTTTGACTTTTCTGCTATGTGTTCGATGTGCCGACTGAATCTGAATCTGCTGTCTATTATTATTCCTAGATATTTTATACTATTTGTTTGTTCTATATTACATTAAACAGTTATGTAAAAGAAAAGTAAAAATGAACAGGTTGTGTAACTCCGAAACTCAATTACTGAAAAGGACTTTTTATTATTTATTTTCTTATCTTAAGCGGTGTGTCTGTCAGAGCATGGTTGCATGTTAAACTGAGGTTTGTTTAATCGAAGATTGGATAACTAAGGTTCTACTGTACTACAAGAATATAAAATGTTACTCAGCGATAAAAGTTGTATGTTAACTCAGGTTTTGTTTAACCGACATTTGGATAACCAAGATTCTACTGTGCTACAACAAATATCAAAGGATTTTACGAAATATATAAGGACAGCCACCACCTTTTATAGAAAAATATTTCTCGACATACCTTTTATAATTAGGATTCTGGATTCTCCTTTTCTTATTCGATGGGGCTTCTGATTTACAAATTGAAGTAACACTTCACGGTTATGCAGTTATGACAATTTAATTTTCTGGCAATATTTAAAATAAGAGATCTAATTGGGCCATCTTACATCTCTGACCTCACTAATACTGTCATATAATTTCTCCATTATTAGTAATTGCTTTCTAGGTCATGTTAGATCCTTCATAATATCCTCCCTTTCATCAGTAGTGTGATGCCAACTTTCACCTATAACCAATACATTCAATGGAAAGTTGTTCATTATTTTTAAACATAAGTACATGTTATAGCATACAACAAAATATCACAAGATTAGCTTTTAAATATCTCAAGTGAAATATACATGTAGATTTTCAAACATTAAAACAAAAACAATACATGAAATATTAAGTCAGAAAAATGTTGTCACTTTCATATATTTGGCAAAATCATGTCGATGAATGATATTGAAGACACCACTTCTTAACTATAGGTGGCACTACTGTTCTCTTAGGATTTTTTGAGATTCCCCTTGGCATTAGAGAAGCCCCATTTCTTGAACTAAGACTTTTAATTATTAGAACAAAGTAACATTATCCCAACTTAAAATTACCTTTTAATTTATTTGTGTGTTCGTTAACTTTTTTCTTTTCAGAATCAATTTTCATTTTAACACTTATGCATTCAACTGTAACTCAAGTTTTGGTGCACTAGAGTTGTAATTAATTCATTTTCTAAGTGTTATAAGTCAGCCATCATTCCTAGGGGAGAAATGAGAATAGAATATTTGAAGTCGTGTTTTTCAAATTTGATACATCTGACTACTCAGCATACAGGCTTATACGAAAGTAATTATCATTCTTTTAAAATCTCAAACAATACACTGTGCAACAGTCATTTTGTTACAGAGATACTAATAACCAATTTTAGATATTTTCATATCACTGATTTTGAAAATGGCCAAGAAAATGTTTGATTGGTTATAATTTTTATGTACACGTGGATAAAAGTTTTTATAAATTTTGTAATTATAATTGTTGATAACTAAATGATATGACAATAAAAATTTGGTTGGACACATGATACATGTTTTCCATATAAGTCAACCCTCCTGAACACGAATATGACATTAAAAATTTTTTGTTCGTTCCCAATTTCAAGAAAATTCCGATTTTACATTAATGTAAAACAATTTTCTGCATAATAGTAGAAACCAAATAAGATATATAAATTATATGGCAATAAAAATTTGGTTGGACGTGGGATACATGTTTTCCATATAATTCGACCCTCCTGAACACAAATAAGACAATATATTTTTTTGTTCCTTCTAGATTTCGAGAAAATTCCAATTTTACATTAATATAAAACAATTTTCTGCAAAATTACAGGAGGGTCAAATTATATGGAAAACATGTATCCCACGTCCAACCAAATTTTTATTGCCATATAATTTTTATTTCTTATTTGGTTACTACTATTACAAAGAAAATTGTTTTACTTTAGTCTAAAATTGAAATTTTCTCAAAATCTGGAAGGATCAAAATCTTTTTATTGTCATATTCGTATTCCGAGTGTTTAATTGTATGGAAAACATGTATCACATGATCAACCAAATTTTTATTGCCACATAATTTATATTTATCCTTTAGTTACTACCATTGCACAGAAAATTGTTTTACATAAAGGTGAAATTCGAAATTCCTCAAAATCCAGAATGAACAAAATTCTTTTACTGTCATATTCATATTCAGTGATGTCAAATTCACAAGAAAATCCTATTTTCGTCTCTAAAGAATATTTACATATATTTTTACCTGTAATTATTACTGTTTCAAAAACCTTTTCTTCAGAAATGAAATATTGATGCAATTTTCCTTTTTTTGTTTTTCACTTGCTATATTCAGTACAATGGAAGAGGGGATATAGGAGTAAACATGGTAATGATAAGTGATACTGATGGCTGTGTGCACCATTCTCGATTAAAAATTCTAATACCTGAGGCTGCCGGAAACAAGGTCAAACTACTACTGTGGTTAAAATACACTCGTGGCACATCAACCTTGTTCAGCAGACCCTCTCTTTAAGTGGACAAGCTCTGAGACCTCTTGTTATTTTGGCAAAGGAAAGCATCCAATGAACAACAAAGATTAGAACAGAATTCATCCAACTGTTGAGCATTTAATGTTGTTACACTGCTCTATACTTGAATCCTTTGTTTATAATGCTACAGAAAGATAAAATGAATGCGTACGAGTTGAGTGAAATTTATTACGGTTGGATATTTACAGTTACACTTTGTAGATGGATTTCTTGGTGTTCAGCAATAAATATTAAAAATATTACCATTCTCTGTAAATGCCTCTGTAGCAAACAATCTAACCTAATGTGGTCCTAACAGAGGTCTGTGAACTTACCCATTAGTGTTACTAAAACTTTATTCCTAAGTGAAACTGCATTATATCCATTTGTAGAAAATGCAATGTCCTTCACTGACCAACCATACAGTTTCCTTTGACAAACGTAAGTTTGTTCCTAAATGATCCCCTCTTTCAACAATAACACCAACTGATGTTGGTCTCTATTAAAATACTCTAGTTACACAATTTTCTTTTTTACAAGAATATCTAAACTCGCCGCTATCTGTTTTCAAACCCTAGCCTGATAAATTCCAGATAATCACTCCCTCACGAGCAGTTAAGTTTACCTCAGACAAAAAGCATGTTTAACATAATCATGCTTGATCACTGTAAACTGAAGATGAATAGGGTAAAATGCGAGCTTTACCTGTGTAAAATTTTGGCTGAGAATGATTCACACGGCCATGAGAAGATGTACTAAAAGGTAAGTATAAACCTAAAAAAAACAAAACTTACCATTACCGTTGGTAGGATTATTAGAAACTTCATTGTTATGAAAATACTTCATTCTTATTCCTTGAAATATGTACAAGTTAAAAAGTATTTACAAAACTAGAAAAACACTCCATTCCACTCTTCTAGCAAACACATGCAAGTCTCTCTGGATGGATTGACTATATTGTATCAAAGGGTTTATCAAAATTCAGAATATGTTGATCTTGTCTATTGTCTTCTATTGTGTACACTGTTCTCGGATAGTCATCCAATTGAACAAACAGATATCTATAGTCAAAATCTCCTTTTTCATTCTGAAAGAAAAGAAACATTATCATCATTGATAAATGTAGAAAATTTGTCTGCTAATTAAGTAAAAATTGTAAATTCTCATTCAAGTACAATAAAGAATACATGTAATAAGATCATTGACTTTCACAACTTCAAGTCTACTACATTACACAGTTTTCCACGGTCAACATTATGATAAGGGGGCAGATTTCTATGACCTAAAAAATAGGATATATGCATGCATTTATGACCCAAAAAAACATTAAAATATGACCAATGGAATTTAAAATACGACTTCACCACTTACACATTGTGTATATTTTTTAAAAGTTTTATTACAATACACTTTATTAAAATATAGTGCTAATTATTTAAAATATCTGTAAGTTCTCAAAAAGTATCATTATAATGCAAAATTTACAAAATATGATACGAAACTTCAAAATGTCTTTAATATGGATACAAATATGCCAAAAATATGACCTAAATACGTACATTCATACTAAATATGTTACAATAGTTGAAAATTTCCTAAATATGCAGTTATATGCACAATAAAAGCCGTTTCATTTTCACCACGATGCTTGGAATCGGGTTTAAATTAATTCGAAACCCGAAATAATGCAAAGGGGAAAAATATGACATGTCATAGACATCTGCCCCCTAATTACGATACAATAAAGAATATTTATAAGCTTTGGCCAAACAAGTAGTGTTTTTTCAGAACTCAATAAAGTAAAAATGTTGAGAAAATGAGTTATATACGGGATTGGTTTGTTCTCTACCAATTCATCGGTGAAGTCAGATTTCACACAATCCAATATTTCCTGTTCCTACACAATAGGAAAACAAGTGTGGTTTTTCAAAACTTAATAAAGCATAGGCTACGCCCAACCCAGTCATCTTGGGAATATAATGCATTCTGGTTTTCTGTTTTCTTTGTACACATAGACTGCAAGATCTCTTTACTCATTCAAATTGCATCTCCTGGAGTGCAGTGCTAAGAAAGCAATTCATTGTTGTCGGTGTATTATATCAGATATTGCAGATATGTTTATTTACTTATCTGAATACATCTATGAAGCAGGTGTTGGATGTCTTTCGCACACTATACACAAATGGAATGTAGGAAGCTTACAGTTTTTGTCCTTTCTGTTGACATGGACATGTCATTGTTAATAACTCAGACAAGACATTCTACAATGAGACATAATCCCATTGGCATAGCAAATACAAAAGCCCTCTGCAATATAATATAACTCCACAGAAAGAATAAATGAATGACGTCGCAACAATCCTGCCATAAACAAGCACTGTTCATATAGGGGTCATTTTCAGACTTCAAAGCAAGAGTAAAAGCAGCCAATGAAGAAGTTTCCCACAACTGGTAACGAAATATCTGGTAAAACATACACTCTGAAGCCCGGAAGATGTCTAGCATTCAAAATTCTGTCTGTAATAACCTCAGAATGAAGAAAAATGTTTTATGTATTTAATAACACATTGGAGTCCATTTATTAGATTTGTAGTCTTCTATATAATAAGAGCAAGTGTTTGTCTGTTTTTCTTTTTGTCTGTCTGTATGCAATGCCTAGCATGCAGAGATCTGAAATTTTAACATAGGTAGACTGAAGGGTGGCCGAATGCATCTCGAAGACAGATATTTTATTTTCACTTTTATTTGCGAGTTATGAGTAGGGATCGGATTTTTAGGTTTTTACCTATTTTTTTCCTTGCTACCAAAAAAAAAGCGCTCATACACTTTTTCGAATCATGTCCATAGGATTCACCCACATTAATTCTGTGGCACCTAAAAATACCTAAATGGGGTATAAAAACCTAAATATACCTAAACGGGATATAAAACCTAAAATATCTAATTTAGGCTGTTTTTTTATCTTTTTTGTTTGTCAGTTGAGAAATTGATATTTTGCGGAGAGACAATAACTTTGTCGGGTTGAAATTAATACCACCAGCATTTCGTTCAACCCGTTGTCGTCTAGGATGGACAGTATCAAGAGACGAAGTGTAAGAGTACCGGCGTATTCCTTTTAAAATATTCGTATGAACAACCATTGTTGCCGTGTATGAACAAGGATATAGATTTCTGTGTTTTAAAGCCCTTGTTTGCCTTTAGTACTTCCCTGTTATTCATACTGAGTGGTCACACTGTGAGTTTCAAGAAGACGTGTTAATTATGCCGAAACAAATGAAATCGAGTTTATTACGGCAGTGGATTGGCGATGACCTGAATTTCATCTTTCCCCCTTCTTCTTCTTCTTTTCTTCTTCTGAGGTTGTTTTATGACGTTGCACCCCGCGGGTTTCTACGTCTGTTCTGTCCTAAAGCAAGTTTACAGAAATTTAAGTCAATTTTGTTAAGTTAAACTTTACAATCCTATGTAGCTTTGAATCCTATGTAGCACATTCAAATTCGTTAAACCAATTTTTCTACCTAAAAATATTTTGAACAAAAAACCTAAAAAAAAACTATTTCACTTAATGGAAAACCTAAAACAGTGTTTTTAAAAACCTAAAAATCCGGTCCCTAGTTATGAGTGAAAAACTGGCAGAAAACATGATTTTCTTTTGTGCTATCAAAGCATCAGTTTTGGGCATTAAAATTCAATGGTCAAATCAATTCCAGGTGGCTTTACTTTTTTCACGCTGTAACTTGGAAATACAATTTTTTCAACACATCGCAAGGAATTATCGATTGTTTCGATTTTGTAAGCTCACTCTGGTTGAGTCGTTTGTTTATAGTGCCAAGGCATGCAGACATCTAAAATTTTCAACATAGTTGGAACAGGGATAAAGAATGTAGGCCTACTAAATGGGCAAACATTTGGAACGGAACTCAAAATGCAGGTATTTTTCTGGGCCAGGGAACTCGAATCTGAGGTTGTTTTACTCAGGCGGTGCTTTCTAATCATAGTATGCACTCCTCTCCAATGCGTTATAATTAATAAATGTTTAGTTTATGAATGATTCGCATGTAAATGTTAATGATGATTTTGTGCTTTACCGAGTTTTGAACAAAAACTCTTCAAATGTTATCAATGTGGTGAGTATTCAGACGGCTGCATCATAGAGCCTATCACCATCCACTTCCTCATAACATAACCATAACATAGCTCTATTAACATCACAACATAACCATAACATAGCTAATACTAATATTAATAGGGAAATAGTTCAGTGAAGTGTTGAAATCTGTAGCAAGACTGAGTACGGAAATATGAACACTAACTTCACCATTAGGTATATTTACCCAGAATAACTGTGTTTTTCAACATCTCTCCCCATAATCATCATCATCCGATTCCAACTGGCAATCTGGTAAATATACCTAATAGTGAAGTTAGTGTGTATACTTCCATACTCAATCTTGCTACAACGTAACATAGCTGTTCATATAACCAGTTACAGGTAAACTTTTTGCACCACTTTCTAAACAGTCTTATAAACACATGATTTTGAAGGCACATTACTTTCAGGATAATATCTTTCAAATTTTCAATTGCATCTTTCATATGATTTTTCCCCCAGAAGATAAGTTTCAACAATGAAAATGTGCTGTTCAATGTAAGATCCCACCATTACAAACGTAAGAACTGTGGTCTTTACAAAAACTACTGGAAATGTTTAAAATAAGAAGATATTATATCCTGATAGCTCTGCCTCAAGAAAATGTTAAAATTGCTCATGTGAGAATTGAAGTGAGGCATACAGTCCAGCTCAGAAATCTGGAATTTCTGTGTGCATCATTATCAGAACCTATAGATCAGAGGGGATAGCATTTCAACATCTACTTTAAGAAAGGTGAGTGAAATATTGAAATTATTTTTTTTCATTTGGGTATTCTCTTCATTAATTATTTGGGGAAAGATGGAAGTACTGTCAGAGCTAAAAAAAATGTTACAGTGATCATTCTCTGCCTGGTGATGGCTGCATGTTATGCATGGTAAAAGTCCAGTGGCTTGATCTCTGGTTTGCACTGTACTTACGAACAGTTGACATGACTGCTATTGACTGTTATGCTGTTTGGGAAGGTATACATAGAAAAAAAGAGAGAAAGTAAGAACAAAAGGACTAAGACTTGGCCGAGGTTATGATGTGTCAGATGATTTGGAATCTTTAAGTGTGAAGAGATGGACTGAGAAGATGAAAAACAGAGAGGAATGGAGGAAAGTTGTTGAGGAGGCCAAAGCAAACCCAGGAGTAAGTAAGCAATAGTCTCTGAAAACATCTGCAAGCCACTGCTTTCATTAATAATTATTGTACAGAACTGCAGAAACAAATTACCTCTTTCATCTCCAGATGCACAGTTCCTCTCTTGATGCTGCCCTGAATATAGTACTTCATTCTGAGATACTTAACTCCATCTCGTTCATAGAAAATATGACTGAAAAATAAACAAGTTATACTTATTACTATTGAAAAATATGTTACATTTATAATTATTTAATTAAATTTTTATATAAGACTTTGAATTTAAATTTAGGCTATAGTGTTGGGTACAAGAGCTGCATAGTTCTGAGATTAAACTTAATGGCTTACAGAAAAGACTACTAGAGTATGAGTGGACATGACCAGAAAATTGTCAGTGCTGTGTTCAATGTGAAATGTTTGTTTTGGGATGCAATCATAGGCCTATGTGTAATGAAGATTGGTCACATGTCTTAGAGGACTCATACAGTAGGTAAGTAAACCCATTTTTTATAAAATCTTGAATAATTTTACTTTTACTGGACAAATTTTCATACAACTATTTTGCATTTACATAATTATGCATTCTACATGAAAATAAATTTGATTTGGTACCGGTATCTATATAATTTATATCTTTAAAGTTTTCTAAAAAAATTATGCTATCTATTAAGACATGATACCATGTCTGATGTATAATTTTTGTATTTCATGAATTTCCCCCTAGCTTAGTGGTAGAGAAGGCCTTATGGTCTTAACTCCACCAGTTAAATTAATAAATAAAAATTAAATTAATGAAGTTATTGCCAAGTACAATTTTTTCCCTTAAATCTGAGATCATATTCTAAAAGAAGGACCTCACACAGCATCACCTGCTTTAATATAAAAGGTAAAATTATTTTAATTTTGATTGACTGATTTTGCCTGTTGCTCCCTTTGGTAGAGTGTAGGGCCTCTAAGTGCAGGTTTCTGGTACCTAGGATAATTTTGCTATGCTTATTTTCCGAGAGAAGACCCAAGGACAGGTGGTAAGTCCACTGCCTCACAAACCCCCTCAGCAAACTAAAGTATCACTTGGAAAAAAAGGGCCAAGTAATTTTGTCCAGAGGCTCTAAATTAGGCTTTGAGTTCTTTTATGTGACATAAATTACAACATGGCCCCCCCAGCTTAAAGTCCCTTCCGGAGGTCTGCAATAGGTCTACAAGCATTCAACACTCAAATCGATTTGAATATGGTTACTGTATTGAAATTGCCATGAAAGCGGGAATTCATATTGAATTGAGTCTCAAGGTCGATACACCTAAAAAGTAGGATCAGACTGGATTGAGATTGTATTCAATGCCACAAAATCACTACCATGTACTTAATTCATTCTCAATCTGCTATGCAGACATTTCATTGGTTCTCAAGGTCCTTGCAGTGTTCTCGTGTATGGCGAGAAGTGTCTTAATTGGTCATGAAATGTGAGGCGTGTGCATTCTGTGGAGTCTCTCAGAAACATTTTCATATTATATAAAAAAATTTTGCATGAAAACGGGATTGTACTGTAACTATCTTAATTCTGCATAAAAACGCAGTATTATGTTTTCTAGGTTCTTTGTAAAGATATAAAAAATAAAATCCAGCCTCCTCCATCCCCATAGCAAAAATAGAAATGATTAACTCTGGTATTGAAAAGAAAATTGGTTAGACAGTCTGGGTTACAGCAGACTGGAGCAAAATCCATGCTCCTCACATTTTGCTCACTGGGGCTTGTTATTTTCCATGATTATTCCATATTGTTTTTTACAAATTTTCCTGACTTTTTTTTTCTTTACAAAATCCCCTGACTTTCCCTGACTGATTTCAATTTCCCTGACTTTCCCGAAAGTGGGCATCCTGAATAACAGAAGTTAAAAACACATATAGTTTTAAAATATAAGATAAGTTATTAATGTTCTATTGCACTTTATATACGGTAACTATAGGTTAGTTCGCAAAGCAGTCAAAAACCAGGAACACATCGTTCGCGCATGCGCTCTTTCTCCATATGCAAGAATTCGTGATTCTGATTTCAATCTTCTGTTTGATGAGTTCTCACGAACAGTTTCTGTACTATAAGAAAAGTTTGCAGGCTCTAGCATGAATTGTTATCAGAGACATGCGCAGTAACCTATTTTCACGTGCCTGACTCTTTCCTCCAATAACATTGCGGCAGATTTAAAAAAATAGGCTACTTATATGTATGAATAATGGAAGATAATTAAAAGTTTCCCAAAATATAGTTTATATTGCCGATGTATATTGCACGTATAGGCCCTAACATGTTAAAGGGAAATACATATTTTATTTGCATATCATAACAATTAAACGCAGAAACTATTGATTCCAAATTCTTGTAACCGTTCGCAAAGTGCAAATCACGGGTAAGTTACAGACTGGACATGCGCAGTACAACAAATTCTCGAGCAGTCACGGATCTGCTTTGCGAACAAACCTATTATTATTACTGCAGGTCAATCGGTGCTATATGCGGACGACACAACTTTTTTTCATGATTGTTCCGATCTACACACACTAAAAGCATTACATGAAACCACAATGGAGCAAGCATCACTATGGTTTAGGGCAAATGGTTTCTTACTAAACAAAAACAAGACTCAAACTATGTATTTTAGCTTAAGAGATTGTAATACCGATGGTGATACACCAAGTGTTAAGTTTTTGGGTATATATGTCGATAAGTACCTGTCTTGGGAAGCTCACATTAACTATGTTACTGGAAAACTCTCAAGAGTAATTTATTTACTAAAACAACTTCAATATCATGTCCCTGATAGCAGTGTGATGTCAGCTTACTTTGCGTTTTTCCATAGTATCATTGCGTATGGTATCTTATTGTGGGGTAATAGTAAACATGTTGGAAAAATCCTGTTGTTGCAAAAAAAGGTGATTAGAATAATAACTCGCTCTCATAAAACTGAGCATTGTAAACCATTGTTTATTAATCTCCAAATAATGACAGTTGTTAACCTTTATATCTTTACAGTTTTATTACATGTAAAGAAAAACCATACAAACTTAAAATTAAGACAAGACACTCACACCTATAACACAAAGAATTGTAATAAAATAGATGTACCCTTCCTAAGACTAAGCAAATCTATAGATAGCTATGAAATAATTGGTATGAAGTTTTATAATAAGCTACATCCTGAGATAACAAGAGAACCATATATGAAGTTTAAGACGTTAATTTATAATTGGTTAAACTTAAACCCTTTTTATAGTATAAATGAGTTCTTTGAAAGGTGAGCGTCTGAAGTTGTATTTTAAATGAATTATTTATGTAAGTTTATTGAATATGCATATGGTATTTTAGTGTTATGTGTATTTATAATGTTGTATTGCTCTTTCTGACACTACATAATATGCATTATGACCTAGTTTTATATAAAACTTTTACTTTGTTGTTTTTAAGTTAGTTGGCTAAGACTGTGATTGCATAAGTTAGTTGAAACAGAATGTAACTAAATGAATGATGTTGACTTTGTCCATAGTTCTACTGAACTTGATGACAATAAAATTTGATTGATTGATTGATTGATTATACAGCACAATTTTTGTTGGGTTTACATGTTTATTACTAATCAAGTACTGACATACGAATAAACAATTGTATGTTATTGAAAACTTTTCCTAGTATTCCTAATTAAGGAATAAGGTGGCTCTTATATTTTTTTGGTGATGAATTTTTTTTTTTGTTTTTCAATCTGGCCTATTTGACTTTTACTGCATAATGTTTGTGCATGCGACATGTACAAGAGCATCTGAAGTTTTCCTCAGCAATATTTAGCATCACAAAACAGTTCTTCTTTGAATCTTAAGGAGTAAACATATTCCTACCTAACATGGCGTCGCCTTCCACGTCTTGTTTCTTCTCCAAAGCCTTTAATTGGCTTTCCAAGAGCATCAGCTATTCTTGTATCGTTGCAGCATTTTTTCAGAGATGAACTGTATACACTATTTGGACTTTTGCTCGAGAATAATTCTCTGAATATCTGATAAAATAATACTCCAGTCACGCCAACTCCAACCAGAATTACTCCTAAATAAGATGCAGTCTTTGTGGTCTCTTTCACTGGAAAGAAATTAAAATGAAAATATGTTTTCTAGCAGTTATATTATGAACATACCAATGAACATAGGCATACTCATATATTTCTATTGGGGAAAATACTGAGTAGGCCTAGATGAAGCAATACGTAACTTTAAGACAGTGCAATAATTACTCATAGGTCTGCTGGCTACCATGATGACCAGGGCCCGGATTCTGATGACCTAAAATTGTTTGAAAAATGACCTATAAAATGACCGTAAATTTTAAAGAAAATGACTTAATAATTCTAAAAAATGACCTAAAAACTTATATTTTATTTATTATTGTACACACAAAGTTATAGACTGCTTTGTACAATAATTGTAAAAACTGTAAATAACTGTAATGTTGTGAATGTTCTTTTCTTACAGAAATTTATACTGCCACTGAGGCACAGGCGAGTCAAAATTCGGCATTTCCTTTTGTGGTCTGCCGGATTATATTGTTGTTTATTGAGGGTAAAAAGTAGTTTGCACTCTCAAATCCAAGCAGACTTTGGTGCCAAGTCAATCTAATAACAATAGTAATATAATACAAAATTTTGGCGTTTCTCTGATTCTCATTTCCGACTAAGACATGACAATACTTAACGCCGAATATTTTTTCTTGCATTAAACAAACAACACTTTAAAGACAGCACCGCTAGTGACGAAAAAAGTTAATACACTTGATGTAAATACATGAAAATAACTAAATAAGGAAGCAAATGACAAGAAAATGACAAAATAATGACAAGAAAATGACAAAATAATGACCTAAAATTGAAATAAATGCCCTAAAAATGTAAAATTGCACAAAATGACAAAAAATTACCTAATAAAAATGCATTTTTATAATCTAGAGGCCATGATTAGGATTTATCTACAAGTTGGCAATGTTTATTCAGCATCAATAAAAAGATGACATGTCATTAGAATCCGGGCCCTGATGATGACTAACCCAATGATGTATTGAAGAATTTAGTTTTTGCCTATGAGGGATATAATTATGTTGTATTATGTGTGAATAAAAGATTCCACCATGTAGGACTACTAAAAGTGCACTAGCTTCAAAACTAATAATATATCATATTCTACAGAAAAAATTACATCAGAAAACACATTTTAACTCTATGTCAGAAAATGATTACTTTTCTAAGCTTTTGTTTAAGCAGCATTCCAAAACACACAAACATAACTTTCAATCATAAACGAACAAACATTAAGTACAGGCAAAATCCGAACCCATGAATTTCTACCTCTAACTGCTCGGCTAATAGAGCATGTTGTATTTATTTATTTGATTAATTATAAGTAGCCTATGGCTAGGGTGGCCACTTCTAAACTTTGAAAATTTTGACATCTTTAAATATCGTGCATTTTTTCCTTTCATTCTTTTTAACCTCTAAACCCACCTCAAATTACTTCAGACAAAACAGCAGAGGTTTCAACATTTTCGAACCTAAGAGGAACTTACAGAATCTAACATTTAAACTCGTCTTCCGTGTACATCCAACACCACCTATTAACAAGACAGTATTGCATTATAGGCTATATTGTGAAATTAATAATGAAGGTGGCCTGGCTCGGTTTGCCATTGCAATCAAGGGGGGGGAATGATGTGGACGAAACTCACTATGCGGGATTTTCTTTGGGCTAGGGAACTCAAATCTGAGATCGTTTTTCCCCGGGAATCGCACATTAATAGTGAAATACACATCGAACAGGGATTTTAGCTTTTTAAATTATCAATCGTTTCATTTCAAATTTGTATGCCCATACGGTAAAACAAGATTCGTTCTATTCGTTTAATTATTTATATTTATTGTGTAAAACAATACAATTAAGAACAAAATTATGTAATTCATGCAACTTATGTAAAAACGATAGAAGTGTTAATAAATATTATGTTTTATTTATTATTCTGTCAAATAAATTATTTAAATAAAACATCTAGCAGTTGAGTATAATAATTGGGGGCGGCCGCGGGCACTTGCTAGTTCTTAATAATTACGAAGATCTGACAATGTGAATGTCATTCTTTTTATTTGCATTCTTTCCTAACAGTGTTCAGAGTAGTGATGGGAAAAATCGAATGATTTTAACAATCGAATGATCATTCGAATGCAGAACTAAACATTTCGAATGAATATTTCGAATGAAATCATTCGAAGTGTTTTGTTCATAGAGGGATAGTTACATGCAACCTACGAGATGTTCATTCGCTAGCGTCAATATTTTTCGAATGAATCTTCCGTTCTCACTCACTTCACTTCATTGGCATTCGAAAGCGGGTAGATTTCAATTTAGTGCGCACATTTCCGGCAGAGAACAATGCGGCCAGCTTACAACAAACACGGCCTCCAGAGATGTTTATTATTTTAGTCATGTATTCTCGAACAGGTGCTGTAGTAAATACAGTAAATTAGGCCTAACATGAAATTTCTTGAAGTCCTACAAATATAAATTGCTTAATGCAGCAATAACCAGACAACTTCGTAGTTATTATTTGAATTTGCATACCTGTGGTGTTTAATAATAACAAGCATAATACGATCAAGTACAAAATAATCTAACTTTTCAATTTACGAAAAAGTAAAAATTATGTAATTTCAAGACACGTTCTTAAAGCTTTAAATCAATCATAAATTACAAAAAATCTGTTCATATTAGTTTTCTCTTTGGACTTACAATTTTAAATAAAATATCATTCAATCCTTTTGTCTTGCAATAAAACTCATATGACTATCCTAATAGCCTAACAAAAATAAGTTTGCATCATTATCTTTGACTATAAAAAAATAATTTGTCGTAGGTTAATTTTAGTATCCCATTCACAAAGGATTGAACATTTACTTATCATGACTTATCGTTACTATTCACCTAATAATACCATATTATCATAATCATTATAACTGTATAGGCCTATCAATCCCAATGAATAGAGAACATAACGACAACAGAAACAGATTATTATTATATTATTATTATTATTATTATTATTACACGGCTTATTGGTATACCCTAAGCTCCTAATTAAGCGATGTAATATGTAATATGCAGTTAAAGCATGGAAGGATAAATATAATACACGAAAAGACAATACTAGGCCTAAAATAGACAAATATATTTTCACGACAAAATTTGAATACAACGAAATGAAATGTATCTAATTTTAGTATTAGGTCCATTCAAATTTTCAAGTTTAATAAATAGTAATTAAGGTAAATAAGTTATTAAATTGATTATGTGCAGTGTATTCTTCAGTTTATTTTATTACGTTCGGAAATCCGAATAACTATATTGTCAGTTATATGCGATGCTGTAAAGTAATTATATCTATAATTCGATAAGATCTCCAAATCTATTTAAATCTGAAGATTTCAAATGATTATTTAATAGGGTAGACATCGTTCGTTTAACTAAGAAATTCAATAACACATATGCGAGACCATATGTGAAACACATTTAGTACTATTTATTTTATTACTGTGTTATAATAGCATACTGAAGGTAGTGTTATGTCATATTACAGTATTTTTGCATAAATGCAGACATAACTGTTCAAAGACAAAGAATCAAAACAAGACAAGAACGAACATTTCAGTTAATAAACAGTAGAATAACGTTTAGTACAATGCTATTTTCATGCACTATAGGTCGTGGCTCTTTAATCTGTATCTCAATAATTATTAATTTTATAAAGATGTATGTTTCTTGTTTTATATATAATTTTCTTGTATAATTAGGAACCAACAAAAGCAATTCAAGGTCTCTGCAAAGCCTGAGTAAATTGAGCCGTGATTGAGCACATGTAGGTTGGCGATGGGGTGAGAGCAGTCTGGTTTTTTTCCTTCCTTTCTTCCTAATTTTTTTCCCCTTTATTAGGATGTGGAAATTGAAAAGACTGCAAGTCCATTCACCTTCTGAACACAACCCTTCAGGGGCGGATGATTTTTTTGAAGATTTTAAAAGGGAAAAAATGCAAGCATTCCCACTTTGGTGGCAATACCATTAAAATAAATTAGATGTTGCCAGTTCTCTGACATGTTGGAACACTGCAGATCTTTAGACAAAAACAGTAGAAACAACAGAAGTGAAAAGGTTAAATTAGTATACTCATATTACAGTTTGTCGCGGAAAATATGCTCTTACTTAGATAATTTCTAAAATATGGAGGTAATTGGAACATGTCTCAGTTAACTAATTCAACAGTTCAATGTGGTATAGAATTATTAATTATGATTGATATCTAAATTGACTCTAAACAACATGTTGCCTCCTGCTTAAGTAATCTGATCTCGAGTCAATAATTAAAGAACCACTGAATCCTCCAAACGTGTACGTTATATAAACGGTTTATGGATTTCGTGTCAAAATATTCCTTCCAATTCTACATTCCGCCAAGAACTTGAAAGTATATAGAGTTAAAGCTTTAAATATTGCTATCAAAAGTATATCAATATGGTTGTAAGTATTACATGTGTGATATGTAAGTATATTTTATTCATTTAGTGTCACTTAGGCTATGGCATTAGTACGTATAACTTAGAATATTAATTTTGACTGGTATAATTAACTTTGTAAGATTGTAAATACTCATAGCTTAGGTTGTTGAAGATATGTATTTATGTAAATAGCTAATGTGACCGATTGCAGTTGGTACTGCTTAAAAATCTTATAAATGTATCAAATATAAAAATTTGAATGGCTGTATTTAATACCATAATTCATAACATACGGTAATTAATCAAATAAATAATCCATTTGAGAATGCATATGCTTCATGTAGAAGCTAATGATGGATGTAAAATAGGAACAATCTGCGAAAAATTGTGCTTTTTAATATTCGTGAGAACGGCTATTTTATTATCAAAATATATTTTGTAGCCTGGGGTTGAAACTCATGAAAATAAACCTTCTAGCTCTGCGTCATGCCATCCGTGCTTGGAATGGGAGAGACGGAAGTTACTAACTGGGACACGATGGAACACGAAAACAATCGAATGAACGAGAGAACGAGCCGAGAAGCCAGTTTCCGAGAGGTTGAAGAAGCATTCGAATGAATTCATTCGCTTTCACATTTCAGTTCAGTAAGCGAAGCGCTCTAACCCTAGTCTGGAGAGAGCAAAATCATTCGAATGATTTTTTTAACATCTCGAACATTTCGAATGATTTTAACAATCGAATATTTCGAATGAATTCATTCGAATGGTTCCCATCACTAGTTCAGAGTTGGGATGTTGACTATATGGCTGAGCATTTTGGTGATTTTTTGAAAATTTTGAGCTTTATTTTAAGCAACTTTACCTGTGGGCTGTTTTTATGGTTCAACGTCAAAAAAGGATAAATTAACGTCCGGCATGAGTTGATAGTGGACGGTGGACAATTAGCTCAAAATCCGGACTATCCGGCGCAACGTCGAGCGTATGGCCACCCTACCTAGGCAAATATCAGAGCCTAGGTAGTGACATAGTTTCAATTACTAGTCTATATCATACACGCTTAGAGCCTGGCATTTATACTCAAGCAAAAAGTTGTGTTACTGTAAACTCCAGTTCTCCCTTTGCTTCTAAAGTTATGGGACTTAAGACTGCATTACTATAGTTATCAAGCTGTACCCTTTTGCAATTTAAATTGGTAAAGTTATTTATGTGCAATACTTTTAGAGACCTATTACCATATCATTATCATACAATTAGGCAGGTAGTGTGACACTATTAAGTAACAGTTAGGACTACCATACCTATAACAAGAAATGTGGAAACTCACCAGTACCGGTACCAGTATTCTAGTTACTAGAATTGTCCAAAGAGAGTACTGGAAGTTCTGAAACATGTAATTTGCACCATCTCTTACAAGACCAATGATGTTTTATTTGTTTGGATAAAATTCTAATAATGTGGGCCTACTGAACAGAAAATAACCTCGCAATACCTAATGATGGGGAGACGATATTGAAGAATTTTTTTTCTGCAGACTAGGCCTATAAAATAATTAACTGAAAGTAAAGAAAAGTTTTACCAATGAGTTAATTTGAGTTAGAGGCTGAGTCGACCCCAAGGTCAGAGAGACTCAAGAAGGATTACGCCAATTGAAATAGGCCTATTAAAAAATATCCAAATATTAGCCTACTTTACTACAGGAGGTAGGCTACAATAATTTAATGCTGTCATAATTCGATAAACCAGTTAACTTCTATTTTGGGTGAGAGAATTTATAGAGATATTGGCCTACCAGCCAAGATACCAACCTATGTATTGCAAGTGAATAATAACCTTTCAAAGTGAGATACAGTAGAGATTTTCATTGCATACCCAGTGGCTTCAAAAGATTAAACCATGAAGTCGGTGTTTCTTTATGTTAATTGATCTGACCAAGTCAGTCCTGGTTTCCGCTTTCCAAAACAAACGCAACGTTGCAATAATCTCTCATTGTTATCACTGACCTCAGTTCTTTCCTTGGCACTTTAATCAATTCACACGTGTTATTGTTTACCATAACTAGATCTTGCAACCCCACGTTTCACTCCACGCAGAGTAGTAGTAACTGTATAGTAGTAGCCTAAATGATTTATTTTGCCTGGCAGAGTTAAGGCCATAAGGCCTTCTCTTCCACTCAACCAGGTCAAAAATTTACAATAAAAAACAAAGTAACGGATAAGTGACTAATACTAAGGTTAAGGCTAATCATAATAATTAATTAATGAATTAAGTAAAAAGCACAGGTTTCATCAAAACTAAAAGTGAAAAAATATATATTACAAGGAAAATGTCAAATTAAGTTATAATGAAATTTTAAGTTTGTGAAATAAAGTTGTAGGCAGTTATAAGAAGATTAAGTAATGCTATGTACAATGAGATGGAGTGACTTCAAAGAGCTAGTAGGCCTACTGTTCAGTGGGCAATAAGTGTTTAATGAGCGCAGTTTTGAAAAAGTTTAAGCTCCGACTATTCCTGATATCTTGTGACAAGGAATTCCAAGAACGGACTGTGGCTATGGTGAATGAATGAGAGTAGCTGTCACAGGAAATTCTTAGATTTTGATTGGCTGAGCTGATGGGTGCAGTAAAAATAAAAGAGCATGGGTTGAGCTGTCGGCAAACGGGAAAAAATAGTTTTATGCTGCACCCTAGGCTCCTCTCTAATGAGGCCCGCCTGGGAAGGTGGGGTTTAGGGTTTCGTCACAGAAGAAATTCAATGTGAGACATAATAAACCTCGTGCTATTCAGTATATTGCTCCTAAACTAACATAAACGTTCCTAACCTAACAAAACGGCGGAGCTTGGCTGGGGTGCAGCATAAATCTATCTTTTGCCCAAAATGTTATTACACCTACACAGCTAATAATGCGCAACCAGAGCTGCAGCTGGCAGCTCTACAATTAATATAGACCTACTCAGTTTGAATTGATCATGCTATTTAGGACTTCTCACTGATGACAGTTAGCACACGAGGTTAGCGACAGGTTGCATGAGATTAATAACAGGTAGCAAAAGAGGGAAACAATAGTTTTGTGCCGCGCACTAGGCTTCTCCCACCAACTCTCTAATGGGACTCGCCTGGGAAGGTGGGGTTTAGGTTTTCGTCGCAGAAGAGATTCAATGTGAGACATAATAAACCTCGCGTTATTCAGTATATTGTTCCTAACCTAACAAAACGGCGCAGCTTGGCAGGTGCGCGGCATAAATTTATCTTCTACCCTTAATTGAGGTACTAACCTTGTTTCAAAGCTGCTCCAACTTCTGCTGTGCTTTTCACTTTAGTCAATGAGGAAGACTCCTTCTTTTCTGAACAGTAACATCTACAAATAGTGGTAGTTTTACTTGCATTCACCATTTCTGTCAATTTTACAGACTGTAACATTTGGTTATAAACGGTTCGATGTACTTTAATATTATATGGAAGCATCTTCTGACTAACACATAAGGTAACTAATTTAGACATGGCGGATTGTCTTGTATGGAAACTATGTAATACACTTAAAATAAGCTGCAAATTAAATAAAACTAATTCTTTCAGTATGATTTTCAGGTAATGTTCAACATTAGAGTTAGTTGTGATGAGGCGGTCACTGCCTCCCAAATACTGCGTCAGATGGAGGAGGCACTACGGAAGTCAAAACGCGTGCTGAATGTAATATTATAGGGCTGCCAATACTGTAAAAATATAATGTTTTCCATCTTCACCGCCAAATTCGAATGTGTTAAATTCACAATCCACAACAGCATCATAACTTACGTTAAAGTTGAGATTACCAATGAGCAGATGCACACGAAACTAAAATATATTTCCTGGGTGGTGCAGCCAGTAAGGTAGAGTTTCAAAATTGGCAGGAACAGTTCAGAAGATGTACAGTCGGTCAAATAAAAAACGTCGGGACTCGTATGCAGTTAAAATTAAAGTTTTAACGCATTAGTTCACAAGTTTCCTATAAAAAACATAAAATACAGGTCATTTTCGGAACATATGAGGCCATGCGACAGGAGGGAAAAAATAAAGAACGAGGGAAAAATGAAAAAAGCGGAAAGCGCAACACACGATATTCAACTTAATGTATTGTCATAATTCATTTTGCTTTGTGTCATCGGACCACATGCAAATGCTAGGTTGAGAGAAAGTGTAGTTAGGGCTGTAATTGAACTGCATTTTTCGGCCTCTGAAGCAGCGAGAAGGTTCCATATTTCTTAAAGAGGTGGATACTTCACTGGTATAATGCGACCGGAAGTTTTCATAGGATCTGATTGGTTGCAGAAGTTGAACGTAAGTTATTGATTTTGCACTACAAGTACCGGTATTATAAAATAAAATCTTTAAAAAATGCTCTTTGAATAATCATATTCCTTGCGAATTTATTAATTATTAATATTATAAGAATTTGCAACCAAGAATATGGCGGATGTGAGACATATAGCCACAGCCTTCTATACACGTTTGTTTTGGAACAAAACTGACTAAATAATCAAGAAAATACATGGATAGACAAGAGGCAGTTGTGAATCTAACCTTAAGCCTTCCTGTACATGCGCATATGCTCGTTCGTGATACTTAATCAAATACCGCCCGACGTTTTTTATTTGACCGACTGTACACATAATAAATGAGCGAAAGTCCCATGGCTGTAGATGCACACGAAACTAAAATATATTTCCTGGGTGGTGCAATCAGTAAGGTAGAGTTTCAAAATTGGCAGGAACAGTTCAGAAGATGTACACATAATAAATGAGCGAAAGTCCCATGGCTGTAGATGCACACGAAACTAAAATATATTTCCTGGGTGGTGCAGTCAGTAAGGCAGAGTTTCAAAATTGGCAGGAACAGTTCAGAAGATGTACACATAATAAATGAGCGAAAGTCCCATGGCGGTAGATGCACAAGAATATTAATAAGCAGTTCCTTCCGCACTTCGAGAAAATTCCGATTTTCCATTAGTGTCACACATTTCTCGCAGAAAAAGAGGGAACTATTCAAAGAAAAATTCATTCTGTGTAGGATAAATATTTTTCCGACTTGAGTTACATGTGTCATCTATAATTCGACCCTTCTGAACACGAATATAACAATAATAATAAGCAGTTCCTTCCGCACTTCTAGAAAATTCCGAATTTCCATTAGTGTCACACATTTCTCGCAGAAAAAGAGGGAACTATTCAAAGAAAAATTCATTCTGTGTAGGATAAATTTTTTTCCGACTTGAGTTACATGTGTTATCTATAATTCGACCCTTCTGAACACGAATATAACAATAATAATAAGCAGTTTCTTCCGCACTTCGAGAAAATTCCGATTTTCCATTAGTGTCACACATTTCTCGCAGAAAAAGAGGGAACTATTCAAAGAAAAATTCATTCTGTGTAGGATAAATATTTTTCCGACTTGAGTTACATGTGTTATCTATAATTCGACCCTTCTGAACACGAATATAACAATAATAATAAGCAGTTCCTTCCGCACTTCGAGAAAATTCCGATTTTCCATTAGTGTCACACATTTCTCGCAGAAAAAGAGGGAACTATTGAAAGAAAAGTTCCATTGATGGAAAATCGAAATTTTCTCGAAGTATATAAGGAACTTGTTATTATTATTGTTATATTCCTGTTCAAAATGGTCGAATTATAGGTTACACATGTATCTCAATTCGGAAGAAATTTTTTTCTCCATGTAATGAATTTTTGTGTGAAACTTTCCTATTTTGTTTGCGTAAACTGTGCGACACTAATGGAAAATCGGTATTTTCTCGAAGTGTGGAAGAAACTGCTTATTATTATTGTTATATTCGTGTTCAGAAGGGTCGAATTATAGATAACACACGGATTTCAAGTTGGGAAAAAATTTATCCTACACAGAATGAATTTTTCTTTGAATAGTTCCCTCTTTTTCTGCGAGAAATGTGTGACACTAATGGAAAATCGGAATTTTCTCGAAGTGCGGAAGGAACTGCTTATTAATATTCTTGTGCATCTACCGCCATGGGACTTTCGCTCATTTATTATGTGTACATCTTCTGAACTGTTCCTGCCAATTTTGAAACTCTGCCTTACTGACTGCACCACCCAGGAAATATATTTTAGTTTCGTGTGCATCTACAGCCATGGGACTTTCGCTCATTTATTATGTGTACATCTTCTGAACTGTTCCTGCCAAATTTGAAACTCTGCCTTACTGACTGCACCACCCAGGAAATATATTTTAGTTTCGTGTGCATCTGCTCATTGGTAATCTCAACTTTAAGTAAGTTATGATACTGTTGTGGATTGTGAATTTAACACATACGAATTTGGCGGTGAAGATGGAAAACATATTTTTACAGTATTGGCAGCCCTATAATATTACATTCAGCACGCGTTTTGACTTCCGTAGTGCCTCCTCCATCTGACGTAGTATTTGGGAGGCAGTGACCGCCTCATCACAACTAACTCTAATGTTGAAGTTTACCGATTTTCACATAGTTTCGACACCTCAACCATCTGACCGCCCGAGCACAAAGTATTTGACCAATGAAAAATCTTCATTGAAAAAAGACACTCGCTCACTTCAGGTTTGCCAATATAACATTCCCGTGCTTCACTAAACCCCAAATAATTAAACAAATATATATATACCAGAATCTATGTTTACACAGAAACATCAAAACTGCCTATTACGTTTACCAGCGTATTTTAAAACACTGCTTGTATTTGTGGAGTAGCCGGATTACAATCCTTCACGTTTCAACTTTCTTTAACTTCAAAGACAGTCGATATTACAGGCTCCTGCAATCTACTATGCCCGGCCTTTACAAATTTCAGTACATTGCTTACTGATAATTTGTCTTTCTACATTAATCTTCTATATTCAAAATTTTAGCACAATATACTTTAAAATCTTTGTAACATTACACGGTAACTTGTAATCCCCTGCAATCTGCCACAGAAACCTTTAACGGAAACATGGATCAGTACAGTGCCGTATTTAAGCCTAGGCACCTGCTTAGGGCGGCAGATTTGAAGGGGCTTTTAGGCTGTTACTTTCTTTTTTTTTTTTTTTAATATATCATACATTTTATTCATAACTCTTCAAAATAGTAAACTAATGTATCTCAAATCTTGAAATTAATTATGGAACACAAATCATACAAGAAATTAGCAATGTAAAATTTTTAGGACTGCAAATTGACCAAAATCTTGACTGGAAGACACACATAGAAATGAAAAGTCCAAAACTGAGTTCAGCGTGCTTTGCTTTAAGAATTTTGAATAATATATTAAAACAGGATGCATTACTTATGGTATATTTTGCATATTTTCACTCGGTAATGAGGTACGGGATCATATTCTGGGGCAACTCTTCCCATAGGGAGAAAATATTTAGATTACAAAAGCGGGCAATAAGAATAATGTGTGGAAAGACAAAAAGGGAATCTTGTAAACCGCTATTCGAAAAATTAAAAGTCCTCACTCTTACAGGGGAGTATATATACTCTGTTATGTGTTATGTAGTGAATAATATTGATAAATTTCAAACTAATTTTAGTGTACACGGACGTACTACCAGAAACATGAATGATCTACACAGACCAAATAACTCGTTAAAACTCTTTCAGAAGGGTGCTTATTATTCTGCAGTACAGATATATAACAAGCTTCCAAACAACATTAAATTATTATGTATTCAAAGAAAGAGCAAACCTTTCAAAACAGCTGTCAAGGAATTTTTAATAACTCACACCTTCTACAATTTGGAGGAATATTTCCAGCTTGGATAAATTTGGCAGCTTACAGTTTCTGTAGGCCTATATTATTGTTATAACATGCATGTATTTTTTGATCTGACGTGTTCTATATCCTTGAGCCCCACTCAACACAGGATCTACAGGACGAGATATCTACATCTACATCTCAAATTTAATCAACGATCTACCAAGTAACCTCCTTTGCTAAAAGCAATTAGCAGTTCCATTGTTGTTGTCATGAAATTGGAACTCTCTTTCCATTTAACCGCCTTTGATTAAACTTTGACAAACTGATTTCAATCCGGTCTTCATTATGAGACGCCGCTATCACTGTTATAAGACTAGCCAGTATCAGTAATTCAATACTCATCAGTGCTACTTCATACTTATTTTATTATTATTACTATTAGCCTACTATTTCAGTTGCAATAATGCTTATTGTAGGTTACTTTGTGGTACATTCATGTGGAAATAAGGGGGCGAAAATATTTTCTCTGCCTAAGGGCGCTTAAGTAGCTAAATACGCCCCTGGATCAGTATGATAGCAAAATGCCCTTTATCTTCTCAAGTCTTGGGTCAGGTGAATATTAATTTTCAGCAGACAAAACTAATATCAATTTTGGTAGCGTGTTTACAAACTTTCACTATAGAAACAGTGCAACAGTGAAAGCCAACTGTCATGCAAATATTTATGCACTGTGAACTTTCTGAATTACTTCAACATACCCAAAATGTGGCTGTCGTTAAGAGAAGCTGAAATCAAATTTACTTACAGTAATACTGGGATGGAATAACTTATTACATGTATTTCGTAAGTGAATCAGATGAAGTCCCCCCATGTCTTAGGGTGTAAGATCCTTGAGAAGAGAGACAAAGCGGTTTAAATAAAAATAGAATAAGAAGAAAATGGAGACACATTGTCCAATTGCTAATGATGGATGATATTGGTCTTGATACCAATGGTTATTATGTTTGAAACTTTCCGAGCTATGAAACCATGGTCTGTCAGATGTTGTTCCTTACATTTTGCCTGCATCAATGGCAGGCATCAACAGTGGTATGGTCAGACAAAATATTTTCAGAGAGGTCTCGTTGAAGACTGATGTAACAGCTGTAGTTTATCAAGTATTTATAGCTGGCTAGCTATGCATACTTGCACTGTAGCGTACAGCTGATTGCCTGGGTGGTGGATCAGTCATTTCTGTCTGCAGTTTTGCAGCATGTCTTGTTCAGTTTCAGATGTTTTTTTTCAGTTTAAAATGTGTTTATGTTTCCTCCCGTTGCAGTCGGAAGGCTTGAATCATGTGTTCTGCTACTGCTAATTTTTAGTCTGTTCCAGGCGGCAAAATCAGCAGTGAACCAAAAGAAAAAGCCAGCTAGAAATTACTGATCCACTTTGTTTTCAAAAACAAATTGGTTAGACTTCACTTTTATCTGTATTCTGCAGAAGACTTCACTTTTACCTGTATTCCGCAGAATACAGGTAAAAGTGAAGTCTAAAGTGTGTTAAGGTCAACCAATTTGTTTTTGAAAACATAGTATAGTGCTTCACTGTTAAAAAGTTCCACCAAGATACTGTTTATTAATTTACTGATCCACTACCTAACCAATCCTCTGCAAGCTACAGTGCAAGAGTGCATAGCCAGCAGGCTATAAATACATGCCGAACTACGTCTGTTACATCAGTTGTCGAGACCTCTTTGAGTAAACATTGCCTCAGACCTCGCACCTGATGATGCCGGCTTTATTGCAGGTGAAACATGTGGAACTTCATTGTACATACATTGCTTCATAGCCAGGAAGGTTTCAACCATATGAACACCAGCCATGAAAACCACATTGTTCTATTACTAATGGCATTTTACCAAATGAAAAGCTCAATATTTTGTCAAATTCTAAAAATCCTCCCAGATAAAAATTTATTGCTGCTGTATTTTAAGTAGGACATTTAACTTACGTTAATAAAGTGAAAATAATTTGGTCAAGGAAACTCTACTTGAAACTTGTGAAACTTCATTGTACAGACATTGCTTCATAGCCAGTAAGGTTTCAACCATATGAACACCAGCCATGAAAACCACATCATTCTATTACTAATAGCATTTTACCAAATGAAAATTTCAATATTTTGTCAAATTCTAAAAATCCTCCCAGATAAAAATTTATTGCTGCTGTATTTTAAGTAGGACATTTAACTTGCGTTAATAAAGTGAAAATAATTTGGTCAAGGAAACTCTAAACAATTTGTATAAATACAATTTTCCTTTATTTTCTTATATGTAAATTTCCATATGAGTATTTGTAAAACATATGAAGAGCTCCCCAGAACATTGCAGTAAGCATCAGTTCTTTAAAAATGTGTGCCCCAAGCGATATGCCAAGTTCACAGCATAACATCCCTGCAAGATAAATATATTTCAATTTCACTATGAGTTGTAAGTCTCCAAAAAGCACCTTCTGATTCTTGGGAGCTCTTCTGTTTCATAAAATCCCTAGTATACAGAGAACTTGACGTAAAATTTCTAAATTTACTGCAGACAAAGCACAGAAACAAGTCTTTTCTTCTTTCAGACTTCTCCAATACAGGAACAAGGAAAATCCATATAAATTTCCTCATTTGTCATGAGGTTTTACTCTGATCTTTACTGTGGGGGATAACTGGTAAAATACAACATCTCAACACAAACACTTCATCTATGTAAATTACTACAGTTCTGCTAAAATAAAGGCAAAATGTTTCTGAATCACATTACTGAATGCAGAAAATCCTATCTACTGGGAAATGAATGAATACTGACATCAGATCACTGACATGACACAACTATTGTCAATGTTGCCTCAGTATTGGCATGATATTTTTAATTACTTATGTAAGTACTAAGTCACATCAATATTTATTTTATTTTGACTATACTAGTGATGGCCAATCACTATACTAGAGATAGACCCCCCCATTTTAAAAAGTACAGGAAGACTGTAACAAAAAATAATTTAAATTTTTAACTAAGATTAAAATTAATGATTACCTTAGTTAATGATTAATGACTAGGGGGTGAATTTCTATGACCTAAAAAAGTAGGATATATGCATGCATTTATGACCTAAAAACATTAAAATATAACCAGTAAAATTTAAAATATGACTTTACCACTTACACATTGTGTATATATTTTTTAAGTTTCATTACAATTCATATTAATAAAATATAATGTTTATTATTTAAAATATCTGTAAATTCTCAAAAAGTATCATTATAATGCAAAATTTACAAAATATGATATGAAACTTCAAACTTTCTTTAATATGCACACAGATATGCCAAAAATATGACTTAAATATGCATATTCATAATAAATATGCTACAATAGTTGAACATTTCCTAAATATGCAGTTATATGAACAATAAAAGCCGTTCCATTATCACCAGAATGCTTGGAATCGGGTTTAAATTAGTTGGAAACCTGAAATAATGCAAAGGGGAAAAATATGACATGTCATAGAAATCCGCCCCATATTAATGACTGTATTTCTTGTATTGCTTTGCCAACATATATTTGTTGTACGCACTGTTCAGAGTTGCCATGTCTCATTATGAGCAGTATGCTCAGGGATTGTACTCGTGGTGTACCATAAATAAATAAATATTTCTAAATTGCCTTGCATAACTTTGTGTAAATTAAGAGTGTCTACATTTGTGTTAAGTCCACTAAGTCATACTCCAAAAAGCACGGCAGTTATGGACGTGTGTCTCATGGGTTTATTCTTTTCTAAAGCAACGTTGGGTGGGTAAAGTGGGATTTAACACTCTTTGCACATGGGTCAAGGAGATTCTAGTTTTAATGTCAATGAGATAAGTCCTATATAGAAGGAACTTAACCCTCTTTACCAGATTATACATTTTCTGGAGGTAAATTTTATTTTGACATATCTCTGTAGTCATATGTCAGAAAGAATATGAAGAGCATTTAAAACAGGCAGAGGTGGCATATTCTGTGAAGTCTAAAAACCGAGAGCTGTCTAAGGATGACTCAATTAGTCCACATAAATATAATATGCAATATTTTGACTCTTTCTTTTGAAGTCAGTTCAATATCAAAGACAAATTATTTAATTGTATTTATAGGGTTGAACCCAGCTGCTTTCCATGGTTAGGCCAAAATTATCTCTATTAACATAGGTTTAATGTTTATTCAATTATACTTTTATGTTAAAATTGTATAATGAACTTGCAGTAATCATAAGAATTGATTTAAAATAACCCCCTATTAATTGCACCATTTTGTAAAATTTCAGTCATGTCAGTGATCTGGCTATAGTGCAATTGTATTTCAATCATTCAACCGCATATACATCTATTAAAATGAACATTGGTATTTTTGATTCTTTTTCTTTCATTATATATTTTGTTTTTCTGCAGTTCCATTATATCAGTTTCATCTGAATTTCTGTTCCACCATTTTGAGCTACCACAAGAAGAGATTACAGAAGTGAGTTAGTGCACAAACAAAAGTCACAGTGAGAGGGGGTAGCAAATTGACATTGTGAAGGTATGTAAGGTAAGAAGAGGATCTATAGTTACTAGAATACCAATGAATGCTCTAAAGATATTCTGCCCAATACCAGTGAAGAGCAAGAAAGATGGAAGAATGTTTTTCTTCCTACTGTTTAACATGAAAGAGAGTAACATATCACTCGTTTCTCTGCTGCAAAAAAGTTTCAAATATATATATTTTTAAGATCATAAATGCAACTACAAACATGACAAGTTCTACTGTTAACGGCAACCTTGGTAAACTCTGCAATCTAACAAACCAGAGATTCGTATATCTTCAACACAGGTAGAGATGTGCAAATATCGTTGTATGCTTGCCTGTCCTTTGTTTTTGTGAGAACTTGCATGGCAAACTGCTCCTGATTACAGTGATAATAGTAGAGTCCATGCTGTAGATTAATAGTTTATCCCATAATCCTCAGCTCCCTACCATGCATGGCATGACACAATGAGGAGGCCGTAACTATTTTATTCTTCTACAGGAAAATAAATTTGTGTTTTTAACTTGTAAGAAAGGATGTCATGCTGAATCATGCTTATGAAAACTGTCTAAAATTAACAAAAAATTAAGGCTTGAATATACTAATTTCAAATTATTTGTTTTGAATAATTAGGGGTTTAGGCTTATTAATAGGCCTATTCATATAAGTGGTAAATGCCAAAATACAATCTTTCAGAAAGATACGTATGATTATATTAATTCACACCATATTCTTGTAGATTGTGTTTGTTTGGAGGTATCTGCACCTATTTTATACTACACATTATTTTATATACTTTTTAAAATTCCAAAATCTAATTCTAGTATTTCAGAAAGACAACGTTTGTGTTCAAAACATGAGAAATAAATCTACCAGTGTTTTTTAAATCTGGCTATAGTGGATGATTTTCTTGGTGAAGCCAATGTTCCTTTTTCAGTGGAACACTACAATATTGTTTTCAAATTTAACATTCAATTAATTAATTGTTGTTCTTGTATTAATGTTGTTTTAGAGTGTTAACTACGCAAGTCAATTAAACAGTACAATTTAAAATGCTCCACTCAGCTACAATAGCAAGTGTTTTGCTCTTGTGTAAGATTTTAAAACAATATATATATATTTCGAACAACTGTGGTCATTTTCGAGCACACACAAAATTTAGTTTAAAAGACAATAGCTGGTCAGTAATTATTAAAAATCAGTGTACTGTACATTATTATTTATTACTACGGTTCTTAATCTCTTTGTACAATTAATGCAGGAACGGGCAATTTTTTTTTCATGTAATCATCAAGCTAGAATAAAGTCTAGTCTTCTCGTCAAAATGTACAAGAATATTGTAACAGATACTCTAACATTATTGATATTTCTTGTTTTATACTAGAAAAGACAAAAAGAAGCTAACTGACCCAAAAAGGTTTTATAATTCATTATCAATTGAAATGAGAAGACTAACTGTGCATTCATGTTAACTGATATTAAAAGAATACTTTTAAGATTACCCTCTATATGAAATTACCAATGTCAATTAAATAACCGGGGGGAAAAAAAACAATAAACAGTGAGTATAAAACAGGAAATCTTGCTTCTGTTACTGAGCAGTTTGTACTCTTGCCCCCTCAGCCTGACAAACAAGGTCAGACATGCAAAAAACCACAGTTTGCACAGCTCTAAACACAGGTACCAGATTTTCGCTTCCTTAAAAACAGCATTTTATAAATCAAAATGAATATAACAGCTATATGTTATTTAAACTTCTTTGGACAGTTACAATACATTAGTGTTCAGAAATGCACAGGATGCAAGAACATGCAGTCAAGTTGTTATTGTAATATAATGTTTACATACTTACGTTTGTGTAAAATTCAATATGTAAGTTATAGAGCAATTACGTATTGAACACTCGATACACAAATGGCGTCCCTACTTCCTTTACATTACTTTACCTTACTTGACTCTATAGCCTCATCTTCTTATGTGATATTTTATGATACGATCTACCTAAATCTCACTTGATTTAATCCAATCTGCTAATCTTATTCCATTATATATTATTACATCCACATACAATACACTTGTAAAGCAAACCTTGCATGGTGACAAACTAAAGATGCCATGAAATGTGTCGAGTGTATATTTTTATGCCATGTGCAAATAGTGAAGTCAGGCACTGTGAAGTTTGCCTGTAGGCATGTGATTAGCTTGAGTGTTTGGATATCATAATTTCATGATATGTAAGAAATTTGGTGATGTTTAGAAAAAAAGGAAAATAAGTGTTTAGCAATGTAAAGTGTGATGGGATTATAGTTCTTTGATATGTGAAATGATTCAGTGTAATCGAGAACAGAATCAATTTATACGCTGGTTATTTAGTGATATGTTAAGATATGACAAGTCATACATGGAAGAAACCATTCAATTTCATCAAGAAATGTACAAATATTCATCACTTAAAAGTGACTAAAGCTGCTTTTCCCATCCATGTAATAAAACTGAATTCCACATTATGATCAGTTCATTCTACTACACTACAACAATACACAGACAAACAATTCTTACTTTTTTACACACAAAAGGATGGGCAGTATTCAAGAAAGCATCACTTCAGCATATCTCTTTTATGCAATATATACGTATTATATACATGGTGGTAGTGGTCCTACCGGGTCGAGGAATGACCCCTGAAGATCCCTTAAGGGGATATTCACAGAGGATTTGTTTCCAGAGAGAGAGAGAAAGGAAGAGAATGAGAGTGAGAAAGAGATAGTAAGTGGTAGAGAGAGAAAGAGAGTAAGAAACATAAAAAAAGAGTAGATATAAGGATCATAGAGATAGTAACTAAAAGGAAAGCATTGTATTTATTAGCTAATAGTGATAACGAAGAAACAGTGTCATCAGTAACCATACAAAGAGATGCTTTCTTGAACTACCTGTAACATCCTGGAGGAGTCTAAATTTATTTTACACAGAGCGTATGAAAAATGCCAGGTAATAAAAACATGCAATGATAAAAGGAGATTAAGGCATCTGAAATTAGGATAGTTGCAATTACTTCCAAAGTTTTTTTTTTTGTTTTTTTGGGAGGATGGTATAGTAATCATAATATGACATTTTAATAATTAGCATTCTAAAATGTTAGCAAGCATAGGCATAGCCAGATTTTTACACCGGAGTGTGCTTAACATTACAAACCTGCTAGTTTATAACAAAAATTCGTAAAAGGAATAACATAGCTACCAGACTGGAAATGTTAATGTTATTTGTTTGAAGGATTTACGTTAATATAGACAACTGTAAAAAAGTTACTGCGACCTAAGAATGTGATACATATTATTTGATTGTTCTGATAACAAACCAAAAACTACAATTCACATGGAAACATATTTGGATCTACAAGTTTAAGATTCAGATTACCAAAAAAAATTAACCTTGTTACTATCATCATCATATAAATCTTAGTAGAGGCACTAAATCTCAAAAGAATATTTAAAGTGTCACTTATAGAATTAAAAGCATTCTGCACTCTATACAACGAATCTCTTCTTGCATATAATTCAATCCATAATATTATAAATATTACAACCATTGTTGAGATGGTGTTTCTCTCCTGGTTCCTTTACATTGCAGAAATGCATGATGCTTCATATCAAATTATAATGTAGAAATGCTCTACATAAAAACATAAAAATCATTGTAATAAATATATAAAAATCAGTGTTTCTCAAGTGAATAAATTATTAACAATTAATTATTTAATTAAAAGTGCTAAAGATGTTATACAATATATGAGTTTCAAAGGGTCGTCAGGGTATGAAAGGGCAAATCCAGCACACCCCGTAGCAATGCCTATGTTAGCAAGGAAATCTTATGTTTTCCAAAAACAATTTCTTAGTGTATTAGTACCTACTTACATGACAAAGTATATGAAAATATTAGGTGTAAGTACTATACCATAAGTACCAATAATATATATTTTTTTCCTCCAAATAATATTCTCCCTTCTCATAGCTAAATTTTAACTGTTGGTTTATAGTGAAAGAGCTAGAGAAGGGGCTTCCTGTAATATCATGGGATAAATTAAATTTTTAATAGTATTTTTCACACACTCTGTATTAAAAAATCCATTCCCCAGATCTCAGAATAGCAGAGCTCACACAGAAGATCTAAACTTCCTCTTTTCTCTTTTAAATGCCGAAATAAAATCTTTCAGAAAGATAAATATATTACAATAATTCACAGCTTATTCTTGTAGATTGCATTTATTTGGAGGTATTTGCACCTATTTTATAGTACTGATCTATTTTATTGTTCTCTTTATACTATATTACAACTAAATCTTGAATTTAAACACAAGTCTTCCCGAGTGAATTATATGAAGAATCTATCTTTGTGAAGAACAAGTACACTTTAGTCTTGATGATTTATGCATACAAAGTGTGCTGTTCTAATATGTGATTACAAATATTTAAATTCATGATTCCATTTTAATATAATAAATGCGGTACCAAGTTCTAAACATGTATATTATATTCTTGTGGTACGAAATTGCTCAAATACCTCTAATGGATACAAATATTAGTGTAAAGAATATTTTTATTATTCCTTTTTTTTCTGTCAGTAATATCATAGAAAGCTGTACTGACTGAATAATGAATATTTGAAAAGAATAAGTTTCTTAGAACTAATATGAACCACAATAGCCTAAAAAAATTCTAGATAAATCCCATTTTGATTGAATTTTTAAAATTTCATACACTTCAGAAAAATCAGGATATATTGTCTTTATTTTATAGCACACATGCAAAGCACAAGGAAATTAAAGAAAAAGGTCATTCTCATGCCCAACTTGAGTACTCTCTAAGTGCACTGCTATTTACCTTGGTGAACTTCTGGATGGCTGTTTTGCAGGTCTTGTCCCTGCATCTTCAGCAGAATGTCAACTAAGATTTTTGAGAACAGGTGTTGGTGTGGGAGTGTAGTGGGGGTAAATGGTAGGGGTTGGGTTTCAGTATTTATGTGAAATATTGTGTCAAATAATATGTGTCTGTAGATATCAAAATCACACCCAACAATGGTTCTAAACAACCAATTCAATTTCAAATCACATATATTTGACACAATACACAACACTCAAATCCAACCCCTTCCACCTACCCTCACTACATCCTCATCAACACCTGTTCCCGAAGATTTCAATTGACACTCTGCTGAAAATGCAGGGATACCACCTGCGAAATGGCCATCCAGAAGTTTACAGAGGTAAACAGCAGTGCGCTTAAAATGAATTTTTAATTCAGTGAAAAAGAAGGGTTCCAAGCCAATGCACAGATCGATTTCAAGGTCAAAATAAATAAGATTAGAACTCATAATTTTTTATGAGAAAAAGCATAATATTCACTCAAAATGAAACAATAACACATATATGAATCATTATTTTAATTTGTTTAGTTTCGTACTGTGATTATCTTTGTTGATTTTGAGTTACAATAATAACTTTGATTTGATTTGATTTATATTAGTATTTCATTATCAGATTTGTTCTGTTACGCTATTATATACCCATAGCTCACTTGTTCGAAGGACGATTGCTTACCTGGTATTTCAGAATAACATATTAAGAAATTCATGAAAAACCGGTAATTGTTTAAAATATTTTTGTTTTCTACACTAATATATTTTGTTCACCTTTTGTTCAGTCATGTTCAGGGGGAATACAACAAACAATAGCACACTTTCTTTCAAATATAATTTCATCAACTTTTTCTTTTATACTACCAGTACACGACTTACAAACGTACATTCTCATAATATTTCTTTTATCATCCTGAGAAGAGTTACAACACTTTAATGCCTGAATTCCTAAATCTATCCTATCTGCTTCACTCAGATACTGAGCGCTGTGGGACTTTTCATAATTGTGTGAAGTTGAGTTTGATATTTTATTATCTTTTTTTTTTTAAATAAGACAGATTACCGTAACATTTTTATACATAACACTATCAAAGAAACAGATTGGTATCTCAATACTTGACTTTGTTCTGAATTACAATCTTTAAAGATTTTTTTTTTCTTGTTAACAGGAACTGATCCCAGTGCTCTGCTTAGTATACACATGTTAGCCCAGAGATATTAATAATGTACTACACAGTGAGTAAATAATATCTACTTCCAATGTTATTTTATGATTACGGACATAACCTTTTATTAACTGAGGGGACTTTTATATTCTAATAGTTTTAATGCTACAGAGTGCTCTGCTTATGCCTAAAAGATCATATATAAGTTATAACATGGCCAGTTGTAGCTTCTTGAGTAACTGTGGAAGAAAATTATTGGCATATTTGAAATGAAATTACATAACCTCCTAGGGAGCTAAATAATCTTGGCATCAGCATCCTAAGCAGAGGGCTGGTTGATTTCTGATGCAGGACAAATCTTCCTTCTGATTACTAGGTGCAAACTATTAATTTGTCATTAACTATGTGATCTGTAGGTTTGTTCTGATTTAATTTTGAAATATTTCAGTAACAGAGAACTGCTAAATTAAAATGCTGGAATACAAGGAGGTCTACATAATACTGAAATAAAATCCAAACAATCTCCCAATGGCTGAAAAAATCTCATGTTAAGCCAAAATGAGGTATTGAACCTTATTACAAAAGAACAAAAAACAAATAACCGGACTCCAGTTCTTCTAAGTCTGAATTGGAAGACTTCAGGTCCGTTCGTCAAAGCATGATACATATACCGACGAATCTGTTATATCATGAATTTTTTCAACCCTCCACTGAAAAAGCAGCAGCAGCAGCTAGAACATAGCTACAGTATAATAACTGCTTCTTGAAGGGAGAATTCATCATCTCTCCTACATAGTACGGGTGGTAGTGTTGTGGTCTTGTGTTCTTGTGAAGGTTCTGAGTTCAAATCTCATTTCAAACTTTTTAAAAAATTCTTATTGTTCTTGTATATTCATAATCGGTACTATGAAAAATTTAACAGAAAGTTTAATATCTTCAAAGGGCAAGTTAGATACAAAATAACAATCCTTTCTCTTGTATATGAACAAACTGAACTAAATCCTTCTCGGATAGAATAAAACAAAAATAATACTTTCTCTTGTGTTTCAACAAACTCAATAAATACTTCTCAGAGCTATTATGTAGTGGGCTGGAATGAAATTGTTTTGTCTTTATTCTTCTATACTATTGTTAATTTTATCATTATTATTATTAGTAGTATTGTTCTAACTATTCATTTTAGTAATTATTACTCCTTAAGGTGATGACAGAAAATCCAGGAACTCAGCTTCTCTTTTAATTGAAGGGTAATTGTGAAGAAGATGCCAATATTATTCTTAACTATTTTTTTTATTTTTAACTAATCCAAAATTTTGTGTGGGTTAATTTATTAGTTCCCAGCAAGAGAAAAAACTTATAATAAAAATAAATAAACTATGGCAGATTCAAACCTGAGTCTTCTGCATAAGAAATCAGAGTTTCGGCACGGAGCTATGGCACATACGTAGATGAAACCATTGTTCAGCAATCTCACTGGTTTCGTCCTCACTACACTGATTTTAGTCTTGCGGATCAGGCACTCAGATAAATGGAACTTAAACAAATTCATGCTTCAAGAGTCCGGTCATTCTTTTTGTTTATGGGTGTACAATATAAAATTTTGAGGTTTTTAGATAGCCATTGGTTTTTTAAATCCAGTCTCTTGCAAATTATATCAGTTACTATTCTGCTAATCATACTGTTCTAAAATGAAACAAATGTATTTACCCTGAACACATAACACATATAATATAAATTTGGACATTACTTTCAATTATTTTTACAGTGATTTGAGAAGGAAATATTTTTTCACAATATTTCTACCAAACTATTATTAAATTATATTCTTCTTAAATATAATAAACATGACACACACTTTCATTAAAAAAATCTTATTAAATAATAAAATTCTTCTATTTTATAACACAGTTTAAGAAAAATCTATGGTTATTTGTCTATGATGAGTGTATTGTTCCCTTGAATACTCTAATAACTGTTACTCAAACAAGATCAATATAATATCTAAAATATAAATAGCTGAAACAAACAGCTAAAATTTTACAATACAGCACTTGTACGTATTGGTTAACACTGTTTTGATGTACGGTATATGAACTTCACTATTTTTAGTTTATATTACTGCCTCATACCATGGTATGCAATATTTACAATTTGTGAAAAATAAATATTTAAAAATATATGTATAATAAATACTTTATGCTGAATTAATAATTTTGCCTTTATCTTAATATAAAATCTAAGTAAAGTGTTCATTTTAAGAATCAATGTAATGTAAAATTGTATTTTCTTCTGACCAGAGAACTTATGGGAGTAAAGCAAATGTGATCGTGCCAGGAAAACCCAATCCTAAGCCGGTAAACATGTTTCCATATAAGGGTACAAAACAGCGTCAGGGTGAAAAATGTTGATGGTTAAATTTTGATACGTCTATTGTGTTTATTCTTGAACTACATTTTCTGATCACAACAAACATAAAGACGGCATTGCCAACCATAGCATTTTCAGTTTGAAAAGATGTAATTTAAGATGGTTCTTAAAGTTTTCTTTGGTTCTGCTTATGAGCAAAAAAACTTGTTTGAAAAAAAAACATAAAATATGGGCAACAGCAACACTTGCTATGCTGTAGTAATCTAGTTGGATAGTCTGTTCGTGTGAGACAAACTTCGAGCATGATATAGCAGTAGTCTCAAACTGAAGTTTAAAACATGGAAAAGTTACTTATCTGTGGACATCAATTGCCATAAATAATACTATTTTGGAAAATAATATTTCAAAGGTCATTTTTGAGCTAAAATATATACATATAGGAATGCTCAGAATTTAATGCTGAAGTTGAATCCATTCAAGTCAGAAAATTTGTTTTTCCAACTTACGGTCGGGTGTCCCTGGCAGGGTTACAAATAATGATGACGCTTAGAGATATAATTCCAGGTGTTGTAAAAAAAAAAAATCTAGCTTTCAGCCATACATTTTATAATAACAGGTACTTGTTTTAAAAATTAACATTTTAAAAAGCACAAACAATTATTAAAAGCCCTCTCTGATTAAAAAACATGGTTTTGGTTCTATATTTAGTGTTGTAGATATATGAGACAAATAAAACATAAAAACCACACTTTCCCACGACTTACAGTTAGTTATATATGTAGCAAAGGAACATTCTACATAATATTATTGCGTTTGGTCACAGGGTCCCAGCTAATGCCAAATATCACATAAGCATGCTGCTTTGCTGCATATGTAGTCTATTTAACACATAAAATGTCTGGAATTAAATCTTTTCATTTCGATCCCCTGGAAAGAAACATTGGAAGATTTGAATCTGAGCCTTCTACGGAAAATATAATTCAATATTTGGAATGTCAGAGTATGCCTACAAATGAAGAGTGCTACTGCTGCTGTGAAAATGCTCTTATAAACAATATTAAAGGAAGTGTAGAGTGCATTACATTTCACAATTTTTTTGGAAATGTGGCTTTAAATGTAGATACACTCAATCTTTTTGGAAATGTGGCTTTAAATGTAGATACACTCAATCTTTTTGGAAATGTGGCTTTAAATGTAGATACACTCAATGTGGGTAGACATTTAATGATCGTTAGATCGGAATCTGCGTTCGAGAAAACCGAACTTAAAAGGAAGAAAACCCAGGGCCAACTCGTCCATATAGGTGAACTAAGCAGCCGCCTAGGGCTGGAAATTTTAAAAACATTTAGGGGTGGCAACATTTAGATTTTAAAAAATATCTGAAAGCTTAAGTTAGTCAAAATTAAAGCAAGAAAAGTACCTTTAGAATTTTAAGACTTTTTTCAACTCCTTCCTGCTGGAATAAACTTATCTAATGATGTAGTTTCTTGTTTGTTTAATGTAAATATAAAAAGTTATAACTTTTCAATTAAATGTTTTTTTAATTTAATCCCCATTCCATCTAGAGATGATGTAATATCTTCATAAATACAAGGCATTCTCAAATTAAGCTAATATAAATCAATTTTATTTAACCACTTACCAAAACTTACCCGGACTGCCAGGGTGGAAGTCAAGTACACTACATGGCGGCGGACTAGAAATTAAGCTAGAGTTCTCGGATTTCTTTTGTAGTTATTCACATTAAATTAACATGATTTTTAATCTGAGAGAGCCTTTAAGTAATTTACACAAGAAAGTGTCATCGCTTAGATAAAGAAGTTTATATAAATAAAAAATGAAACAGGTCTTTGAAATGCAAGTGGAAGGAAGGTCTGGCAGAGGGAGACCACGAACGACTTGGGAGGATAGGATAGAGAAAATTGAGCAGAAACATGGAAGGACATTGGTAGAGCTGAAAAGGTTAAGTGGGGATAGATTAGAATGGAGGAGATGGATTGTACGAGGCTACCCGGTAAAGGCAGTAAAGGGAACTGAAGAAGAAGATATAAATAAAAACCTTACTGACTAAAATAAAATTAAAAACGAAAACTAAATTCCTCCTAAATTAGCTGCACTCTTATGATCTACCACTTCACTGAGATTCTGTTCAGGATTACTAACTTCCAAAATTTTATTCTTACATCATTACAAGAAGACGGGTGAAGAGTTGTATCAGATACAGACCAAAACATGAGTCTTCATTAAAAATTTGAGCAAAACTGCAGCAATGGTAATCTTAAGACAAAACATTAAAGATTATTAACAAAATAAGGTCAAGGTAAGTTGAGGTTTTAAATAGCACTGTATTTGCTGAAAATACAACTAACTTGCATTTCAAAAGCCATTTACCTATGTCTTGTTTTTTGGAAGAATATTTTTTCCTAGAGAAGCATCCTCTGGGAGCAGTATCTACATGGCTTTTCTACGTTAGTTTGACTTCCTATTCTATTTCATGCTCTTTCTCTTTTTTCTGTTTCTTTTCATGTGTCAAACATAAACCTTTTTACCCTCCCTGCAGTCTATTTGATAGATACTTGATTTTTGTTGGGAGAAAAGGTATAAGATAGAACAGGAAAGAAAACAACTAAAACTAGCAGAAAATCTACAAGAGGTAATATTCTGGGAGATAATATTCTCCAAAAGAATGAATCTGAAATACCAACAGAAGATAGTTTGATCAGAGGGTATATCCACCCTTCCACCACTAGATAGACTACAAGATATCCAGTAGTCAAGAATGGCTAAGGATGGGAGCAACAGTTTGTGAAACATGTCTTAAGATGTTATCTTTAAGTGAAGGTCTTTGTGGGTTATATTGGCAATAATTATAATCCCATGGGTATTTATAAAGAAGTAAGTGGTTTGTTTAGAATGCTCCGTTATTATGCTGTATCTTCTTACAACATAATATATTAAATTAAATACAAAAGTATATATATATATATATATATAAAAAGCACAAGTATTGTCATATTAAATTACTTTCGATTTATACACAATAAATACGCGTACCTGATTAAAACCATACCATGGTAAGAAGCTGGAAATACAACTATCAATAATTCTTGACTATGTAATAACACTGGACCTATATAAAACAATATAAAATGTGTATAATATTGTAAATAATGACTAGGAAAAAAATTCCATCCAGTAAAAAATCACAAACAATATAAACAACAATTTACATTTTACATTTTAAAATGAAATGTAAACATAATCTGTATTACAACATTTTACTTCCGTCTTAATATAATGACTGGATGGCAGCGGTTAAAAATAAACTATTTAAAAACTGAAAGTGTGTAATGATAAAAACAGAAATCTATACAGTACCTTGCAGGTATTTTTGTACTTAGGATAATATTACTGTAAATGCTGCATTAACATTTCTATGTGAGGAGTGGGGTACAAGAACCATTTAAAATTACAAGACTAAAGGGAACAACTCCTGAATTCCTGTGAAGCAAAACTGTGAACTTCCCTCGCCACTAACGATCATGCTGCTCAAGCCATGCAACAATGAAAACAAACAATATATTTCTAAAAAAATTTCCTCCCCCTATTATTTTGAGTACAATAGCAAAGATGACAAGTCATGCTTCTGCAATTAAAACAAAATTAATAACTTGTAAAGATATTATCATGCAGATTGAAACAGAATACAATGTCGTCAGGAGTTATACAGTAGTTCAGCAATTGGAAAGTATGGTTAACGTTCGGCTCTACCGATGTTCTACCAACTGGGCTAGCCAGAGTCTCTCTTCTATGACTGATTACGGGTAATCTTCTACCTCACTGAAAGACATATCATATAAGTATTGTGAGGCAGAGGAGTAACGAGGGGGGTTTTTTGGGGGTTTGAACCACCCCATTGATTAAAAAAAGGAAAATTGTATAATTTTAAGTCTGCTTATAAATTACTTAATACGAGTATAAAGCATGGGAAGCTTAAAACTCGGAATTGTGCATCTGAATTTTTAAAATTTTCCGGGGGAGGGCCCCCGGACCCCCTCTCCCTGGGGGGTATTCCATACCCCCCAGATGTTATAACCCGACCCATATGGTCGGCCTGGTTACGCCTATGTTGTGAGGCACACTAATTTAGTGATTTTGTGACCGGGTTTCCACTTTATTGTACAGTAACATTTAAGATGTGTCACGAAACCACAGAATATTGTTTCTGTTGAACATTATGTGAAAATATTTTAAGGAAAAATTCCTCTGCCACTAGAATTCAAACCCACGAATTTTGGCTTTACAGGCTGTTGCTCTACCAACTGAACTAGCAAGAGTTTAATTCACAGACTCCATCATGGAGTCTAGCTGAGGATGAATGAGGATGCCATTCGAAACAATTCTAGTGAAGTTAGTGTGTAACAATCCATCTCATTATTATTTTTATATAATAATTACTTCACTGTGTAAATATTATGATATATTCTATGGTTTCATGAACAAATATCTACATATAAGATGATTAAGTTTCATATTGGATACGGTCAACAGAAACACTTGAAATGATTTTCTTGATCAGAGCTGCCATTTTTTTACTCAAGCATTTTCTCAATCACACACACGAATTGTGTTCTAGACCTTCTTACCGCAGAAAAACCAGAGATTCAATTCAGGATTCCCAATGCTAACCACTGAATCACGGGAAGTTACAGTTAAAATTAGCACATTATAATTGAATGTGTCATTGCAGGTAAGGTAACTTCTAGTGGAAAGCCGAGATATGGCCATTGTTGGTATCCATACACATACACACACATCCTGAATAGAAGGTACCTATGTCACTGACATCGTAAGATGTATTTTTCATTACAATAAATACAAAATAATTAAAAAACCTGCGCTGCCAAAATGTACCTAAGCTACTGAGTTAGACAGTTTTTTTAGTTTCTCAAAACTTTGCTTCAAGTAACTTAGGTATCTTTCTGCAATGACACATTCAATTACAATATTTAATATGGCATAGTTAACAAAATATTGGAAGCCTTTGAGGTATGTTTATAGAAAAGACTGAGGAAGATCACATCAAACCTCACCCAGTAAACACCATGCCTTATCCTATGGTACAATAGTCACTGGGATTGTGTCTTTTTAAGAATATCCAAAATATGGTCACATATTGAGAGAAGTTGTAATATTAAGATCAAGCATTTGCAATGCTATAATAAGTTGTTTTTATACCCTGCTCCTCATATATTATGCTATATTGAGCGTCTTTACTTATAATATTATTCTGGTTAGTGTTGCAAGTTATTAATACTTATAATAATATTTTCATGCACTCAGTTGTCTCAGACATTAAGGTGAGAAAACTCGGAGACTTCGTAGCAAAGTGGCAAGAACACTTGCAAGACTCTCTGCCCTTTGAAGAAGAACTGCTTCTTGCACATCTGTGTCCAGAGAACAAGTTACCATCTCTCTGAAAACAGAAGTGACATCCCGCACTTTGAGAACCAAGTTGCGAGTCTGCAGTGGTGCTGTCGTGTGCATTGTCATGTTGGCAGAAAGCTCTGTTAGCCTGTGTAAAAGATGGAGGCAACTGGCAAGACTGCTAGGCAAATCATCCCGTGTAGCCACATCTGTCGAACTCTTCACAAAGAGTTTTGAAGCAGTGACCAGCTGCTTAGCTTCATTTGTAAGAGCTTCCTTTGCTGCCTGGAAGCGAATTTCATCCATCTGGGGCCCACCACCTGCTGCTTGCGCTCTGGCACACTGTGCTACCATTAAGTCTAAGCGTTCCAAAAGACCAATCATGGTTGCATCTGATTTGACTCGAAGCACTTCCCTACCTTGTTGTGAAGACTTAGATTTTTCAGAAAATATATGTCCATTTCTCAACAAACTCCCACTAGCTGCAGGTTTGTTGAAGCCTTCAGGAGATCCTTTATTCTGGGCCCTTCTGAGAACATCCTAGGTGAGAACATTCATTAAGAACAGTTTTATCAACGGTCTTGAATATCTTAAACTTCCAAACATGCAATAAATCTAATCTGCACAACATAAATGCATTTTGGTAGTTTGATTCGGTTGCAATTTTGTAGAATGAGCAATTAAAGACTAAATTCAAAAGAAACTTTCAAACATGTCTGTACAATCTGTTTTAAATTTGTGCTTAATTCCTTAATTCCATATGGTTAAATTCTCAACATAAAAAAGCAGGCCATGATTTCACTCAACAGACAGGTGAAATGCTGGGCAGTGACAAGAGAGGAATGCCACTTTCAAGCTGCTATGATAGGGAGCTGTGGCCTAAAAGGCCGAATAGGCTTCCAAAACAAGCAGAAATACTATTAGTTGATCCATGAATATGGCCAGTCTGGTAGTGTCTCATATTTACACACTCACCTTTGCTTTGAAACAAAAAACACTCCAGTGAAGACATTATCCTGGTACGTTATTCACCTTGAGCATTATTTCCAAATCTGTGCAAACATTTAAGTGCATAATCTTTTGAAAAATGGGATAAAACGATTGGAAAGTCTTATAAAAAAACTAAGAACACTGAGAAAGTTTAGGGTCCTTGTACATGATTTTTAAAATACAACATACATGTGTTATAAATAATTTTAACAAAGGACTACTTCCAAAACTTTTTAAAACTTTTTTTTTCATTTTTAAATTGCTTCTTGTGCAGCATTATTTGTCCTATTATTGTCATATTACTTGATAGTACCTGAAGATATTCATGGATTTTTTCAAAGAAAAGAGTAAGAAGAGTTGATTTTCTACAATCATATTTTAGATATCTCTAAAAAAATAATTAACTCAACCATATTAAAAAACCAATATCTCAATTTGTGTAAGTCTATTAAAAAGATATGTGAGAAGTCATATAAGTGTTATGGTAGAGTGAACAAAAAATTTGACATTTCTACCTTGATATCGCTTGTGCAAGAAACATCTAAAATTAATTTTAGTGTACAAATATACTGTACAAAAAGTATATCTTATATGAAGAGTGGCATAATACAGCTGCAATAGTGTGCAATGTTTCAATGTTCCCGTAATCTAAAAATTACAGACAGTAGTATTTTCAGTAGACTAAACCCTTAATTAACAACATAAATGCTTAGTCCATTTCAAAATTCACATAAAAAATATATAAGCCTATATACAAGCTTCCCACAATATTATAACACATAGTTGGGACTAAATACAGTTAACACACATAAATGGATACTAGTATAATGAACATACAAGTAAATTATGAAACTCTTTTACATGTCTACTTATTGAGCTTATAAAGAAGTTTACAAAATAAATTAATATTTCCGTTGATAGAGATAAAATCATCAAAAGATTAAGTAAAACTCAAAATGACAGAGGAGCAAGAAAGCTTAACATACAAATTAATAGACAGGCATGCTAGGTTTGAACCAAGGTTGTAAAGAATGTGCAACAGTTTTTGTCCTGGCAAGGCACAATGACATATATTAGACTATTCATTAGTCAAGTTTTTCTTGTAGATGACTGGTTTCCTAAAGTTATCTTCTTTGTTCTTTGTAACTGATTCAAGACAAAGGGTAATGTAGTATGCATAAGCTACAGCAACATCAATTAGCACGACATGGGTTGATTTTAATCATAGTCAGAGCCGAGTATATATGAATTTTATAAGCTATTAAAAAAAAACAATTACATGTTATTTGTTCTGCTTTGTTTAATGTGTTTAATTAAGACATATTTTCTATTAAATTTCATTATCAGATTTGACAAATGTAAAAGGCTTACTAAAAATGTAGGCCTATCTTAATTTTTTGTGAGGACTTTTTACACCAATGATTAAACTTTTACATATATACTTTGTTCTATTTATTTCAAATTTGATATCGATCTTCACTAAATGCATAAACTACTTTATTGTAATATAATTAAAACATAAATAATAATGAATACTCATATCTCCTTTGTTAAGGCATAAATTTGATATCAACTTAAGGCAATGGTTTATGAAAGCTGTTTAAATTCAGATTGAAATACTATAAAAGTAAAAGTTAATAATCAAAACAATTAAAAAGTGGTTAAGGTTAAAACTTTTAGACAAGAATTTTAATATAAAAAAGCTTAATAAGCCGTTAAGGAAACCCAATCATAAGTCAGAAAAATAAATTGGACGATTTGAATGGATTCAACTTCAGCATAAAATTCTGAGCATATCAAAGAAATAAAAATACCTTTAGCTCAAACACTGATGTTTTTATTATCCTTGAAACCATATTTTTAAAAAAGTGTAATTTATGGCAATCGATCAACAAAGATAAGGAACTTTTCCAACGTGCTCTAAACTTCAGTTTCACAATACTGTATACCATGCTCAAAGTTTCTCACATACGGATAGAATGTCCAACTACAATATAGAATGTGTTTCTGTTGCCCATACTTAATGTTTGTTTTTTCATGAAAAGTAACAAAGAAGACATTAGGGACCATGTTAAATTTCCATTGCGACTTATGGATGGGTTTCTAGAAATGCAGACCTCTTTTTAAACTGAAAATGCTATGCTATCTTTTAAATTTGTTGTGATGAGAGAACATTGTTCAAGAATGACCCCAACAGAGGCATCAACATCTAAAAGTCAACATCTTACACCCTGACATCTGTTTTATACTGTATGCAAAAACATATTTACAGACTGCACAGTCACTTATGGTGTTGATGATAGATTTTAAGTGCATCATTTTGCTGAGTCAATTATTTAAAATACTTAAAACACTTTAAAATATTTCTCATCATTTTATATCTTAATAATTCTTCTTCAGAAATTTTGACAATGTGGTTTAATCCATGCTTAGGTTCTGTCTGTGAGCAAGTTATTTAAATTTTTTCCCTGCATAATAATTTACATTTTGTTAACATCTTAATAAAAATTCAACATTTTACCCTTAACTTAAAACTTATCTGGGTCCATAACTTCAGCCTTCTTACAATAAAACAGAACACATATATACACATTAAAACAATGGTGTCACAGTCTTAAAAGTATTATTTATGAGGCTGAAATTGATTCCAGTTCTTTTGTGTGGGATCCAGACTTAAACCATATATTCTTATATCAGAAGGCAGTGAGTGAGATAATCTTGATAACTCCTCAAGAACAGAACTGAAAATGGTGCATCATATATGACAAAATGCATTTTCTAAATGATTGACACATCTGGAGCCCACACAGAAGAACTAAATAATACTGTGACACCATTGTTTTAATGTGTATATATGTGTTGTGTTTTATTTTATGAAGGCTGAAGTTATGACATGGACCCAGAAAAGTTTAAGGGTACAAGTTTGAATTTTTATCAAGATATTAACATTTTTAACCCTTAACTGAAAAATGAAATTTGTTAATACTTACATTTTCTGTTAAATGTTTATTTAAATATAAATATTTTATGTATTATTTGTTTCAATTTAATTTGGGATTAAGAACCATATTTACCACTATAACCTGCTACAGCAAAAAGCTTTAAACTGCTTTCCCTTGAATTTATTTAGCACTTTTCAAGGTCCTTACTAATGTTTACAGTAATATTAATAAGAAAAGAAGAAAAAGTACAAGAACAACAATTATAATAATAATGGCGATAATGATACTGATAATAATGGTGGTGGTGATGATGACGAAGATAATAATAATAATAATAATAATAATGATGATTATGAAAATTAATTTAGAAACTTAATACCAATTATATCCTGCAAAGTTTTTACCTGCCCAAGAAATTAAAATAAAGATGGAGCACATTAAGAGCAGACTGTGAAGTATACAAATTAATTAAATTTGTGATGATCATTAACATAATCTTAATTTTCTTGTCTATCTCTAAACATAAGTGGTTGTTAGCAGTTTTATTTGTTATGATGAAACCCGGCTCTGACTAGAGTTGATTGCATGTAATCAATGGGAGAAATAATGTGTGCTGGTTACCTCTAAGGGATTGAAAGCCTTCCCTGTCTCCAGTTCATCCTCCATTCTTCTGTATGAGTGCTGTGTTAGTGGTACGTATAATTACTCCAATGTAGATTCTTCAGTTATTTGTGGAACAAAATACATTATTAACATCTTAATAATGTGACTGATAGTTCAACAAGGGATTCTTTAATCAGGCAAAACTATTTTGGTATGGTGGATAGACAGGTGGTGAGACAGGCCACACTTTACATATAATTTTAAAGTAAAATTTATTATTTTTAATTTATAAGAAAATGCTAAACAAAAATTGTTCAGGAAGAATTACATTCATCTCACTTTTCTTAAACAATGAAAATTAAACAATGTTGGACATGTAATGAAATGTTTTCTAAAATAAAGGTTGTGCATGGGACCGAAAGGGCTCAACCCATTTATTTTCATTCATTCAAAATAAAGGTTCTATACTTTTCGGATAACAAATATATATGAATAAAGAATATTTTAAAAAATCTTGATTCAACTAGAGTATGTGATCCAGTAGGTGTGCTTCAATCCCAAGATAAGGAAGCAGATTTTATTAATAGATTAGCATACTTTCAGAACTTCTGTTCTATAAGCCTACACGTTTCAGACTCATGTGGTGAATTTCTTTAGTGTATATGTTGGAGTTACTACGTCCTTTTAATTTTGTCCAATCTTTAGTTTTTTTAAGATGTCGAAAGCTGATGGAAGTAATAAAAGGAAGTGCAAATTTTCTGAAAATTTCAAATTGGGTCATCAGAGTAATACCAACAACCGAAAAATTAAAGGGTAGCCTATATTCATGGTCTACATAGATATATTAATTAATATTATTTCTAATAGCCTAGCATCAATAAGTTCTGTTAAACACCACGTTTAACAATGTATATAAACTTAAAATTCATTTTAAAAATCAGTGTCATGTCCGGCATTTTTGTGATCAATTAGGCCTTTTTAGAGAAAATGTCTTGCTTTTCATTTTTTATGTGTGGTAACCCTACACAAACCCTCTTGATTTACATACAATGTAAAACATGCATCTCTTTTGTGAAAACTACCATAAAATAAGTCTTCTGCAATTTAAGACACTAACAAATTAATTTCTATGTATACCAAATTTAGATGCTAATCAAAGAATAATTTACCGGTACATGCCTTACCCAGAGTATTTATAAAGAAGCTGTATAAGGGATAAATACGAGGGCGGTTCGTAAAGTAAGTTCCGATATCTTTTTTTCAGAAAACCCTTTATTGTAGGGACTTTTATTACACACCAGTGAACAGTACACTCTTTCAGCTATTTTCAACATAATTTCCGCTAACATTCAGACATTTGTCATACCGCTTCACAAGCTTCGAAATTCCTTCTGCATAAAACTCCGCCGCCTGTGCGTGTAGCCGCCCGTTGACGCTCTCCTTGAGCTCCCCATCTGTTTGAAATCGCTGCGATCTGACAGTCCAACGAATTTGTGGAAAATGCTCTGAGAGTGGAGACATGGTGAAATGGAAATTCTCTCTGACCACTTCATCCACTTTTGCAACAAGTTCATCATTCACAACAGACGGTCGGCCACTTCGTTCTCCATCATGGACGTTAGTGCGTCCTTCACGAATTTCACGACCTCAACGTCGAACCTTAGTGTCACTCATAATGTTCCCGTACACTTCAGTAATCTCACGATGAAATGCTGCCGGTGCCATTTGTTTTTCTCACAGAAATCGTATTACTCCATATACCTCACACTTGGCGGGATCTCTTATCGCTGCGCACATTTCAAACGCCTGTATTGTTGAGATAAATGGCCGAAAACAATCTCACAGTTATACTGCCGTGAACGTAATGAACCAAGCTACACAACGGAACACAGTTCGCGATGCTAGCGCCACTCATTCGCGTGTTGTGAGAGATCGGAACTTACTTTACGAACAGCCCTCGTATTATATCATGTTATAGTTTTAAAAAGATTTGTTTTTGTGAACTGTTTTATACCATTAGTATTATCTTTAATGCCACTTAATCAATGCAAAATGAAGCAATGGCAGTCTACTGCTGAATCATACACTCATAAGATAGTTTTGCCTGAATAATGAACCCTGTATTTTCTGCTTTACACAGACTGTAGATGAAATTGTTTTCTGTACGGAGAGAAATGTAATGTATTTTATGTAATTTTCATTTATGAAAGGTTAAACCATCCCATCAGTAAGTATTTGACTCCAGTGTTAATAACAGTGCAGAAGGACAGAAAAACAAGAATACTACTGGTGATATAGAAATGAAAAGTAAAACAAAATGAAGGGAGAGGAAAACACACTGAGGAAGATAAGAATTAAACAGTACTATTTTATTTGCTGATTAGACAAATAATATTTAAAATGAAATTGACTGAACTTCAGATTTATTTTAATTTTTTAACTTAGATGAAAAGATTTCATGCCCAAATCTACAATGAAATCTTAATAACAGAACCCATGCTATAAAGAGATTTGACACAAACAGTTTTTGTCTGCTTCCATTGAAAGACCTTGAAGCAGAATCCTGAATAATGATATGGGTGTGCTTAAGGAATTTTTCAGGAATGATGTCATGTTAATCGGGAAAATGTCAGGACAGATTTGATGAGTGGATTCTTGCTGAACTGTCTTACCCAGACAAAACAATTTTGTAAACTGGTAAGCCGATGTTGGATTATTTTTATTCTAATTGCAACTGTAATAGCAGGAACCAGAATCACTGTGAGGACACTTCATCTAGGTCCTTTGAGCCACCATCCAATTAAATGACCTTCCAGCTGGATACACAGTATATAATGTACGTATATTTTAAATAACACACAACGTAGCCAAAATATCCAATATTTGATTAATAACTGATTTATATACCCATTCACTTATAACCCCTTGTACAGATTACCGGTATATTGGAATCAAATTAGCTTGTTATGGGTGAAACAGTATGTTCCAACTCCTGAGAATGAAATGGCATGAAAGACTTACGGATTCATAGTATGCATGCTCCAGCTACGAGCCAGTATGTTGAGACTTGTCCAAGCAATAAATGAATACAGTGAGTGTTGAAAATGAGCAATTTGCACTACACTAATAGAGCAAAGGAAATCAACACTACCAGCTACATCCCTAAGTTTGTGAAATAGCGTAAGGTAGGACATACATATACTATTCAATGAATGCTGCAAGAGGGTTATTAGAACTGCACGTGTCATGTTATTCAAGATTCTGGATTCAATTTCAGTGTCTTGCAGTGTATACAGGCAGCAAAGTTCTTCTGCAATGTAACCTCCTTCTAGCACTTCATCCTGATATTAAAATTTTAAAGCCGATTTGGGCAAGAAGAGTTTGATATTTACCTTAGATTATTCATATATGATGTGAATTCCCAGGTGCGCGGGCAAAGAGAGTTAAGTCCACCATCCTTCAAAATTGAGATATGTCCATAGAGTTATAGATAAAAATGTTCTCTACATTTGTGTTAAGTCCAGTAAGTCATATTCAAAAACGTACGGTAGTTATGGATATGTGCCTCATGGGTTTATCCAACTCTAAAGCGATGTTGGGCGGGTAAAGTGTGTTAAGTCACTCTAATTCTCAGTAGCAAGAAAGTGGACTTAACTCTCTTTGCCCGCACACCCGCAAATTTATAAATTTTACTTCCAAAGAGGGGGATATATTGCGCTAGTATGTCGTAGTTTAAAAAATTAATAAGGTTCTACCTTATAGCATCTTTTGCTGCAAGTCCTTCTTACATTTAATCACAATTTAAGTGACATCTGAATAATCACTTAAGTTTACTTGAAGTTTCCAGCAAGTTTAGCATTAGAATTTGTTCTCATCAAACAGAATTAATAAGGCTGGGAGTTGCAATCAAATAACTTCTCAGTATGAAAAAACACAGTACCTGTTTTGTTTTGTACTTACTTGAGATGGTACAGGTGGCAGAGGTGGCTTCTTAGGTGGTACAGAAGGATGTGAATGTATGCTGTCGCTACGAGGTGGTAATAAGGGAGGTTGGACACCTGTGGAATCACTCGTGAGAGAATTACTCCTCTGATGTATGTAACCACCTTGATGGTCTGAGAACTTGGGAGGTCGTGCAGGTGGTCTCAGCGTTCCTGAACCAGTTCTTGGAGGTGGCTGGATTTCTTCTGCTGAACTCCTCCCTGAATTTTCTCGATACCTCCCACAGCAAGAAAAAGCACCTTTTCTGTCCACAGTTGCATACTCAATAACTTTGTTGGTACCTCCAAACTTCTTGACATGTTGTTCAAAGCTATTTTCTTCAACTATTGGTGTACTAATATCATCCTGTAACAAATCATTTCGAAATCAAGAGATAATGGAACTTAATACAGTGAAGCAACAAATTATGTAATTAATAAAGTTGTTGACTCTTAAACACTTTTGGCTTCACTTTTCCTTACATTTTTGCAGGACGTATGTTTCATGGGCTTTGCCCACATTTTCAACTGCTTGTCAACTGTCTATTTTCTGCTTGGAGAACACTGGCGTCTTCTGGTTTTGGTTTAACAAACTTCTTGATCAAGTTTTCTTCTAGCGGTATTTCAAAATTCATCAGTTTATCTTCATACTTTTTCATATAAATCTTTTCCCACACTTCCAGATCTTTTTGTTTATTAACTGATTTCAATAGGTTGGCTTCCTTAAGGATGTGATGATTCTTATTTCAACAATGAGCTGCTACTGCTGATAAGGAATATTAACCTGAATCAAGATGGCGCCGGTTGAGAGTTTGGATCTACCTCCGTCCAACTGTAAACGATGTAAATCAAAAGTGGTTAGTGGTTTATTTTGCAAAATATGCAAGAATTATTCTCATGTAAGTTGCGCAAAACGTATGGGAAATGTGAAATACCTAAATGAAAATGAAATCGAGTGCTGTATCAGTGATACAAAAGGTAATGGTAGTGTTGAGGTTAAGGATGTTGTTGACGAGGCTTTTTACGAAGCCATGAGTGCAATTAGTGATGAAGATAATAAAGTGGACTTCAGAATATTTAAGTACGTCATTAAACAGAAAGATAATTTGATCCATCAGTTACAAGAAAGAATAAGAAACTTAGAGATGTGTGTAAATGACTTTGGAAAACTCGCCAAAATGACTGATTCCCAGCCATCTCCGGCTACTTCGGCTACATCGAAGTCTGTTGCTAAAACCGACAGTGTCCATATGAATCTTGCTGATTCTAATGGGCTGGATAAAGAAGATTGTCCTCGTAATGTGGAATTCAATAGAGAAGAGAGTGAGTCTACGAAAAACGCAGAACCTGCCACAGTAGGCCTACCTAGCAAACAAGCTCATAATACCATGAAAGACCCTTGGTCTGTAGTAGTCAGCAAAAACAAAAGAAAAACAATCAAAGGAACAAATAATCAATTGGATGCAGGTAACACATCAAGTATAAAAGGTGTTCCAAAACTCATTCCTTTACATGTATACAGACTATTGCCTAACACGAAACCTGATCATGTTGTAAATTTCTTGAAGAATAGATTTCCGGAAGTGAAGTGTGAACAATTGAAATCAAGACATCCGGAAGAATATTCCTCCTTCAAAGTTGATATCTATGAGGATAATTTTGAGGCTGCACTGGATGCTAGTATTTGGCCTACGAATGCCTGTGTGAAGCGTTTTTTACACTTCCGTCCCAATCTAGTAGTGAGCAAGTGACGCACGATTCTTTAAGTTCGATAAATCTTGAAACTAACAGTAACGCAATACAGACTAATATATATAGACATAATATTAAAATTACTAAACAATATGGCTTAAATATACTATACTGGAACGTTCAAAGTCTCACAAATAAACTTGACTATATTACAGTCTTACTAAATGAACACGATGTTCACATATTGTGTATTGTTGAGCACTGGTTGAATGCAGACGATCTAAATCTACTCAGAATTCCAGGATACTACTTATCTGATTCTTATTGTCGACCTACCAGCATTATGCATGGAGGCTCAGCAATTTATGTGTGCAATTCACTTCGAACAAGTAAAGTCAGTGTCCCAAATATAAGCTCATTATTTACATTTGAAGTTTGCTCTACTTACATACACACCTATGATATCTTATGCGTCTCGCTTTATCGAAGACCTGATAACACTAGGGAGTGCTTTGACTCGTTTCTAACCAAACTTTATGAGTTCTTAAACAATATCTACATAAGTTACAAGAATAAACATGTAGTTTTAGCTGCAGACTTTAATGTTGATTTTATTGTAAATAGTATCGAGGTCACAGATCTTTTAAATGTGTTTTATAGTTTTGGTGTTCGTCCTTTGATTCATGAGCCTACAAGGCCTAGTAATGACGGATTAACAGGCACTTGTATTGATAATGTAACTACCAATATATCTGCGGATAAAATTTATTCTGCTAATGTTGTGCCAACTATAGTATCTGACCATAATGCCATACTTCTTAAAACCGATATAGGAAAGTGTGATACTGGTCATAATTCTGAACCAAAACTAAAACGTTCTTTTAATGTGTTAAGTGTCTATTATTTTATATTCTTGATAAAGCAATTAAGTTGGATAACAATGTATGGCATAGTTGATCTTAATGAGAAAGCTAACTATTTTATGTCAGTCTTATCAGATGCTGCAGATAAAGCTTTTCCTTATACTATTTTTAAACCTAGACCTGTAGAGAGGGGCAAAGTCAACAAGTGGTATACAGGTGAGCTCCAAACTTTAAAGGAAAGATGTACTTTTTATTATGTATTGTATATACAATACGGGATGACAGAATTCAAGAATGCATATAATAAGCTCCGTAATGATTATAAGATCCTGCTCAAGGTCACAAAGATAAACTACTACTCCAAAATAATAAGTGACTCAAAAAATGCTGCTAATGCTACCTGGTCTGTGATAAAAAATTTATTAAATAACTCTTCTAACCAAAATATGACTGATGTTGACTTGGATACTGAGGAAATGAATTCACATTTTATCAATCAAGTTGACGAAGTTGTCAACAGTATCAAAGACAGCGTCAATCCCATAGATTTAATGCATGACAATAAAAGTAAACCTTGTAACATCTTCAGTTTTGATCATGTCCTAGTTGAGGAGGTTTATTCTACAATTTTAAAGCTCAGTAATAGTTCTTGTGCTGATGTTTACAATCTCAACTCTAAAATTTTAAAATTAGCTGCTACGTTTTTATGTGAACCATTAACACATATTTTTAATTCTTGTATTGATAGTGGTATCTTTCCTGACTCTTTTAAAATAGTTAAAGTTATCCCTATCCACAAGAAGGGATGTAAATCAGATTATTCAAATTACAGACCCATTAGTATTATACCTATTGTGTCGAAGACTTTTGAGATGCTGATAAACAAACAGATTATTCAATACTTTGAAAGCAACTTACTGTTTTCAACTAACCAATTTGGATTTCGAGCTGGCCATAGTACGGTTGACGCCATAATAGGATTTATTAAGAGAAGCCTAGATGCTTTTGAATGTGGTAAAATCACATGTGGTCGTTTTTTCGACCTCACAAAAGCCTTTGACACAATCTCTCATGAAATTCTTATACGTAAACTTGTCTTTTACGGCTTTGACACTAACAGCATCAATTTATTATATTCATATCTATCTGACAGACAGCAATCAGTGTATTTAAATGGGAAACAGTCCCACTTCAAGCATGTGAAGTATGGTGTCCCACAGGGCTCTGTTCTGGGACCTGTGTTATTTTTGATATATATTAACGATCTTCCTGATTGTATAAGAGATGAATGCCTAGAAACCTATCAATTCGCGGATGATCTAGCCTTGAACATATGTGATGGAAGCAATAATGAATTACATAGTAAACTTGAAACAACTTCTATAAAAATACAAAACTGGTGTGACGCTAATAAACTTAGTCTTAATCAAAATAAAACGGTTAATATTAAATTTAGTTTAAACAGATCTTCGTACCATGCTGAATCTTCTGTTAAGTTTCTGGGCATTTATCTTGACCCTGATTTAGGATGGAAATCCCATATCAACTATATAACAAGTAAGATTAGCAAGGGTCTATTTATGCTAAGAGTACTTGGTCATAGTATTAGCAAATCAACTTTGATAACCGTCTATTATAGTCATATATACAGCCACTTAAGTTATGGAGTACTGCTCTGGGGAAACCATACTTACACCAACAAAATTGTATTACTCCAAAAGAGGGCAATCAGAATAATATGTGGAGCTCCCCCGAGAGCACACTGCAAACCACTATTTATTGAACTTGATATTCTTACCTTCCCTTGTGTATATATTTTTAATTGTCTCAATCATGTAAAGAAGAATATATCTGAATATACCCAATGTACATCTCTTCATGGCTATCCTACGCGAAGTAGAAATTATTTATATATCAATAAATGCAAGTATAGTACGACTCAGAATAGCTATGAGGTGATGTCATTGAAATTATTCAACAGCTTGCCAGAAGTCATAAAGAGAATGCCTGCAAGTAATTTTAAAAGAACGATCAGAAGAGTGCTAACAGCTAATCCTCTCTACAGAGTTGAAGACTATTATAAGATTGGATGGTCTTAATTATAATTATAAGTTGTATCTTATATTCTTGACGTTGCTAAACATTGTATATGTCTCCAGCAATAAATCATCTATCTATCTATCTATCTTTAAGTACTGTCAAATAGACAAATCAGCAGTAGCAGCTCATTGTTGGAATAAGAATCATCACATCCTTAAGGAAGCCAACCTATTGAAATCAGTTAATAAACAAAAAGATCTGGAAGTGTGGGAAAAGATTTATATGAAAAAGTATGAAGATAAACTGATGAATTTTGAAATACCGCTAGAAGAAAACTTGATCAAGAAGTTTGTTAAACCAAAACCAGAAGGCACCAGTGTTCTCCAAGCAGAAAATAGACAGTTGACAAGCAGTTGAAAATGTGGGCAAAGCCCATGAAACGTACGTCCTGCAAAAATGTAAGGCAAAGTGAAGCCAAAAGTGTTTAAGAGTCAACAACTTTATTAATTACATAAATCATTTCGAGTTTATATAAACAAATAAATTATTTCAAAATCTGATCACTAAAAGACTTTTAAATAGTGAAATTATGTTAATCCAAGCTCCTGAAATAGACAAATTATCTGGAGATGTGAAATTATTGATTAATTGAAATAACCACAAATCAATTTAATTATGCCTAAATCACTTCACTTCAGCAGCATATAATGGGAATCCTTGAAAACAACTTGTTAGTGTATCTGCCATGGTCAACTTACAGAATACAGAAGTTGGTGGCCTACTTGAATGACACTATGTCCTTAATACTCAGTAGATATAAAACAAGAAAAATTTAGTAATATTACACTTCATTATTGCACTGATATGCATGATCGCAACTTAAGACATCCACATTGTGACGCTGTAGTTTTAGAAGTCTTGCTTGGAAGATAAATAATCACTATAATGAACAGTAGTGTATTTTGTTTTGAGAAAGGTCAAACGAACAAGAGTTAACTTGTAATAATGAGATATTGCTTTCTAAATAATGAAGTAGGCAGAAAACAAGAAAAATATAAATAAATGCAAGGTCAAAGTTAAAAAGAATAGGTTTGAGATAGTGGTATAGCTATGATTTAAGGTTAGATTGAAATAGGCCTGTGAGAGCGGTGGAGCTCTGGTTTAAAGTTAGGCTGAAATAGATCTTTGAGAGCGGTGAATCTCTGGTTTAAAGTTAGGCTGAAATAGGACTGTGAGAGCGGTAAAGCTCTGGTTTAGAATTGTATTGTGATTATGGCAATGTACTTGAAGATGTGGAGGGACGTAAATGGTGCCTTAACCATATGGTAGGTAAGATTAGAGGATGGAGGAAATGCCTGTTCTCATGTGCGTGCATAGCGCCTTAGCCATATAATAGGGAGGAGTTTGAGAAAGTGTTCATCTCCTATGCAAGACCATATTCATAACACATTCTCCTTCCCAATATGTAAGTTATCATTCCCATTTGTAACTTTAAGGCTCCACACAATGTGTTAAAGGATTGTAGGAAGGTTGGTAGTATTCCAAAGTCATAGGTAGGGATAGTCACATTTCGTTAATCCCTAAAACACGAAATTAGTTATAGAAGTTCAAATTACTGTAATAAATTCGTTTCTCGTGTTTTTCTATCCAGAATATGTGTTTATTCGTTCGCGAAGTTTTGCGAAATGTGATACTTTTCGCGAAATACCCGGTTTTTAAGGTTTTATTCCATTTTTACGCGAAATACGGACAAATGTAAAAGTTCTACTTTAAATTAACTCATATTTGAATATATTGAGTTTTTTTATTCATGGAAAATATTTTAATTAAAAATGTGAGCCTTTGATGAAAACGTGAGTCGTCGGCATTATTTGAAACGCGAAGATGTCAAGGTCAACTTTAGAGGAAGAGGGTGGAGGAAGGTGTTTCTGGCACCAAGATGTCGGCGGCGTAATTCACGGCCAAAACAAGTAAACAAACGGCCGATCTATTCTTCCAGTCTTTAAATAATAACAGAATAATAATAAAAATTTAAACAACATGTAAGTTACGTATTTCAACAATCTCGCGTTTAACGAAGTGGGTGTTGGAGGCTACAACCTGTAACGTCATGTTTTCCGCCGAATCCCGCGTGAAAGAGACGGAAGTAGGGATAAAAATCGGTTGTTAAAACATCGATATTCACTATCGATGTTAAAATCGGCGGTAACCATCGATGTGACGATAATATCGATGTATTTTGACGGAAAACATCGATGTATATTTAAAATAAAAAAGCATGGTTTCAGAAAATTAGGCAACATTCATAAATAAACTGAAATATTTCCATGAAAACTAACGATGTTTTTGGAAATTTTGTCAATACGTCCTGAATGTCCGACTCAGTATGTTTATTCATGAAAATTAATGCAAAAAACTGTGAATATTTAAAAAAAAGTGTGCATGGAATGCCACGCGACAGAAGTGAGACTTGTTTTAATTTTTGGATTTTTTCAATTTTGGATTATTGGATTTTTTCAATTTTGGATTGTAGAACTTTTAAATATTGGGTTATTGGACTTTTTTATTTTTTATTTTGGATTTTTTAAATTTTTTATCTTTTAATTTTTTAATTTTGGAATTTTTATTTTTAATTTTCGATTTTTTTTATTTTTAAATTTTGGATTTTTTATCTTTTAATTTTGGATTTTTTATTTTTTTATTTTGGATTTTGATTTTTTAATTCTTAAATTTTGGATTTTTTAATTTTTTAATTTTGGATTTTATATTTTTAAATTTTTAAATTTTGGTTCATTGAAGTTCTTTATTTTTTATTTTGAATTTTGGATTTTTTAAATTTTGTATTTTCGATTTTTTAATTCTGAATTTTTGGATACTTAAATTTTGGATAAGCCTATCATTGAGTTGATTGTTTTCTGTGCAGACCGTTTCATCACACCTCACTTATTTTGTGATGATTTTTAACGTAACGCAAGATCTTGATTTACCCCTACCGCGGCTAAAGATGTTTCACTTCAAAAACATCAATGTCGGGGAGAAACAGATTGTTTTCCATCGATGATGGTGATGATGACGACGAGTGATTATTTTAACTTTATTAGTACTTTTATTTTTTAAGTTCTACATGTTGACGAATAAAATATTTTAGAATGAATTTGTGCATTTTTCTAACTGCCGTAAGGAGTTTATTTAATTTTATACTAAAATACAAGCACCTCAAGTAAATCAGGTAAGCTGTTTCATTTTTATTTCATATGAATTCAAGACATTGTCATATCACTCCTGTATGTTGCTTGATATATTATATTATCAGTGTACGGAAAAAAATTCAGTTCGATTTAAAAGCTGATTTTCTAGATTTTTTTTACCATTTTTATGACGAAATTCAATTTTTAAATAGCGAAATATATGTAGAAATTTTGCATTTTATTTGACGAAATCCTGAGTTTTTATTCACCACAAATCATCAACTCTAGTCATAGGGAAAGAAGAAGCTTGGAGACAAACCTTCTGTGTAACTCATCCATGGAAATAACAAAACAGATACGCAGAAGTAACTATGCTAATTAACAGGGCCCGGATTCTGATGACCTAAAATTGTTTGAAAAATGACCTATAAAATGACCCTAAATTTTAAAGAAAATGACTTAATAATAATAAAAAATGACCTAAAAACTATCATTTTCTTCATAAAAAATTATGATTCTACACACGAAGTTATAGACTAATTTGTACATAATTGTAAAAACTGTAATGTTGTAAATATTCTTTTCTCACGGAAATTTATACTGGCACTGATGTACTGGCGAGTCAAAATTCGGCATTTCCTTTTGTGGTCTGCCGGATTATATTGTTGTTTATTGAGGGTAAACAGTAGTTTGCACTCTCAAATCCAAGCAGGTGGCAGACTCTGGTGCCAAGTCAATCTAATAACAATAGTAAGTTAATATAAAACAAAATTATGGCGTTTCTTTGATTCTCGTTTCCGACTGAGACATGACAACACTTTAAAACGGAATTTTTCCTTCTTGCATTAAACAAACAACACTTCAAAGACAGCACCGCTAGCGACAAAAAAATGAATACACTCAATGTAAATACATGAAAATGACTAAATATGGAAGAAAATGACAATAAAATGACAAAATAATGACCTAAAACTGAAGTATATGCCCTAAAAATTTAAAATGGCATAAAATGACAAAAAATGACCTAATAAAAATGCATTTCTACAATCTAGAGGCCATGATTAGGATTTATCTACAAGTTGGCAATGTCTATGCAGCATCAATAAAAAGATGACATGTCACTAGAATCCGGGCCCTGCTAATTAATTAAGATGATATTTTACAAAGAATTAACAGTACCAGCTCAGCTTGGATGCTAACAATATCTTAGAAAAAGCACAAAGAATCAGCTCAATTGATGTTCCTAAGACAAATACAGTAACAGAATATAGATCACGAACTGTGCCAAGAAATTTGAAAAGAAGTAAGTTTAAATGATCTTGCTTTCACCACAAGAAAGAAATAAGAAGGAAAAACATGATCTAACTAGGGAATCTTAAAGGCTGGGGTACAAGTGTGTTGTTACAAACTAAGATGAAAAAGAAAAATTGGAGGATCAAAGATAGGTTGAAGTAATGATGATAAATTAATCTATTTATGATGATGATGATGATGATGACAATGACAGTGGCACCAGAATCAATTTTTGTACTACTATTTATTATTTAATTTAGTTGGTAAAAGAACTCGGGTCATTTATTTGGGTCTTAGAATACCACAATCCTACAGAAAGTACACTAGTAGCTCCACCAACTTCAATGCAGGCACTGTATCAATGAAATTTTAGAGCAGTTTTCAGAAATACTACACATAATAGAATACATAAAACCTCAGAAGAAATGTTTCCAAACAGTTCAGATGGTAAATCACTATGCAGACTCATGCGTTTTATGAAAAACAGAGGAACTTACATTTAAGGAATCAGAGTTACTTGCTGGTGGAGGGGGAATGATGTAAGATGAAATCTCTTCTGGAGTCAATTCTACTGAAGGAGGAGCTTGTTGAGTGGGTGGTGGCACAGTGACAGTTGCTAGGAATGCTTCAAAGTCCAGATTCAAATCCAGACCAGGTATAGTTACACACTGTGGCTCCTCAGCTGTTGGGGTCTTGTTTAAATCCAGGTCCTGAAGATCAGCTAAAACATATAAGTAAAGATTGCCAGTTATCGAACTTGAAGTCAACCAAAAAATGTTATCAAGGAATTATTTCACAATATTCTGGAACAAATAGGTAGATTTTTAGAAAGGTAATGATTATTTATACTACTATTGCATCTGACTGAAGATTAAATAAATAAAGTAAAATAAAATAAAATAAAATAAAGGTATTTAGAAGAGAACATGATCCCTGTACTTTCCATTATAGTTTACTTGGTTGGTATAGTTGCTATACTTGTAAGAATGAGATTAAAGTATAAATAATTAATTTGCGGATTAGATGGAATTTGTCACTTCATTTCATAGATTATCAAAATATATTATCTGAATGAAATAAAAAAGGAACAAAAAATGAGCTGCAAAGAACATTTCAGAAATTAAATTCAGACAAATTGAAGTTTTCAACAGTCATGCATATATGGAACTAGAAACTAGAACCATGAAACTGATGAAAATGGTAGGCCTAGTTATTGAAAAGTATTCAAAAGCCAGTTTCATTGACTGTAGGGAGAAAGTATAGGGGAAATATCTTTAAAATTTCAATACCCCTGAAAGTATCATCAACATATTGTGCTATGAAATAGATTTCAAAAGTTTGAACTTAGCTAAGGACGAGGAAAAAGTCCCTTAAAACACATTCTAGGTACCGGTAATGTACGAATAAAGAGTGGAGTAGCAAGTGTTATTTAAAAATATTTACTTATTAAATTATATACTGTATATCTGATTATACTTAGTGTACGGGCAAGCTGAGAGCAAGCGGACTGTATGACAAGATTCATAGGAAGTAACACTTCTTGAAATTGAGACTTAAACTATAAATAGATAAGCCAAACTTGCCCAATACATTTTAGATAATTTTCTCTGGTATGTAACAATTTATTGTCACAACAACAATACATACATCATGCTCAGTTCATAAATTCTGGATTCCTTGGACGTATAATATTATTATTCATAAACACTGATGAACTTGTAGATATCACAATGTTTAATACAAATTCCTTTGTTAAAGGTCATAAATATCCTTGAGATGGCTTAATCAGTTGATCAAAACCACAAATATATTAGTTCAATGACGAAATTACGTCCAAATTGTTCCTCAAATAAATTAGGTAGTAAATGACGTACCTTTGAATTGATTAATACCACCTTTTGATAGTTGAAACAGATGTTAGCCTGAGATCTTGCAACGCCAACACCAAAATGAAGAAGACCCGATGAATCACACGATGGGTGATAATAGTCCTTAAATCGTTCGAAGTCTTCAGAATCAATAAGGCATATGAAACCTTAATGTGAATCGAAGAGCTGATTGCTTCAGCTATTGAAAGTAAACCACCAGATCTATCTGATAGGTAAATAATGGCATTGATAAGCCAAGAAGAAAACTCATGTCCTTATGAGTAGTAGTTGAATTGATTACAACGAAGAATAGGCATTTAAGGCCTAGAAAAACTAATGTCTTTATGAGACACAGTTAACTTGAATCGATGAAGAAGGAGAAAAGCTAAAGATAAACCTTATTGGCTATCAAAACAATATAATAAAAATCTCCAGTCTCTGATTGGATGCAAGACATAAAAAGAATAATTTTGATATTACAATACCCATACATAACAACTATTTGAAATTCATTTGTTCAATAAATAAAAAAACAAGATAGCAAGCAAGGCCAGCTAAAAACGAATTACAGAAGCATGACCTACTAAACTAACACATAACGGAACATATTGCCCGCAAATTATGACACTTGAGGCATAATTTAAAAATTACATGTGGAGTTATGTTTAAAAAATAAATAAAGAAGAGAGGAAAAAGAAATAAAAAGTAAAACAAACATGGGAACAAATAATTAAAATGAATTGAAAAACATGAATGCAGAGAATGACTAAATCATTCATCATTTTCTGAAATTGGCAATGGCGCCAATTTAATGATAGGACGCACATAAGAACCCGTGGCAGTCCGAACTGTTGCAATCCGAACAAGCCCGTCCTTGCCAGGGTGAATCTGATGAATAATGCCCAATATCCATCTCTGAGGAGGGACATTATCATCTATGATTAGCACTGGTGTGCCAATAGATACATTGTCTTGGACCTTGGTCCATTTAGCACGTCGTTGCAGGGTAAGTAAGTAATCTTTGGACCACTTTTTCCATAGATTAATGTTAAATTGGTGTAAGGCATCCCAACGCGAACGCAAAGTATAACCACCTGATAAATCAGGGCTAGAAATAGATATTAAAGGCTTTCCTACAAGAAAGTGACCAGGTGAGATATAAGCGAAGTCATCTATATCCTCATTTAGTGGAATTAGAGGACGTGAATTCAGTAATGCCTCAACCTGGATCAAAACTGTGCTAAACTCCTCATAAGTGAAGTTGAATGAAGATAGCATCCTTTTAAGATGGTACTTTATAGAGCGTACAGCTGCTTCATGCAAACCTCCCATGTGAGGAGAATTAGACGGCAAAAAATGCCAAAGAACATTCAAATGAGAAGTAGCATCTTGCACTGATGATTGATGCTCTTCTGAATTTAGGAGTTCGCTAAGGTGGTGAAGATCTGTGTTAGCACCTACAAAATTAGTTCCATTATCCGAAGTGACAGAAAACGGGAGACCTCTACGCCCTGTAAAGCGAGAAAAAGCCGCAAGAAAGGCACGGGAAGTAAGCGCCGTGACAAGCTCAATGTGGATGGCCTTAGTGGACATGCACACAAATATAGATAAATATGCCTTGATAGAGGTCTTAGAACGAGGACCACCATACTTAATGGTAAATGGACCTGCGTAGTCAATGCTAACATTCGTAAATGGGGGTATGGAATTAACTCGAGAGGGAGGAAGGTCAGCCATCTTCTGCTGCAATGACTGAGCCTTAAAACGAAAACAAATGATACATTTGTTTACAACCCCACGAACAACCTTCCTAATGGAAGCTATCCAATATTTTTCTCTTACATGAGCAATGATAGATTGTAAGCCTGCATGATGCAGTTTACGATGCGTGAATTCAATGAAGTTTTTAGTAAACTTATGAGATGAAGGTAACAGAATCTGATGTTTAATTTCGAATGGCAAGGCAGAATGCTTGAGGCGTCCGCCTATGCGAAGAAGGCCATTCTCATCAAGGAATGGTGAAAACTGCAATACTTTGCTAGCAGTAGGTATGGCTTGTCCTGAGGACAAACATTTCATCTCTGTCGAATAAGACTGAAGTTGTACCACTCTGATACAATATTTGAGGGCCTTGTCAAGTTCAAGAGGCAACAATGGACCTTTAATAATGGAATGAGGATTACGGATCCTATCAATGAACCTTAATACATAGGCCATGATTCTTAGAGTTTTTAGGTGCTGAAACTCTAAAATCTTAGAGTTCATTTCAAAATTCCTTGATTGAATTATAGCTACTCGCTTAACTTCTGGTAATGGAGTAGGAACAACAAGTGGGCTATTGCCTGGCCAATCAGATTGAGGAGTACGAAGCCAATTTGGACCTGACCACCAAAGCTGATTATTTATGAGGTCAGAAGGCAAAACACCTCTAGAAATAAGATCGGCTGGATTATCCTTTGAGGATACATGGCGCCATTCGCAGGTTGAGGTGAACTCAACAATATCCGAAACTCTATTTCTAACAAAAGTTTGCAGAGTATCAGGTGAACGAGATAGCCAGCATAGCACAATGCTGGAATCACTCCAGAGGAAAATCTTATCAATATTTAGGAGCAGCATGGGCAGAACTTTACGAATTAGAATGGCCAAAAGATGGGCAGCTAATAGCTCCAACCTAGGAATCGTGGTAGGCTTTACAGGCGCGATTCTAGATTTAGCGCACAGCAAGAAACTTTGAACATTGCTGGAGTGAGTATAAGAGCGCAAATACAAACAGGCTCCATAGGCAGATTCACTAGCGTCACAAAATCCGTGAAGTTGAATAGACCTTGAATCCTCCGATACTACCATGCGAGGTATAGCAATTTGCTCTATCATAGTCAATTGACTGTGAATCCTTAGCCATTTATCAGCTACATCAGGAGGAATAGGCTGATCCCAAGAAGTAGTAGTCTTCCATAAAGACTGAAATATTATCTTGCAGTAGGCAACGATTGGAGATATAAGGCCTAAAGGATCAAAGATTGAAGCGATGCAAGATAACAACGTTCTCCTAGAGCATATCTTGAACGGTTTTGTGAAGTCAATAGAAGTCTCTATTCTAAGCAAGTCATTGGATGGCTGCCAGATTAAACCTAAAGCCTTTATAGAACTGACTTCAGATTTACCGAATGTGCGGCTGTCTAAAGTCTCTTGCAAATGAAGAGGAATGTCCTGAAGCAATTCAGGAATATTTGAACTCCACTTTCGAGGAATAAAACCTCCCAAGGGCAACAATGATCGCAGTTGATTTACCGCTTCTTTAGCTTCAGCTAAAGTAGGACAAGTTGCAACTATGTCATCAACATAAATCGAACGATTAACAATAGTGCTGGCTAAAGGATACTTGGAACCTTCATCAATTGCTATTTGCTTCAGGGCCCTAGTAGCCAAGAAGGAGGCAGGGGCAGTGCCATATGTAACTGTTTTGAGATTGAACACCTCAATAGGTTTCGAAGGAGAATCTCTCCAAAGTATTTTTTGATAGATTTGATGATCTGGATGAATCATCACCTGCCTATACATCTTTTCAATGTCGGCAGTAAAGGCTATAGCATTGAACCTGAAGCGTAATAGGATGGAAAACAGCTCAGGATGGACATTAGGCCCAACTGCCAGAATGTCATTTAAAGATTTACCATTGGAAGACTTGGCAGAGGCATCAAACACCACGCGAAGTTTAGTCGTGGTGCTTGAAGGTTTCAGCACCGGGTGGTGAGGTATGAAGTAGTCAGAATTATTGTTGGAAACCTGACCAACAGATTCCATATGTCCCAAGTCGATGTATTCAGACATAAATTTCTTGTAATCCTCGGCTAATGCAGGATTAGAATGAAACCTCCTTTCAAGAGATGCAAATCTCAAATGTGCTTGGCGGTTGGTGCTACCCAAAGACTGGGGATCAGATTTAAACGGTAGCTTAACCACATATCTACCCTCAGAATTTCTTTCAGTGTTCTGGGTGAAATGCACCTCACAATCAAACTCATTGGAATTAATAGATACATTAGAAATCCTTTCCAACTCCCAGAATTTAGTTAGCTGTTCACTGATTTCGAAATCTGAATTCAGAAAGGCTGAATAATGCGTATTTAAGGTATTAGATTGGCAAGATACATCATCAGGAAGTCCATTGCTAAAGTCCTTAGATTTATGAAGTGTAAGTTTGTTGGACCTACGAACAGACAACCTAGGAGAGGAAGGTTGGGGCAGCTTGCCCGCAAAGTACCAACCCAGTTGAGAGTTATGAATGATGGGTAGGTTAGGAGCAGAAATATTACCCACACAATCAATTTGCGAGAAAATCTCAATACCTAACAATAAGTCTACAAAGTTAGGTGTATTGAAATCAGGATTGGCTAGTTGAAGGTTAGGCGGAATGTTCCAGTTAGTGATATTAATTGGAGATCTTGGAAGTTTCGACTCTGAAATCTCCGGAACAACAAGAGCAACAGTATTACAAAACCAACGAGTTGTTCGAGACCTGATTTCTATAGAAGCAAGCTTATGGGTGCTTACTTTAGACGATAGTATTCCAGTCAGCCTTGCTTGCTGCTGACAAGGGGATAGTTTTAAATGTTTGAATAGCCTTTCACTGATTAAGTTGCAATCAGAGCCGCTATCTAAGAGGGCAGTGGCCTCTACGGGTTGACCATACTTGTTTATCACAAACACATTTGCAGTAGGAAGTAAGCAGCCTTGATGATTATGAGAGGCTGACATAATCCCTGCAGTATTAGATATTTGTGACTCGTTCTGAGCACTATAATCGTGAAGAAGAGTACTATGTTTCTCTCCACACACTCTGCAAGAGAACGAGCTGCAAGCCTTGGTATGTCCTCTTGAAGAGTAACATACACGACATAAATGGTTAGTCCTGACAAAATTGCTACGGCTTGCAAGACTCATTGCTTTGAAAACATCACATTGGTAGACTTGATGTGAATCCTTTTTGCAACAAATACATTTGTTGACAAACTGAGCTGATTTGCTCTTAGCCGATATAGGTTGCGAATTCTGTGAAGTTGAAGGCTGATTTTTTAGAGCTGAATCCGTCATTTGCAAGACTCGGACTCTAGTCTCCAGAAACTTAAGTAGTTCCTTGAGTTCAGGCAGTCTGTCTGATTTCAGCGATGATTCCCATTCTCTAATAATATGAACTGGGAGTTTGTCTAAGATCATTTTAGAAATAATTAAGTCGGATAAATCGACATTAGTATTTAAGGAGTGCAATGCATGCACCGTGCTTATGAAATGATCTATAAATCTTTGCAGAGAGTCTGCAGAATTCTTTTCAAGAGAGGGTGGTGAAAATAATTTGTCAATGTGACTATTAGCAATCAGACGATTGTTGTCAAATCTTTCTGACAACGTTTCCCAGGCTACATCAAATGTAGCTGAGGATACAGGAATATTCTGTATTACAGTCATGACTTCTGGCGATAAGCATGATTTTAGATATTGGAACTTGTCCATGTTAGAAATATGCTTATGTTGAATGACAAGGGAATAGAATGTATCCCTGAACTCAATCCACAAGGCAGGATCGCCTGTGAATTGAGGAAGACGGATCTCGGGAAGTTTTGGGAGTGAAGGAGTCAATTCTGTAGATGACTGGTGGACTACAGAAGCTGAGACCTGATCAGGGTCATAGAACTGTTTATTTTTAGCAATAGAACCATTTAGAAGACCTATTGCCTTATGAAAAGTAGTTTCGACCTCTTTCCTCTGAAGTTTGATTACTTCAGTCACTTCTTGCGGACTGATATTAGAGTATTTGCTCTTATATTCATTAAATATGGCTTCAAATGCATTACGCATACTAATAGCTTCGAAATATGAAACTTCATCTCGTATAGCTAACGTTTGAATAGCTTCAACGTAATCATAGAACTGAGCTGCTACAATATCAATAGAAGCTAGTTTATCCCTAGATTCAGCTTGAGCAGCTTCTTGACTAGCCCTAGCTTCTGATTCTGCTAATTCTAATTTAGTCCTAGCTTCTGATTCTGCTAATTCTAATTTAGTCCTAGCTTCTATTTCTGCAATTTCTAGTCTAGTCCTAGCTTCTGCTTCTACAGCTTCTTGCCTAAGTTTAGCCTCATAAGCTGCAATTAAGGAGTCAACATGAGATATGGCTGAAAAGACAGATTGCTCAATATCTTCTCTATAATCTGCTTCAGCTTCTGAATACTCAATTTGGTCAATCAGAGACTGAACATCTTCATATTTGATCAGGACTTCATTAAACTTAGCCTTACGGGCTATAATTTCTTTATGCGATTTATCATCAAGATCAGTGAATGAAAGAAAGGTATTGACGTGGCGAGTGATCTGAGCCTTTATAGGAGTTCTCTTGGCTTTAAGAGCATTAATGTTCAACTCCTGATTAGCCATCTCTTTAGATTTACAGCACAGATTACAATGAATATCAATAATTGCCCGCTCTTAGGGCTTAAATGACAATAAATACAATGCCCGATTACGGGTTAAGACAAATCAGTACATAAACGTCCAATGCAATGGACGTTGAAACAATACAATATCAGGTGTGATATGTGTACTAGTGTAAGTGTTGCTGTCTGTGTAGGTTTTACAAGCATGAAACTTATAACACTAGTTTAACAATAGATCCTCCAGCCTTCACCTCAAACATGCAGAAGACATGGAGGCAGTAACAATATTAATTATTGTTTAGTTATTGTTATGATGAGAACAAATTCTGGTATATATTACAGTTCAATTCACCAGATAACAGTTGAGATATGATTCAACTATCCGGCAATAGGAGGACCATTAAAATGTACGGGCAAGCTGAGAGCAAGCGGACTGTATGACAAGATTCATAGGAAGTAACACTTCTTGAAATTGAGACTTAAACTATAAATAGATAAGCCAAACTTGCCCAATACATTTTAGATAATTTTCTCTGGTATGTAACAATTTATTGTCACAACAACAATACATACATCATGCTCAGTTCATAAATTCTGGATTCCTTGGACGTATAATATTATTATTCATAAACACTGATGAACTTGTAGATATCACAATGTTTAATACAAATTCCTTTGTTAAAGGTCATAAATATCCTTGAGATGGCTTAATCAGTTGATCAAAACCACAAATATATTAGTTCAATGACGAAATTACGTCCAAATTGTTCCTCAAATAAATTAGGTAGTAAATGACGTACCTTTGAATTGATTAATACCACCTTTTGATAGTTGAAACAGATGTTAGCCTGAGATCTTGCAACGCCAACACCAAAATGAAGAAGACCCGATGAATCACACGATGGGTGATAATAGTCCTTAAATCGTTCGAAGTCTTCAGAATCAATAAGGCATATGAAACCTTAATGTGAATCGAAGAGCTGATTGCTTCAGCTATTGAAAGTAAACCACCAGATCTATCTGATAGGTAAATAATGGCATTGATAAGCCAAGAAGAAAACTCATGTCCTTATGAGTAGTAGTTGAATTGATTACAACGAAGAATAGGCATTTAAGGCCTAGAAAAACTAATGTCTTTATGAGACACAGTTAACTTGAATCGATGAAGAAGGAGAAAAGCTAAAGATAAACCTTATTGGCTATCAAAACAATATAATAAAAATCTCCAGTCTCTGATTGGATGCAAGACATAAAAAGAATAATTTTGATATTACAATACCCATACATAACAACTATTTGAAATTCATTTGTTCAATAAATAAAAAAACAAGATAGCAAGCAAGGCCAGCTAAAAACGAATTACAGAAGCATGACCTACTAAACTAACACATAACGGAACACTTAGTATTTTAAACTTTCATACAAACCTGAAGTACTGGGGGTATTATTTCTGTGTATAGCTTGATGATAGGTGCATGGAGATTATATTCAAGAGTTTTGGAATTCTTTTTTAACAAATAGCCGAAAAAAATCTTAAAAACATTAGCCATTATTATTTAAAATATTGTGTTGAAAATTTAAGAAATTATTTTTTTAAACTAAATTTTATCTTTAAAATTTAATAATTTGTCTTTGAATTAACATCTTACAGCATTTAATTTGGTTTGGGCAAACTTTTTTAGATGAAAGATTAATTCTTAAATTAAATTTGTGGGAATATTTGGACTTCATTATCACTTTATTTAAGTTTATCAATTATTTCAAAATACATACTAACCATATCCCAGAAAAGTCTAATATCTCTTAATTTTATTAGCTACTGTACTAATGTTCTGAAAACAGATGCTTCACAACTCACCCAGCATGGAATCCTGCTCATCTAAATTCAAGTAACAATTACTCATGATATTCTTATGATTAATTAGTTGCTCAAAATCCGTATCCAATGGAGACTGATCAGCAAACGGTGTTGGAGGAAGACTCAGCTGTGGTGGCAATGCATACACCCCATCCTACAAAACAAAGGAATATTACAGACTGATATTTCTCATACGAAATTCACTGCTGAATTAAAAAAAAGTGTGCATTATATTGAATTGTGATCAATATTTCAATTAGCAGCTTCTGAATGAACTTGTGTGAAATTGCCTGAGTTAAAAACAGTAAGATCTTCTTCTATGAAAGAACAAACTAGTATGGAATCGATTATACTGGTAGACTATTGTGCACTTTCTTCCTTTTTCATTCATATAAGACTTTAATATAAAGAGCATTGCAGAGAAAATAAGTACGATCATTTTCATAGACAATGTGTCTCTTAAAAATTAAATACCGGTAATAACTCTTCACTGTGATCTGTTCTTGTATAGGTCCGGACATCAGAAGGATAATGTTTCCCGAGACAAATATAACATTAGAATATCCAGTGAAATGCTGCATTCTTACTTTGGATCAGCAGATTTGTGTGGATTTGCATTTTCTTACTTGAATCAAGATTTGAAATTGAAAAGTTCCATGAGCCAACCCTGCCACAATATATAGTGCCATCAAGAAGTGGCTCTGCAGCTCTTGTGCAGGTGAGAATCTGCTAGGAAATGGAATTCAGTTGGCAGTGCTAGTACATGGTAGTAATAATTTATGAAGTACGAAGTAAAATTAACACAGAACTCACATACTTAAAGAAGATGAAAATGTTTACTGTTTTCTTGAAGACAAATTCACACGTTTTAATTTATTTTCAAAAACTAAGATGTAATCTAATTACTTCTTCTAGTTTTCGACTCATCAGCAATAACAAACAGATGCATAGCAATAGTTAATATGGGCTACTCTGGTAAAGCTGCTAGGAATATGAAAGGAATTAGGGAGAAATACCAATTTTCCCATGAGTGGAGCGACTTACCGATGGCACTGCACATCTGGTTTGAAAGCCAGGAAGATGGCACAAGACCACAATCTTCTCATTAAATAATACACTATCTTAAAATAATGTATTATTTTTGTAGATCTCACCAGTATTTTGTATGATTGTATAAAATGAATGAATAAAACTATGTACATATATAAGTACCTATTAGATGTAAGTTACAATTTGCATAACAGCGAAGAGTGATAACTAAAATGAAAGTAAATAATTTAATAAAAGCTTTACAATATATTCCTACTTAAAAACTTATCCTTATTTTATTCACTAACGGCTGTAGGGCTACAGCTATGTTAAAAACAATAGGAGACTGAAATAAGTAAAATATTCCATATATAGGCCATGACAGACCCTTAGGGACCCATGGGTTGAGCCTTCTTGATTTTTAGGCATTTTGCACATTATGTTGGCAATGTTGTCAGCCCTAGGCTCTAACTGACTTTACCACCAGGAATGCTCCTGGTACTTACTTCTGTCAAAGGCTGAATCAACCCCAAGGCCACAGTGCCACCAGAAGAGTGAGACCAATTAAAGAATCTTAATGGCCCTATCAGGGATCAAGCCTGTACCTTCTAGTGTGAACTGCATTGCTCAACTAAATGTACCTAGGCACTATAGACACTCTATTTTAAGGCATTTTACTAACTGTTTACTATTTCTGTGTAGCCTCCTGATTAGTATGCAGTTTAGTGCAATGTTTTGATTAATGACAGTTTTACTTTAGCTGTGATCCTATATTTCCCTCCATTACAGAGCTCGCCATCAAATTGAAAGCATGGATGATGTCACAGACAGAGGCGGCGGGAATTCAAATGCAAGCGAAACATGCTGAGTTGAAAACATTGATGGTATCACGCTAGTAATCTCGTGGTTAACTAAAGCGCGTGGAGCCGTGGACTATATTTTCACTGTGGACTTGAGCACTCCACGCATGCGCACTGCCAACGGCATGATCAAATTTTAACAGTTGCAAAGCTTTCAGATTCCAGGCGATCTCTGTACATGGATAACTGAATATCTCCTATACTGCATAAGGATCTTCTCTACATTGATTTTCATTACTATAAAAGCTTACAGGACAAGATATCTACATCTACATCTACTTCTACAGAAGTCAGCTTTCTCTATCTAAAGTTGTAAGAGACAAACTGTATATGTTAACAAGAAAAATCCGAAGTATTTATATTAAAGAGTGGAAGAGTGCATTAGTAACTAAAATTTTAATTATGTCAATACCAAAATGTAAAATTTTCCCATTCTATTACTATTTGGCATTTTATAGCTGACAAAATCTGCTCCTAGTCATAGTATACCAGTATCCGAAGTATGCTCCCAAACAATGCTGTATAGCATATTCTGTATGAAATTTAGGTTTTACTGGAACAATGAAATATGGCACATCCTGCACTTTGAAAAAACACTGAAAGATAAAAAATCCATCCCCAGCACAGATTATGTCTTTCGCCTTTCCTGTAAATACGGAAAATGTTCCATACAGCGTTGTTCAGGGGGCATACTTCAATTGTAATATCACCATCTTTACAAAGTGAAGGAATTTAACATTTCTATAACACAATGGTATCTCGAGCATTACTATTGGATTATCATCAATGTGATGAGCTAAATTAATTTAAAAAAATAGATGTATTAAATTAGTGACTTTTATTGAAGAGAACTCTGATTGTAAAATTACTTCCTATTATTTCAAGTATACAGTCAAGTGCACAGACACTTTCTGATGCTTTTAGTTTCTTCTAGTGTTTTTCTTAATTTAAAGTCTGCACTAAATCTCCATATCATCCGTGTTCCACACCAATGCTGGGTGAGCCAATCTCTTATTAGTTTGAATTCAAGTCCAAACACACACATTAGCCTACAATGTTCAGGGCTACGTGAGTGGTGAAATGAGGGTGGAGTATGGAAACATTTCGTTTGAGTTGCTAGAAGGCTTGCCTCACAACGAATACCCACAATTGCTCTTAACTGAATCTGACTCACATTACAAGTAAGAATCAGCTTGAAAATTTTTTTGTCATAACCGGGATTTGAACACGGATCTTCGGCTTAACGCGCCGATGCTCTACCATTGAGCTACCATGACAACATGCCAGTACGACATCAAATTCCTCAACTGATTCAGAAGACAAGGCAGACCATGGGAGGTTTCTCCGTTGAGAACACACATCCAATGGCGTCCTACATTTGTAGGTACTTTGAAGCCAAGTTATATTTATAACTAAATTTAGTTATAAATATAACTAAAATAACTACATTTACTAAATATAACTAAATTTAGTTATAAATATAACTGTACCTACAAATGTAGGACACCATTGGATGTGTGTTCTCAATGGAGAAACCTCCCGTGGTCTGCCTTGTCTTCTGAATCAGTTGAGGAATTTGATGTCGTACTGGCATGTTGTCATGGTAGCTCAATGGTAGAGCATCGGCGCGTTAAGCCGAAGATCCGTGTTCAAATCCCGGTTATGACATAAAATTTTTCAAGCTGATTCTTACTTGTATTAATATCCCAGACATGGATTTAATGTCTATTTCCTTTCCCTCCACTTGACTCACATTAGTTTATTGTCAAAAGTCAGGCACTCAAACATTAACCTATGAACACAGATCGGTTTCAGGTTCAGAAGAGAAGGAATGAAGGGAATAAGACAAACATAAACTGGAGGGTCAGCCTCTGGTTCATATCCACCAACACGAAAAAATATATGCATAGGGGTGGGGAGCGGATATGGCAGAGCTGATTATGTATTCCCTTAGCAACATAATCAGTGGACATAATATCAGAAAGATTATGTGCACTCAACTGTACAAATATCACAAGATAAAGATAAAAAGTATAGCTTACTTCATCTGGAGTAATGGGTGGAGGTATCATAGTGAGGTCTATTATATCAGGATCCAGGTATAGTGTCCCTTCTGCAAAGTTGTAAGGAAGAGAGTTGTCCTCTTGGAGTCTTTTAAGTAGGTCCTGTAAAAAAAAAATTATACACTCTGTAGAGGGGAAATTTGTCCTGGGCAGAAATTGAAAACAGCATGGCATGCTGATGCCAAGATTACTCAGCTTCCAAAAAACATTCAAAATTTTCCTATAGAGCCCTACCAACCTTACAGATGTTTGCACACCTACAATGTAACATGGACGCACCTAACTCTGATGGAAATTTTATTAAAATCTGTTAGTTTACTCAGCTGAAATCCCAATTTCTGAATTCCTTCTTGGGATAAATCTTCCCCTGCAGAATACAATACTAATCTTTGCTCTGTATGAAAAGGTATATGGGCTGTCTATAGATTGCACTGGAGGATAGACATTCTTGTAGTATCACCTGACTTAACATCGATCCAACTGTAAGAAACATAGTCACGTGAAAAGCAGCCTGAAGAAGTGCACATGGAGAAGTGTAGAATCTACAAGCCCAATACTCCCTTCTATAAGGAAAAAGGTAATTTAACTTCTATAGAAGTGGGTGGTCTAATGATGGGGGCAAGAGGCACAATTCCTTCTCTCTTCGTAGACTTCTGCATGGGTTTTGTCTTCCATAAAGACTTCATATCAGACATCTCCATTGCTGCCATTAGAGGATCAACTGCTGTGTTAAAAATAGTCACCTTATATGTACAATATTCTGTGATATCTAGCAAATATTTTGCCTGCATATTTTTCTATATTTGTTATATATATTATAGCCCAGTCAAATGTTACAAAAAAAATGCGTGAACTTACATTAAATGGAGTATTAATGATTTTTGGAGGGGAGTTTCAGACCATTACTGGGATCACAATTCCAGATTTGCAACCCTCAGAAACCTGTGCTCGCTGAATGGCGGTCGAAATAAACCGGTTTTTACGGACCTTTTTCGGTTTTTCGACAATATCTCCTAAACTATGCGTTTGTTGGAAAGAATATTTCTTAGCTTTTTTAAAGTAAATTAAATTTTCTAAAATATGACATCAAAATAGTTTTTGTAAGTTATATGGTTACCGAGATACGGCTTTTCAAAGATTGGCCTATTTTTCCAAAAAGTTAAAATTTTAAGTTTTCTTCGTGTTTCGAACTGAATACCGGCAAAATGACACGTCCTACAGAAAAGTCAAGAGAACAAACGTTGTAGGTAATTTAATAAGCTTTAATTTGAGCTATAGCTGATTCTTGTAGCTCAGATAGTATCGTCACAAATGACAAAAACCGAAAAGATGAACAAATGCTTTTTTGGGTGAAAGTTGAGTAACATCGTTTCCTCCACCAACATCTTAATTTTTTTGGTAACATGTTGGTGGATAATGTCTTATAACTGTGTATAGAAACTATTTGTGCGTATGTGCGTCTGTGGGAGATGGATTTTGCAAGAAAAAATATTTAAGCAGAATATTTCATAAAAATGTATTTACTTTTAAACCAACAGGCATATTTAAACCATGTGTGAGGTTCCTGGTATGGGACCTGGGAAGTCGAGGGTGGGGTGATGTCTTCATCCTCACTTGAAGAAATGTCATTCTGGGGTGTGGGCACATTGCATTTCAGCCCACTTTTGCGGCAGCTGCAGCCCCCAGCGCAGCCCATCTTACACTTGCACGAGATCAGTTGCAGAAGGGTTTGAGGGGCTGGTTCAACTTCTATTGCAATTGGAGTAAGCCCAAATTGTCCAACTTCCACCTCAATCCGTGAGTTTTTTCCACCCCAACCTCTTTTGTACCTGCGAAAAAGTATAATGAAAATTAGTTACCTTATTCTATAATATTTCAAAGCATTCACATGGTGTACGTGTATAAGTGAACAAAGAAATTTACGAACATAATGATAGGAAATGTACATAGACATACCTGGTGATACATACAATAAGCATTATATTTTGCAGCATCTGTGGTTTGTGACAAACGGGCGAGGTTGCCTTTGGCTGTCAGGTCGTTGAGGGTGGTGTCTAGTCGCTCCTTCATAAACTGCGACGAAGTACTTCTCCCCAGCTGCAGCTATTTTATCGTGACTCACATCTGGGTGGAGGAAGACTCCTGCTTGCCTGAATAGTGCTGGGTTCTTGAGGAAGGTTTGACAAATTTTGTTTTCCCCTGCCTGAAAGGGGCCCGGGAGAGGTTCCGGTGGTGAACGATATAGATGAATATTGGACGTCTGGCTCCCCTCTTCTGGAAATAGATGTATTTTTTGGAACTCAAACCAACTACACAAACCAATAACACAAGCAGGTCCACATCTTCCACGATGATGACAACCTTCTCAGAAGAGTCAGCATTGGTGATGGCAGCTCTAACAATGTCAGCATCAGCGTCCTCTTCTGTCACCTCAACACCATGCTGCTCAAATCCAGTTTTCAGTAGCTCTATCAGCGTATGCTTATTAGTGTCGTTCAATAAGAACTTCTCTTGCTTGATGTTGGAAATTGAAGCTAATAGGACAATGTCACTGCAATTGAGGGCGTCTGAGACGTTCGGCACTTTTGGTACTTTCTTGAGAGGCGTCCTCCGGGTATCCATCGAAGACAATGGGTTACATCTGTCCCAAACGGTTTTTTACCAAATGAATGTAGCCGTCAATGATGGTCTTCACAGATACGTTTTGATGCAACACACATTTGTGGAGCAAGTAGCCACCATCGGGCACGATGTGGATATTTGCATTTCGGGAGATGTTGGTAGTGAGGGATGTGAAACACGAATATACCTAGGTAGAGCTGCCTTAGTTCCCTTCCTCACTCCAGCTTCGTTGAAAAGAGACATACTTCATATTTGAAGTAGGCTTTCAACGCTGCGTCGGATTTTTATGGTGATGCTAACTCGCTGATATACTGTGAAAGTGTCAACTTCAATCTTCTTATTGGTGACTTGTATGGAATTATTGACGCTTGCCAAGGTAACAGATTGCAACCAAGGTAACAACTTTATCTTTACGTTTTAATCCAACTTTCCCAAATGTCTGGTTTTCTATGTTAACCACTCCTTCTGTTCCCAATTCCTTGGCAATTTAACAATTGATTGCATAGCCTCCAACAATCCCACTGCTAATAGAAACTATTTTGTCAGTAATTTGGAACTGATCTCGTGCAAGTGCAAGATGGGCTGCGCTGGGAGCTGCAGCAGCCGCAAAACTGGGCTGAAATGGTCAGTTTTGTGCACTTTCTGCAAGGGAAAAATTCTGCCGCAATGTTCCCACACCCCAGATTGACAGTTCTTCAAATGAGGATGAAGACATCACCCCACCCTCGACTTCCCAGGTCCCATACCATCCCATACCAGGAACCTCACACGTGGTTTAAATATGCCTGTTGGTTTAAAAGTACATACATTTTTATGAAATATTCTGCTTAAATATTTTTTCTTGCAAAATCCATCTCCCACAGACGCACATACGCACAAATAGTTTCTATACACAGTTATAAGACATTATCCACCAACATGTTACCAAAAAAATTAAGATGTTGGTGGAGGAAACGATGTTACTCAACTTTCACCCAAAAAAGCATTTGTTCATCTTTTCGGTTTTTGTCATTTGTGACGATACTATCTGAGCTACAAGAATCAGCTATAGCTCAAATTAAAGCTTATTAAATTACCTACAACTTTTGTTCTCTTGACTTTTCTGTAGGACGTGTCATTTTGCCGGTATTCAGTTCGAAACACGAAGAAAACTTAAAATTTTAACTTTTTGGAAAAATAGGCCAATCTTTGAAAAGCCGTATCTCGGTAACCATATAACTTACAAAAACTATTTTGATGTCATATTTTAGAAAATTTAATTTACTTTAAAAAAGCTAAGAAATATTCTTTCCAACAAACGCATAGTTTAGGAGATATTGTCGAAAAACCGAAAAAGGTCCGTAAAAACCGGTTTATTTCGACCGCCATTCAGCGAGCACAGGTTTCTGAGGGTTGCAAATCTGGATTTTTGATCCCAGTATTGGTCCTAAACTCCCCTCCAAAAATCATTAATACTCCATTTAATGTAAGTTCCGATGTAACATTTGACTGGGCTATTATAAATGAGTAGAGATTATTACACAGAACTTCACTAAAGTTTTGTAAACTGACATGTAAATATTACTTGCACACAAACTGAGAAATCAGCAGTAGAGCCCACTTCTGGAATACGAGTCACAAGATCAAACAAGAATCAGAATTCAGCTGAGACAAAATCTGTAACCAGAAAAATGCATTTCATCTAATGAACTTTGACATCCCCATTAAAGATGGTCTAGTTAAAGTTTGTAAGTGGAGGCATGGCTTGTTCACCAGTATTTGGATTGTGCTAAGCCGAAACAATATTCTGAAAATATGTACCGTAGAGTGCAATTTTCAAAACTTTAGTGAAGTTCCATGTGTGTTTGTGTGTGTACACATGCGCATGTGTGTGTATTAATATAAAAATGTGTTTGGCTTCCATATGTAAACAAAAGTTCAACCTAAAATTTTACAGGGAAAAGATGAAAAATTAACAAACTGAAATTGCCAATTTAACTAAAAACAAGTCATTTTTTTTATTAGGGATACTTCTAAAAACCTAGAAACTGATTTGTTAGGTAATGTTTTTCATATGAATCATGCAATTTTCTTCTTTATTCTTTATTCCATGTGTACCATGCAGTTTTCTTCTCTATACTTTATTACCAATATTGTAGTTGAAATTTTACTAGATTGTCATGAAGGCACTGTACGCACCAGCACTTAAGAAAGATTTTCATGGCAGCTTCCCATGTTCTTCCTACATTCTGCCACAAGGAAGCAGACTTGTTCGAGATGAAGCAAAATAAATCAGCCTAAAGCTCAAGAATATCTGCTGATAGTCACATTTATCTTACTGATTGAAAAAAAGGATTGGGGAAAAAAAGCTTCAATCAGAACAAATTAAGAGAATTTAATGGGTGACCTCTCTAGATACTAGGTTACAATAGCTCCTAAAGCAGGATATGAAATATTCTAATCAGAAAAAGAGCAGATGGCTTAACAGCCCCTAAAATACCAGACCGGTGGCAACCCTATTATGACAGGGGTGAGTCTATAGTTTTACAAGTGAATTTTTCATGAATTTTATTAAAAGGAAAGATAAATTTAATTGTAAATGACCTATCTGACAACTCCATAAAAATGACTGTCATAATGAGACAAAGCTTCCTTAAATGGGATGGAAAAGTCACTCCTTCGTAAATAGCTTAACTGTTCCAGTTACAAAAAGGCAGGAAGTTTTAGAGAGATGTGAAATGTAGAACAGACTGGCATTTCCCATATGGAAAGGGTGAACAATTTCCATGTATGGTTGGATAAACTATTCCATTCTTTGCAATAGACCATATATATGCTTAGTACTAATAACTGTATGAATGATTTGAAATTACCTGAATATTGCTGTCACTGGGACGGAATCCAACAGGAAGCAAGCTGTCTGGACTGTGTAGCCCAAAGCTAGAACCACTGGACTTCACTGAATCACCATTAGAATCTTTATCTGGTACAGAAACAAGTATGTTTTTAGTTCAAATATTTTTATTATATAAGATACAATACTTAGTATTTCATCTGGGACTCACTGGTTGGATTTCAAATTGTTAAAAATCTAGAAAATAAAATAAAAAATAAATACAAATAAAGTAAAATGCAATTGAGTAAAATAAAATAAGATGGACCTGAATTCATTTTTTTAAATCATGGAATAAAATGAAATTAAGTAAAATGAAGTATTAAGTAATGAAAAAAAAAAAACAAAATTAGATAAAAACATAATAAATATGTAAAAACCACATGAAAACACCCAAAAATATAAATGAAACACCAAACTTATTGAAAAGTAAAACACTATTGTACGTTATAAAGTTTCTCTATAGTTTATAACTAATATTAATTGCACTTACTTGCAGCTGGCCTATGTGAAGGGCTGTTGGTTGGAGTACTCATGGAGTCAGTATCACTTTCAGAAGGCTCATTATCACCCAGGTTTATGCCACGGACAGCATCATTTACTGCATCACTTATTAATTTCTGCCCCTGTGAAGAAAATAAAAAATATGAAATAAAGTTTAAAATATTAGTTAATAGGTCTTTCATATTTCAATTTTCAATTTTCAATTTTTCGCTATATGAGGATTTATACCACACAAAAAAATTTAGTTACAAGATTGAGATTTGTACTGAATGTTTGTATGATTCATGAGGTCTGAAAATAGCTAATGAATTCACCACATAAAAGCTCAACAATTGCAGATTTAAATTTATTTCCAAAATTCACCACTTAAACAACAAAAAACTACATTGTGGAAAAAAAAAAAAAAATGTTAAAAGTGTGTTATTTCCACTTGGCATTAAAAAAATCAGCAGGGTAGGTACAACAGTACTTTATGGGCAAACTTTGGCAAATTACTGGTCATAAAGAGAGGATTACTTTTTATTAAAAAAACATATGCTGGCTGTCATGTCCTTACAAAGCTATGCATCCAGAGAGCCTTTTTTTTGGAGGGGGGGTAAAAATAACATTTAATTTTATACTTTGTATATGGAAGCTAAGGAAAATAAAAGGAAATATTTTATTATGAAATTGATATATGAATAAAATACTATGTACAGAAGAGAAAAATTCTAAATGATCACCCTCAATACATAATAATATATTCCCTTTAATATGAAACCCAACATTACTACTTAATATACTTAGCAATTTAATCCTTATACCTCTGGTTGCAGATTATAACCAATTTATGACTTATTTGAAGGATGAATGCAGCATAACTTGGGTATTAAGAATGCTACACTTAATACCAAGAATTTAGCTTTCCTCTACACACAAGGATTCCTCAGAAACTTACTAGCCAGACTGCAGCAAGATGGATGACGATGTTGTCATGCATTTGTAAAAAAAGAAATATCACTATAAAAAACACAAAAAAGACAGAATGGTTTGAGGAAGGAACAAAACAATTCCTTTCCATATCTGGAATAGAATCAATGGTTGCTCTTATGGTCTGAAAATTCTTTTACTGGTTACCATATTTTTTGGACTACAAGACCACCTCGGTTTTAGGATGGAAATTTAAAAAAAAAAATTAAAATGATTCTAAATGGAAATTTTTGAAGGGGATAATATACTTCAATGCATACTCAAATCATGACTATCTACAATGGATTCAGTGCAAACCATTTTGAGCGCTCAGTGTCAGGCTGTTTAGAGGTCATTGCACTTTCATTTAGACTGCCCCAAAGAGACAACTCCCTTTGTATGAAAGTACCCAATATTCCTTTTGTTTTTACCTTGTATACCTGGCTTCCCACTACCCTCATTTAACTGACTGTAATAATTACACTGATGTACAGTCTAAGCCAAAATTTGCAACTAACTTATCCTTACAAAACTTTCTTTATGATTATGGTACGTACAACAGGCAATATTTATCGTAATTTTAATTTTTGTTTGTTTGTTTACTTTGGACCATTAAATGTACCAAACTTTCAAGACTTTATTTTCAAGGTAAAAAAAGTGCATCTTATGGCCTGAAAAATACGGTAGATGTAACAGAAAATCATTCTGGAAAGGATTCATTTCAAGTTAACTATAATTGCAATGTGTTATTAAGTGCCAGTATGGTACTTTATGAGATTGTGTGTGAGGGACAAAAAATGTCTGTCTGTCTGTCCATCTGTCTGTCCGTGTGTCTGTACGCGCCATAACTCAAATACACTTTATCGGATTTTCATGAAAATTGATATACGCATTTATAATGTCCATGGGAAGAACCCTAATGTTATGGAACCAAATCGGTTCATCGGTACCAGCGTCAAACCCAATTTAGTGTTTTTATTTAAAAGCGCCATAACTCAAATACGCTTTATCAGATTTTCATGAAACTTGGTATACACACTTATAATGTTTATGGGAAGACGTCTGTTGATATTGGACCAAATCGGTTGTCCGGTACCGGAATAATGCCAATTTAGTGCATTTTATGGTATTATATAACAAAAGGCCCCATAACTCAAATATGCTTTATCGGATTTTCATGAAACTTGGTATACACATTTATAACGTCCATGGCAAGAAGCCTATTAATTTTGGACCTAATCGGTTGACCGGTACCAGAGTAACGACTAATTAAAGTCACATTTTTTTTTATTTTTGCCTACCGGTATAATTTGACAGTTAACACTATTCCTTCACATATGCTTATCAAACAACACCATCAAACTGACTGAGTTGGCTAAAGGGTAATGTCTTGGACTCATATTCTGGAGGTCCCCGGATCAAATCCCGGAGCCGGACGATTTGACATGGATTTTTTAAATTTTATTTTTATGTGAGTGCGCAATTGTCAAGGTATCACAAATCTGTAGTTCTGCTGACGCTGGTCGATTTTAATCTGATTAGAAAAACTTATTTTCTGCATATCATAATTGCAATTATAATTCATTCAACAAAAACATACTGGCACTTTGTTATATCAGTTTACCTGATTTTATTGAATGTTAACCTGTGAATCGTTCTATTCTTGTTGACTTTTTAATAAATTAACTTGCATCAGTATGCAGTAAGTGTTTCATCAATTCTGCAAAATTAATGAGCTTAGTCATTTCTGTGCTGTTCTTGCAGAGGTGGGTGCTAGAGCTATATTGTATTAGGTACCTGAGTAAGCAGAAGTAGTGAATCACTGTGCTTCAATTGACCAGGTGCATCTGAATCTAGAGATGAGATATGCGAGCCTTCTGAGTCACTTTCCTCTTTGCTGTGCTGTTCCTGAAGAGGTGGGTGCTGCTTTTGATTGGCTGGATTGCTGTAAAGTTGCTGCTGCTGCGTTAAGTATTGCTCAGAATTCTGCACAAGTTCTTGCATTTCTGCAACTCTACGAAGCACCTGTAAGTATTGCGATAACCAGATCAGTGATAGCTGCAATGAAGAAACAGGAAAGCCTCTAATAAAACTAGAGTGGTCTTTTATAATAATGTAGATTATACTTAAATAATTTTATTAATTAGTCCTACCCTTTCATAGTATGGCAAAGTCACCTTATATTCTGAATAATTCTGCATATGTAAGCACTCGAAAATGTATAACTCATCTTCAGCACACGTGAGTGCTACATGGAGCAAGTGCAAATATTCATTATAATCCTCTGCTTTTCTCTTTTTTTACTTACTCGCAATAAGTGTTGTTGTTTTCTCGACACCAAAATTGTGCTTCATGTTTGGAATGTTTCTTAATTGTATTTTTCACTTTTAACTAGCCAATTAAGAATTAGTTTTAAAATTGATGAATGAATTTCTCTGCAGATAGTGGATTATTTTAACCATAATTGTGTATGAACCAACTTTTTAACCACTATCACTAAATCACTTCATACTCAATTATAGTAGTTAATAAAGAGGTGTGAGGTTGAAATCATTTTTCAATAAAATTTCTCAAGTTATCCATAGTGTATGGTTCCAAATACAGTGTGTCAGGTTGTAACAACAAATTAAATAGTAAGTTATAATCGACTAGCTTTAGTAACATGCACTGAGTTACAATATTAGGTAATATTACTCTTTTCAAATAATTTATATTATATAAAAATCAATATACAAAATAAATTTTATATAATTCTTAAATATTATTTCTCACACACACAAAAAATTAACCAGAAAATCATCATTCGGAAGGCAAATTTAATACAAATTTAATCAACGCATTAACATAAATGGAATTTCTGAACAGTAGGGGTCATTTTGTGAATATAGTACTTTTATCTATATTAGTTGCAATTCATTCATTATGTTAGGTTTTGGACTATTATGCCATATGAAAGTTACTTGCCAATTGGCAAGCAAAAAATGCCCATGTGCACGCCATGTAGTACTCCAATAATCAGGTAAACTGAAGATGAGGGTACTTCTAAAAATAAGTTTTGTCTATTTACATGTTCAAAACTAAAGTATGCAAAGGAAAATTGTACCATCTCCAGTTCAGAGTCATTTGTCTATGTGACTGCATGTCTTGTAATCACAAGTGTCCACACTGCACATGTGCAGAAGCAAGCGATTTCTGTCGAGCTTGTACCCATCCCATAATAGATTGCACCGCAATGGCTGACAGACGTCTGGACCATACACCTGTACCACTCTTGCTATGTGCCATTCATAGCGGACAATCACCCTTACCTCTTCTTTTGCCCTGGGTCTGTCAGCTATCATGGCACAAGCTCTTATGGGATGGTCATAAGTTCTGTAGAAGCCTAAAAAATTTAATTTACTATATGAGTTGACTATACACATTTTTATGCTTCACTTACCATTATTTTGATATGAACTGTTTCAAGAAGCTTCCTCCTACCCAATGCGTCATACCAAAATAATGGTAAATGAAGCATAAAAGTGTGTATAGTCAATTCATATAGTAAATTAAATTTATTATAGTTGCTTCACTGTGTAAGTTCCACAAAATCTTTATTCTGCAGAAGTCACTCATTTCAACCTACTCCTGCATATATGCGATAGGGACACCTGCAATCACTGACATGTAGTGACACAGACTAATGTATCTTAACTGAAGACAATACAATTTCCTCTTTTACACATTACTTCTGAATACTTAAAACAAGTGAAACTTTTTTTGAATGACCCTCATATGTCAAACACTTTTTGTAAATCCAGTTATCTTTTGTTAAATGAATAATGTGTTTCTCAATCAGCCTAGCTTTTTTTAAAATGTTTGAAATACCAGACCTATTAACACAATTATTTAATTATGCTCTGAGTGTGCTGGGTAGTGTTTGTGGTAATAAATAAGTTCACAGTTTTTTGCAAAGGGTAAAATGTAAAATTTTTAAAAGTAAAATCACAAATATGGATAAAAATGTGAAAATGATTCACCTTTTAGCAAAATCACAAAGTTATTTGAATTGATGAAATTATGTGTTTAACATTCAAAGCAATTGAAAATGACCAGTTTTGATGGAAGCAACTGCCAAATGAAGAATTTTTCAAATGAAGTCAAGCTGCATCACTTAAAATTGTTTGCTGAAGCTTTTATCCCTTAATGATTCTAAACAAAATAGTGAAATTGTTGATGAAATACAGAAAAATAAAGAAAAATATAATGGAACAACCATAAAAATTCATGGAATCTGGCAAACATTTTCAATGAAAATTGGTGCCTCTACTTACCATATATATATACAGTATATGGTAAGTAGAGGCACCAAAATATATATATAAAATAGATAATTTATATAAAATATCCAGAGTGGTTACACCATCCATAAATATGTGAGGTCTATTGCTTATGGCTCTATAAATTTTGAAAGTCACAGTGTTGATAAAACAAAATCATACTGGTGAATTGGTATAATAAAACAAGGAAATTCTGACGCATCATTATATAACATTTATATGAATACCTTCTCAAAAACATATAAACCATCTGGTGAGCAACATCAGTGAGTTAAAAATTAAAATTACGATGCATCTAAGAGCCATATATCAGCCATGTAGCTATATTAACGATGATAATGACATGTAAAAAATTTAAATGTTATGTAACAAAAGTAATTTAACTTGGATCTGAAATTATAATTGGGTATGTTCAGGACTTATAAAAGGGCTGCACAACTATACAGTCTTTTTGTAACTCAACCTGCTGCCCTGGACCAAAGATTGCCAGCCTTATTACAAGGAGGCTAGACTGATTGAGAAATGTCTTAATCATTTATTGATACTAGCTAGTGTTAAACTTCTATAGTGACACCCTTAATACTTTTAGTAATGTGTATTACCTTGTTGGAGCGCATTCAACTGCATATGGCCATCTTCAGCGACTGACTCCCATGTTGCCAATGCTATGGTTAGGAAAATGCTTGTGTATGATTCTGTCATACAATTTATGTGATCTGAAATGTAGTTGTTTGCTGTGGTGTGTTTGTGTGTTTTGTATCATTTGAGTGTGATGAGGGTGTGGGCAGAATTTATGTTTAGTTGGAGGGCTCTGCTGTGTTCTGGGTTATGTCTTTAAAGTTTTGGCCTGTTTGTATAAATCAGAATTTTGGAGATTCATTACATTTGTCTGTAGACTTCTGGCTTATTGTATTTGTCTCAGTGTTGCAGAAAATCCATAGACTATACATAGAACACTTCAGAGCCTCTTCAGAACATCTGTCTAATCACAATGTTGGCAACATGGGAGTCAGTTGCTGAAGACTGTTGCCATACCCAGTTAAAAGTACTCCCACAAGATAATTCACAGTACCGAAAGTAGTAGTGAGTGACACTACAGTAATTTAACAACAGTTGATATCAATATCTAATATCTACGAAGCGGATTCAAGAATTTAACCATTTAACAAGCATCAATGTTTTGTGAGATAGGTAGGGGATTCATAAAAGAAGTGCATTTACAAAAATGCCAGCAACATATATTAAATTTAGCAGAATATGACAGTTTATCTCTGAAAACAACACTGACATTCCACATAGCAGCCAGCTAGTTAACTAAGTCTATAACAGGAATAACTAGCAGAAAATCCAATTTCGGTAATTTGACCTGAACCATTGTCGTATACAGGCTTACAACATGCTAAATGCACTAAGATGATGAATTAACAAATGCAATACACAGACTAAACATGAAACATGAACAGGCATGAACTAGTATAAACTCTAATCTATTCTACGACAATTTCATGACAGAATTACTTATGGTTTTCAAATACATCAAGAGGCTTGCCTGATGTCATCTATACATATAGGTCCCTTCGTCTCCGAGTTGGTTGATTTCTCATTACCTCACTTCAATCAGATGTAAATTTTGGAAGAGATCTATCTTATACTTTACACCAGAACAAAAATTTCAAAAAATTACAATCATGCAAACAAACATCTAGATACCATTGGAATGTTTCTGCAGAAAACACTTCCACCATGGCTGATTGATGCACTGCTACACTACCAGTCAAAGGTTCGAGCGTACATACCAACCTCATACTAAGGACACAAATCTGAAACATTTGCTGCTATAAGTTTTAAAAACTGTAAACGTTTTCCTATGTTCTTAAAATAACTACAGGATGCCAACTACAACAGAGATGGGGTTTCATCATTAACCAACTTGGAACAAATTTATCCAAGACCAGAAGGACAGAAGAGGCAGGTCAGTCCTGAAAAGAATTTATAAAAACAACAAATGATCACGGGTCATTTCTGTAAAACACGGATTAATACGGTATATATCCCCCATGATGGGATACTTGAAACTGCAGAATTACTGGAGATGGTGGCAGCATTGGTATCTGAAATGGAGAATGCCTAACTTCTCAAATGGCTGCAGATCCGAGGAGAATATAGCTATTACATTGGGGGATATTCTAATAAGCAATCTTTTCTAACTTCTCGTTAGGTTTTTCACTAAGAGCTTAAAATGAGACATTATCAACATGAATCAATATTCAACATCCTCCACTTACTATAATTAAAGCAAATGTTTAGTGAATGTAGAACAAAGATTCATACCTCAGAACTATGTTTCTAATTTGATAAAAATATTCTATACTTCTTGAATTTTTATGAAAATCCATGGGTCAGGAGTTAAAAAAATCAATATACAGAAAGGAGTAAAAGTGGCACATACAGTAAAAATATTTCACTGCTCTTCAATACTTATATACGTGCAGTTGTTTCTACATTGCATTGCGTGTAGAAGTTTAATGAGTGCAGAACAGGGAGAGGGACAGCAAAAAGGAGATGAAAGTTAGATGGTTGTATCTCATAGACCTATTTACATGGAGCATGAAAATCATGTGTCAGACCATGCAATCAGGCGATGAATGTTAATAAGCAAAAGTAGCTTTGGGGAGAACTTGGGAAAGCGACGGCTGCCTCTACTGCAGTTCAACCCCCCATCAAGATTCACAGGCCTTTTTCATCATCATCACTACCATCATTACAATCATCAATGGGAATTACAGAAGTGCATCTCTTCCACATCTGAAAATCAGCCTACACTCGCGTGACTTAAAATGATTACGAGCCTATCCAGAGGTACTGGAACAATAGCAATATTACTCACTATTTCAAGATCTTCTCTGTAAAAATCTTTACTACTCAGTTTTGGGAGAAATGGTGAGTTATGCTGTATATTCAAAAAAGTAAATATCCATTCCTTTTGTATACTCCAAACTCATCTCTTAAAGACAAAAACTACATTTTCGTTAATATTAGCTAAAAAAAGATTCTTGCTTAAGTTTATTTTTCTTAAGCATTCTTAGTTTATTTTTAAGAGAACTGTAATCACTATAAAATTTGAACTGATAAATAAAGCTTCATTTTTTTGAGGGGAATAAAAGTACAGACTTTACTTCACTAATACCGGTATGTATAATATATGGAATATATGGAATATTATAAGCCTGAAAATGTTTCAGATATGATCAACAAAATATGAAACTGGCAGGACAGCAGCAACCTTTGACTGGTACTGTATGTTGGTACCTTAAAATTACAGCTAACCTCTTCATTTCTTGCTTCTACATAAGCTAGATCACTTTCTAAAATCTCCATAGAGACTACACTTTGCAGATCAAATGTAGTAGCACTCAGATCTAGCAGCTTCTGGGCAACAGCTCTTCTGTTATCTTCATATGAGGAGTATCCACTCTGATCCCTTGCTCCAGCACTGCCGTTCATGCCAAGCCAATTAGACCTGAAGAAAATTCCACCAGTTTAAATTATAGCACCTATTGCAGTTAATGTTAATTTATTTTCATTTTTATATTTTGATTCTGAACTTCAGAAGAGATTTTATTCCGGACTAGTAAAAGTGCCAGTTCTTCATATAAGTGCTTGTGATATCTCACACAAAGAAACTGTAGGCATACCTTACCAGTAAAAATGATTAGGATTAGTTATTTATTTATTATTATTGTTGTTATGATTATTGTTGTTATTATTATCATTATCATTATTATTATTATTACGATTATGATTATGATTATTATTATTATTTATGCTTTAGAGCCATTTTGATAGTAACAGGTCACTCATGATTATTACATTCTAATGTACACTGCGCATTCGTCCTGCTTTTTCGGAGAGAGTCCCATTTTTGGCAAAATGTCCCACCATCCCAAAAGTTTTGTTTGGGATCTCAAATGTCCCCCCCCCTTTTTTTTGTTTTGTTGTGATTCCAATTGGCCAGTGTATTTTTACACTAAATTAATGAACGTTTCATGTGTGACTGTGAGCTGACTTTTATGACAATGTATCAGAAGAAAATGCACTTCTTGATAAAATACATAGAAGTTAAAAGTACACTGATAATGAGGCATCTATTTCTGAAGAATAAAATAACTAGTCCCCAGAAGAAATTTAAGTAGTCATTTAAATCATTTGGTATGTGCATCAGTTAACAATCCAGCACAAGAATATGTAGAATTTCAACAATAACAAGTGTCTATTGTCATACTTTTTTCATTTTATTTTTATCATTTTCATTTTATCGCACCTATGTGAACTTATATCGATGATCATGCTTATTTATAGACTGTTTTACAATCAGCTATCGCATTCTTGCTTACAACGACACAAATAGTGATGTGTTTTGAGCCAATATTAAAAATAATATTTATTTTGTAAGGCAGGCTATTGGCTCAAAGGGATTATAACAGTATGGAAGTATGATAAAGTTTTAATTAATGTATGGGAGTGATTAGTATGGGACGTTGTAATCAAGAATATCACGTGTCTATTGTTGAGAGAGAGAGAGAGTTCCATTCTATTGTTTATCTTCGTGTTGCTTCGGAAGCGCTCGCTCTGAGGGGGAGACCGCTTCGCGTAGAGGGGGGGAATTGGGAAGTCATACCACTGCAATGCAGATGCTTGACGTCAGCCCTGCTTGAGGCGCAGGTCAGAGAACATCTCCATAGCGCTCTGTGTCGCTATTTGTAATTCGCGAATTATATTATCAGTGTTTTGTTTGTTTTTACCTTTTGTTTATTTCCGTCGATTGGTTATCAAAATTTGCGCGAATCAGAAGAGAAGGGGAATACAGTATATAAGGCCAGGTAACGCAGGCCTCGCTCTCTCCCTTTTCAAAACTTCTCAGTGGTCGGGGCCGCAACTTGGTGTAACCATGGACCAGGGTAAACAACACAAATGGCGTCTGGAAGGACGACCATGCTAGGAATTCTGAGGTACGTGTATCACATTTTATCTGTATAATCATTAACTGTACCTAGTATTTCATGCAGGATTTGTAAGGACGGGTCCTTTTATTTTAATTTAGTGCTGGTCTTGTAAATTAGTTTATGGAAATATGCGAGATTTCTGAAGTTATTTCTTGGGCCTCACCCTTGTGTTTTTTTATTTCTAATTCTTGTTTTGGCTGAGTTCGAATTTGGATACAGTGCATTGTGAGATATTATTTCACTTAAATAGTGACTCTTCCAGAATCTGGTGTTCTTTCATTCGAGTGGTTTATTTATTTATGATGGCTGTTGATACACGTTACCACGTAGTATTTTGGTGACACCAGATTGCGACCCGGACCAATTTTCCTGTCCAGGAATGTCTGGCGGAAATAGGTAGATGTAAGTAACAAATGTATCTTTTATTTTAAAACTATTTCATCGCCCATTTAATTTTGTGTATTTAAAACTATGTTTAAATAATTTGTTGGGCCGAGATATGTAAAGAATTAAGTAACATGTTTTAATTTTATCCCTCCTGCAACAACTATGTAATTTATTATTTTAATTTGTTTTAGGTCCATCAGGCCTATGTTGTAATATAGAATAAAATATTGTTTTGTCTGGCCATCAGGCCCTATGAATTCTCATTAATAAAATAAATAGTGGTTCATATTTGTATATCTGACTGGCCCATCAGGCTGTAATATAATTTATTCCAGTAACAGTATGATGTCTATATGATTAATCCCGCTTGTGGGAAAGATTGTAAATAAGATTTTATAACCCATGGCCCATCAGGCTTTAATGAAATTTATTTTAATTAATAAAAGGTGTTTTAGCTTTCACATTTTAACTTTCAATTCTCAGCTGCGAAGACCATCTAAAGCCATTTTATATGGTCTTCGTTACGTAATGTTCCCATCTTTGTATTTCCCTTCTAGTCATTTCATTTAGGGTCGGCCAAGCTGAGACAGTACGCTCCACAGGTGAAGAAGAAGAAAGGTTTAAAAGGGTGGGGCGTTGCAATTTGTAGCAGAGCTGTGGTTAAATTCCACAGTTGCTGTTGCCTTCTTTTCAGCTTAAATCTTAACATTTTTTTTAATTTTCTGAACTTTAAAGTTTAAAAATGTCCCATGTGAAAGCTAAGATTTATTATTGTAAATTATTTCTATGTGTATCTTGTTTATTTTGAGTGTATATACTAATAGATGTGGAAATCGGTGTTTCATGTATAATGGCATCTCCTGTGACTCGATTTACACCTGACCCGGACCTATTACTGAAATCGGACATTATCTATGAGCTGCAAGTCAGAGGTCTGTCTCCTGATGAAAAAAATCTAGTAGCGGACCTTAAGAAGCAACTAATAGATAACCAGGACAAGGATGTTGATATAAAAAATTGCGGTGAGTCTCTTATTCCTATTTTGCTTGCTGTAGCTAAGGATAGGTTAGAAGCAGTGAAGGAAAAACTTTCTAAAAGTGTTCCGGTGTCAGAAAAGGTAAAAAATCGAGCACTTCATGCTTGCCAGAGAGTAGCACATCTTGAGAAGGTAATTGCAGGAACCGACTTCCTAGCAGAGTTTCAAGATCTTCAAGACCAAGTCAGTGTAATTCTAATCCGAGTGAAATCAACTGATAGGGAGAATGTACATGCTCCAGTGAGTGAGGAGCTTGATAATGAAAAGAAATCACATAACAGGGAAGTTATGGATTCTTTTGTTAACCCGAATAGACAATCTAGATTTGAAATGAGCGCGACAGGTCAAACTTTCTTCTCACATTGTGATAGTGATCCTGGTAGAGAAAATGTTAGGACATTTCCTGAAACTCATACTTTTCCTCTTGCCTTCGCTAATCTTCCCCATCCGCTTGCCTCCACCTTGGAAAACTGTTCACTTTTCTCAGATGAAAGTGTAGAGAAAGTTTTAGATTTTCTGGACTTTATCTGTGATTTGAAAAGTCAAGCCGCAGTGTTTCACCTTGATGAACGCAATCTGCTGGCTTACTTATTTTCTAAACTTGGTGGTTCTTTGCGTGACGTTGCCTTAGAAGCCGTCAACAGTGGTTTAGGGCTAGAAGATTTTCACATTAGGCTGTTGGACACCTATGTGCCAGTGCGAGCTAGATCGGCTTTGATTACTAAGCATTTCTACCGCACGCAAGCATTCAATGAGACACTTGCCGAATACTCTCGTAGCATCAAGAAGTGTGCTCAGGTGTTTCGACTAGCCATGCCAGAGAGAGAAATAGTAGATGCTGTCATTGAGGGAATGTCGCCTGATACGCGTTCTAAAGTAGTCTTTGAGAGCAGACCGTCTTCCTTCAGGCAACTAGAGTCGTTATGTGCTAGAGTAAATGCTATCAGTTTTTCCGACTCCTTAAGAGTGGATAACCAATGCCAGTTAAGTAGTAGTCGTGTCAAACTAAGTGATAGTCATGATAGAGCTAAACAAGTTGCAGGCGGCAACGACAGAAAGCCTATCAAGTGTTACAATTGTGGGAAATTAGGGCATATTGCGAAATACTGTCGTAGTGGGAAAAATCAAACGATGCAAAATGGTAATGTTCAGAAACGCTCTTCGCAATGATGTAGGTATTACCCAAGGGCCCTGGGTAAACCGAAGATGTCTAGTAGCGCTAAATGTGATAGAAAGATGACTGACGAAGTGGTGATGACAAACTCTACTCACTGTAAAGACGTTGACACGCCGGCTAGGGAACTGATCAGCTCTAGGTTGGTGACTGCGACTACTGTTTTTGACAAGACTCACGGTACGGACAGTAGAAGCCAGACAGACCGTTTTTATGCCACGAGGACTTTTGTTAATAGCATATTTCATAAAAGGCGCTCAGACAAAGACATTAGGCCTAGGTTGAAAGACAATAGTGATGATAGTGCAGCGTTTCTAAATAAAAAGGTGCTTAGTAAGAAGATTTTGCCTGTAAATATGGATGATCCGGATCGTACAATGAAAACACCATGTAAAAGAAAGAAGAGAAGTAATCGTAGAAAAAAGAAAGTCCCGAATTTGACTCCTGATTGTGACATTAATGGATTTGACAAGAATAAAGTTTTCCCACGTCAGTTAGAAGCAATTGTAGATGCCAAGTTGCCTATGATAGAAGTAGAAATTTGCAAATATAGAATGTCGGCATTGCTAGACAGCGGTGCGGCTGTATCTCTGCTCTCAAAAGACGAATATAGTAGGATGTGTTTGGTAAACAAACACGTTCCGAAAATGGTTAGTAGTGAGCTTAAGTTACGTACGGCTGGTGACCAGAATCTTGCCATAGTAGGTCAAGTAAGCCTGAAATTGAGAATTGCTAACTTCACTTGGGTCTGTCCCTTTGTTGTTGCGGAGAACTTACTTATGCCTGTGATTTTAGGCTATCCTTTTATGAAGAAAGTAGGATTGATCCTAGATTTTGATAGTAAACAGTGTAAGTTTAAATTCTTTGAATCTTGTAAGATCGATTTCTTCTATGGACCTCCTTTTTCTAAATTAATTTCTTCTAAGGGTAATTCAGAGACAAATATGTTACCGCCTTTTGATTTTCTCCCTGATACTGTAAATAATGTATGTGTGGACTTGTCACACTTGCCTTCCGTTGAGAAAAGTCAGGTTAGTAAGATTTTACAAGATTTCCCTGATGTTTTGACTCCGGAACTGGGTCTTACTAATGTCTTAGAGTATGACATTGAGCTACTTGATGATCAACCGGTCCGTAGAGCACCATATCGCCTCAATCCGCCAAAATTGAAGATCTTGAAAGAGCATATTGACGCAATGGTTGAACAAGGAGTCCTCCAGGTCTCCAAGTCCAACTATTCCAGTCCTATCTTTTTGGTGCCAAAGGGTGATGGGCGCTTCAGGCCAGTGGTTGATTTCAGGCACCTCAATGCCAAAATAAAGATAGATTCGGTACCTATACCAGACATTAATACTGCTTTCAGTTTCTTTTCGGGTGCTAAAGTTTTCTCATCCCTTGACCTCAATCAGGCTTACTATCAGATACCCCTTACTGAACGTTCAAGGTGTTTGACAGCTATTTCGACACCGTATAATTCGTTCGAATTCCTGCGCGTACCATTTGGTTTAGCAACAGGAGCCCAGGTCCTTACTAGACTGCTAGATCAGATTTTCTCAGACGTAAAGTTTAAATTTGTGTATCATTATTTGGATGATTTGGTTCTCTATTCGAATTCGTTTGAAGAGCATTTGCAGCATCTTCAAGAAGTGTTCTCGCGCCTACGAGCCGCAGGACTTACGGTTAATCCTGATAAGGTTACTATAGCCGCTAGGAGACTGTCATTTCTGGGTCATCTGGTTTCAGCTGACGGCGTTGCCATCGACCCAGAACGCACCGAGGCAATTAGAAAATTTCCCCCTCCCAAGAATGCCAAGGGCGTAGCCAGGTTTATAGGGATGGTCAACTTCTTCAGGAAGTTTGTACCAAATATGGCTGAACTTTCCTCCCCTTTGAATGATCTAAGAAAGAAAAGTACTAAATTTGTCTGGTCTCCTGCTTGCCAAGAAAGTTTTGAAAAATTGAAGTCCGCCATTATGAATCCCCCTGTGCTTGCCATGCCAGACTTCTCTAAGAAATTTGTAATTCAGTGCGACGCCTCACCGGTGGCCATAGCTTCTGTTCTCTTGCAAGAATTCGAGGAGGGAAGAAGGCCTGTAGCTTATGCTTCCAGGACTTTGACCGCTCCTGAACGCATGTACTCAATGTATGAGCTTGAAGCTCTCGCTGTCTTGTTTGGAGTAGAGAAATTCAGGGTCTATGTTGAACATGTGGAATTTGATCTTGAGACAGACTGTCAGGCCTTAAGCTGGGTCTTAGCGAAGCCACGGACAACCGGCAGGATCGCTAGGTGGGCAGTGCGTCTCTCTGCATTCAAATTTAAGGCTAGGCATATCCGAGCTACTGAGAATCAGGTGTCCGATGCTCTAACGCGGATGTTCAGTCCGGAGGAGATCTTGGGCAGTCCTGATTGCAGTATCGAGGAGCCTAAAGAGTTGTCAGGGATGGTGGGTAACATTCTGGGTGATTTTCCCTTAGCTTTTACGGCATTAAAGGATCACCAAGCCAGTGATGAAGAACTTGCTCCTCTAATCGCCCGCTTGCAAAGTGGAGAAGATGTACCGCAGTACATCTTTAGAAATAGTGTTTTATATAGTGCTCCTGCGCGTAGATCTCAATCTAGAATTGTGCTGCCCTCTGCCTTAAGGGACATGGTTTTCAAGTATTACCATGAATCTCCGGTGGGTGGCCATCTAGGATTTTATAAGACGCGAGCCAAAATACGAGAAACTTTCACTTGGAAGGGTATAGATGGGTTTATTAGAGCTCAGGTTAGAGCATGCCAGAAGTGCGGCTCGGCAAAACCTGCTCAGTGCACTAAACTCGGATTCTTGTCATCCGAAGTGCCCAAGGCTCCTTTGGACAGGCTCTTTATAGATTTCGTGGGGAAATTTCCTAGATCTAGATCCGGTAATTCTTACATTTTGGTAGCTGTAGATTCTTTTTCTAAATTTGTCTGGATGTTTCCTGTTAGAGTAGCCACTTCTAATTCAACTATAGAGTGCCTCAAAAGAATCTTTTCTACAGTTGGGTTTCCGCGTAGTATAGCATCAGATAATGCCTCGTATTTCATTTCGAGAAAGTTCAAACAGTTTTGCTTTTCCCTGGGAATTCAACACGTAAAGACTGCCCCTTTTCATCCGTCGCCCAATCACAGTGAACGTTTTAATAGGAACCTGAGGGCCGCTCTAATAGCGTACCACTCAGAGGATCATGCTGCATGGGACAGAGAGCTGTTCTGGTTGCAATTTGCCTTCAATTCAGCCAAGCATGAATCGCATAAACAGACTCCTTTTCAGTTGATGTTTGCATTTAAACCCAACAGTCCTCTTTCTAATGCCTGGGAAATCAGTGATCTCTTACCAGAAGTCAAGGATGCTGCTACGGTCAGACAGATCTGGAAAAAGGCTGCTGACAATCTCAAATTAGCGCATCAGAAAACAGAGAAGAGATATAATGCTGATCGAATTCCAGTGAATTTTAATGTTGGAGATAGGGTTTATGTTAAAAACTTCCCTAAAAGTAAGGCCATAGATAGATTTGCCGCTAAACTCGCTGTCAAGTTCCGCGGTCCTTTCAACGTGATGAAGTTTCTTACTCCAGTGACTGTTTTACTTAAAGACTCGGATTCAAACAAGACTATAAAAGCTCATGTTAGTCATTGTAAAAAGACATAGTAATTCCCTGACTGCTTAGCTGACTTTCCCTTTGTAAGACATAAATTTCAGCATGATTATAAGAAGAGTTGGTCTTCGGCTTCTCCTGTCATCCGACATCATGTCTAGGCGAGTCGATGATGAATACTGGGGAGTACGACAGAAGAACCTCGATGTCTGAAGTTCCGGGGAGTCCCTCCTTGCAGATGACGGGATGGGGAGATATGGTCTGGACTCAACAAGGAGATCCACACCATAGGAGAAGAGGAATTTCATCTCGTCTTGTTAAAGTATCATTCTACTAATTATGTCTTAAATAATCTAGAGTTGGAATTGCTAACTCAATAATGTCAGCTATATTAAAATCTTTCATAGAAGCTTAGTTTCCCGAAGTAGACCTTGTATATAATTGTATATAGTTTGTTATTATCTTTATGTAAAATTTGAATCACTTTATTCAATTTGTAGGTTAGGTCTGATGCCATCAGCTTGTATTTATGTCTATTTTGAAATGAATTCAATCTAACTAAAATGAATTTAATCTATGTATTTCAATATTGCTGTTGTAACAATAAGTGTAATCTCCTTCTCTTCTTACGACATCTTATTTTCTCTTCAGTAAAGTTTAGTGTTTGATAATCTCCAAATTAACACTTCTTTTAAACAGTAATCTAAATTTTTTTTTTAATCTTAAATATAACTTCAAAATCAATAGGCGTAGGAGGGTCTGATTCATGTAATTGTCTTGTCTTGCCTTAGTCTGCCGCTTGCCTTGTATTTTCAGAAGCAGTAATCTGATGGTGAGAAGTTTCACTAGATGTCATACTGTTGAGCGACTTCCTCAACGAGCTACCTGACCAGCTGCTCAGTCGCTGTGAGGGTTTGTGGACGCTGACTCGCAATTTCGTCTACTCTCGCCTCAGAAGGCAACAGTGTACTGGCAGTGAGCACCAAACAAGGACGCATACCATAGTATGGACTATAAAGCCATGTGAGAGTGTGAATTCTCCGAATGAAGGTATGATCTGTCCGTTTTGTATTCTGTGCATGAGTGTGTCAGGGGCCGTTGTGGAAAGGCCATTTCTGTATGAACATTTAAAGAGTGATAACTTTCTTTCTTAGGTTGGAATATTAAGTAAGATATTCCAAGTCAGGGACTGGGAGAATTGAGCCAATATTAAAAATAATATTTATTTTGTAAGGCAGGCTATTGGCTCAAAGGGATTATAACAGTATGGAAGTATGATAAAGTTTTAATTAATGTATGGGAGTGATTAGTATGGGACGTTGTAATCAAGAATATCACGTGTCTATTGTTGAGAGAGAGAGAGTTCCATTCTATTGTTTATCTTCGTGTTGCTTCGGAAGCGCTCGCTCTGAGGGGGAGACCGCTTCGCGTAGAGGGGGGGAATTGGGAAGTCATACCACTGCAATGCAGATGCTTGACGTCAGCCCTGCTTGAGGCGCAGGTCAGAGAACATCTCCATAGCGCTCTGTGTCGCTATTTGTAATTCGCGAATTATATTATCAGTGTTTTGTTTGTTTTTACCTTTTGTTTATTTCCGTCGATTGGTTATCAAAATTTGCGCGAATCAGAAGAGAAGGGGAATACAGTATATAAGGCCAGGTAACGCAGGCCTCGCTCTCTCCCTTTTCAAAACTTCTCAGTGGTCGGGGCCGCAACTTGGTGTAACCATGGACCAGGGTAAACAACACAAATGGCGTCTGGAAGGACGACCATGCTAGGAATTCTGAGGTACGTGTATCACATTTTATCTGTATAATCATTAACTGTACCTAGTATTTCATGCAGGATTTGTAAGGACGGGTCCTTTTATTTTAATTTAGTGCTGGTCTTGTAAATTAGTTTATGGAAATATGCGAGATTTCTGAAGTTATTTCTTGGGCCTCACCCTTGTGTTTTTTTATTTCTAATTCTTGTTTTGGCTGAGTTCGAATTTGGATACAGTGCATTGTGAGATATTATTTCACTTAAATAGTGACTCTTCCAGAATCTGGTGTTCTTTCATTCGAGTGGTTTATTTATTTATGATGGCTGTTGATACACGTTACCACGTAGTATTTTGGTGACACCAGATTGCGACCCGGACCAATTTTCCTGTCCAGGAATGTCTGGCGGAAATAGGTAGATGTAAGTAACAAATGTATCTTTTATTTTAAAACTATTTCATCGCCCATTTAATTTTGTGTATTTAAAACTATGTTTAAATAATTTGTTGGGCCGAGATATGTAAAGAATTAAGTAACATGTTTTAATTTTATCCCTCCTGCAACAACTATGTAATTTATTATTTTAATTTGTTTTAGGTCAATCAGGCCTATGTTGTAATATAGAATAAAATATTGTTTTGTCTGGCCATCAGGCCCTATGAATTCTCATTAATAAAATAAATAGTGGTTCATATTTGTATATCTGACTGGCCCATCAGGCTGTAATATAATTTATTCCAGTAACAGTATGATGTCTATATGATTAATCCCGCTTGTGGGAAAGATTGTAAATAAGATTTTATAACCCATGGCCCATCAGGCTTTAATGAAATTTATTTTAATTAATAAAAGGTGTTTTAGCTTTCACATTTTAACTTTCAATTCTCAGCTGCGAAGACCATCTAAAGCCATTTTATATGGTCTTCGTTACGTAATGTTCCCATCTTTGTATTTCCCTTCTAGTCATTTCATTTAGGGTCGGCCAAGCTGAGACAGTACGCTCCACAGGTGAAGAAGAAGAAAGGTTTAAAAGGGTGGGGCGTTGCAGTTTTAATCATTTCTGTGATTTTAATTATTCATTACATGTTAATTCTGTAAGTATTCACTAAATAGAACAATAAATATAATTCAAGATCCAGACTTTCTTAAGATAAATTCCGGACCTCTCGTTATATTAACTACGATAAAATACATTCATTTTGAAAGTAGAGAGATAAATAAAGAAACCGCTTAGTCTCACAATGAATAAAGAAGAGAAACATACATGGAGTTCATATTGCTGTCCACACCATACGGTGATCCACCATGATCATCCACAGACTTGTTACAGGATGTTGGAAGATGTCCATTTGATTTTGCCTGCTAAATAAATATCACATTTCATTATTTCCTTATTTCAGCTGCAGAATACAATCTAAGTTAATAAACTACAACACAAACCAAAATTACCAATTACTAGTGTAACACTTTCTAATACACTGCATATTCTCAATATTAACACTAACATTAACAGCATTGCAAGTTGCGAGTTTGTACTGGGAAGCTAAGTGGTAAACAATGCAAATCAAACTAGTTTCTAATCCTATTGAAGAGCTGCATCTATTTTATGATCAACAACTAAACTACATGAAACAAATCAAGCAACTACATAATGATCTTATTGGTAACATATTTTCCTCTTACAATGAAGCCTTTTAAAGACCATTGTCCATACTTACTCGTACTGGTTCATACGGTGGAGCCATTGAGAATGTAGCATAACATTTACTAGAATCTTTGCCAGCATAGCTCCATTTGGCTGGCAGCACTTCATGCTGAGAATGATAGGGTGGCGCTAAAACAACCAGAACACAGTGTCTGTGAAAATGTCTTCTCTTTGGTGATTAATAAAGGATCTTGAAGTCATAAAGAAGTATGTTAAAAAACCCATGAAAAGATAGATGACTATGCTTATTTTATGACAGATGGACTAGAACTGACCTACATAAAATCAACACTAGAAGGAAATCAGATTTACACATTCCCAGGCCAAATTTCAGCTGTTATCAAAAAGGTGTTTACTATTCTGGAATTAAATTCTTTAACAAACTTCCAAAAGAGATTAAAAGAAAATACTAACAAAGCAAAAGAAATGAAACTATTGATTAAGAAATATTTAAATGCACACAACTTCTATTCTGTTGATGACTTTATGACAAATAATATGTTAATAGGTTACTAGTTTATAAATGTAATTCTGTTTAATGCTTTGACAAGTTCCACATCCTATAGTCATCAGACTTTTATGGGATCTATGGAATGCTTTCTTACCTTACCTTACCTTACCTTAACAGATAACTTGAGAGCATGATTAACCTATTTGTTGTCCCATAAAATAGTGTTTTATAAAAAAATACTACTGGTATTTTCTTTGAAGATGATGAAGTGTTCAGCCTGGAGGCCGGTCCTGTCCTGGGACAGAGCCTTGGGGGGGAAGCCCATGGCCTAACCAAGAGACACTAGGCCAGATGATACCATGTAGGGTGGTCAGGTCCTTTCACGGGATGGGAATGGGAACACAACACCCAGTCCTGACCCAGGAAGGAAACTTTACATCTCTGTAAAATCCCTGACCCAACCGGGAATCGAACCCGGGCTGCCTGGGTGGCTGGCAGTCATGTTACAAACTCACCCACAGCATCGGCGGTTTTTTTTTAGGGTTTACTAAGATGAAAAATGTTGAAAATTTTAGTGTTCTTTCAGTATTTTGTCTTATTTTTTTGTTATTTATTTATTGTGGGAAACCTATGGATGAGTAAGAGTGAGAGGGGGTTAGAATGGGGTCCCACGTTGGCAAACAAATCTTAGGGAGAAAATCCTTACAGGATAGTTGCCTTAAATTAAGGGTGCCAGTTGGACACAGACAAATAAAATAATTTCTAAGAACTATATTACTGAAACCTTTCTGATTGTGCAAAGTTGAGTGGAACAACGAAACAAGTGCAGAATCCGTTCTATGTGGGCGCAGCATGAGATAAAGTTAATTGCATCCCCTGCACAATTGGCTCAATGGCACTTGTCTCATAATAGCCAAGGCAAGTTCACAATCATTAGTTATTTATAACTAAAAAACATCCAAAGCTTTTCAAAATATCACACAGGCAGGAGAACAAATCAATACAATTACCTGAATCATCAGCCCAAGAGTAATCTCTATCTTGTTCTACTGGGAGCTGCTGACCAGTGAGAAGTCTGTAGTACCCTTGTAGAACCAATACAAGTTCCTCAGCATCTCTGTCTTCCATGCTTAGCACCAATTCCTACCATCAACAAACAACTATGCCATTATACTGAATTAAGTGCTTGACATATTATTATATTTAATTGTTAATCTCCCAACTTTTTAGAATGAATAAGATAAGAAATTAACTATTCACCTCGCTTGGAATGACTCATCATGCGAGGAATATTGAGCCAACCCTTTTGCAGTAATATTCCACAACAGCGAAATACTATTTATTTAAACCCAGTAACAGTTGTAACGGTTCGCGGGTTACGAAACCAATTACAGCCACGGTGTCGCTACAGTCAGAGCAGAGATTATCTTCAGTATCAACAGGGGCAAAATCTGGGTATTTATAGTTCTTAGAAACAGTCTACTTTATATTCTGATGCAATCGAAACTCACTGGTTAACTGGTAAGAGTGTTGTTTATTTTACTATAATTACAGAACAGTAAATAGGCTTTTGCAGAATATTCGTCGTATGTGAACTTTGACTTCAGATGAGTGGATCTCGTTATTAAGGTGTCTTTCTCCCTAACCTCGTGTATTCACTAGAATACCTTGTAAAGTCGTTGATTCACTGGTACTTACAGTTTGATACACACTGAATTTAAGTTGGTACTCAGCTATAATTAAGCCGTACCTCAAACCTGAATATATTCGTAGATTTAAATAATACTGCAGTAAATGATACTTAAATCATTTACTGACCGAAGAATATTAATAGCTTCCCGACTTCTACTAAGTCGGAAGCTGGATGCTGAGAAGATCGCCCCACTCACTCAGAGCGTAGACGAGAGAGTGTCGATACCATTTACTGCGTGTCCCCACTTCTCATCGTTCAAAGTCCAATACGCCTTGTATTTCTTTTACCCTCTAATAGCTATGTTTACATCAGATTACATTGTGTTTCCGAATCTTTGGATACAAACCCTTATTTCATTGGCTATGCTCCTTACTCAGCATAGACGCTACTACACGTGGATAGCAGTGCTTGGCCACGCTGTCAGTAATAAGAAACGATGCTAGATTCCCCGAAGCGCTATAGAGTAAGAACTTTCCCACTTACTAAGCCTTTAGATTTCAATAGAGTCAGTAAGCTCTTCTTTCTCTGAGTTTTTAGTTCAATAGCAGTGAGTTTCGTGATGAATGACTGTCTCCTACACCCCACTGAGATCCTTCAGTTTAGTTCTTAAGTCTATTCTTACGTTCCGGGAAATCCGTCTCGTTTCAATATTCACACAAGTCCAGCCGGAACATAATATTGCAAATATTATGTTCTTATTCCATTTCTGCTGTAACTTGTTCAAATAATTTTAGTTAATTTTACTTATTCCTATAATGTTATTAGAAATGCAAAGCCATAATTGATTAATATTTATCTTATTATTCTAATTAATAAGTTTATATAATAAACTTATTTTGTTCATTATAATGATATGGGCGGAGTAATTCAATTGCAAAGTAGCAATCGTCTCACATGCCCAAGAGAATTCTACGAAAATTTATGTTTTGTATTCAAAATTTTAAATTTACGGAGTAATTCTGTTTTACTCCTGACATGAAGTGCTTAGTGTGACGTAAGTGAGCAGAGTTTGTTGTGGATCCCAGTACAATGACCTTCGTGCTAACTCGTATTCTATTACATGGAATAGCTTCCAACCTTCCCACAGTACTATTATTTGTTTTGCTGAGTGAATGACATTTCCTATACCTGGCACAACTGCTTCATTCATACTTCACATACTACAATATTTTCTTACTCTCTTACACACCACACCCTTCGCACACGGTAGGCTATCTTAGATCATGACCACAGATACCTCACCTCATCAGGTAATAATGAAACATTAATACAAAACCTAATTTACCCTATGAATACAAACACTTGAAAACACTTACTAAATATATTCTAACCTAGATAAAAGCGCGACCGGATATATTTGGTACAACGTCCAGATTTAAAAAGAGATAACAACAATAAAAGATCGACGGATTTAAGTGTCGAGGTCCATATTACAATTAAATAACAACAATATAATCGGCATAGGATATATTTTATGCACGTCCCAAGAATTTCACACTTTTGAGGTTAAACTGCAAGCCTACATTTCGCTTCATATTTGCTCCGCGGACATGTATACTTACAATAATAATACCCTCAGTTTCAGTGCCTTAATTCTAGTGAAATGACCCAAGCCTACTATTCAATGTTGTTTTACCTATTTAAATGGTTACTCTTTGTATGACCTCACAAATGAAAGATTGTACCGTCCCACTACTTTATTAGTTTTAGGATCAGTCACTCCATAGCGAATTCCAATAAAAATGTTAGTCACTATAAACGGTCCTCCATTACAATAACTCGAGACGAGACATTCTTTTATTTACTGCATTCGACAGATTCTTTTCCCTTTTTTTTTTTTTTTTTTTATGTTTGTGGTAGTGATGTTTAGGTTTCTTTTGTGGATCCTTAATAGGCGTGGTGCCGTCCAATTTACTCCTTAAAATTTCTAAGATCTCAGATTCTCGCAATTTTTCAGCCTCGTCTTCTCTGTTTTCCTCACTATAATTTCCCTGATCACGGACATCTGCCTCACACATGTTTATCTCATAACTCGCTCCTACTTCGTATACTTTCTCTACAAATGTATTATTAAATTCATCAATTTCCGTGCGTTTCTGATACTGATCTGGCGTTCCGCCATTCTGATTCTCAACATTATTGCTTGGGCTCGATAGGCCTACATTCTGCATAATTGAAAATTCCTCCCCCTCATTATCTAATTGCACAGTTGATAAACTTTCAATAATAGAGCATTCGTCTTGGAAAGCTAATTCCCGTTCGGAGCATGTATGATGATCTGTTGCATGAGTCGTGAGAAACGGAATTTCAGTACTTTTACTTCCATCTACGAGAACTTGTATCTTTAAATTTCCTATATTTGCTTCAATCTGCGGTGGACATAAAATTTGTTGGTTTGACGTTTTATTCAAATCATAAGACACTTCTACCGTATTTATATTATTTCTGTTTGTTTGGAGAGTGTCCCCTGAGGTCACTGGGCACGAGTTAGATGGGATATGACCCCTTATCTCATCTAGACTAAGTTTAAAGCCTCTGGCTGACATCTGTCATTTCCTACATCTGCTGTGTCGGCTTGAGAGTGATGAAATGCATTCACACTAGGATCTAATCTTTGTTGTGAATCTGGCACGTGGTTACAATTATCCGTCCCGTTATTTTGATGAGGAATGTACCGACCGTCTTGTAACTGTCCATATCGGTAGACCTGATCTACATTTCCTCTCTCTTGTTCCTGGAAGGCTATGTGATTTATTCCCACGCTTTGAGGTCGTGACCTATTTCTGTCATCAGTGTGATTATTGTTGGCGTTACGTAAACCATTATTATTGTTCTGGTTTTCTCTGTAACTATTATTATTTACCCTCTCATTCCTTCCATTTCCGTAATTAGAATTATTCTGATTTCTTCCGTTATTGGTCCACGGCTTATTCCCCCTGGCATCCTGATAACCTTGTGTAGGCCTACCATTACTGTCATTATAATTCTCATTATTTCGGCTGGCACCTGCGTACTGTGCTTGATTTCCTCCACGGTTTTGCGTATTATGGTACCGCTGATAACTATGGAATTTCTTTATGGCTCTCTCGCCCTCCTCAAACTCCGTTAACAAGCTAAGCATCTGCGAGTAAGATTGTGGTCTTGCCACAGTTAACAATTTATGAATATCTGGACCGAAGTGTTTCATTGAAATTTGGATGACCTCTTTTTCGGAAACTATATTTAGCGACTTGGCTAATTTTATGAGTCTTACGAAATGTTCAGTACACGACATTTTCCCTTGTTCATTATAGTGCCCTGAATAGAGTTCAGTCCTAGCTTCACTCTGACGCGAATCGCTCCAATATTTATCCATAAATAACTTTTTGAATTCTTGGTACCCAGTTCCTTCTCTCATTACAACCGGCATCCAGTCTTTGCAGCTACCTCCAAGCGACCTCTGAACAACTAATATCTTAAATTCTTCTCGAATGCCTTTAACTTTAAAGTATGTCTCTAGCTCCCTTATAAATTCATGAGGATTAGCATTTTTCTCATCATTATAATAAGGCAAAGGCCAATCTAAGTCCGCGATTTTATTTATATGAGTATTATTATAACCAGTTACTGGGATAACAACATTGTCGTGTAGGCCTAGGTCACCTCGTGAATTTTCTGATTCTAGGCTTATGCTCGGAGTCCTCGGTTCACCATCTTGCCTCCCGTGTGGGTGAGCATTTTCCCCATTCGAACAATGAATTAATTGTGAACAAACCCCTCTACCATTAGCCTGAATTCCGGTACAAGGAATGTCATTACTCATCCTACTTAGTTTATCAGCATGATCATTAACCTCTTTAGTCACATTATTCTGTATTGCAACTATTTTGTTGAGTTTAGTTTCAATGTCATTACTCATCCTACTTATTTTATCAGCATGATCATTAACCTCTTTAGTTACATTATTCTGCACTGCAACCACTTTGTTTAGTTTAGTTTCCACGTCATTAACCTGCCCTTGAATATTAGTACTTATTACCCCCATATCCACTGACAAAGCTTGAACTAATTTATCCTCTAAGTTTTTATTCTGAGTTCTTATATCCTGCTCTATTTTCTGTTCCAACTGTTTTCTATTTTCTTCGACTTTGTTTTGCACATGGTCGATCCTTTTAGTTAATTTTACAGTTGTTACTTTACATTCGTCTGAGAGTTTATTTACCCTATCCTCAGTTTTCTTTGATTTATCAGATAATTGGTCAATCATTAACCTCATCTCACTGGTACTCCTATCCAATTTTTCCCCTATCTTTTCGGCTAATTTGCTACTTTCATCTTTACTGTCTTTTGTATTTCTATCCATCTTTTCAGCTAATTTACTGTTATTTTCTTCTAACTGTTTAGCTAATGTCCTACTATTTTCCTCCATTTTGATCATCATCGCCTCTATTAACGCCGACATTCCTTCTCCCCCCTTTACTTGATTCGACATTGTATTTTCACAAGGCCTATCTTCCTGAACTAATGAAATCTCTGGTTCCCTCTCCTCACTAATCTCCTGATTAATTACTAGGCTTTCGTTATCTAATAGCATTTCAGATTCATTACTATTAATTTCCTGGTTACCTACTACAATTTCGTTCCCTTGGATTTGATCTACCTCACTATTAGTTAGCACATCTTGACTGTTATACATTTCCTCGGTTTCCATATTTGAAATTACGGCTTTTCCGTTCCTTAACGTCATCATTTCTACACAACCCTAGCTTTATTTATTGCACTGGGATCACTCAATGTATAAAAAGCATGCTCACTCACCTTTGCATACATATAAATCATACCCTTCACAGAATACACAATACATATAATACCCTCTTACAGCTAGCAATAATACCCTCTTATAAACTATATTTTTACAAGGCTTTTTACTGCTGCTCCGGTATTCTATCTTCGGTCTGCCCACTCCTGATTCTTCTTACTCGGATCTTGAATTTATCTATCCCGTTAATCGTTGCAATGTCTGTAGTCTCTACTTAATGATGTGTGTAACAGTTATTGTTTTAATTTAAAATATTCTGAGTCAACACAATTTAGCTTCGAGCCTTTTCAAGCCCCACAGATTGGGTAAGCCACGTATGTAACGGTTCGCGGGTTACGAAACCAATTACAGCCACGGTGTCGCTACAGTCAGAGCAGAGATTATCTTCAGTATCAACAGGGGCAAAATCTGGGTATTTATAGTTCTTAGAAACAGTCTACTTTATATTCTGATGCAATCGAAACTCACTGGTTAACTGGTAAGAGTGTTGTTTATTTTACTATAATTACAGAACAGTAAATAGGCTTTTGCAGAATATTCGTCGTATGTGAACTTTGACTTCAGATGAGTGGATCTCGTTATTAAGGTGTCTTTCTCCCTAACCTCGTGTATTCACTAGAATACCTTGTAAAGTCGTTGATTCACTGGTACTTACAGTTTGATACACACTGAATTTAAGTTGGTACTCAGCTATAATTAAGCCGTACCTCAAACCTGAATATATTCGTAGATTTAAATAATACTGCAGTAAATGATACTTAAATCATTTACTGACCGAAGAATATTAATAGCTTCCCGACTTCTACTAAGTCGGAAGCTGGATGCTGAGAAGATCGCCCCACTCACTCAGAGCGTAGACGAGAGAGTGTCGATACCATTTACTGCGTGTCCCCACTTCTCATCGTTCAAAGTCCAATACGCCTTGTATTTCTTTTACCCTCTAATAGCTATGTTTACATCAGATTACATTGTGTTTCCGAATCTTTGGATACAAACCCTTATTTCATTGGCTATGCTCCTTACTCAGCATAGACGCTACTACACGTGGATAGCAGTGCTTGGCCACGCTGTCAGTAATAAGAAACGATGCTAGATTCCCCGAAGCGCTATAGAGTAAGAACTTTCCCACTTACTAAGCCTTTAGATTTCAATAGAGTCAGTAAGCTCTTCTTTCTCTGAGTTTTTAGTTCAATAGCAGTGAGTTTCGTGATGAATGACTGTCTCCTACACCCCACTGAGATCCTTCAGTTTAGTTCTTAAGTCTATTCTTACGTTCCGGGAAATCCGTCTCGTTTCAATATTCACACAAGTCCAGCCGGAACATAATATTGCAAATATTATGTTCTTATTCCATTTCTGCTGTAACTTGTTCAAATAATTTTAGTTAAATTTTACTTATTCCTATAATGTTATTAGAAATGCAAAGCCATAATTGATTAATATTTATCTTATTATTCTAATTAATAAGTTTATATAATAAACTTATTTTGTTCATTATAATGATATGGGCGGAGTAATTCAATTGCAAAGTAGCAATCGTCTCACAGTGAATGAAATCACATCAATTATAAAGCGATTGAAGAATAAGAAATCAGCAGGAATAGATGAGGTCTCGGACAGTGTTATTAAAAACTGCCACAGACACATTGTACATCCATTAAGTTACATAGCAAATCTATCATTAAGCTGTGGTCAGTTTCCAGATGAATTAAAAATTGCAAAAGTGAAACCACTGTATAAAAAGGGATCCAAAGAGGAAATAGGTTTCTCAAAAATCTTAGAAAAGGTTATGTATGCAAGACTTATAGCATTTATAAAGAAATATAATATCCTAACTAATATACAACACGGGTTTTGTCAGGGAAAATCCACAAATACTGCGATAATTGATTTTCTTCAAGAAGTATATGAGGCCATTGATAGGAATGACACTAGTATAGGACTATTTGTAGACTTATCAAAAGCATTCGATGTAATAGATCATAACATCTTACTCAACAAACTTCAAACTATTGGAATAAGAGGATTAGCATTAAAATGGTTCCAATCATATCTAGAAAACCGCAAACAAGTTGTAGAAATCGTGCACAAAGATGAAAGGACACACATAATAAATAATGTACTGTCAAGTGAGAGGTATATCAAGTATGGGGTTCCACAAGGTTCCATCCTTGGACCGGTATTGTTTTTAATTTACATTAATGATCTAGATATTCAGTCAAATCACACAAAGACAACTCTTTTTGCAGACGATACCAGCATCCTTTTAACAGGTGAAAACAATGAAATTGCTAGACTTAATATGACAGAAACAATAAGTAAACTTCATAACTGGTTCGAAAGGAATAGACTTATAGTTAACAAAGAGAAAACAGTTGCAATAAACTTTCAGCATGTACAAAATAAGAATACAGATTTTTTTAACATCTCATATGAGGATAAAACTATTAGTTATGTAGATTCAACAAAATTCTTGGGGGTATGGATTGATCAAAATCTTAAATGGTTCAAGCATGTTGATGTCCTCTCGAAAAATTTGAGTAAAATTTGTTATGCCCTATGGTCAGTGAGGAAAGTATCCAGCCTAAACACAGTACGCTCACTCTATTATGCCTACTTTCACTCCCTCTTAACTTACGGAATAATCTTCTGGGGAAATTCAACTAACAATGAAGCTATATTTAAATTACAAAAAAGAGCTATAAGAATAATGATGAAAGCAAACAACACAGCCAGCTGCAGGCAATTATATAAAGATCTTCATATATTACCCTTCCCCTGTATCTACATATTAGAGACACTTATATTTGTAAAAACTAATCTTTCTTCATTCCAAACAAACTCAAAGGTACATTCCTATAATACAAGAAATAAAAATGATTTAGAGAGTATACCACATAAAACTAGCTTATTTGAGAAAAGCTTCACATATACAGGACTCAAATTATACAATGGTTTACCCCAATCCATTAAAGAAATACCTGCACTATGTAAATTTAAAAGAATGGTATGTGAATTTCTTCACAGCCACTGTTTTTATTCAATGGATGAATTCTTTGACCACAATCATTCATAAGCAGTTTTATTTTTCAAAATTTTTTATTTATCTTGATTTCAGATAGGGCCGGATAAACCCACGAGTTCATATACTGACAGTGTGAAACATGATATGGACCAAATGGCCTCATGTAGTGATGACTTAATCATTAAAATCTCCATGTACTGTAGAACTAGGACAGGTGTTGAATTATTCTGGTAATAGGGTCATGCAACAGTTAGGACTGGCTCAATCTTTCGGAGAGCGGCTTGGTTGACTCTGGTTCCCTGTTGCTAGGGTTTTGTAGGTGGAGTGAGCTCGCTAAGGCTGGAGGAACCTTCATCTACTTTTCCTGTTCTAAATTTTATACTTATTTATTTACCTTCATTATGTTACATTGTCATGTAATTATGAGTTACTATTTGAATACTACATTAACAGGTATTTATCCTATTCCTAATTATTAATTTTTATTACTAGAAGAGATCATTCAGTATTTATAACCTATTGATATAAATAATTAAACAACAGGATAACTCAGCACCTTTGTATTTGTATTTTTATTTTTTGTATTTTTATTTTTTATAATTTTACTTATCTGAATTATAAAACTGGTACTTAGGATATAAATTAATATAAGTCAATAATTTGCTAATATCTATATTTTATACTCTGTAAAGAAATTTTCATATTGTACATATTTCTTCAACTGTAAGTTTATATTTGTATTTGTAATTATATTGACGTGTCCCATAACATGCATATGTTCCGATGGACTTAATAAATCAAATCAAATCAAATCAAAGGAGGCCTTGTACTTTATGGGGCATTATGGCTAAATTCATTCATTCATTCATTCAATTACTGTAATAAGCAATTAACCAAATATTATTTTTCTACATCTTCTACAAACTTTCTTTCAAAATCATACATTACCTTTTCTTTAGATGTTGGTAGATGTATATGAACACATCGGGACAATTCGTCCTCCCGTGTTACTGTGACTAGATTCATTTGTTCTATATCTGCCAACGGCATAGGCTGAAACAATACATAGTATTCACAAGCATTTCATTACAGATGAAAATCACATTTAGAATGTAGCAAAATTGACAATCGTGAAGAAAGTTCAACTGCTTAAGTTTCACCTATTTTGAAACCATTCACTTTAAAATTTTGTTTACATATGAAACACACTAAAAAAAAATTGTGTTCTAGGAATGGAATGTAACTAAAAGAGTGATTTGATAACAATACTTACCACACTGTTTCGTATCCCCGTTATTTGACTAATACCAAACTTAGGGCTAACTAGTATAACTCTCTCCATATTACTCTCCTGTAACAAAAATGATTAAATAATACGTGCATGAGAAACAAGAACATAGACCTTACAAGAATATTAAGCAAGTCTAGATTAATTATATGCTTACTTTACTACACATTTTTTGTCTGTTAAATACACAAGTTATGATAGATTTTTGTTCTTTGGTTATATCTTATATGTGACTGTACCAGGGAAACTCAACCATAAGTCGGTAAAACATGTTTCCGCATAACAGTAGAAAACAGCTGTCAAGAGTATCGCCATCTATTGGTTTCATTCTTGCACTGTATTCTCTCATCACAACAAACATAAAGAAGCATTGGCAACCATAGTATTTTCAGATTGAAAAGAGGTCTGCACTTTTAGAAAACCATCCACAAGTTGCAATGAAAATTTAACATGGTCCCTAATGTTTTCTGTGTTACTTTTCATACAAGCAACAGAAACACTTGCTACACTGTAATAATGTAGTTGGACATTCTGACTGTATGTGACAGACTTTGAGCATGGCATTACAGTATTGTGAAGCTTATGTTTAAAACACGAAAAAGTTCCTTATATTTGGAGATAAATTAGACTTTTTGAACAATAAATTTCAAATTTAGGAGCAAAAGGTACAATTTATTTTTTACAATGAGCAGAATTTTATGCTGAAGTTGAATCCTTTCAAACCAGAAAATTCATTTTTTGACTTTTGGTCGGGTTTCCCTGGCAGGGTCTTAACACACACACACATTCATGCACACGTGTGCACACACACACACACACACACACACACACACATATATGCGAGAGATTGAGATTAAGGATGAGCTGGGGCTATTGATACTGAGGATATGAAACACAATAGTGATTTTACTTTCAGTATCTTCAGAAGAGACAATAGGGTTTTACTTTCCTTCCAGGATGTACTGAAGTATCAAGTAACAGGAAACTTACCCTGATATTGGTTGAAAAACATTTAGCTCCATAGCTAGGCAGTTCACCTATGATGTTCAGATAATACAGTTTGGCTTGTAGGCTTGTGAGGCTCTTCTGTCCAGTTGGCGATAAGTTATGATTTAATTTAAGGAAGTGACCAATCAACTTCCTCAATTCTTTTCTCTTCATAGAGGTCATTAATGAAACTGGAACAAACCTCTCCAATCCAAACTCTCGCCTACAAAAAGGAACAGAATATCATAAATACAGTAATACCAAATCTCCGTTTATCTAAACAGTGAAAGCTTTGTTGTAAAAGCTCTCATGTACCTAAAAGAGTGCAAAATTTTAAAAACTATGTTCCACAGAGTGTGGATGACATATTATTCCTCTTAAGAAGAATTATGAGTAGCCTACAGTTCATGTTCTGCTCCTCACAACCAACGTAATTTTCTTTATTATCTATACTTTCCTCCATTGAACATTTTTTTAATTTTTATTATTATTATTTTTTTTATCCTCTTCAAAGAATTTCTTAAAATCAATGGTATTATAATACAACCTTTCCCTGACTTAATTTTGAATATTAAAATAAAATGGGGCAGGAGACCTTTTACCAAAGTCTCCTTCAATTTCATTTTTATGGAGAATTAGCTCTTTCTGGGTGCCTGAAGGCCTACAAAAAGAGTTTGGGGTGCCTAGAGACCCAACGATGCTAAAGGAGGGGGGTCTGAATAGGGACCAAAGGGGAACACAACAGAGGCCCAAAACTAGAAGAGAAGTACCTTAAAGTGTTTTCAAGGAGAATAAAATTGCTGAAATGTGACTTGTAGGAGACCTAAAAGCAGCTCAGCGTAAAAATGGGATGGAAGATGTCTCAACAGAAACTCACAGGGCCTTGAAGAGAATCCGCACATAATTCAAAGGAGGTCCCAAATGGTATAGAAGTTGACTTGAAGGGATTTGATAGGGTCTGAATAAAGTACAGTCAGTGTTTTAGTAGGGGAAGATGTGGGGAAGCATCCCCAAAATGTATTAAGTTTTAAGTTTTTTAAAAATTAAATTACATTTCCATATTTTTACAAAAAGCTATTTTGCAGAAGTAGTCTTGTAAACTACATACAGTAGAGTCTCGCTATGCTGAACTAATTGGGACCAAACACTGTTCGGTTTAGCGGGAATTTGGAATAGGCGGATTTCATGAATAATATCAACGTATTGACTTTTTAAGCCATAAATTAAGTGCAGGGACATCTGCTAGTGTCTATACACCGTTGATCGGCTCATGAACAGGTTCAGTGAAAATCGGAAGGGGAGGGCAACGACTCATAGATTAGACGCCCTATCTATCCCTCTCCCTCCCGCGTTCCAAACACATGACTCACTGCACTGAGCACAGTCTAGTTGTATCTGGGTCAGTGTTTACTCTAGCGGAGTTTGATGAACTGTGTGCTCTTATTGCAAATTTATTGTAAAGCTTTGTTCCTTGAGTGTTGAGTTACTTTACCGAGTCACTGTGCCTTTTTTACTTATGTTCAGAATAGGTGGATTTTTGGAATAGCAGGGTTCGAAATAGCGGGACTCTATTGTAATTATGTTAAAATGCCTTTAAAATTTTCGTTCTCTGTTGCATCTTTCTTAATGGAAGCTGCCATAGTCCCAAATTTTTTTTTTTTTCTAACTAAAGCTCTGAGTACAGTGATGCACAAATAGGGCCTAACAGAGTCAAATGTATCCAACAGTGCTCAAAGGGAATTGTATAATTTATATTAATTTAAAAAAAAAGCCTGAATGTGTCTTAAACCGGGACCAGAGGAACCTGAAGTATACTTGAAGATATCTGAGTTTGGACTGCATGATGAAAATTATATAAAGTCCTGAAAGTCTCTAACATGCTCAGATGTACTTAAAGAATGTCAGGGATGGTCCTATATAGCACCAGGAGGGGTTAAAGGTACACAAAAGATGCCACGAAGGGGATGTATATTTACCTGAATGGAATCAAAGATCAAACATACAGCATTGTATACTAACCGCCAACAGTTCATAAGTTTTTTCCAATACAAGTCAGGTATCAATTTTTACTAAATAAATAGTATTTCTTATAACTAAACTGATATCTTAATGAACTCAAATTATAAAAGTTTTTATTACGTGACCAAAATGTCCAAACACAACATACTAAGAATCCCATACAAACATTCCTGGAAAGAATAGGGCTTTGACAAAGTAGAATAACTGGGTATTACAGATGAAGAGACAATGGTAAGTTATTTCAAATTGAAATGGTCCAACAAATGTACCAGTAATGCAAATATTCCGAAACAGTACACGAGGTGAAACACCATTATATTCAAGATTACTTGAAAGGAAGTAATTAATCATCCTTCTGAACTAATTTACTTACTCAATAGCTTTGACAGTCACTTTTCCTGTCATATTGTTGGATATAGCATGCTGATGAATATGTAAAGCTGCCAGCCTCAAAGCAATGTCGTACTTCAACTCAGGAGCATAGCGTTCTTGCACCACATCATTGCAACACTGCAACCAAAATAACATGTACCCCAATGCAAAATTAAAAGTACAAGCGTAAATCTTCCAGCATGGGTTAGTTAAAAATAAAGCCCAAAGCATTTTCTACTTAGATATAGCAATACCTATCTCCTTTTGCCCTTATACTCAAACTTGATCACCTCTTTATTAAGTGCCAGTATGGTATTTTATGAGAGTGTATGGTGGACGGGAAATGTCTGTCCGTCCATCCGTGTGTCTGTACACATCATAACTCGAATATGATTTATCAGGTTTTTATGCAATTTGCTATATGCATTTATAACGCATGGGAAGAATCCTACTGGTTTTGGACCAATTGGTTGACCGCTACTGAAGTAACAACTAATTAACAGTCACATGTTTTTTAAATGGTAAATCATCACTACCGCAACAAAGCTGCGTTGCTAGCTATAAGCACGGCTTCCATGTTCACTTAAGACATCATTTATACACATCATCTTAGCAGGTCGAATGCATGAGTCGGAAAAAACATTATGCAGGATGAAAATTGTCTTTTTATACAGAAATAGAGAAAATGCCTAAGTGTTGTGTCCCTGGTTGTACTATAGCAATAGGCCTAATAATGCTAACAGAGAGTCTGTTTAAGTGTTTAAATTTCCCAAAAATAAATCAACACGCTTAAATGGATGTCTGCAATTCACAGAGAAACTTTTATACCTTCAGATAACTCATGGTAAGTAAACACATGATAATGATAAATATTTGTCAGTAATTTGTTAAACCCTAAGGGTGGTAGTAATTGTGATATACAGTTTGTGAAGGGTATTTATTTATTTACATTACTACTAATAAATAGCTTATTAAATGTATTATTATATTTAAATAGGGCAGTCTATTAATAATAAACAGTTATGTTTTAGATAGACCTATATCACAATATTAATAGTACAGTTTATGAACAATCTGAAAGTTTTTAGATAGAACAAAAAGGAGAAAATTTAAGTTATTGAATGGTATATAATTCAACAGACTTCCTTAGATTTCAATGTATCCCTCTTTGTATATTGTACCAGTATGCTTCTGCATTTTCTTGGAGTGCAACTGAATGAATCTCACACAGATATACTTAACACATACTATGCACAATTGGGGATTTCGAAATTCACCCCATCGAGATATGTATACATTCTGATGAGGGAACCTTTCCTGATGGAAGATCTTCACTACATGCTGCTACTCCCTGCAACAAAGGCCTACCGAGAGCTGATGGTAGAAAACCTGAAGAAGAGAAACGGAGTCGAAGAGGACTTCTATGCAACAAGCGCCACGACGGACAGGACATGGACAGGACCGAATCAAAACATGAGGGGTGTCGTAACTAGACTGGCCGTGCACAGTTTTCATAATAAAGTATGCTCCACAAACAATTTTCATGTAGTGATGGATAAGTGTGTATACAAATTCTGTGAACTAAAATGTGAGAAATACTACATGCTGAGCTGCAACAAATGTTCAAAAACAGTGACAGAACTCAAGTGATGAAAACTAAAGTTTTTGTAATAATGTAGGTAAAATACCAATTTATTCCACCTACAATTTTCTAGGTATTCTGATGAGCAATTTAGTGAAAGTTCCAATAAAATCTATTAACATTTAGCAGAATTAGGAAAGTTATGATTTGATTTTTAAAGAAGGCTTTTAAATGTTGAAACCTCTTCTGCCAATACAATAAGCACTCACTTAAATCAATTCCATCACTGAAATGTCAAAGAGCTTACGTATAAGGGATGCCCGAAATGGCCCTATATAGCACCTGGAAGAGTAGTGCTTATGAACGCCACACTAGGACACCAGTAATATAACGAAACAAATACTAATAGCAATAGCTCAGTATTAAAATAAATATAGCTTAAATTACAATTTACATGTCGAAACATCACATTTTCACTTATTATGAAATGTTTATTTTATTTTTCAAACCTATCTCCCATCGGAGGTAGCCTCTGTGGACTCAGTATACTTACATAATATTTTTTTATTTCTAAACTCTCAGAACTGTTTCAGATTTCCTTCACTATTAACTTAACCTACCCTTTGAGCAATAAAAAACTTTAATAAAAGAGCAAAATAAGGCAGCACATAGAGAACATACAGCAGAAAAATATGAAATACATTACCTGCATGTACAAGTATTCAAATGCCACCAGATCCCTCTGTGCAAGATCACAAGCATCTCTTGGAACAAAAGCAACTCTGAAGAGACACCTCAAATTGTGCGAGCCAGGTCTTGCAGCTATCTGTAAGAGTTAAGAACAGAAAGATATTTTTAAGAACTGGTATCACATAGAAGATAAGATTTCAGTAGTTGAAACTAGTATAAATAACAATGATAATACAAATTACTGTACTATCAAAGAGCAGGGGCAGATCCACGGGGGGAATTTCCCCCCCCCCCAAAAAAAAAAATTTGTAACATTAAGCTCAAATTATTCAAAATTTATTAGACAACATAACCCAAATACTTAAATTAAAGCAACGACATTCATTATTTTGAAATACATTTGTAATAAAATGCTGAAATGTTCATTTTGATTTTAATTGTGTACTGGGAATAATTAATTTTTATGAGTAAAAATTTCCCCCTCTACTTTGGTTCCCCCCCAAAATGTCTCTCTGGATCCGCCCCTGTCAAAGAGTGCATAACTAAATTGAAATTTAATTTTCAGTTTTTCTTCAGTCATTCTATGCTTTGTTTCTAGTTCACCACAGTTACCATGAAGTTATATAATGGTCCTTACAAACCAAACTGATAAATTCCAACAATTTTGACTGAGTAATTTTTCACACTTCTTGCTTTAAGCACTGGTGATCTGTGTATTTCAAATACAGGTATTTAGTGTATATACTAATATCTTGTCATTTAGAAGTTTATATTCACTGATCATTGTACCGTTATTATAACCTAAAAGTAAAAGTAAAGTATTCCCTATACAGGCCATGGAGGCCCAGAGGGTTCCAGGAGGTTGAGGCTCCCAGGTTTTAGACATTTGGCACATGAAGGTGGAAAGGTTGTCAGCCTTACGCACCGGCCGCCTTTACCCCCAGGATTGCTGCTGGTAGTCATTTCTGTTATAGGCTGAGTCGACCAGGGCCATAGTGCCACTAGAAGGATTAGGCCAATTGAAAATATTATAACATAATCAACAATAATAATCAATAATCTATTGGTCTCCGAACTTGGTGGCCTCTCAAGTGGCCAAGTGTGTGGCCGATGGCGTTTTTCTCTAGCCAAGAGGGGACCATTAGAATAACTGCACAGCATTAAAAGTGTTAAACCCGTATTCCTCCCCCACCAATTAAATTCTGCAGTCAATTACCCTGGCCAAAGGTTCCATAGGATCCAACAGAGTCAATTTGTTCCGTCTCAGACTCTTCACATGTTCCACCACCAATGAGAAATGTTCCATAGCTCTGATACAGAGCTTCTGCTGCAGCGACTCCACCACATCACGTACAATAGTGTTGGTATCATATTTAAATGATTTAGTCTGTCCATTCTCTAGGAATACTTTCAACACATTTGGCATAAATGGCACAGAAGAATCACCCATTGAAAATGTTGAAGGCTGGAAAACAAACATTAAAACATTATATCATGATAATATATTTTCCTGTATATTCTAAATAACATAGTAAATTTAATTTAATACTTACGGGAAACAAAGGAGAGCCATTCACTACAACACCTTCAGCAAACCGTACACGAGATGGATTAGACTTGAGTTTGGCCTTCTTTGCTGCACTCAAAAGAGCAGACTTCCTGGCAGACTAAAATAAAAAAATGAAAACAATCTTACATGGTGTGTGTGACAGGAAATTCATTTTACTCAGTGCAGAATTACATTTATGGTTGATAGCTATGAAGCTTATCTAACTAAATGAGAGAAGACCTAGTTCAGTCAAACTTATTTGTGACTGTATATTTAATTTATTTAGTCTTTCGTCACTACAGGTTGCCATAAACAAAGAATACCAAATAAACTAAACAAAGAAAAAACAAGACCATAAATGAAATGTACACTAAAATCAGTGTAACAAACAAGCAACATTTACACTACATGCAATGAAACCATTAAATAAATAAAACCTGCATTGAATGAAACATGTAAATCTTAAAATAAATAAGAAGTTTATATAGTGAAATTACAAAATATCTATTAATACTCTAGATGGAGAATGTAAAATCTCCATCTCGAGTATTAATAGAAACGTGTAAACTTTAAACCAAACAAGGAAGCAAGAATTACATCAACTAAATGAAGGAAATTATACATTAACGCAAAATTAAATCGGCATTATCCAAAAGAATGATTTCGCATGATTTGGATAGAGTCCCTCGAAAAATGAAGGCCCACTTCACAACAGATATGTTCAATTAGTGAAAATTATTTACTCTCTGTATATATCAAACCACTGTCTTCTATTAATGAATTTTGCAAACCCAGTAGACCTAAGGGTTGAATGTAAGTTGAGGAAATTTGTAAACAATCTTAATTCACATCAATTCGATCATCTATAAACTGATGTGATAAATATCTAACAAAACTCTAAAAACTTAGTTATGTTATAATTAGCAAGCCAATTAATTTTTTCAGAAATGAACGCTCTCTAGAATTAGCTCACCCCTGATGCTGTAAATGAGGTGGCTATATTATTCTAATGAAATCAAAGATTATGTCATCATTGATGGCCTTTAACTAAACTAAATAGCCTCAATAGGAACCTTTCTACGCCAAATAAAACTCTCATGGCAGGGCCAGGAATGGAATCAGGTACCTCATGGTTAAAAGTATATAAAAGAACCTTCGACTATTACTGCAATTTACTTTCTTGGTAACGGGTTCATTCATTTTGCATAATAGAGTTCTGCATAAAACTGTGATGGTCATGCATATGAAAATAAGAAGGGTGAAAAGATTGAATGCTGAACTATTTTATTTATATAATTTGGAAAGTTTCAAGAGGTGAAGTGTATTAATGCCGAAGTTCAAGGGATGTAATGCCAGTTGCATGATCAGCAGATAGTTTACAATCTGACTACTTTAAAAGAAGGGCACTGTAGTACTAAGATTATGGAAAAACTTACATTATCAAGTGGTGGCTGACATACAGTGAGTCTTACAGTTTCTTTGCAAGATCTCACTAGCTGTATAACATGATCACGGGGAGCTTTCTTAACATCCTCTCCATTGATGTTAAGAATCTGGTCACCAGGTTGCAGCTTGTCAACACTTGGCCCACCTTCAGTCACAAACCTGAAAACAAAATCTAAAGATAACTAACTATAAAAAATAAATTGATAAACAAAACATTTCTTTGTAAGGAAAAATTATTCACAAATTTATGACACATGAAACTACAGCCTTCAATATTAATATAAATTTTATTAGCATGTACAGGTAGGGGGAAAAAGTGGACCGACTCTTGTAGCTGATTTCAGAGCTTTGTGATACGTAAATAAATGTAAGAGATGTAATGGAAATGTTTGTTTTCACAAGCAATGCAAATTACGTGAAATTATTTCTCAATTCAAGCAATTTATCGGCTGTAGAACAAATTTCAATACATTCCCTGCCACTAGGCATGCGCAGTGGCTCATATTGGCAACTTAGATATTTTAGTCGGTCTGCTTTTTTTCCCCCTTACCTGTACATACTAAAAATTGCTTTTACTTTCTCCATTTTTCTTTCATGACTAAGTGCCAGTAAAACTGATTATTTGTATTGTATAGGCATAATAGGAAGGAAGTATTGCATTCAGTAATAAAATATGACTACAAGTTTTCAGTTTTCACACATTTTGAGGATTAGTTAGCTAATACAAGTTTCTTTCGAGTTGGGCCAATATCATATAAGGATGAGTCAGAAATCAGCAAATCACAGACATGATTTATTCAATCTTGATCGAATTTGCTTTAACACCTCCTGCAAAAGTGATAGACAGTTCCTCTTTCCTTTATATTCCAATCAGGTCAGAAACTCTCAAAAGCCTTGTTCGTTTATCATTTATTTCCAGTATAATTTAAGCCTGTGTGTGCCTCCCAAAATGCTACTTAATAGCAAATTCAATAATATTTCTTGCTTCATATATTACTTTTGCTAAGAATAAAGTTATTCTTCCCTGGAATATCATGAGACCTTCAGCATTGCTAAAAAAATGCAACACACTAACTGTGTAAATGGTACAAAATGATAATTTAAAAATAAGACACAAACATTTATTTTCTTAATGTGAAAAATCGTTATCCTTAATAACATGGGGTCCATTAAATTTGTAAGTTGTCTATGTAATTGCATCACACAGGTTTTTCCTAAATGTTTTTCACATTGCAGTATTAATGACTTACGAAAGAACATGAATGGTACAACAAACAAACAAATTAATTAATTAATTTACAAACAAAAGCCTATGAGTTGAATCACCAATAACTCAAGCTCAGCTATTTTTTGATCCGTTGAAAGGCAAGCATAGAGAGACACTAAAGCAGCTTGTTTATAAAGGTTTTATTGAAGACCTCCAGGCCTATATGCCAATGAGTATGTACGAATTAAATTCAGCACACTCGTAGGAACATATTTTATCCAAAACAACTCCAATTTTTAAGTACATTTGCACTAAAAATTGACATAATCAGAATAAGATCTACAAACTGGATTCAATAGTCATGTTATGTAAAAATAATAACCATTATAAGATGAATATGGGATCCACGTTTATTATTTAATTCTGAAAATAACCCTTACATTATGTTTTGAGAAAAATCCTACATCTTGTATCTTGAGCTAGTTCTCTTCTCTCGACAATTTTTAATACAAAAGCATTCTGTATATTCTATGAAAACATGTTTGTTTCATAATAATCAATTATTTAATTTAAGATCACTATTTAGAGACTGAAAATTTAGAAAAACAAGAATCCTTTATAAATAATTCTGCAATCAATCCACCGAACTACAGCACAACTACATTTCTACGCTTAACAAACACTGCACAGTCACTTCTGCACAAATGAATGTTCTGTACATTTTCTTGTCATCTCAAAGTTACATAGCATTGCTAATAAGTTTTCTGTATGGCTTTCTTCATCTCGGAATCTGTTAATTAGCTTTTTACCTGCATGGCAATTGCCACCATCATCTGCTATTCAAATGGAGCCAGAAAGGCTGATTGTGCAAAGATACCTGAGTCACTTTGTAAACTTTGACTAAAACACAATTACATTACTAGCTTAAGGCCTAAGGCTCTTTAGCTTCAATATGCAAGGTTGTGAATCAAAGAAGTCTTTTTTTTATGAGACTCATGACTTTCAACCAATCATTACAATATGAATTCACATAAACATTCAAATTTAAAGGATTTTAAAGGACAAACAGTACAATCGTATAGTATATTACAAATCTGATGCAAAACACTCACATGATTTTCTCGGCCCCAAACATGGATTTTGCAATCTTATCGCCTCTCATTCTAATTTAGGCCTATATTTCGTGTGTGAGAGCACGTTCTGTTTTCTCAGCCTCATATGAAGTCACATTGTTCATGAACAGAAGTAAAGTGTAGAAGAGAGGACTAAGCATTATAACCCCTCAGATAATATTTCTACGACGAGATGTTTTTAAAAAATCTGTTTTAGGTCTTAGTACAAATTAGTGTAAAAAAATTTAAACTAGTATTTCTATGAACAAAAAAGTATGCTCTTCATCTTGAAACGAAATAAAAAAAATTAAAATCCTAACACTTACATCGTTTTAAACTTTAAACTGCTGTAGCCTGTGACTGCCAGGAAAATTTGCATAAATGTGCCCACCTACAGTTACTTCCTCGTGATTAATCTCAGGTAAGGCAAAATATTTTTTCACCCATACAAAGGATGGATAATCAGCTAGTATGTTGTAAAACTGGGATTCTTTAGTTCAAGCAAGTCAATTGTTCTCAATTTTTGTCAGAATGATTATGGGATGTGCATTATTTGCATATCAATTTTTGTAATTTTTTTAGCTGAATGTATATATTTTCAATAGGCCTAATTTGCAAATCTTTCCAAAAAAAAACAACATTTTGAAATTTCAGAAATTAATCTAAACATTTTAATCCAACTGTTTAATCTCAATTGGTCATGAAAGAATTAGAGTGGATTCAAGATGCTGGTGATGATAATGATGATATTATGGTCATCAACAGAGGGGACCTAATGTGGGTTTCAATCTCGGTGGACCTCTTGTACAGGGGCCCTAGCTAGGCGGTGGCTAGGTGGGCGACCGCCAAGGGCGCAGGTACGAAGGGCGCAAAATTAACCATGAAAAATCCCGCCTTTTTTAGGCTGGTGCAATTTATCAAGCAATATAAATTCCACGTTAGTGGAAGAAATCATTCAGGTTATTAAAAATTAATGCATGTGAACTATCTATACCTATAGTATTATGCCGATTGTCTACAAGCAAAAAGCAGTCATGCAACGTCCTTTAATTAACACGATTCATATTGACAGAGTAAAACATAAATCATGAACAGTATGGAAAGATATAACGACAATGAAAATTAATATGTACTTTATTATTCTGATGAAAGTGGTTCAACTCAATCCCTTTCCAGCTGATTGTCGTCCTCAGTGCTACTACTGTCGGCAGGATTGATTACAAAGCGATCAACAATGCATCGCTCATACTGTTACATGCTACATGCAAAAATGACTGACCAACTATATTATTACAACAGAAAAAGCCGAATGCGCAGATCTCAATTCCTTTTGTTATTACTATTTTATTATAAATTAAGTGTGAACTAAAATTTCTTATTTTAAAAATGTTTAGTTTTTTAATCACACAATGTATTAATGTACATTAAAATTAATTCCGGTAACTTTACATTGAATAATATGTGTTGTGATCCGCGGCCGATGCACACTCTGCCAGCTGGCAGTACACATGCTGTTTGTTTTGATCAAGTTCCCTTCTAAGGCCGGCGCTGATATTATAGTCGCTGCTATTATTTTTAATTATATTATACTGTATTATTATTAGGGCCCGGATTCTGATGACCTAAAATTGTTTGAAAAATGACCTATAAAATGACCCCAAAATTTAAAGAAAATGACTTAATAATTATAAAGAGTGACCTAAAAGCTGATATTTTATTTATAAAAAAATTATTATTGTACACACAAAATTATAGAATAATTTGTACATAATTGTTAAAACCTTAAATTCAGAGAGGATGTTGTAGGTCTAAAAAACTTTGATTTTTGCTGTGAATATTCTTTCCTTACGGAAATTTATACTGGCACTGAGGCACTGGCGAGTCAAACTTCGGCATTTCCTTTTGCGGTCTGCCGGATTATATTGTTTATTGAGGGTAAACAGTAGTTTGCACTCTCAAATACAAGCAGTTGGCAGACTCTGGTGCCAAGTCAATCTAATAACAACAGTAATGTAATACAACATTTTGGCGTTCCTTTGATTCTCGTTTCCGACTGAGACATGACAACACTTCAACATAGAGTGTGTCCTTCTTGCATTAAACAAACACTTCAAAGACAGCACCGCTGGGGACGAAATAAATGCCCTAAAAATATAAAATTGCATACATGTCAAAAAATGACCTAATAAAAATGCATTTCTATAATCTAGAGGACATGATTATGATTTATCTACAAATTGGCAATGTCTATGCAGCATCAATAAAAAAGATGACATGCCATTAGAATCCGGGCTCTGATTATTATTGTATTTTTTAACTAAGCGATTTTTAAATTAAACAGTGAAACAATATTAATGTTTGTGTTGTTTCATCTCTTGTTGATGTTGGCGTTGCTTCTGTTGTATAGGTAAGAATGATTTCAGTAAAAAAATGTGCCAACTAAAACTACCATGACCATCATAGCTTAGTCTACATTATTAGTTTTGATCTATTAGGCAGTGGTTTTTTAAAGAAATGGGACCAAAAAAAACCTTCTGCAAGCAAATTTAAGAAAATCAGTTTTACAGAAATTTAAAAAAATTGTTCATTTGGAGGGCGCAGATTTGTCAAACTCGCCAAGGGCGCAGAAGGACCTTGCTACGGCCCTGCTCTTGTATGCTTCATTTAACAGAAATTGTCAAAGCTGAAGCAACAGTCACCCATTCTAGTTGTGTTTCGAAGTAATGTTGCTTGGAAATGGTATGACCACAATCTCCAGTGATGGGAAAAGTACAAAATGAAAGTAATTGGGCTAAATTACAATTACCTGAGAGACATTTTACTTAATTAAAATTACAAATTACTTTTTCCAAAAGTAATTAGTAAAATTACAATTGCAATTACTTTACAAAATGGCAGTAGCTAAAAATTCCTTGATTTTTGTTTGTTTTGAGCCCAAGGCCATAAACTATTGGGCCATTCAGTGATAAAGATGCTTGGGACGTTAACAAGTCTCAATTATTAATGAAAAAACAAAACATCAACACCAATTTTCCAGATACACTGAGTAACTTTTTGTTAATATTACCTTTAATGATGACGATATAGCAAGTGAGAATGACACTACTACTAATGATTACTAAATTGTAACAATTACTTTTTGATTTCCAGAAGTAAATTACAAGTATAAATCACATTTTTCAAAAAGTAATGATTACAAGTAAATGGGACCAAAAAAGGAATTGTTACTGTAATCTGATTACTCTTACTCAATTACTTCCCATCACTGACAATCTCATACAAGACATATACATTACGAAAATAAAATTAAAAATCAAGACAATCAAACCTCTACCAGATTTTAATTTCATTTATATTTTGTATTATTTAAGCATTTACTTACCGGACAATGACCGGTTTTTCACTGCCTGCTACAAATCCAAATCCCAGTTCAGGATGTCTTGTGAGCTCCACTTGTCGGGGCTGTGGAGGCTCCTCTGTCCAGTCTTTACGTGGATCCTCATAGGTGGTGGTTTTATTGAGATGGCTGAAAAATAAAATTTCATTGTATTAGTAGTCCAAACAAAATGCAAGGTAATAATTATTTCTTCACCTTCCTTGTAGTTAGCATTCTATTTGATGTGTAGCTGCACTCTCTTCCCCAAATTCCACAGTCATGTAAGTTGAGCAGGTGTCAACATATAACAACATTTATAATTCAGTCAATGGATATGTATCAATAATGTATCTTTCAAGCAAGTACAATAAATGAATTTATTCCTCTTAAACACCCTGTGATAATAAGGCCTATAACTGAAAGGATTTTAAAGATTATAATCACAAATAACCTGCATCAGAAACTTACAAATAATAAAGAAATGTACTTTTAATTGAGAATAATGTGTAAGATCAATAAATGTGCCATTTGAATTCAAGTTACACCTTTCATGTGCCGCAAGTTCAAAAAAGGTGGTAAACACTGTTCTAAGACTGACACCTCATCAGTAAGGGCCTTAAAGGACGACGTGTCAAGTTACTTAGTTAAACGAAATCTCATTAGAGGCAGCTTGAGGTAAACGAAATCTCATTAGAGGCTACATCATTATCTGTAGCCCTACACATCCTCACATATAAACTTACACACATCTTCACTGTTATGTCATCAGAATGAAAATTAATCTTTCCGGAAAGATGGCTACGGCATCGAACAGCAATAATAAATGATCACTTAGTCTGCTACTACGATTGCTTACCACAAATGACTTCAGTGTTTTCCCATTATTAATATTATTGAGGTGCCCACCACAATATTTCAAATTAAGCTGGCTATAAGACTATTGTGTTGCTACTGTAGCTACTATTATGCAAAACGAAATCCCTTTGATTCCACAAATGTTTGACTTGAAGTACAATGACAAAATATGATTCAAGATATGCATTGCACAGAGATACAATCCTGAACTGTTATTTCAAAACATCTAGGCATTTTTATTAGCCTATAAAATCCCACTCTTTGGAAAATAATTATTTTTTCTTGCCTTGTGCCACTTGCTTGTCCTAGATCTGTTTCTTCATTCTAATTTTCAGTTTCTCTCTACTTTTGCCCTACTTTCAGTTTTTCTGCTATTTCTGCTTTTCGGTAGCCATTTTCTTTATGAGGATTTATTGCAATTTTGTTGTGGCACAATTTCTCCAAAATAAAAGTCATTCCAAGATATACTGAATGCATTAAAACTTCACATTCATGACTTAAAGACAAGACAGTATTTATGATAGAATTCAGTATGTTTCTTTTGAAAATGGAACAGTAAGTAGTGAACTGCCAGCTGTTTGTGGGTGTCTTGCAAGGATTGAGTCTTGAGCCACTATTATTCTTTATTTATGTAAACGATATAAACAAACTAAAACTGAAAGGAAAAATGTTATTATTTGCAGGTGACACTAGTGCATTTTATGCTGTTGAGTGTCTTAGTACATTAAAAGATAATATGGCTCACTATATTAAAACTCTAGAATATAGGTTAAATCTTAGAAGTTAACAGTGAATGGAAATAAAACAGTTATATTATATTCCACAAGCTATTTTCTTTTTAATTACCAATATTGAATAACTTTTCAAATTTCTTCCAAGTTGCTGGATTTTTTTTTTTTTTTACATCTCATCTTGTATAAATTATATAACAGAAACCTGCATTCTATTCTCGAAAGACAAGGCTCTGAAATTATTATTCTGAGGTAACAATACATTTAACACACTGTTATTATGAATCTCTAGAAGTACAACAAAACACAGGTCAAAGTCTTACATCGGTGTAACCCCAATAACTCTGGGATATACAGTAGACCTAAATAAATTCATTTTCATATCATTGTACAGACATTGAAATGAAGGACTTGTTGAGTTTAACCTGCCATCATAGAATGTTTTAAATGACTACTACCGCTATCTGTTTTGATGACAGGAAAACAACTCACAATATGCAGGTGCAAATACAATGGTGTATTTTTTACAAAATAGGGTAAATTACACTTAAGTTCAAAAAAATATTTCACATAAATTCCTTAACAATGAAAAGTAAATGAAAGACAGAGAAGAATGTACTTTAAACATTCAACATGCATAATGCAAATTCTATACCTACACACAATAAGAAAGACTTGGAAAAATACTACTTTAACAATGACATTTTGAATAAAATACCCACAGTTACTAAACATTTCCATCCTATGATGTGACAAATCTAAAATAAGGGGGCTGGAAATGAAATATATATAGTTAAGAAATCTATAAATGAATTGATGTTTTCAATAAAATTATTATTTAGGCCAATAGGTTAAAACCCTCCTGAGGTTTGTTTTGGGTATCAAAATGTGTGGTATTCTTTCCTTTGGTGGAAGAGATGTAAAACCATTCACTCTTGTGTCACAGACCTGCTGCACAATATAGGTCTACTATATAATTCCACAACCTGAAAGAAAGGGCCCTTAGGCAAAATAACTGACCATTACATTCTAACATATTCCTTCCTCTTCCAGAGTCCTTCCAACTTTCATTAATAACTTAATAGATCGGGCCTTGAAGAGATGAAGAAACTGTAGAACATTTAGATCTCATTAGTCTCCTGTAGGAAATAACATTAAGCTGTACGTCCCTTTGCCTATGAGAATTACAGCCATTGAACAAATATTTATAAAACCTAAGATTTATTTTGGAATAAGATCCTGACACAACAAACAGCAAAGAGAAGAAGTAAGAACAATTTTAGACACCACATGCTCCATGCCAAAGAATCCTGTATTGCCACCTAAAATTCCACTCAAATTACGATCAAGGACATTGGAAACCAATGTGAATAGCAAGACATCATAATACTTAAAAGAATATTAAAACTCTATGTTTCTAACCGGAAGGTTATAAAACATGGGTGATAGACAATCATGCATCACAAATTCATCATGCTTATCTAGACATTATGAAAATAAATTAAGGATATTGTCAACAATTATAAGAAAGGCGTTATTAGTAATTACAAGTTAGTGTAACTGTATAAGCTTTATGTAAATATTACTACTATTTATTTCTAGGGATACTTTTACAAATTTAAGTACAGCTCTAAATCATTCATATAAAATATACTGCAATCTACTGTTGAATTTAGCAAGAATTCATTTGGTTTGAAAAATAATGATTACCATAATATAATCACTGTAAGAGGACTTTCAGGTTACAGTGGAGAACACTTCGGGGGAGCAAGGTAGCCTACTTTCTGCCCCCTCAGTAGGCCTATTTAACTACTATACTAACAATCCCATTCTTGCCCCGTCCCCCAGTATAATTTTCAAATCGGAGCCTATGGAGAACACTAAGATATCTTAAGAACACAATATTGTACGAGTTAATAAAACACAGAATTATAACCTTAAGTAATTGGTTACAGAATATATTATTTTAGGATTGCAAGTATGGCATTCAGTAACTGTCGGAGAGCCTCTTTAGACAATATGACACTGAATGATAGAACTTAGAAACCATGAAGATCAAAACATATTCTGCACTAGTCCAACAAGGAGCCTACTTTTTTGTACTGCACTTTTACAAAGAGTATTCTTATGAATTTGTTTTACTTGCCATGTGTTTACTGCGACATTTACAATAAATCTGTAATGGTGCTGTGCAAGTTGTTGTTTTGGGAATCTGTACTTGAGGGAAGTAATCAATACATTATGAAAGCAATAAAATTTCACTTTTATTTAAAGCTGCTTGCTAGTACATGTTCATATTTTCGTTAACTTCAAGACTTCCCAAGCTTTCTTGTCAAATTATTTTCAAAACTTTAGAACTTTATGACAGCCTTAAAAGAAAATAAATAAAATAAAATAAAAGAAGACTGATTCAAGATTTTAAAAATTAGCCAATAGGTTTCGAAATAACTGTTGACAGAAAAAATTAACATGGTCACTTGGCTCACGTAACAAGCCCTCTGAATCGCTTGAATTCTGTTATTAAAAATTGTTGTCCTTCTTGCAACAACTTTGATCTCATGACACACTGCCTACCATCAATATTAAGCTTTGATTTAAGCATTACTGGGAATGAATCCAGGTATTTGATGCAAAGACTAGTGATTAGAAGCTATATACCACCATCTCTCTTAAATCCAGCCCTTGGGGTCAGATTAAAAAATCCACCTATACCAGGAATCGAACTGGCTTCCCCGAGTTGGAAGGCAGACTTACATAATTGCATTATAATAATTATCATGTTAACATGAACTGAAAATTCTGTCAAATCTTCAAACAAATTTTGACTAACTTTCTTATAAAATCTTGAATAGAAAGAATAGTATGATCATGTACTAGCAGCTTATAAGTACCAAATAATACTGTAATTCTGTATGTATAACTTCAGTAGTAATAAAAATCACACATTTTTGTTTAATGATGTAAATAATGGAAGATAATAACCCTGCAGCTGTTCAGTCTTGCAGCAGTAATGAAGCAATTTCATGTCACAGAGCGTGAGATGGACATGCTCAAAAGCAGCAAAACTCCAAGTAGCCAAAACTGCAGCTTATAGAGTCACATTTTTTAAGCTTCATAATAAAAACCAAAACACATTCAAAGCGACTGAAACAGAGCATTTCCTGTAGCATCAAGTGTACTACCTTGGTCTGTGAAGAAAGAAGTGTCGAAAGGCATTCTGATTGGCGCAAGGCTGTCGCTTGACACCGTCTATTCTAGACATCACCATGTGCGTGCGCCCAATACCTACAGTGACATCAACACAATCACGCCACACAGGTTTCCCTGCTATGGATTTGACTGGCTTCATAACCTCAAACAGATGAACTAACATTCCTTCTAATGGTTGCTTTTGTTAAATTTAACATGTTCAACAACCAGGTCAAATATCTTGAGTTACAATAGAATTAACTATAAATTTACATAAGACATTTCTGATTTAATTCTGCATACATAGTTAATCTTCACGGGGAGAAAGCATTCCCTATTGCACCCATTCTAATTTTAAATTGATATTGGAAATTTTTCATAAAACTGGATTAGAATAGCAATCTGAAGTTTTAATTAATTGATTTCCAAAACTTTATAAAATAAGTAGTGGTTTTTGAAACTTTTATGGGTTGTCTAGAAATAATTTTTAGTCTCTTTTTTTGCTTAAAAAAATTCAATAATTCAAACCTCTGAAAAATCAGCAGGAAACAAAAGAGAAATAAGAAGACCAAAGTTTTAAACTAATAAATTTGAGAGCAGTATGCCTGAAGAATAGAATCATTAGCATGCACTAGATAGGACAGGCTTACAGCCGTAAAGTGATCATAATGGGGAAATAAACACTAGGCTATTCTGTTAATTTATAATTGGCATCTATATTTTACATTTTTTGTAGGGAAATCATTTTTTAAATTTAAATCACAACAACAACATAAATCCCTATTACTTAGTTAATTTACTGAAATATACAGACTATTTTTCCCGATTTCCATACTCCATTATAAACCCTTGAGTCTCATTTCCCATTCTCTCTCTTCTTATGTCTCATATAGCCTTCCTCATTTTCTCTTAACACTGTTTTTCTTTGCATGCCAATTACCTCCAATCTGTTACTTTCTTCCTATCCACTAGTTTATCTCTTTTACACAATTAAGTAGTTAGCTACTGAGCAATGATGAATATTTAATTTAAAACTTAATACCGGTACCCTAAAAGATCATTATTCACAACATGAACAACAAAATAAAAATTCAACAGTGTAAAATAATTATAAATCAATTTCAAAGGATATTTTTAATTTCCATGGTTGTAAGATCAAAATGGATGTTTGGGACAAATACTTCCCTTATGCGTCAAAGGTTTAACCTCATCCTCAAATCAACCATATTTGGAAAGATGTAGATGGGAAAATGGAGAAAAAGAAAGAAAACGGGAGAGAAGGTGAGGTGAAGTCAGGATGATAGGTAATTAGAAAGCAGGAGACAGAATAGAAGAGGGTAAGAAAGAAAGAGGATGAGAGTGGGAGTAAATGGAATAAAAAAAGAGAGGGAGAGAAGAATTATGAAGGTATTTTGTGGACACAGAGATAGAGAAAAAGAGGAAGGGAAGACAGAAAGAAAAGGAAAAGGGAGATGAGATAGATAAAAAAGTGAGAGGAGAACAAGAGAGCAAGAGAGAAGGAAAAGAAAGAAAGAAAGAATGAGAGAGAGAGAGAGAAAAGAAGAAAGAGAAAAAGAAAGAAAGAAAGAATGAATGAGACAGAGAGAGAAAGAGAAAGAGAAAAAGAAAGAGAGAGAGATGTTTCAACTTAAATTTATAGTTTGCAATTGATTGAATTTTTGCCTACTAGATGGACTTAATTTTACTGACCATCTTTCCAAGCCATAATTAGATTATCAATAACAATAAATAATTTTCATTGTATTACAATTAGAAATGCCTAAGTTAATCAGATTTTAAAAATATGATGAATTTAGTTAGTCCACCTTCTACACAGATATCTCCAAACAAATTACAATAAGAGAATTGTGAACTTTCTCAATTTCAATTATTACTTTGTTACAAGTTAAGGAACCAGTCAGAATTTGGCTGATATCAAGCAGGTATAGGACAGTAGGTTTGTATTATGTACAATCATAATCCATAGTGAGAATATAGCTATGTGGCTGCAGAAGAGAACAAGCGTATTATTTACAACTTCATCAAGTCCAGGGTACAGCAACAGACTAGCACTAGATGAACACGTTAATCACATATTACTGTGTAATCTTCATGCAATTACTTTGTGTTTGTTATCATTAACACTTTAACATTAAATTCACATTACAGAAAATACAGTGCTACATAATAATTATCTTTGAAGTGATGAACTAAGTGATTAACAGTGCTTTCAAACAGCAATTTATTGTTTCAGTATAACTTTGCTATATTTGCAAAATCTGAAAATGTGTCCCTAATATCACTTCAATTAAAACTAAATGCATAACAATATATCTCTGTTCACTGTTCATGAATCAGACAGTATGAGGTATGTCAAATGCTAATACGGATACCAAGTTATCAAACTTGTACAAATTTCAACATTGCTACTCTGAGTATGAAATTCAATCCTTTCCATGTTACACACAGAACATAGGGCCACCTAGGTCGTGGATTCATTTTTTGTAGATTAATTTAGTTATAGTTATTTTCCTATAGAGAATAAATTGACAAGTAGTAAGCTCATCGCCTCACAGTTATTCCATGGAAAGTGAGCCTGAAGTGTCCAGACCGTAACAACTTTTAATATTAATTTAAAATATATGTCATCACTGAAAAATTATGAAATTTATTCTGAGAATTAGTTCTTTAGTACACTTGTATTAAAAATTAATTTCATAATTTTTCAATGATGACATATATTTTAAATTAATATTAAAAGGTTGTTACGGTCTGGACACTTCAGGCTCACTTTCCATGGAATGGCTGCTCAATGACCAACTCAACTCTAAATTCTAGATTCTAGGGGAAACTAAGGTATTACCTGAACATGAAAGGGTTAGGTAATTTCGTCCAGAGGTCTAATTTAGGCTTGGAGCTCTTTAAAGTGCTTTAAAACTATGACTAGACTCCCAAGTTTTATAAAACCTTCCTACAGACTCCGTTCCCAAGAATTTTACATCCCAAGATTTATAAAACCTTCCTACAGACTTCGTTCCCAAGAATTTTACAATCTGAAAATTTCATCGACCTTGGCTGGGTTTAAACCCTCATCTGGATTCAGAGGTGGACATGCTGTCTCTGCATCACCAATGCATACTGGTTCAAAACATACTAAACTGAAATTCTGGAAAACTTGACATGAATATCCTAAGTGGAAGAAGTCCTTAAATTGCCAAATTTACCAGTACTACTACTGGTAAAGATTTTAATTATTACAAATTGCACTCTTTACACGAATGTTTGTCCTAGGCAGGAATCAAATCCACATTTTCAGCTTAAATGAAAACTATCTGGCTACTTAGAGACTTACCCATTATTTCTCAGGCTTGGGAAATTCAGCTTTAGTTGGGAGGGAAACTCGAACTTTGGCAATGTTTTATCATGTCATCATGCAGCACAATGGATGAAAGGCATCACTCTACGAGATTGCCATTTGAGGGTATGCTCTAGATCCTTACAGACTTTCCTATAGCAAAATGTCTTTACTGTAGCAAAGATTTATCAGATGCTGATTTTATTATTAGGAATTTAAGTTTATCCAAAAATTTATTAGCATACATGATTCCTGAAAATTTGTTTAGATGCATCGTTACTATGCTGTAGATGCGCTGGCCTCTACAGAGAGATATCTTTATTTCCGTAAACCCAATTGGTATGGAAAAATCAACAGTAAAAATTATAATGCCTATGCATTTACATTTAAAACCATATAAGATTGTAAAATTTGTTTGCATTGTAAAAAGGGTTGACCATCAATGTAGTTCTGATTGCCTTCTTCAATCCAGGCAACAACAAGCTCCTAAAATTCTGAGTAATGTGATTAATGAATATTGTGTTAATGAAAATTTATACTTGACAATGTACTTCTCAATATTAGATCTAGATTTAGTGTTATATGCATGAACACCAGATCAAGATGTAAATATTTGCAAATTTTTCTTAACATATAGGAGGATACCAAGAACGAACACAGCTAGGTCTGTAGTAATGCATGGACAAATAACTGGATAATTGTTAACTGCACAGACAATTAATTGCGGAGAAGATAAAACAGTTAACTGTTATTTAAACACATAGTTAATTGGATATTATTTACAATTAAACTAAACTAAACTCCGTGGCGCTACATCCCTGGAGGGACTTGGCCTACCACCCGACCGCTGCGTCATCTCCCGTAGGCAGATGGCAGGATTGGGGGGCATGTGGTCAGCATGCCGACACCCACGGCCGTTAATGGTGGTTTTCTTGACCGGATTATTTCCAATTATCTGGATTTTTATGTTGAATATCTAGACAACTAATTTCACTGCAGTTACTTCTTTTAACAATTATCTGGATTATCACAAATAACCGGATAAAATGATATCATTATCCAGTTATCTAGTTAACTGTTACTCAGTTAACTGGACAAGAGGCAATGGTTATTTGAACAATTATTTGCTCAGCTAACCAGTTAACTTTTATCCGGATAATCCCAGCCCTGGTCTGTAGAGGTCTAGAGGCATATTTGAAATTTGATAAGTCCCCAGGGAGCTGCAGGTCTTAGCATCAGCACATTAAGCTGAAAATGCGAGTTCGATTCACACTAAAAACAATTTCACCTTTAATATAAAGAGTATATAATATCAGTATATCAGAGTATATAATATCAGTATATCATAAGTGATATACTGATATATAACTTAACTGAAAATTTTTGAGTAATTAAAAAATTCTAATCAAAATAGATTTTCACTTCACTCAATTCAAACTGTCAAGATATGCGTACAATGAATTTGTGAGAGAGTTCAATGTATAATTTGAGAGGTTAATCTGAAATCTTACAGCATATTCAAATGGATGTTTTTTAAAACAGTAAAGTATTGAAAATTCAATACAAATTTTATGGATCACTATTAGGAACACATAAGCAGAGAAGCTAAATTTGCTAATAAAATTACCATTTAATAGAACAGAAAGGTGAAAAGTAGAAAGCAACCGGTAAGCAGTGTTTGTTTCAATATTAGCAGCTATTTTTTAAATTCTTTTAAGTCATTCAAATTGAAGCAAATAAAGAATAGCACTAATGCTGAAAGTAAAAGTCTTTAAATATACATTCAAATCATTTTACAGGATAGATAATATTTTATGGAGCATAAAATGCTCTGGAATATTAAACATAATTACAATTTTTAAGTTATCCTAAATGTCTATTTGAGATCAGAACTCACTCTATGAATGCCTTGTAACTTTAGCATCGATGTACAGCACAAATATGGACACCAATCCTAAGTAATGATCTTATAGAGACATTCACTCTCACTTGACTGTATTGTATTTAAGTAATATGGATATTATGGAGTCAGAGACAAGAGATTTTCACTGACAGGGAGGGAAGCAAAGAAATTTCTGCCCTTATGACAACACTGGTAGTGGTAAGCCATGTGAATGAATGAATTTAGCCATTATGTTCAGCAAAGGGCAAAGGTCTCCTATAAAATAGGTGGCTTGTTATTACTTGCTTGGTGAGCCATTCCAGGCAAGTTTATTGTCGCTGACACTGCAACACACTAACTATTGGGCCTATTAGTTTCTTTCAGTCTACATCCTACTTCTTTCTATGACTTCTAGATCACTGCTTGCCTGCTGTTTTCACAAACATGTCTGTCCGTCTTGTACATGTCTTCCTTGACTTCTTTTTCGATGTAGGGGTCCCACATGGTGATCACATACCATTACATAATCTTAATAAACACTGGATTTCAGGACTACTAAATAGACTGATACTTTAAATTCTTTAAAATTATATATCAAGGATGCATGTTGCATAAACAACACTACTGTCATCAGATGGAAACTCTTAAAAGGACAACTGGTTACAGTAATATAAAATAATATATATTTGAGCATTCTTTGAGGAATCAGAATGAGAATGTGTGTGGTCAAGACTAAGTAATATTGAAGCTGTCATATGTGAGCAAAACTGCGTGCATAGGGCAGAAGGGGGGGGGGGGTGAGGCCCAGGGTACAGCCTGCAGAGTGAGCCCAGGTTAAGTCTGGGAAGATAGATTGTATTAATCTGGCCCTGTACAAAATGTACACACACCATAATAAAGAAACATCATTAAAGAAATTGTTCCCGCTCCCACGGTAGCTCGCAGGCGAAATAGGGACACGGGGAAACCTCTCCGGTTTGAAGGATGCTACACTAAGTCAAGTTTAAATACATTTATTGAGCCCCTTGAAAGATACAAAGAGCACAATGGACAAAATGATAAATAGACCCTTTAAAATACAAGATGGAATTTTGTATCTTGCTTTACAAATAAATTCCTCTTCCTAGCGGTGCCGAAGAAGATGAAATGTTGATGAAGTCAAGGGGAGACGACTTAGTAAGCTCCTTCTGGAAAATAAGGCATGTTTGCCTTATAAGACTGATGAATAGCTCGGAGGACCAGAGCAGAGCAATTTTTATAGTCGCGCTTGCTCGGACGACTGAGAAAGAATTTCACTATTCTTGAAGTGAATGCGCACTATCAGCAAATTATTTTAAGGTCGACTTGCTGCTTCGACCGAAAAGAAGAACCTTTAGATGTTGCTTCGACACTGCAACTAAAATTAAGCACTCTGAAATATTCACTTCACAGCAGTACTTACAGTAAATCCTTTTACTTAATGAGTTACGCATTCAAGTCCATACGGTTTGATCAGGGAAGTAAAAAACTTGGCTTCACACATTTGTAATTAAATCACAAATAAATTACTTTGATGAATGTACTAAATTGCGTCTCTGCAATAACTAGGGCTGGGAAACTTCAAATTCCCAGCTCGACAATAATAACTAGATTCAGAATTCTGAACTGAAAACTAGCCTGGCGAAAACTTCGAACGAGTGAATAAGAATGAATAGCAAGAATGACAGACGTCACGACATGTGACGTAAAGCAAGAATCCCATTGGCCAAGAAAAACAATAAATAATTAATCTTGGAAATAAATCAATTAAGTTACATTAAAATACTAGAACATAAATAAGAGAATTAATAGCATTACTTTAAAACTGAATTGTTTCTTTAAAAACACAAAATTATGAATAAAATATATTAAAAAATAATCAGACTGAAACTTTGGGTTGGAGATTATAACATGACTATCCAAAAAATGAAAGATGCGACAGTCAAATGTTATTTCTTATGAGAATTGATGGGAGAAAGAACAAACAGATAAGTAAACATATTTAAAATTATATTGAAGACACAACAAGAAAATAAAACAAACGAAGACACAAGCCTGTTGCCATAGCAACACGGCGAATGACCTCGCGAAACCAGCTAATGCCTCAAATCCGGCCAGACACGAATGCTGGACGGAACATATTGCCCGCGATAATTTCGCTCGTGAAATTATCTAACAGAATGTGACGTCAAGCAAATTCGTGAATGCAAGGATTCGAGGCCAAAACAACTATCAAGTCGCAATAAAGTCAAAATCGGTGGAGTGGGATGCGTCCGGCATCAGCACTCTGAATGAAAGCAGGTGTCACTGTCCCTCTTCACTGACAGGCAGAGGAGCCAACTTGATGAGGGGCCTCTTATAAGTGCCTGAGACAGTGCGCACAGTGACAACTCTGACAAGGCCGTCTGGGCCTGGGTGTACTTGGTGCACCAGACCAAGCACCCACCTATGAGGAGGTACATTGTCCTCGAGAACCAATACAGGGGTACCCAAAGGAACGTCTGGCAGTACCTTATGCCACCTTGCACGACGCTGTAGCGTGTGGAGATAATCCACGGACCACTTCTTCCAAATACAAGAGACCATCTGCTGAAGATGGTTCCAACGGGAACGCAGGCTGTACCCACCAGAGAGGTCAGGACTGGGCACTGATACAATGGGCTTGCCAATAAGAAAGTGGCCGGGAGACAAATAACCAAAGTCATCCACGTCCTCAGATAACGACATCAAAGGACGTGAATTCAAGAATGACTCAATTTGTGTGAGAACAGTAGACATCTCCTCGTAAGTGTACTTACAGGACGAGGACATCCTCTTCAAGTGGAACTTCAAAGAGCGTACTGCCGCCTCATGAAGTCCTCCCATGTGTGGAGAGTGAGGAGGCAAGAAACGCCAATGAATGTTCAAATGCGCAGTGGCGTCTTGCACTGCGGAGTGATGTTCTGATGACATCAAAAGCCTAGAGAGGTTCTGCAGGTCGGCGTGAGCTCCGACAAAGTTTCTACCATTATCACAAGTGATTGAACTTGGAATTCCACGACGACTTGTGAACCTTGACAATGCCGCCAGGAAGGCACGTGAGGTGAGCGAAGTCACTAGCTCAACGTGTACGGCCTTCGTGGACATGCAGACAAAAATAGCAACGTAGGCTTTAGTAGTCACCTTGGACCGCGGGCCACCAAACTTGAGAGAGAATGGACCGGCGTAGTCCACACTAGAGTTTGTGAAAGGAGGGAGAGGATTTACTCTCTCAGGAGGCAGATCAGCCATCTTTTGCTGAAAAGCCTGAGCCTCAAAGCGGAAGCAAACACTACAGCGCCTCCGTACACTGCGAACCAGCTTGCGAATGCAAGGGATCCAATACGACTCTCGCAAGTGTGAAATGACTAGCTGAGGTCCTGCATGACCTAGATGCAAGTGCACATGGAGAACTAACTGCCTGGTGAAAGCATGCTCTGCAGGAAGTAATATCTGATGCTTGTTGTCAAAGGGTAGGTTGGACCGACCTAGACGTCCACCTACACGCAGGATGTTATCCTGAATAAAGGGGCATAGTTGCCGGATCTTACTAGAAGAAGGCAAATCTTGCGAGGAAGACAATGCTTGAATTTCCCTTTTGAAAGCATTCCTTTGAATGATTCTAATGCAAGAACGCAAAGCTTCAGTAAGCTCTGACGGCAACAAAGGGCCATTGATAGGTGACTTGAGTTTCAAGTAATTATTGATGAAACGTCGCACATAAGCCATGACCCTGATTGTTTTCAAATGTGAAAACTTAGTCAGCCATGGGCTTAAGCTTGAGGTTTCGATAGTGACTAGCGCTGCTATCTTCACCTCTGGGAGAGACGAAGACTCGAGCTCAGTGGGCAAACTGGGCCACTGAGTGGAGTCGGCAGTAAGCCAAGAAGGGCCTGACCACCACAGAGAGTTGTTAAGTAGGTCAGAAGGGGTGGCTCCCCTAGAGATGAGATCAGCGGGATTGTCCTTAGAAGACACATGCGACCAAGAGCCAATGGCAGTGAATTCTTGGACGTCCGCGACTCTGTTAGCCACGAAAGTCTTAAGTTTAGAAGGTGAATGGTTTAAGTCTGCAGTTAGGAAGGCTGAGTAATTGGAAGACATAGCCTTCGAGCATTCAGGCTCTTTTGGGCTTGCGTCAAGATAACGCTTAGCCGTGGATCGGCGTCGATGACCATTGGAAGTATGGCAACGCTGTGAAGGGAAAGGCGCAGAGGGCAGTTTCCCGGCGAAGTACCAACCAAGGTGCGAGTTCTGAATCGTAGGTAACTCACAGGTGGAAATTTGCCCTGGACACACCACTTGGGCGCAAATCTCCACTCCAAGAAGTAGATCGACACACTTAGGACGACTAAAAACTGGGTCAGCCAAGGGAAGATTCGGAGGAATGTTCCATTCCTTCGTCTCAATGAAAGAGCTCGGGAACCTTTTCTCCGAAATCTCCGGAACGACAATGGCCTGTGCATTGTAGCGCCATGAAGTCACTCGCGACTGAATCGTGATGCTGGTTAGCTTATGTGTGCTAACATTAGTGGACAAAATTCCCGCTAGCGTAGTCCGCTGCGCATGAGGAGCTAGTCCAAGACGCCTAAACAGCCTGTCGCTAATAAGATTGCAGTCTGAACCGCTATCCAGGAGGGCTGTGGCCTCAACAGGCGAGCCGTCTGAGTCCAGGATGCGGACAGTAGCAGTAGGAAGCAAGCAGCGCTGCTGGGTCTGACTAGAAGCCATAACACCTGCAGTGTTGGCAGCCTGGTGACTATCGCTAGTCGGGTCGTGGAGGAATGTGCTATGTCTCCCAGCACATCTCCTGCACTGAAAAGTCCTACAATTGTTGGCATGCCCTTGACTATACAGGCATACGCGACACAGTTTGCGGTCTCTAACAAACTGGTCTCTTTGAGCGAAAGTCATGCTCCTGAAGTCGCTGCATGAAAACAGGTCATGCACAGCAGTACGACAACAGAGACATTTAGGCCTCGAAGAAGAAGACTTTGACTTGGAAGGAGCCGGAGAGCTCGGAACTGACTTAGCAGCCTGACTTTTCGTGGCAGCATCAGTCATCTGCAGTATGCGAACTCGGCTTTCCAAGAAGACAAATAACTCCTTGAGAGTAGGGAGCTTCCCTATTTTGACAGATGACTCCCATTCTCTGATGAGGTTCATCGGAAGCTTGTCGATGATAATTCTGGTAATAATCAGATCTGACAACTCCACTTCTGTATTAAGGGAATTCAGTGCATGCACTGTGCTTATAAAATGATCCAGGTATTTCTGCAGGGATTCTGCAGAATACCTCTCAATCTGAGGGGGAGAGAAGAGATTGTCCAGATGGGTGTTGGCGATTAGCCGGTCGTTATCAAACCTATCAATCAAAGTCTGCCACGCCACCTGGAAAGTCGCAGCAGAGACAGGAATATTCTGAATGACCGTACTAACCTCTGATGACAGGCAGGACTTCAAGTACTGATACTTGTCCATGTCCGAAATGTGCCTGTGTTGAATTACCAACGACGAGAAAGTGTCACGAAACTCGATCCACTCAGAGGGGTTCCCATTGAACTGAGGAAGACGGATTTCGGGGAGTTTCGGTAACAACGGCGTGACAGGGTCGAGCGAGGAGCGCTGACTGGCAGTCTGCGCCTGCTCGGGTTCATATAGCTGTTTCTTTTCAGCTATCATGGAGTCAAAGAAACTGATAACTTTGTAATAATCAGATTCCACTGCGTGAAAGTCGAATTCATGATCCTGGTAGGCCTCGTCAATGGCCACCTGAGCATAATCTGACTTATAGGCCTTGAAGATCTCTACGAATTCAGAGCGGCGAATGCGCGCCTCATGAAGCGTAGCGAGATCTTCGATTTCGTACTCTCGCATAATCTGCATTTGACGCAGAAATTGCGATTGCAAGTACTCGAAGCGTCTTATTTTAGCCTTTTGGGCAGCTTCGGCCTGGGCGTGGGCTTCGGCTCTCTTAGCCTCAGCTTCCTCACGGGCCAGGGCGAGCTGGGCCTGGGCCTCCGCTCTCTTAGCTTCGGCTTCCTCACGGGCCAGGGCGAGCTGGGCCTGAGCCTGCCTTTCTGCAAGTGCCTGCTGGGCCAGGGCCTCCGCTCTCTTAGCTTCGGCTTCCTCACGGGCCAGGGCGAGCTGGGCCAGGACCTCCGCTCTCTTAGCTTCGGCCTGGGCCAGGGCCTCCTTGTCAGATAAGGCCTGAAGAAATTTACACAACTGAGAGTTGCCTCTGGAAATGACGGCGTCGACTTCTGCCCTATAGGCTTCTTCAGCATCAGAATAATCCACACCGTCGATTTCAGTCTGCACAAGGTCGAACTTAGCTGCAAGTTCGTCTAACTTAGACTCATACTTTTTGAGTTCAGGATATGTGACATCCTCAATAGCTAAATTACTAATGACATTAACCTGCCGCGTAATCTGGGCCTTAATGGGAACTCGCTTGGCTTTAAGAGCCGTCAAACCGTCTGGACTCGACATAGCGACTTGCTTATACAAATGTCTGAATTAAATAGGTTGCCCGCCTAGAGCCGGTGCAACAATGACAAATTAAGGTTTGTTTATAAGAATGGAGTGAGTTGCCCGCATAGGAGCATACGAGTAGACAAAGAAATAGTGTGTAGCTGTACAGGTGTAAGTACACAGATGTAAATGTTTACACTTTACAAGAAAGTACAAAAAACTTAATTGAAATCTGTCAGAGACCTCCCTCAAACGCAATGCGGAGGAGAACCACAGATACTTATAGCAACTGACTTTAAACTACTTATTACTGATGGCTACTGATGGTAGCGTCTCACACCGGCGGCAAACTATACCGGGAGAACAAGATTGATATATAAGAATGACTAGAATTGTGGCTAATCACTGAGGTCTCTGTAATAAGTGACCAAGACAAATTCAAACTGTTAATTGAATAGTTACTCTACGTTAATTATAGGTCACTAACTATCAATGCATCTTCAACCATAGGCCTCTGGGTCATATCCAGGCCCGGAGGAACCACAAAGAGATGTTCCCGCTCCCACGGTAGCTCGCAGGCGAAATAGGGACACGGGGAAACCTCTCCGGTTTGAAGGATGCTACACTAAGTCAAGTTTAAATACATTTATTGAGCCCCTTGAAAGATACAAAGAGCACAATGGACAAAATGATAAATAGACCCTTTAAAATACAAGATGGAATTTTGTATCTTGCTTTACAAATAAATTCCTCTTCCTAGCGGTGCCGAAGAAGATGAAATGTTGATGAAGTCAAGGGGAGACGACTTAGTAAGCTCCTTCTGGAAAATAAGGCATGTTTGCCTTATAAGACTGATGAATAGCTCGGAGGACCAGAGCAGAGCAATTTTTATAGTCGCGCTTGCTCGGACGACTGAGAAAGAATTTCACTATTCTTGAAGTGAATGCGCACTATCAGCAAATTATTTTAAGGTCGACTTGCTGCTTCGACCGAAAAGAAGAACCTTTAGATGTTGCTTCGACACTGCAACTAAAATTAAGCACTCTGAAATATTCACTTCACAGCAGTACTTACAGTAAATCCTTTTACTTAATGAGTTACGCATTCAAGTCCATACGGTTTGATCAGGGAAGTAAAAAACTTGGCTTCACACATTTGTAATTAAATCACAAATAAATTACTTTGATGAATGTACTAAATTGCGTCTCTGCAATAACTAGGGCTGGGAAACTTCAAATTCCCAGCTCGACAATAATAACTAGATTCAGAATTCTGAACTGAAAACTAGCCTGGCGAAAACTTCGAACGAGTGAATAAGAATGAATAGCAAGAATGACAGACGTCACGACATGTGACGTAAAGCAAGAATCCCATTGGCCAAGAAAAACAATAAATAATTAATCTTGGAAATAAATCAATTAAGTTACATTAAAATACTAGAACATAAATAAGAGAATTAATAGCATTACTTTAAAACTGAATTGTTTCTTTAAAAACACAAAATTATGAATAAAATATATTAAAAAATAATCAGACTGAAACTTTGGGTTGGAGATTATAACATGACTATCCAAAAAATGAAAGATGCGACAGTCAAATGTTATTTCTTATGAGAATTGATGGGAGAAAGAACAAACAGATAAGTAAACATATTTAAAATTATATTGAAGACACAACAAGAAAATAAAACAAACGAAGACACAAGCCTGTTGCCATAGCAACACGGCGAATGACCTCGCGAAACCAGCTAATGCCTCAAATCCGGCCAGACACGAATGCTGGACGGAACAGAAATAATGTTCATTAAAGACATAGCTTAAGTTATAAATTAGGATTTTTGAAAACATATATCCCTGTGATAACTAACAGTGTAAATAAATATTTTTGCTCTTAAGGCTAGTTTACACGACAAAATTAGGTTTCGTAACTGAGTTTCGCAACTGTTTTTACTTGAATGCGCAAGCGCTAGATATACTGGCAACAATGAGTTACGACACTACGCAGTTTCAGCTGATTCCAACTTTTCACGAAACTATAATAGTAATTTTGATATTTTACGCTTATTTTAGCTTTTTCGCGTTTCGTAAAATGAAATGGAGAAGTGAGGAAATTGTGAAATGCCTGTATTCGTACGTGTTTCAAACATTTACATGGGATCTTAATAACTTGAACTTCAGAAATAACATGAAATGTGAGGTTGCATTGGAAAGAAAATTTATGTAATGAGTTTCACGAAATCACTTTCATGAAAGTGGTTACGAAACCTAGTGTCATCATGTAAACTAGCCTTTAATCATTCATGAAAAAAAAATTATGGTTTTAGAAGTTAGAATATTGAGGCAAAGAAGAGCCTTTAAAACAAATGTTCTAATTTTGTAAGCATTCACTTACAATAGTTGTGAATTTGAATGTTTTAAAGTTTAATGTTTAACATTTCTTTTTATTACCGGTATTTATTTTTATTATGTTTAGAGGCATCTCAACAGGAACAAGGCCCAGGCTTACTTCCACTAATAACTACCCAATTTATTCCAAAGTTAAGAGTACCAGTACTTAATATTCAATCTAGCAATTGTTTCTAGGAATGAGATAATGAGTCCATGATGTTACTGATTCCACTAATGCATTCAGTTACATGAATCAATACAGGTAAGTATGCTAGTACCGTTGTGAAAAGGGGGGGAAATAAAGATTATACTGCACGTGTTTAAAAAAATGGTCTATGATAAAAGGAGAAGGCATATCCATCCCTTTTAACTAAGTATATCGTACTTTTCTTTTTAGGGATAAAAGATACATTAAGGCTAGCTGTGCACATGTTTTTAAAGCATAAAAAAATACTAAAAGAAAGTAAATAGATAAATGGAAAAGATATCAACAATGAAAAAGATATAAACTATGTAATTCTACATTACAATGGGAAATGTTAAGTATGCAGTAGAAACAAAGCGTAGTATTTGCTTAACGAGCTGAGATTACAGAATGGTAGAAGGGATATAATCTCGTACTCTACACAGTTTATAATACCCTGGTTTTAATTACACTTTTATGAGAAGTGAGTTACCACTGCAGCAAATAGTTTCTAAAATTACAAAATCCTATGTTAGAAAAAGGTTATTTAACATTCTATAAAATCCTTGCTCAGACCTGAAATTATATTTTATTCCAGGTCACCAGTTTCCCCATAATGTCCACACGAGGATTAAAACAGATATTTGGTAAATTTGAGAAGTATATTTAAGAAAGATTTTTAATAATAATTCTGGTACTGCAACTGAATGGTCATATTATGATGAATGGAGCATCAGTGGAATTATACATGGCAGTAGAAACAGGAGTACACTGAGAAAAGCTACCCCAACCCCAATATATTTGTCCACCAAAATTCCCACTTGGATCCACAGAAATTCAATCCCGGGTTCCAGCGGTGGAAGGCAAGCGGTATAACCACTCAGCCATGGGGGCAGACTGGGGGGTTTTTAAGGAATCAACTCTTTTTAATCTAACACTTTAAAGAACATTCAATGAAATATGCAATATTTAACTATATATAAGTATAAATAGCATATAAACAAGACAATTTTTCACGAATTACAGTAATTATGAAAGTATTTATTTACTTATTTATTTATTTAAAACATACTACCTCCATACACATATCCACATTCAAGACTCAACAGCATTTTTACATCAATTTCAGATATGCTCAAGTACAATGTTTCAATTTCTAAACTTCCTTTGACAAATTAAAAACATTCTACAGTCTAATACACAAATGAAAAACATGCAAAAACCAAGCCAAAATCTCAACACAGATAAGACAATATTTAAAAAAAAAATTAAATTACCACTAATTATACAATTAAAAACAGGAGAATAATAAATAGTAATATTCAAAACATAAATTCAGTGAAATTAAAATAAAATCCTATCATTTGCATGGGGGAGTTGATAGCTGTGTTTGTCAGTAAAACTGAATGTTATTAAAGTCATGTTGAATACAAGAACTGGCTACACAAATTAACAGGACTGATTTTACTATGAGCAATCTATCCACCTGAAAATAATGGGGAGGATGTGCAATGACCTGCCTTATACCCATCATTCACTATTTAAGTTTCGACTACGTGCAATCTTCAGTTCTATAGTAGCCGTAGATAGAAACAGTGTACCTAGGCTCTGTCAGAAACATGTAACTGCTAGAGTGAATCAAGAAATTCGTTCAATAAAACTTGGGAAATCCGCTATGAAAACATACGATTTGTCTTGGGAAAGCTATGGTTATGTCTTTCCATCCTGGACTCAACTCTGCGAGTGGTTCAAGAATTTAAATAGCAAAGAAAAGAGGTTAAACATGATCCACACTCACGCTATTCTCGCAATTCAAAAACTGAGGCTAACAATGAAAAAGATTCAAAACTGTCAAAAAGGATCTTTACCTAAACACTTGAGAAAATGTCTAACATGATAAACTGTAAAACAGTTTTAAATGAAAATCTTAGCATGAAAATGTCTGTGGAGGGATGATGACAAAACTTTTCACTGATGACCAAAAGGAAGCCCAACTAAATCAGCAAACAATTTCAACCAGTTACACAATTTTTCGGTAACAGCGATAACAGTGAAATTTTATAAAACAGCTTTCCTTAGCTATATTTAGCTTTATTGATGGATAAAATACCACTATTAAGCAAATTAAATGTGAAATATCACATCATTTATTGGATTGAGCAAGATGTGTAAATAAGTGCAACGCCTCTCCATGATATACATTAAAAACCTTCACAAAATTGAGATTTAAGACAGAATTATTGTTGAGATAAAGGGACAATTTCTTTTTTATTCTCTTAGCAGCTTGCTCACTTTTTCTACTACCTCTAGAATAGCAGAAGTTACATACACTTGTGATCCACGCTATTCAACAGATTTTACATTTTTACGGTTAGTGATTGACAGTATTTTGTTGTTGTAAATGACTCTGTGAAGCTGTTTATAATAATAGGGTTGTATTTCTTATCAAGTTATATTTATTCTTGTGTATTAAGTAAAGAAGTAAAATTTATCACGATTTGTGTAGTATAAAATAATCCAATTCACAAAATTTCCACTGTAATAGGAAATTCTCGATGAGAACTTGAAAAGAATTTGGTCTTATAACTTCATCCTCTTGTATCCTGGCTTAAAAACATCCTTAACAGTCCTTAAAAATTCAGATAATGGGCCATGTGGGTTTCCTACAGGTTCCTACTTCTGATACTTCTACTATAGGCTACTGAGGCCACTGGAACCCGAACGAAATAGCATACATTCATTTTATGAATTCATTGGCCACATACGACTAGCGAGAAGGTGGTTAATAATGTTTGCAAACTTTTCATGCTTTTACAACCCTAAACATGCACCTGTAATGAAGAACTGTACACAAGAAAGGTTTAGAAGAAAAATTCTTTAATGGTGACACTCAAACCTTCAGCTTACCAAGCTGACGCTTTACCAATTGAACTAACTAGACATGGTGGCAGATAGAATCTGTCTCTCTAGTTTACTTGATTATTTTAGTTGTATGCAAATGTTATTATAATGAGATAAACTACTTTGATGCTGATCTGTGAACAGAGTACCACAGATATTATAAGGGTATTATAAGAGCCAGTACATTATAACATGATTCCAGCTACCTACACAGCCTTCCTGTGGACACATGGCCAGCTTAACGGGGATTTTCTTGGCAACAGGAAGCATGCTGTTTGCTGTAGAGTCTAATATTCATATTCCCTTAAATTCAAGGGTGTAGTTTTCTTATGCAAATTATAACTAACCAATAACTATACACCTTCGTCATAGAAGATGTTGGAAATGATGTCCTTGTGATGCCACACATCTTTTACACATTTTAAGAAAATGTGCATTAAACTCAATTATTCTTCTGAAATTGCAGCAATTTATTGTACGTTGTATTTCAGTTCTTCCAGCATACGCAAGTAACATTACACTTTATTTTTTAAGATCCCCAGGCCAGCACAGTCTAAAGATCTTACCATATGCAATTTATATTTACGGGGGACCTTAAGAAATACTGTGTTGTAAATAATCCGCATATGTTAAAAAACTGAAAGACAACATAAGAAGATAAATCACTGCAATTACATAAGAACAATTTTCTTAGAAGTTGTGAAAGATGTGTGGCAGCACAAGGAAACCATTTCCAACATTGTCTGTGACGAAGGTATGTGGTATTTTGCATGAGAAATCTATGCACTTGAATTTAAGAGGCTATGAATATCAGACTTCGCCGGCAAACAGCATGCTTCCTCCTGCCAAGTGAATCCTCATTAAGCAGGCCATAAGTCCAAACAAAGACTCCGTATTTACATTAATTTGAAAATTATTAGATAAATCTAAAGAAACAGAACATGGATGTATGAGGTATAATTTAATTCCTGGTTAACCTTTATGTCCCTATAATAAATAATTATTGATTTACAAAACATGCTTGCACTATTCATTATGATAGACATGTATGAAGAAAACTGACAAAGAAAACATCAGATATGAAATCATCGCTTAATGAGATAAATGAGGGAAAAAACTTACTTGATAAAATACGGTTTGCCATCACTGTCGGTTGCCTGTTCCCAGCCATACGGAAATCCTCCACTGATCTCAGACCAAGACTCAACAGGAGGTAACCAAGAAGATGTTTGAGTTAAATGGCTGAAATTAAAGAAAGATATTAAGTTTTAATTTTACAAGCTAATTCAAAACTGAGCAAATGTTACAAGAAATTGCACACACCTATAGGTATAATAAAAAGAACTGATGTGAAGCACAGAACTACCTCTGCCCAAATAAAAGTTTTGCCTCTTAAGTTATATATATATATATATATATATAATTATATATTATAATATTATATATAATATATTATACATAATTATATATTATTAAATTATATAAAATTATATATTATTAAATTATATAATTATATTATATAATAATATTATTATAATATATAATGTAAATTAGTTGCAGAAATGAAGAATATGCTGTTACCACATCACATTGCATCCCCGAAGGATGCACAACCCAAATAAATCTTATGAATGCACTCACGTAACATTCTTTACCCTATTCTATTCTGATATAGAATAAAAATCAGGTAAACTGATGTAACAAAGTGCCAGTATGTTTTTGTTTAATCAGTTATGACTGCAATTATGATATGCAGAATATGATTTTTTAAAAATTGATTTCCAAGTTAAGCTCCAGATTTATTCATTAAGCAGGGATTACGGAAGAACAAAGGTCTAGTTTTTTTTTAATTAGATTAAAATCTTCCAGCATCAACTGAACTGTACAGATTTGTGATATGACAATCGCACACTCACATAAAAATACAAAAAAAAATTCAAATTGGCCGGTTTCGGGTTTTGAACCATGGACTCCAGAATGTGAGGCCAAAGCGTTACCATCTCGGCCACCGGGGTCATTTTAACGGTCTAGTTGGATAAGCGCATGTAAATCAATAGTGTTTTTTGTCATAGCTACCTGTATTTTAATTTCCAAGGCCTTATAAGATCACAGTAAAACAATAGGCAGTGTTGTCAAGTTAACTGATTTTCATTTTTTTTTATAAATTCTTTCGAATACGTATATTACCATAAAATAGGCACTAAATTGAGCATTACTCCGAAACAGGTCAACCGATTTTATCCATTATAAATAGACGTCTTCCCATGGACATTATAAATGCGTATACGAAGTTTCATAAATATACGATAAAGCGTATTTGAGTTATTGCGCCTTTAAAGTAGACACTAAATTGGGGTTTACTCCGGTATCGGTTAACAGATTAGGTTCAAATTCAATAGGGCACTTCTCATGAACGTCATAAATGAGTATACCAAGTTTCATGGAAATCCGATACAGCGTATTTCAATTATGGTGCCTTTCTAATATAATACTATTAAAATAGGCACTAAATTAGGCATTACTCCGGTACCGGTGAACCGATTTGGTTCAATAACAATAGGGTTCTTCCCATCGACATTATGAACGTTTATACCAAGTTTCATGAAAATGCGAAAAAGCGTACTTGAGTTATGGTGCGTACAGACGCACGGACAGACGGACAGACAGACGGACAGACATTTTTTCGTCCCCCACACAATCTCATAAAGTACCATACTGGCACTTAATAACAGATCAAATTGCAAAAAATGCGAATTCATTTGTTTGAACTTGATGCAAGCTTTATTGTTCATCAGGGAAGACGAGTTTCTACCAACAGTTGGTGGCTTATAACTATCCTTTAATTTGCGAAAAAATGTTTCAAATAAAAGTTTTAGTTCTTAATGTAAGTAGGCCTACCTTGTATACGAAATTTAAACAAAATCGTAAGAGTCGTTTTCGAGAAAACCGCGAAAAATTACATTTTCTTAATATAAAGTGGCATTGAAAGTAAGCGAATTCATCGCCAATCTTCGTGTATCTCAGAAGGTGTCCATCCCAAATGCAAAATGTTGTAACTCAAATGGTTTACCGGCAAAAGGATGGAAATTTTGATTTTTTACACAAGGTGTAGGGTGTTCATACAACCACCAGCTGGTATCAGGCAGAAAATGTTGATCGAGCGAAGCGAGATCCTGTTTTAGAATCTTACTCGACCGTTCGACATTTCGTTTGTTTGTAAATTTGTGTATTACGCAGTTACGATCGTTCTTCAATTTTCTTCTAATTTTGCATAAATGTCATTAAAGACGATGTACGCGTAAGGATTTTTGTATTAAGTGCCAGTATGGTACTTTATAAGATTGTGTAGGGTACGGGAAAATGTCTGTCCGTCCGCCCGTCAGTCCGTCCGTCAGTCCGTCCCTCCGTCCGTGTGTCTGTACGCGCGATAACTCAAATAAGCTTTATCGGATTTTCATGAATCTAGGTATAATCATTTATAATGTCCATGGGAAGAAGCCTATTGATATTGGACCAAATCGGTTGACCGGTACCGAAGTAATGCCCAATTTAGTGCCAATTTTACGGTAATATATTAGAAAGAATTTATCAAATGCAAATCAGTTAGCATGACAACATATTGTTTTACACTGTTTATAAACGGCTCTGGAAATTGCAATACAGTTAGCTATGATAACACAATTCCTTCACATATATGCTTAATAAACTAGTCCGTTAAACTGACCGAGGTGGCCGAGATGGTGACATCTTGGACTCGCATTCTGGGGTCTCTTCTTCAAACCCCGTATCCAGCCAATTTGATGTGTTTATTATTATTTTTGTTTTGTTTATATGTGAGTGTGCGATTGTTAAGATATCACAAATCTGTATAGTTCTGCTGATGCAGGACGATTTTAATCTGACTAAAAAAAAAAAACTAGACCTTTGTTCTTCCATAAGCCTTGCTTAATGAATCAATCTGGAGCTTAACTCGGAAATCAATTTAAAAAAGTTTATTTTCTGCATATCATAATTGCAATTATAACTGATTAAACAAAAGCATTCTGGCACTTTATTACATCGGTTTACCTGATTTTTATTTATTTTTTATTCCCTTTCAAGATGAAGAGCAGAGCTGTTTTTATGAAAGGTCTATTATTGACAGAACTGCTAGCAATAATTATTATTATTACTATTATTAAGGTGAAGGCAATGACGGCAATAGTGTTGAAGATGCTATGATAGGAGACTTGAAGAAGGCGATTGTGATTGCTCATCATGATGATAACGATGACGACGTCTTGAGGGACATCACGTACGAGTTGACGGAAGCTTTCTATTTCTATCAAATAGTATAACCGCAATGGGGACGGGAGAGTACAAGCATAAATGCCAATCAGTCTCACTGACCGCAGAATGTCCACTTGCTCCGCAGAGCTGTGCGTTAATTGATCAAATTACCGTATTCAATTATTCCAAATCAACCGCAATGTGTGACTATCACATAAAATTCACTTATCGTATTTACATATGAGTCTCCAAAAATGTAACCAATCGCCGAACTGCTATCGTTAATTTGTGCATCATGATTTTATTAAATCCGTTCGAGTCAAACAGGCGTAAGCTTGGATTAGCACACGAAAAAATTATTTCATTTTACAGAGGTAAACGTGAAGTGTGAAAAAAATCTATAAAGAAAGGTAGATAAAGCTATTAACATGTGAACAATTTACGCGGGTGTGGAAGCCCCTCCCCCCCCCCCCCCAAAAAAAAAGGAACTTCCAGTTTAACATAACATTTTGCTAAAGAGATGTACATTATTATAGTCTTTAAAGGAAAATCATCTTGAATTGGGAACAGAACACGGCGCCTTTGCTTAATAGAGGCTACACTTAATCTACCACTTAACCATCCAAATTTGTCACAATTTTCTATGCCATTCTTTTATTTAAAATCTACACTTCAATCGTAATCTATATTAATAAAAGGAAGTGTCTGTCCTCCGTCTGTCTGTCCTCCGTCTGTCTGTCTGTCCGCGATGCCCAGCGAAATCTACTCAACACAGAGATCTGAAATTTTATAAGTAGGCGGACTAAAGGGTCGGAATGTGCACCTCGAAGCCGGAATTTTAATTTTCGCCTCCGTTCGTGAGTTATGAGTGAAAAACTGCCAGAAAACGTGCATTTTTTTGCGTTTTAGAAGCATCAGTTTCAGTAATAAATTTCAATATCAAATCACTTACAGATGGCTTTGGCTATTTTTGTCAACATACCTCATAGCCTACCTTGAAAATAAAAGCAACGCGATCGCTTGATTTTGTTAGTCCATTCATTTGTTTAGAGTGTCAAGGCCCACAGACATATGACATTTTCAACCTACACGGAAGAAGGATAATCAACCCTAAATATGGTCAAACATTGTTCGATTTGAACGAAACTCACTATACAGGGGTTTTCTGGGCCAAGGAACTCGAATCTGAGGTCGCTTTTACCAGGGGACGCTACCTAATCGTGGAATGCACTCCACGTGATTTAGGTGTTAATAATTATAATTTGAAATAATTATCGCGGGGGAAGCCGCGGGCACATGCTGTTTGTCTGTCTGTCCACGATGCCCATCGAAATCTACTGAACGCAAAGATCTGAAAATTTAAAGATAGATGGACTGAAAGGTGGGCGAATGCACCTCGAAGCCGAATTTTTAATTTTAGCTTTCGTTCGCGAGTTATGAGTGAAAAACTGGCAGAAAACGTGATTTTAGCGCTGTCGAAGCATCAGATTTCAGTAATACATTTCAATGTCAAATCAATTGCAGTTGGCTTTGGCTATTTTTGTCATACCGTGGAAATAAAAGCATCGCGATCGCTTGAATGTTGTAAGCCCACGCTGGTCGATTCATTTGTTTAGAATGTCAAGGCCCGTAGACATATGAAATTTTCAACCTACACGGATTTGGGATAATCAACATAGACCTAAATATGGTTAAACATCGTTCGATTTGGACGAAACTCACTATACAGGGATTTTCTGGGCCAAGGAACTCGAATCTGAGATAGCTTTTACCAGGCAACGATATCTAATCGTGGTATGTAATTCACGTGATTTAGGTGTTTATAAAATAATGATTTAACTATTATGCTCTTAATTTTTAATTCTTGAAATAATTATCGCGGGCGATCGCTTGATTTTGTAAGTCCATCCTGGACGATTCATTTGTTTAGAATATGAAGGCCCGAAGACATATGAAATTTTCAACCTACACGGAAGAGGGATAATCAATATAGGCCTAAATATGGTCAAACATTGTTCGATTTGGACGAATCTCACTGTACAGGGGTTTTCTGGGCCAAGGAACTCGAATCTGAGGTCGCTTTTACCAGGCGACGCTATCTAATCGTGGTATGTAGTCCACGTGATTTAGGTGTTAATAAATATAATGATTTAACTATTATGCTCTTAATTTTTAATTTTTGAAATAATTATCGCGGGCGAAGCCGCGGGCACATGCTAGTGTCTAATTAAAATAATCCCTACTAATACAAAGGCATCGGAGTTCTACAATGAGGTTTTTAGAAGAAAATTTGGTTATGCTTAGACAGTTTCTGCATATGGCTCAGTGTAGAGCATCTATATATTGAACACAAGAACTGAGTTTCATACCGTACTCAGGATAAAAATTACATTAACAGATAAAGGCTGGGAGAGGAAAGCCGGTGAAACTGGGCAATTTTATGTCAAAGAAAACTTTCTACCACCACGTGTATTGGTCATTTATGATCTTGTAATTCGAACGGAATGACTGGCAGCTATCGACCGCAGAAGGGCGGGAGACAAATTAACCATTCGGCTAAAGGGTGACAGGAACACGGAGGACTACTATGTTGCAGAGAGCGAAGGGGGCTGGAGTAGGAGATACTTATGGGAGTAAAAGAAGGAATGAGTTGTTTCAAAAATACATAAATAAAATGAAATATGTAACATACCGATAATATAATATAATATAATAAATAAATACAAAATAAAAGTGTGAAAATGGAAATCTACATCAAGGAAGGCCGAGAAGAGTAAAAAAGGAGGAAAAGTTGTACGTGATATAGGCCTACTCGCATGACTCTTTATCCTACGAAATAAAATTGACATTTTTCTTTACTGGAGCATCAGAAGAAACACAGGTGTATAGTAAGACCGAAATGCACAGGAAATGTCAATATTCTGCGGAATCCTGATGGCTGAGCTCCTTATAGATAGTCAAAAAGAAAGTACAGTTTACGTTGTACGAAATGATGGATATAATTATTCTGTTACTGCCAACATAAATTCTCCCCACATTCTGGTAGGCCTATAGAGTGATGATGGCTGTACACTCACACTTCTGTCATCAACAGGGAAGATATTCCCTAAACATAATAAAATACTGCCAAATTCTTTAAGATCATAGCTATAGCTATCAAATTTAATTACTCTATTAAAATTAATTTAATTACTCTATTACCATTATCCTATTATGGATAGGATAATGGTGTATCCTATCCATTTCATAATAGGCCTAATAATAATTTATTGATCTTAGGGATACAATACCCATGGCTTCGTCATCAAACTAATTATAAAATTCAAGCACAAAACACACAATTAACACATACAAAAATAAAAAAGATAAAAATGTCTGAACCTGAACATACGAAAACCTTGATAATTTTTATGGACTACTTGCAATAAAGAAAAGAGAAGGAAAACACAAGAAACAAATTAAAGAACTTGTACTGATATGGTAAAACATTTTACTAGTAAAGGGAACGTGATTAGTGTTTTGAAATGCAGAATATCAAACTATTAAACCTTGAAAAAGTACGACTGTACTTTAATTGCTAGAGTGAACTTAGTATTAAGGCAGGAGAAGAATTAGGCTATCTAATGTTATTACTAATTTCTATCCCAACTTCAAATAAAATTAATGAAAACAAGTGTTCTGCGGAACACGGTCTAAGAAAAACTGAGTTAGAAGATAAAAATATAAAGATAGGAACAAGGCAGAACGACTTCTGACTTATAACAACTGGCCTGTAAAATTTCTTCATTTTAAATGTATGAAACACATGAAAAAAACTCAGTTTCTAACTGCAGTCTCCAACATAATATTAATGGTATCTGTAGTGATGATGATGATGATGATGATGATGATGAGTGTTCTGCCCGAAGGCAGGTCTAGACCCGGGACGAAGCCGTGGGGTGATGACCACGACTCGTCCGAGGTAATTCAGGCAAGGGTGATACCGCGGAGATTTGCCATTGCCTCTCGCGGGATGGGAATGAAAGGACACAACACAACACAACACCCAGTCCTGAACCCAGGAAGGAAATTTTTCACTGCTGAAAAATCCCTGACCCGGCCGGGAATCGAACCCGAGCCGCCAGGGTGGAAGGCAGTCACGCTACCAACTCACCCACGGCGGCGGACAAGAGGGTTATGTGTGGGCAAAATTTAAAATCCTCGGTCATAATTTTCTTTTAATCCAGATAGATGTCAGAAAATCTAGTTGTTTCAGTATATATTATGTGCTACTTGTAGATAAATTTAATTAATATCAAGCAAGGAGATGAAGCAACTAACGAATTACGAATTAGATTAAGAAGCCAAAAGAGAACAAAACATAAAAATCACAATGAAAGAAAAAGAGCCTTAATCTTCGTGCCTTATATCCAAGTAGTTCAATATGACAAGAAAAATGTAATCAATTAAGTGCCAGCTCGATTAAACGCCGTACTATAGAACGGAAGGAGAGAGAAAAAGATTGCAATAACCCAGCACATTACAAAAAGTCTGATCACATTACTCAATACAGTGCTTCTTAGCAGGGTGAGAAGAACGAGATGACTGTCTTCGATAAGGTCTTATTGCTCTGTCTCAACATATGCTACTGCTTTATGGATCGCGTCTCTCTGAAAAGGATCAGCCTGATTACGGCCATCCACAATTCCCATGCGAATATTAGCTCCTCAAGTAGCATCAGCGTCTGCTTCAAATCGATTTTGTTCGAAGCTCGGCTATGGGATAAAACAAACCCCTTCTGTCTGATTTAATGTGAAATGAAAGGGTTCCACAGCGATACCACACAAGCGTTTATAGTTTTTCGATTATCCAATAGAACTTTATAGAATTGAATGGGTTGTAATGCTCAGGCTGTAACGTTGGGAATACCAATTTTGGAAGTCTTGGGTTCAAATAGTGGGATCGGCTATCTTACGTATAACTTTTTGTTGGTTTTTCCATTTCACTTGTTAAATTACGGGGTGGAATTTTCATTCCCAGGATCGTTCTATATCCTACGTCACCATTTCCCTCAACTTAACTATTTACAGAGGCAGTTTGGAGGCCGTACGCTTCACCACTGGGAGCAATATAAAATATGATCTTTCATATGTGTATCCTCAATGTAATCACTTTCAATTCATTTATAAACTTTCCAAGTCTGCAAATCTTATCAGGTAGGCCTATCTCGCTATTATACTATTATTTTCGTCATTACATTGAAGTAGATTTTCCCCTTGCTGCCTGATATGTTAAGGGTGCGGAGGAATTAACAGTGATGCGTCACTTGGAGAATGTATTTATTTTATTTTATTTTATTTTATTTTATTTTATTTTGTTTTATTATATTTTATTTTTATTTGGATTCCAGGCCTCTCGAAGGAAACCCTACGACAGATATCAGCCCATCGTGTCGGTTATTCCTGGATAATTGCTTTTGGTGTTACATAACTTAGTTTCCTTTGGAAGCCTACAGCCTTAGTTGGAAGGAGGCCTACACCAAAGTAATGTTTCTAATTCAGTAGGACTTCAACACTGATCATAGGCCTAACAAAATGGTTGAAATAACTACGTTGATTTTAGAGAGCGATAGTCATAACTTATAATATCCATAACGAGAAAGATCTCAATGCCACAACGGTGAAACATATTTTCACAAAATTGTAACAATATTTTACTCATAAGTGTCATCCATAGAGAATCCAGTCAGGGATGATTTGCATCGCAAACGTTTATGGTATTTTATAAAATTATTAAAAATTACATCTTTCTCACTTTTAATTTATAATCTTTTTTATTAACAGATATAAAAACCGATAACAACCGATTTACAATATGTAGTTAAGTTATCAAAATTGACAACATATAATTCCTTACTAGCTACTCTACCATTTGTAAAACTATATTAAAGTGATCATAATAGTGTTTTTTTTTCTCGCAAAAACACTTATTACATACTTCAGCATATCATATTAGTCTTCTTTTATCCCCACCCTGTGATATAAATAAATAGGAAGAAAGACAAAGTTTATAATCTTTGGACGCAAATTTGGTTGTTGCCTTTGCATATGATTTTCAGCTTACTGCGCCATCTAGTACTGAATGATTATACTGAGGAATCTCGATACGCGACCAATAATCATTTCCCCGTGAACCCTATCACTGTATTGGATTTAGGGCTTTCTAATGTCAAAACATGTGTATTTTATTATACCGATTCGGAAACGCAAAAGAAAGCATTTATAAAAACGTTGGAGTTAGGGCCTTTTAACTTATGAAAGCAGTAGTGTTTTCGACCCGCAAATTCGAAGTTGAGTTTTATTTTAGGTCAACTGAACCCAAAAATACAATTTTCCGAAACAAATCTGTGTATCTGTGAACAGCCTAGCTCCAGAACGGAAAAAGCATATGAAACAAAATTTTGTATTTGGGTTAGGTACCTTCTGAGGATGTGACACGAAGATTAGGGACAACTTTCTCTTATTTCTAAGGGCACTTTACACGAAGAAATGTTCGTTTTTCGCGATTTTCTTTGTGCACGTGGATTGCTTATACCGGGTGCTAAAAAAAAGTATCTGAAGGGTAGTTATAAGCCACCCACTCTGAATATGTTCTCTTCGCAACATGGCCTCTTGTTCAATATCAGAATGTGAAGTGAGAAAAATCTATTGGCCTTGCTTAAAGTAAGAAAGTTACGAGAGTGTATTAATCCGATTTTATTATGGTTATTTATCCTTCGGGGATGTGATGTGAAGTGGTAATGACACTTTTGATTTTTACAACCAATTTACACGAAGAGAATGTCATACACAATAATTATACTATACTGGGGACTAACTTTTACTTGGGGAGAGGAAGTTATGTGAATTTCACATCAGATTTTTCATAATGAGCTGCAGCAATATTACTGACCTGTGAACATTCAGAGAAGCCGGATCCCGGAAAGCAATTTGTTCTCACTTGAGAAAATTCTAAAGAAAACTTGTCGGTTTTGCAGATGGAAAACTACATACATTACATCAATTACCTTTATTAAGTCGTTTATACAGGAGACACAGTGGCGGACGCAGAATTTTTTTCGTGGGGGGGGGGGATTTGAATAGGTAGAAAGAATACTGAAAAAATTAATCAACTTACATATAAAATTAGTTTATAAAACTGGCCACTTAGGCTAGAGTGTATATATATAGACTTTTTTCAAATTTCGGGGGGAGGGATGTATCCCCCGTATCCCCCCCCCCTGCGTCCGCCACTGAGGAGGCATGCTATGTAAGTCCCCTCCCAAGGCAGGGTAATTCAATAGGAACTAAAGCATGAATTTAAGAAACGACCTAATCCAGGATGTATGTTTAACCGAGATTTGCAACCGGTGAAGTCTGAAGGATATTTAGTGAATGAAGTGCAATTTCCACGTTCGAGCTCAGGAGTTAAAGTCTCTTTGAAATAGATGGGGAGTTTAATATTACCAAGTCCTCCATTCACCTCAACTCCCGCCAGATTCAACGAAGACCTACAAATTCCAACTGCAATAAATACGTGCAAGGAAGTCTCTTTTTCTCTCTCTTTCTGAGATAGCAAGCCTCTCCACACAACCAACGGGAGATAGATTTTACTTATAAATAAGACAGATAAGAGATTTTAATTACTGGAAGAAAATGTGTAGTGAGCCGGGGATCTAATATAGAGCTGTCTACTTAACGTTCAGGTAGGCCTACTCTACCACTGAGCCAAGTCCAGGGATTAAATTTTAATCTCGTCCAAACCATCTCTGGGTAATTGCAAATTTATTTCAAGAAAACACTCCGCCACCATCGGAATGACGGTGCAACACGATGCTGTTATTATTATCTGCAGGTCTGATGGTATTGTTAACATTAACATTTAATAGTGTCATACCCAAGATACTCTATACATAAAGAAAGCATTGTTCTCGATCCTTAAATTCCATATAGAGTTTTTGGGTTTGGTTCTATTGCCAGACATAACAGCTCGACAAAAATATTTACCGACAATATTCTCAGTTTGACAATAAAGAACTGGCATTTAAACTATTATTTATTTATTTATTCAGTACTTATTTATTGTTAAAGCTTGGAAATGAAACAAATGTTAATACAGACTTACAAACCGACTTCTTAAACTTACAACTTGAAATCCAAAAACCAGTATGCAAATATTGAATATTGTAAGCCATTCCTCGGAAGAAATCCAGTATCAGACGAATGATTGTTTTCACTCGATTGTTAGCATTTCTACTCCTGAAACTCCGGCAATATTTATCTTGACTTAGATTCTCGACCAACGTCCACGGCCCACAAGCGGGCCGCGGCCCATAGGTTGGGAACAGCTGGCTTAGACAATGTGATCCTGAAAGAGAGATAGTTGAAACCATGGTCACCTTTAATTACGAAAGATAACTAATGGAAACTTATAGAGGGTTTGAAACTTTTTCGGCGAATACTAAGAATAACTTATCGGGCTTTCGCCTTATACCGTAGATACTTAACCCATGATTTCGGCAACACAGTTCTTTGCCATCGTCAGGGGATTTCCTGACAAATTAAGAAGTTTCGCCGGAAAATACCCCGATGATGGCAATGGTGTTGCCGAAAGCTTTGGCGAAATAACTCTTTTCCGCGTGTAAGCCCAAGAAGCTTGTAGACTTTTAATATGAGCGGGAAAAATAATTCACGTCAAAACTGGACAAACCAATAAGCCTCTTCGATAACGTCTGCAAATAATATTTTTAATACCTGACCTTCGGTTTTATGCTTTGCGCTGAATATCAAAGTATTCTACCGCTCTTTAATCCCTTCATAAATATCTACTTATGAGGCAGAAGTTATTCAACGTCTAGATCCAACCCACGCAGCTTTATACAAAGCGGTAATAAAATTAGACTTTATAGGTGCTCCTTCAACTTTCACTACAAACAGTGTAAAGAGAATGTGAAATCTTGATTTTTTTATTTTGCGTTTCTAAAGAACTTAAACTTTTGTTATAATTTGATTATTGTGGGTCTAACTCTTTCAATAACGTCCGTAATGTTACCAGTATCTAGCAGTCTGTCAGGTTTAAAAGCTGTCTGCATGGTATTATAATGTAAGGCTTTATTTTGTTTTGTTTTGACAAGTACGACAAAATAATTGTCATAACATCTCCGTAACGTCAAATTATATAACATTACTCAGCCAGACCAAGTACGTAAATTATAGAAATCTATAGTTACTTCCTGCATAGATACAGGTACTATAGGTAAAGGAAGTAATGTGTTTACTTAATATTATGAATGAAATACGTATCTGCAGAAAATGTGTAGGTGAATGTTCTCAGTAATGTAAGTTTATGCAGTAGAAAATAATTTATTGTAGGCACATTACAGCCTAATTTACCTAGCCTATAGCATTAGCTGTAGCTAATTGTGAAATATACGCAGATTAAATTAAAACGACAACGATAATTCGTCACCTGGGTGCATCTCGTCGAAACGTCGAGGTAGCAGCTACGTTCTAGCACAATACTGTTGTTATACTTTTTATGGATCGTAAGGTCATTTTTTAACAGTTTTAAGAAATATTAATATTATTTTTGACTAATTTAATGTATAAGTTTTATATTCTGAACCAGTAGCTATGTTACTTATAATGTTTCTTAAAATAAGGTTTGTTTTTAGATTAGGTAAGGTATTTATTATTTTATATACAGAGCGTAGATGGAAATCCTATTTTAACAAGTATAAAAATTAATTACATTTCGCATTGACAGCTGTATAGATACTAACCGTGAGGGATATTTTTTGGGGGTTGAAATTTCTAACTTATATAAAATGAAGTAATGAACTAAAAAAGCTTAGCGTGTAGTATCTACATATTCTGCAAGCTGATGTCCATCCATGCCGTAAGTCGTCAGGGAAAATGAAGGGTATGGAGAGAGTACCCAGTATTGCAAACGTAACGATACTTCTTATATTATAAAGAACTACTTGTAGTAACCAAGCCACTTTCCAGAAGAGTACGCTAACATCAGATACATTATTAGCGATAATATTTATCAAGAATAAATTACTGCAAACAAGGAAGGGAAAGAAAAGCTAATTCGTTGTAACACTTTAAAATTAATATCTTCCTCACAGAAACAACACATAGGCCTTGTTAACTATAAGACAAACATTTATACACAAAATTATGAGACCGGTTTGCAATAAGTTTCTAGGTTGAACTCCCTGACACCTGACAACCCCTTTCACGCAATATGCAGATATAATCTGGATTACCTGAAGGAGGCAGGGCATATTGTCGCTACTTAGGAGACTATTATTCGTTCATAGTTCTGACATGGGTATCCGAAATCCAACAAGAATCCCTATGAGTATTCTTCAGTTTATAAAGTTATTTTGTTTGCATAGGCCTACCACCGAACGTTGGCTTAATACTTCAGGAAAGTCTCGTCAACTCCTTAACTATTGGATGCCACCAAAAAATCAACTTCTTTAAAATACACTTATAAATTCAGTGAATCCCAATTTCGGCTTCGGTCTAGGAATGAGACTGAGGGCACGACGCTCAAGCATTTTTTTACAACATTAGTATCATCCAATGTGGGCTTCAATACACAACACAACAAAATACACAACACAACAAAATACTGTAGCTAGAGATGCTATTTTGCGGTGAATAAAAATGTTAAATTTTGGTATAAAGATTGGGTCAATTACGGTGTTATTTCGCACAAAAAAAAACTAAATACATTTTTAGCCTTTGTGGTGCAAATAATTGTGTATTTCCGCACATGAGCATGATCAAGAAATCTTGAATGGAAAATGTGCACCATTACCCATAAAAAAAAAACTTAGAGTATTTCTATAGGCCTATTTTATTCTAAATTAGGCACCCATTCCCAAAGTACAAATTCAAAGCAGTCTCCACATTTTGAGGAAGAAGTCTTGTCCTTTTATCGGTTAGAATATCTGAATATCCTGAGAAAGCTCTCTCAGCATCTACATTATTCACCGGAATAAAAATGCTTTTATATTCAGAACATAGGCCTACATGTTTAAGAACTGTTATTAACTTTGATTAGTGAATATTTTGTTGTATTAATAAGCACAAATTATTTAGTTATTTTTTCTGAAACCCGAGATTTCCCTTGAAAGTAAAAAAATCGTTAAAAAAAGAGGAATTTCGCACAAAAAACAATTTCGCATAAACACACAATTTCGCGTTTTTTCGCGGTTAAAAACCGACAATAATTCCACGTAGGGATGTTTGAAACACAAGATTATTGTTTAACCAATAGCAATAACAACTATTCGCGAATCCGTCATTCGCGAAAACTAGGTATCTCTAATTGTAGCTTATAATATTCAAACTGTATTAGTTATGTATCCTATGTGTTTTAGAGAAAATTAGGTATCGCATACCGAAATTCGAAATACTGTATTCTAATTTAATAACTTAGTTGTAAATTTATAAGTCTTTTGTAAAGCTGAAGCTCGAAAAATAAACTTGTTGGCTATTTGTTCCTTTTGGATGATTCCTCAGCTCCTGCAGGATTTAATCCAATTATATATAGGCCTACTGCTCATATCGCACATTGAACTGCAGAACGTACATGCGATGCACAATTTAAATGAGAATTGTGATACGTTAATGGTCAGTTACAAAGTGGTTATTAACCTCGTTTTGGCGTCCTAATCAGCGAGTCCGAGACCTTGTAAGCTGGGGAACAGATGAGGTTGTGTTTTGTGGGTTATGTAAGCAAGACTTTAAAGTGTTCATTCATTCTGGCTTGGAGCCATGCAGGCGATGTTTGATCATTTATTTGGCGATACCACGCTGCCGTGCCAGGAAGCAAAGACGAGAGGGGAATAGAGAGAGGCCTTCGCTACCGTTAGAGGAATGCACTTCCGGACAGCACTCGCCATGTCAAATGTCTTCACACACTGCCATGTCACACTTCTCCATGTGTTCTTCTAGTGTTCTCAATTATATAAGCAAACTGCACTTCCTAATTCAAGAATAGGTCTACTATCATTACTATATGTATTTAATTTTGGAGAACAGCCACGATTTTCAATGGCGGACGCAGGGGGGATTGGGGGGATATATCCCCCCGAAATTTTAAAATTGCTAGGCCTATATATGCACTCTAATTGGCCAGTTTTATAAACTAATTATATATTTGTAAGTTAATTTTTTTTAGTATTCTTTCCGCCTATTGAAATCTCCCCCCCCCCCCAGAAAAAAAATGATACGACCGCCACTGACGATTTTGTATCCTCTACCTATATAAATGCATTTTGACGACCTTATTCTCTCATTTTATGCCTTGGAAAAGAATACTGATATACCACACTTATATGACTCACTTATATGACCACTTATATGTCCATGGAATCCGGACCTCCCCCCCCCCCCCCAAATCGAATCCTAAAATTATATTTTTGTATTTTTAAAAAATATATTAATTAAATTATACAAGCTTTGATGGTGTGTCAAATATGATATTTCAAATTTGCTAACTAGTGTTCCAGCTCTAAAAGAGCGTAAAAAGTGATTTCCATCAGTTCAATATTTAAAAAAATGTTCGGTCCCCTCCAAACCACCCGGCACTTTCGACCCTCCCCGAAATTATCTTCTGAATACGCCAATGCTTGTTTATAAAATTTAATGATGTCTGAAATTAGTGTTACCGGTAGACGTCACACCTTTGTGTACACTGTTAAACTGATGACGGGAAAGAAAGTTGTTTCTTACATTCGACTCCAAACCATGTCACTCGAACAAAATTTGGTAGAGAAACAATGCAGGACATGCGGCAGCTGTGAATGAAATCAGCTCTTCTACTATCAAAATCATATTATATGATTATCTTTTATCAGAAACGTAAAGAGGTTTGGGGATTTACATGGTTTATATTTCCAAACTGTATGTATTCTATATTTACTGTAGAATATAGCAAGCATTCAATCAATTTAAAGGAAAACTGTTCAAATACAAATTTGGGATTAAATATAATTCACTAAGGCCCTAACTAGGCATACATACAAAAACATGACATACAGAAAGACTCGCCAACAGACATGCTGAAAAATGTGTTCTGAGGTGTGTAGTCTCGAGGGACTTCGAAGTAAATGCGGCAATAGGCTTAATTTGATACCGAATTTCAGAGTTAGAGAAGGTAAAATATTTCACACTATTTGATCGAAATCATTACATGTTGCCAAATCACCTAGCTTGATGATGATGATGATGAGTGTTCTGCCCGAAGGCAGGTCTAGACCTGGGACAAAGCCATGGGGTGATGACCACGACTCGTCCGAGGTGATTCAGGCAAGGATGCACAACACCCAGTCCTGAACCCAGGAAGGAAATTTTCCACCACTGAAAAATCCCCGACCCGGCCAGGAATCGAACCCGGGCCGCCAGAGTGAAAGGTAGTCACGCTACCAACTCACCTGCGACTTAATAATTTAACTGATGAAATTACCCAGAAAAAATGTCCATGATTTTGCGCACTGGTTGGCTACTTTACACACACACAGTTTAGCGTCGCTGGCTATGGATCCGCAGGCCCGGGTTCGATCCCCGATATCTCCATCGAGATAGGGAGGTCTGGAACGGGGCGCACTCAACGTTGCCAAACTGAGGGACTACTTGTTTAAAAAGTAGCGGCTCCGATCACGGAAACCGTCATTAACGGTTGTGATGTGAGCATGCTGACCATATGCCCCTCAATCCTGTCATCTGCTTATGGTAGATGACGCAGCGGCCGTATGATAAGCGTAGTCCTTTCAGGGATGCTGCGCCACGGATTTTACAGAACGGAGAGAAAACTGAATTACACACGTTTCTATAAAATTTAATAACTCTTTACATAAGCTAATTAAATTCATGAAATATGTTCGGAAATATAGTAGGCCTATCTTCATGTTAACTGGGTGTAAGGCAGTTTTCACCTTTTATGAAATTGCTTTGGCGTTAAGAATATTTAAGTAATTTAAAAAAGAAAACCCGAATATTGTATACAGCAGAAGTTTTCAAACTGTGCGTCGCGGCCTTATGGTAGGAATGTTGCGGTGGTTTCGTCAAAATAACAATTTGAGTTGATATGCTTTAATGTTTCCTCTCTAAAATAAAACTATTTTATTTTGGCAAACTGGACCTTACCGTTGGATCACAACTTCACTCTAATCTTGTTCAAGAGAAACACTTAGGTACCGAGAAGTTTTCAGACAGTCACTTCGTTTTGAAGCTGGCATACCTTTGTGACATCTTTGAAAATCCCAAGTCATTAAAATATTTATCAGACCAACTGCAACCGCCAGACATAAGTTCAGCTTTCAGGAAGAAATTACTATTGAGGAAGAAAAAGTTGGATGATAAAGATAGGTCTATACATTACAGTTTCCCTGATCTGCATACGGTTTTAGAAGGCAATTACTTAAGGTCTACAGTTCAGTCAAGACTGAGAGTAATTAAAGTCTATGTTTGTGAATAATTTAACTAAACTCAATGTTTGCTTTCTGAAGTTTCTTGTAGAAGAAGTTGATCAACACAACTGGATCACAGATCCTTTCAGTACAGAACTTTCATTAACACTTACCACTGAAAACAAAAGTTATAATTAATTGATATTTCTTCAGATTTGAAGAATTGATTATGTAGAAGCAAGCTCACCCTTCCCATTGATTTCTTGCAAGAATAAGATATAATAACTTAGAAATTGATTAAAATGTATTATGCTAATAATTAGTAATTAATGTAAAGGAATATCTAATCTTATTCATTTGTTTCGAAACTTAAGTTTATTTACCCATGACTTCGAGTCGAATTTCGTGTATTTATGTTGAGCCGTGGTCAAGGGAGCCGTGAACCCAAAAGGTTTGAAAACCACTGGTATACAGTATTTTTTAAATAACATTTTACATTTCTGCGTGCATACAAAAAACCATTATTGGAATTACTGAACACTGAGCTACGTCTGAACATTATGACAAGTTCATAATGAGAGCGGAACTATCAAAAATTTATAAGTCAGGTTGATCCTGCCTGCCTTCATTGTTCTATAATCGGTTCATACGAAAAAATGTGGAAATGACAGCTCTTAATTTGTCATTAAGTTCGATACACAGCCTATCTAAACAGCTCATATACTTGTAAAATCTAACTCAAGTTTCTCTGAACTCTATGCCTAATACAGCCGTTTCATTAAAACAATGATATCGAAGGAAATTAGAACACTTCTGAAGTTTCTCGAGAAGAGAACAGAGAACAGAAGGTAATTGGCAAGCGTTTTCTTATTAGCCGGAAATTGGTTTGTTCTGAAGAGAAAGAGAATATCGCAATGTAAATGTAATGTCCTTAAAGATATCTCCCGCTTCATACACCAGTAAACCATTTCGCAAGAGAAGCGATAAATGAATCACATTGAACGTAGGTTTAAGGTTAAAGAAACAAATACGAAATAGGCCTATACACAGGAGTTAAATAATAAAACTGAACAGATTTTTTGGGTAGAATAGCTGCAATAAAATTTTTAATACTATAGTAGTCCCACTTATGAGTACACGTACTTTGAGGAAAACAATATTTACCTATTTGTTAGAAGTACATAAATAACCGCCTATATAGGCTACCACTCAAAATTAAATAACAGATACATCAAGATATTTAATCACATAACATTTTATCTCATCCAGTGTCTGGAAAAAAACATATCTTATGTGTAAATTTTAATTTTAATTTTAACTTATGAATTTTATGTTTTTAAACAAGATACAAAAACCAGTAATATACTAACACTGAGCTCAATGTTTCTACACTGGGTATACTACATCTATTAGTACATATTCCTTACATACATAACCACAAATAACTATTAATAAATATAAAATTTTTTATCATTTAAGCGTGTACTCCTTCATTTGCACTTCCTTGGTTTCCTTGATTTGCTTTTTCTGTTATTTAATTTTGAGTGGTAAATAGGCGGGTAATTATATACTTCTAACAATTACATCTATACCACTGGAAAATGAAATTAATTAACAATATTTACCTAAATTTATTTTTGAAGTTCTTTCAATAATAATTTATTAACTACACGGCTTGATTACTAACAGGTATAATTTTATCTACTCGAACCACAGTGTTAGGACATGAATCGAAAAGAAGGGTTTCTTCATAACGTGTAAAATAGGCTAAAGAATGTTTATTTAACGCAATAAACGTAGGCCTAAAATATGTAAAAAAGACTCTTACGACTTTTAATAAAAATTTGCACCTTTATTATGTAGTAACTCAATTGCCACACCCTCAGCTACTATTACACATGGACCGAAAACAAGAGCTACTGACGACAAACAAGATTTTGCTCCACAGCATTTCGAGTACATCGGTAATCAATTATTTTAAACCTTCTTGCCAACAATAATAAAAATTAAAAGTTTGCAAAACAAAAGTATAAATATAGGATATTTTCTCGGGCTACTAACCAGGTGGTGAATTGGATTAATTCCGACGTTTCGAAGCCAATCTGGGGCCCCATTGTCAAGGAGAATGAAATGCCGGGAGACCAACAAATCAGGAGACAGATGGGCGCTGGGAGAACAGGAGTTAAGATGAGAAGTAGAAACGGTCAAAATAAGGGCCAACGGTCATTAGGTAGTGACAATAAATATTATTATATAGGTGGTGGTTGGAAAACGAGAAAAATTGGAAAAATGGGAAAACGGTCCAAATGAGGGCCAATGTTTTTAAATTATTCTCGTGGTTGATTGGAAGGTGTATAAATATTTAAAAGCCTTAAGTAATGAAGCCACTATCATAAATCAATACGAAATTAGAAAGTATCCAGACTAACATGTAATTATTATTATTATTATTATTATTATTATTATTACCAACAGCCACTTGAAGTAGGCCTACTGTCCAGAAAGAGATTAGCCAAACTACTTAGTTTCCTGAAATGAATTTACGGATAGAACGAATGTTGTTCACGTATGTCACTGTAGCTCTAAGGTCAGAAGTTTAGCGTTCAACACCGGTATGGCGACGACAGACGTTCACTGTCCCTTCGCGCTAGGCTAGTGTTATTGATTCGACTAATATACTCCTTGTCAACTCCGGGTAGCAGTTAACTCCGGTGGTGGAGAGGATCCTTTTACCATGACCTAATAATTTTAACACCATCCAGTATCATAAATTACAGCAGAAATCTCTTAAACCACTTCAAAGATCAATACTGTCACTTCGCATAAAGCCACCACCCTGATTCACCACACTACTTTCTTATTATACGTACTGCTATGAATACATCTGAAGAGATATATCCATTTAATATAGAATCAAAGTTTTCACAAGAGCCCAGAAGTTTATGAAAAATATTTTGAAGAATGCACTCTTTTATATATAAGTGTATTCATCACATTTTTAGCAACATATTTCTGATAGATTTTAAATAATGTGTATATTCAAACATTGTGTTAATTCAAACATTTACATCATGTTTGGATCTGTGAATATTTTGAAAACCGACAGCATTAACATTAAAGCGACCTTTTTCTTCGTTAATTTCACTTTCCTAAAATTTGTTAAATTTACTTTCTTAAAGCTTTTTAATGTGATTTATACAACTTATACAATTTTCTGTAATTTATAATGTAATTCGGCTGACAAGAGAACGTAAAGTATTAAAATTACAGTACTAAAATGATAAAGAATAGGCCTAATTCATTGGTTCCATAGCGTATTTTACAAATGTTGGAATATATTTGAATGCATATTTCGTCTTCTGATGGAGCATTAAGTTCCGGGCCCTAGTTATCAGCTTATCGCCATGGCGACACAATTTCGAAATATTACTACCCAAAGTTATCACTTCATTATCATATAATTTCTTTCAAGATTTGAAAAATCATATAAAAGTGATTTCATTACACGACAGAACAATCAATCCCACTTTTTATACAGTTTCTTTAAAAACAGAAGGTTTATTCGTTTGTCTGGGGCATGTTTACTCCCCATATTTACGCGACGGACTAAGAGCCCTTTCATGGCTGATCATGGCGGTGGCGGCTAGCCAGACGCCTGCTTAGGTGATAGAATTTAAACATCTCAGTTTTCCAAATTTATATACATAAAAAAAACACGCGCAGAAATAACGCTCTCAATGAAAACACCGTTCAGCAAATCCATTGTTTGAACGTTTACGCTATAACTTAAATATATTAAGGAGGAACATTCACAAATGTATACACTACATTCTCGAGCCTGATTTGCAAAATACGAATTTGTATACGTTTACATTTATAATAAAACAAAAAAGAAGGATTATATTCAATATAGTACACAGCAAAGCATAAAGACAAAGTGAAAAATCTGATCTGACACACTCACCTAAGTTTCTCTACCCTAATGCATGGGCAAAGACTTTCTTACTTCAATAATTATGTATGATAAAGAAAAATAGGCCGTATTGCAGGGAGCGTAATTCGTTGTTTCAGCCTGGTGCAAAGGTGTTGGCTACTGTTTGCGAAGAAAGACTTCAAGCCTGAGTGTTAAAAAACTATGGTAAATTTTTACATCAAATGTTTCAAATAAAACTTTTAGCCTTGGTGTAAGAAGCACGTGAACAAAACATTAATGAAAATCTTAAGAGCAGTTTCAGTAAACTAGCGAAAAATTAAATTCCCCAAAGGTATCTGATACAAATATAAAATTATGTTCAGAATGTTTATACGACTTCTCGTTCTCGAGCTATGCTGATCACAGACACACAGACACAAACGTGTTCCTGAAAATAGTATTTTTGGATACATGAGGCCTCTAAACTTGTATTTATGTTGAAAACTTGACACCGAATTTCAGGGACGAACTCAATACTTCCCCTACATACAGTTGCCTATGGTACAGAAAGATGTTATATAATAGGGCTGAAGATGGCATAGCCTTATTGCCTACTTATTTAGCATAATGTACAAAAAATAATTTATTAAGTAATTTATAAAAAGCAGAACACGGAAAATGAAAAGCATAATAATATACTGCTGCTAGGTTACTGTAATAGATACAGAGAGAAAATAAAACACACACACGTTGACCTTTAGGACGAATTTCCAAAAATAAAAAAAATGAAAATTACAATAAATGAGAATTATAATTTAATGTGAAATCTCAACTACAATAGAAGTCTTAATATGCTTTATTGCTAAGAAAGTGATGAGTAGGGGGCGGATTTCTATGACCTAAAAAATAGGATATATGCATGCATTTATGACCTAAAAAAACATTAAAATATGACCAATAAAATTCAAAATATTACTTTACCACTTACATATTATGTATATTTTTTTCATTAAAATTCATTTTATTAAAATATAATGTTAATTATTTAAAATATCTGTAAATTCTCAAAAAGTATCAGTATAATGCAAAATTTACAAAATATGATATGAAACTTCAAAATTTCTTTAATATGCACACAAATATGCCAATAATATGACCTAAATATGCATATTCATACTAAATATGCTACAATAGTAGAAAATTTCCTAAATATGCAGTTATATGCACAATAAAAGCCGTTCCATTTTCTCCAGGATGCTTGGAATCGGGTTTAAATTAGTCGGAAACCTGAAATAACGCAAAGGGGGAAAAATATGACATGTCATAGAAATCCGCCCCCTAGTGATGAGGAAAGGACTTGGTGCCCTGAAAAATTTGCCACAGAAATATCGGGGTTTTGAACCTTCTTTTGAGTCGACACTCATGAGACCAGCAGGATCCTGGATCATTATACAAACAATTTAATGCAAGACACTATTATAATATTATAGAGTTGAAGTGGAATTCTCCAGGAAAGTGCATCATATGAGCTCTTGACGTCCACTCTAAATGTCACAGGATCCAGCGGAGCTCGATTCGCCTGCTGCGTAACATGAAAACACTGTAGCAACTGTGTTCACTATCCCATACTTCATAGTTAATTAAGTAACAACTCAAGCGACGTGGAAGTAGGTTTTATTACGGCTCATGCAATTAGTTACCAAACCAGTGTCATTCAGGAAGTCAGCGAGGGAGAGAGAGAAATGAATTCACCTGCCTTACATCTCACACTGTATTATCTTGAAATCGAAAGTAGTGAGAATGGAGTCTGTGAGATAATTGTGCAATGGGAAGATTTCCGTCAAACAATTCACAGACTGACTGCATGTATTGCCTGAAATCTAGGTGAAAGTCTTCACGAAACACGTTTGTTTTCATCTGGTCGAGCAGCATGAGCGCTCATACTCAAGAGGTTTTGCCTCAAGCAAGCCTTGAACCCGATTCGACCATAAAGCAGATCCTTGCTTATGTCCGCCTAATAATATTATTTCATGAGAAATTATACGGTAAACTGTTGGTTTAATAAGTTGTAATGCACATTTTCTAAACTAAAATGTTCTAGATATCAATAAGCGTTCCATATTGTCAGCCGCTTCATTAAGACCTGGGTCATCGTCTAGGAAATGCTACTTAGCACCATACCTTAAATTCCTTTGAGGTAATGGGTAAAATTTCTATTTCCTACGATTTGAAGTGCCGAAACTTAAAATACTGCACATAATATTATCTTCTTCTGGTACGTGCGCACGTAATGGGTAGAGGGGAATTTATATGCACCAAGAATCTTGAATATATGCATGCACTTTATAGTAAAAAGAGGGCAATTTGCCTCCAAAAGTGGAAAATATTCACCGAAAAATAAAATGGCATTATTTTAAACATTATATTCAGTTCTGTTAATCACATTTTATAGTACGTAAACATTGAAACCGTTTCTTGTTTCACTTTAGTTTTGGTATTTACATACCTGTGACTTCTTGATGTTTTCTTGTGGGTGCTGATCCAGGCTTCTCATGTCGGTAGTTGCACAGACTCGGGAATCAGAGGGATGAACTGTTCTAATATGATTAATGACTTTCACTGATCAGAGATAATGGAGTTTTATTTTTAAGAGAGAATAATTTTGACTTGTTACACACGCTATTATAAAAGACAAATATAAATCTATGATCTATTTTCACCATAGTGTTAACTTCTGAATAATGTAAGATCTACACATCGAGCACTGAGCACCAACTTCTGACCATATCGAGTGCTGTATCACTACTCTCTACCAAATCAAATTTAAGATAAATCCTGAAAAGTACATAAGCCTCCTCCCCACGGCACAATATCCAATAGGAATAATATTCTATCATATCTGGATTCTGATTGGTTGCTTTAATTATTCTGCAATCTTATGCTTAAGGAATACTCCATTAAAAGGTTTCTATTTTATGGTATAGTACTTGGCAATTAATATGATCTGTATATATTATTCTTTAATCTAGAGTAGCTATGATTTCAAAGATTGTATTCATATAGTTTATTTCTCTCAATCCGATGGGCTAGCCTTTTAAGTGGTGAACTTTCATAGCTTCCTTAAGTGGTTCCACTTGAGCGTGAATGTACATACACCATATGACTCTTTTACTTCTCAGTTGGATACGAAATAAAATATAGTTAATTTAAACACATCTACCTACTTTTAATCTAATTACTTATTATAATCTATGATTTCCTAAAGTCCACTGCTAATAACTCTCTCATATGCCAAACTTCCATATTGAAATTTCTTGAATGAATTTAAGACAATTTCACACATGTAAGTTTATGTCCTCAATGTAAGCTTAGTACTCAAGTTTACTCATTTTGTTTTGAGAATTTCTAATGTTATAGTTACATTCCTTCTAAAGAACATTTCTTATCTGAAAATTATTTTCTCTACAAGCAGTTATCATAATGTTACCCATACTTCCATCCACTCATTATTTCATGCAAACATTCATATCCTATCAACATTTAAAGTACCATATTGTCTTTATCTTTATCTTTCTTGTCCTGAGTTCATCTCTCACTGTCATTCATTTATTTTTACACATTTTATTAGTATTTTTTTTTTTTACTTCAGTCTACACCACAGTGCTTATCGATTTCATTGCATTATGCTATTCACATGCAATCATCTTTTCATCCCATACTCATTCTTTACAATTTTCTTACAGAGTTTTATATTTACCTTTCCAATTATCTCACCTAGTGTTCATCTCAGCATATCAGTAATACATTTTTATTGTACCTTTACAAAATTTTACTGGTACTGCTTTAATCCCTTCACGGTTAAATTATGTATCCCACGAACTTTTCTCTCGGGTTTTAACAGTGAAATTTTATATGAGTTCACTTTCATGCCGCATTCCTTAAATTTATTTATCACTCTGTCAAGCTGTTTAAGGTGTTCATCAAATGTTTTTGTTTTTAAAAGAAGTTCATCAACGTATGCTGTTACACAATCGTTCGTACTGTTAGGAAACATTATATGTAACGCTCGGAGAAGCGCTCTATTCGACGTCTTTATACCAAATTGGGTTCTTCGGAATTGGTACGTAACTCCATTGAAATTGAAACCTGTGTACATTCTATCCTCTTCTCTTAGGCCTATTTGCCAAAAACTGGACGTTAAATCAATCCCAGTGAAGTACTCAGCCTCACCCATCTTCGCTAATAACTGGTTTATTGGTTGTGTTCTAAAATTATCAGGAGCCATATATTTATTTGGGAACCTAGCATCGAGGGCCATTCTCAATTTATTAGGCTTCTGAACCACCCAACAAACAGGATTTATGAATTTTGAATTTGACACTTCTATTATGTCATCTTTTATCATTTTTTTAATTGTTTGTTCTGCAAGATCACGTATGGCTAATGGTAAAATTCTCGATTTATATTTAAATTCCGGCATAGGCTGCATGTCAAATGAGTGCTGGTACACTTTACAAAGCCCTGGCCTACGAGAAAATGATTCCTTGTTCCTCATTAATACTGCTAATAATTCTGCTTTTTGGTCATGGCTTATGGCTTCGATTTCTTGAACTTTCTTTCGTAAAATTTCGATAATTTCCTGAGCTTCTAAGTTTCTATTCTCATTACTTCCTTCATCGAATTCATAGTAGCCGATTCCATTCGGATTCTCCCTTAATGACATATTATTATTATCTGGGTATTCATTATTTTCCCCATATAAATTATATTTCTCCTCCACTATATTCTCCTCTTCCACTACGCTCCATGAATCATTGGGCAAATTACTGTTGTCCTCAATGTTCAAATAATTCGGGTCATCCCCCCCTAAAATATGTGCCTCGTTTAGGTCACTTAATGTTATTTCTTCCACTACAAAGTCTTCCTCTAAGATACTTCTCTCAATATCACTAAGTTTGTCATTTTTATTAAGGGTCTTTTCTTTATGGAATGGTATATGAATTACATCATTATTATTATTAGACAATTCTAATTTATTATCCATAAAATTAATTTTCGAACCATGTTCGTATAGAAAGTTACATCCAAGAATCACGTCATGAGCAAGCCCATTCACCGATAGCATAAATAACTCACATTTATAATTATCGATTTCAGCATTAACCATACACTGATATCCAATTCTGAATTGTTTTGAGGTTACAGCTGTCTTGCAAAATAAACCTGTTGTGTTTAGTATTTGAATATTAATTTTGTTCTTTATCATTTTATCTAAGAATTTTTGAGAACACACTGAGTGCGTGCACCCAGAATCCACAATGGCACAAACATTAATCTTTTCTCCTATTCTCACAGTTATAACGGGTGTTTTTATATCATTCTGATTTTCATTTTCAATGGGTTTTTGAACATTAATGGATTGTATGCTATTTTCATTATTACACTGTCCTACATTCTCCGGCAAACTATCATTCATGAATCCTTCAGTACATTGTTGTGTAAGACATGTAACAGCAAACGGATTCTCTTTACTGTTATGAATTAGTTTAAATCTTGTTCCTGTCGCGAGGCTTCACAAGCATAATTTCTGTTATGAAATTCCCTCGCTTCGGGGTTCAAATCCTGGTGGTCCTGGTTCTCAGAATTTGTCTCTATAGGATCATCCCTCCTGTTTTGATCATTCACCCGTCTACTGGAATTCCTACTGAACTGGCCTTGTGTATTACGCCTGCGGTTACCTTGATCATCACTCTGGATTGTTAACGAATTCACTTGAGTATTTCTGTTACTTTGATTCTGCGGGTCTCGTGACATATATTCTGTGTTATTCCTGTTATTATACCTCCCATTTTGATTGTTGTTATAATTCGGGTTATGTCCTGACCTGCTGTGGTTGTTATTGTTCCTATACCCCTGTGAATGATTTTGGTTATGTCTAGGTTGGATTTCTCTTTCATTATTCCTATTGTTCCCTCCATTTTCTGTATTACCTTCAGGTGTCGAGTACATTTCTAGGTTAGTGAGGAGTTCAATAGTGTCGCTTACAGTAGTTAATTTTGCAACTAACAATGCACTTCGAACTCCAGGTGAAAAGTGTTTTGTTATCAGCGCAAGAATTTCTGAATCTGGGATTATGGGTTGTAATAGCCTGGCTGTTTTTACCATTCTTATTAGATAATCCGACATTGATAAGCCACTTCCCGGTTTGTATTGACCTGTATAAAGCTGCATTCGGGTTTTTAACTGCTGTCCAGCTGACCAGTACCTATCAATGAATAACTTACAAAATTTTTCATAACTGCATTCGTTATCAATCGTCACTTGAAACCATTGTTTCGCGTTGTTTCTTAGGCATCTGCCAGCAATTAAAACTTGATATTGCGGAGGAATCTTTTTGATGGCAAAGTATTCCGTCAATTCTTTTATGAAGTTCTGTGGACCTTCGTAAGAGTTTTCATTGTACATGGGTAAAATCACTTCACTCCCGATCATACCAGTAATATTTTGTAAATTTGTACTTACTGCGATACTGTTGTTTTCCACTGGCGACTCCATTGTATTAGGAAGTATGTTGCTGCGTGAACCAGTTTGTTCACTATTTATTGAACCATTATATTCATTAGGCACAACATTAACTGTGTTATTAGATAAATCAATCAAATTATCTGACAATGCACCATTAGGTTCAGTAGCAACATAGTTCCCTCCACAACCTGAAACCTTATTTTGTATTTCTTCTACCTTTTTAGAAATGCACAATAATTCTTTATTAACATGTCCTATTTTTGTATCAACTTCTTTTAAAGTCTTCATACCTTGTTCTTTGTTATTTTGAATAATTTCTTTAGAATTTTCTTCTATTGCTTTTGTTTTTGTTTCTAAAATCTGCATATTGCTATGTACCTGGCTCAAAACTATTTTAGTTTCATTCCTAACTTCAGTAATTTCTTTGTTTAAATGTTTGAATACTTGTTCTTGTGCTTTTACAATTTGCTTCTCAAGACAATGCACCTGAACATCAATGTTTTTGTTTATGTCTGCTCTCCTTAAACTACATTCTTTTTCATTTTCATTGATCTTTATAAAGGATTTATTTTCACTTTGTTTTAGTTTATCATCAAATTCCTGCGTAATTTCTTGTCTGATTGTTTTAATTTCTCTACTAAGGTTTTCTATTTGATTACAAGTTTCCTCCCTGCTCTTATTTATTTCACTTTTTGTTTCTTCCCTACTTTTACTGATTTCATTTAGCAAAGTGGCTAACATCATATCAATCTGATTAGACTGTTTACTATGAACTACTTGTGTAGGTTCCATGACTGTATTTGACTCCTCACTTACATGCACTTTTACAGTGGGATTATTTTCCTCACTTCTATCCTCAATAGTAGTACTTTCCATTATGCTATCCTCATTACAATTATTCTCTGGTTCATTTATATTACTCTCCCTATCATTAAGAATTTCTATGGGTTGTGAAAAGAATTGTTGTGCATGTTCTTCACTATCCATTGTGGTAACCTTTTTCCCACTTCTTAAAAACATATGTTAACGTGTCAATAATTTAGTTTTATTATTTATATTACTATTTGGGCACTTTTAATTTTATAGTTATTCTATTCTTGATTTTCTTTGATATTAACGAGTTTTAATTTTAACCTATTGTTCATAAATTAATGTCCCTTTAATTAATTCTTAATCACACTTGACTTAGCTTGTACTGGAGTGATCCAATGATGTCTTGACTGTCCAACGTTGTTTATGTCCAGTTCCATCAGTGGTTTCCCGTTGCCTTCATTGGTTCCATCCATCCCAGCTTTCCTCTGCGTTGTTCCATATCGTCTCTCGTGCCAGTCCTCAATCCCGTTAGTCGTCTCTGCCAGTCCTCAAAGTCTGTGATTCGTAGTCCATGTGGGTATAAATTCATCAGTGTCTCCCTTCAATTTCAAATATTCAGAGATTTTCTCGAGCCACCACTTGGGACGCCAAATATGAAACCGTTTCTTGTTTCACTTTATTTTTGGTATTTACATACCTGTGACTTCTTGATGTTTTCTTGTGGGTGCTGATCCAGGCTTCTCATGTCGGTAGTTGCACAGACTCGGGAATCAGAGGGATGAACTGTTCTAATATGATTAATGACTTTCACTGATCAGAGATAATGGAGTTTTATTTTTAAGAGAGAATAATTTTGACTTGTTACACACGCTATTATAAAAGACAAATATAAATCTATGATCTATTTTCACCATAGTGTTAACTTCTGAATAATGTAAGATCTACACATCGAGCACTGAGCACCAACTTCTGACCATATCGAGTGCTGTATCACTACTCTCTACCAAATCAAATTTAAGATAAATCCTGAAAAGTACATAAGCCTCCTCCCCACGGCACAATATCCAATAGGAATAATATTCTATCATATCTGGATTCTGATTGGTTGCTTTAATTATTCTGCAATCTTATGCTTAAGGAATACTCCATTAAAAGGTTTCTATTTTATGGTATAGTACTTGGCAATTAATATGATCTGTATATATTATTCTTTAATCTAGAGTAGCTATGATTTCAAAGATTGTATTCATATAGTTTATTTCTCTCAATCCGATGGGCTAGCCTTTTAAGTGGTGAACTTTCATAGCTTCCTTAAGTGGTTCCACTTGAGCGTGAATGTACATACACCATATGACTCTTTTACTTCTCAGTTGGATACGAAATAAAATATAGTTAATTTAAACACATCTACCTACTTTTAATCTAATTACTTATTATAATCTATGATTTCCTAAAGTCCACTGCTAATAACTCTCTCAACATTCATAACCTACAAGTATCATCAAAACTGTTAATTCAAAAATATCCTTAAATAAAAGTGTGAGCAATATAAATATGAAGTTTCACTCCAACTGCCGTACAATTTGATACCCTCCCCCTTATGTCACTGAAGATGGGGAACTAGTTACCCCAAAGATATTTGGTTGTGTTTGCTAACTTTAACTATTGTCAAGGAAGAATAAATTCCGTTTTAGCAAAAGGTACTGAGGAATAGCATTGAATAAAGTCAAGAATCTGTGGGCGTTTTTGTGTGCGAGTGCGCGCGCTTATTCGTGCTTCATCCCCGGCTACCCTGGCCAAATAAATCTATTCTGTTCTATCCAATTCTATACGCGTATTATAATCAACAATTATTACTGCTAGTAATTGAAATTAATACAAAAGTCAATTTTTAAATAGCTGTTACTGGTGATGATTAATAAACTTGTCTAGTAAAAAAATGCTTGCATACCGGTAGATAGACATTTCTTTACAACATTAAACATTTCATTAGGAATAAAAAGAGTTAGCCTAATACAATCCCAACGAACAAGTTAATGAAGGTGAAGGCATAGCATATGGAGATACATATTTTTTAATTTTTTTTAAATCTTTTTTTTTTTAAATGCAGCTTTATTTATATCCCCTTGAGCATCGAAACCATATAAGTTCAGGTTCTGTGTGTATACCTGAAGGCAATGCAACTACTTTCTATTGTTGATGTGTTTATGGCGTCCGTTAAACTTCAATTGATAGCATATTAATTTTAATGAATATGATACAGAATGAAATAGCGGGGATGATTCATGGTCAGTAAATATACAATTCGGCATTTGCCTTTACAACTGGGGGAAACCATGAAAAAACCCAGGTCAAATTGGTAGGCCACGAGATTTGAACTCGCATTATTCCTAGTGCTTTAATCCTAATCTGTAATAGCATATTATACATTCCTAGTACAATAATCCTAGTCTCTAATATCGTATGATAATGTTAACGTAATCCAATGTATGTACTCAAAAATATAAAATAATAAATGCATTTTGCTAAAGTATCAATTTTCAAATTTTATATAACTTTTCATAAGTTCGTAGGTGCAATTGGAAAAGGCCAATAAACTAATAACTGTTCCAAAGTAAAGTGTAGCCTACTAGGTAATGCGTGTAGTAGGCTAGCTTTGTTTAATATCAACACTGCAAAGGCAGAAGTTCGATTAGAATATTCATAGCCGATATTCGTTTCTCACAAAGGTCTCCTTTACTTCTACAGAAATAAAAGCAAGTCTGAGCCCCTGAAACGTCTGGTCACGCTAGGTTTCTGCGTGCCATGCATCAAACGCGAACGTTAAATGACTAATGACCTCTCGTCTAATAAAAAAAAATCCAAATGGAATCTCCTGTTCCTGCATCTGTAGCTAATTTATTAGCATACACGAGTGGAGAAACATTAACCCCGCAATTAGCAATAGGTTTGTGTTGGAAGCACTTTACGTTATTTTTACATCTAGGGTAAACAGTCTATGGTTATGCGTGCACCTTATCACTAGAATCTTAATGCTTCTCACGCCATTTAATGCATGGCATATTTCTTTCTTAATCAAGTTTGTTCTCTTCGTAAACCGACTTATCCAGAACGACTATTTATATATAAATCTATAATGTTTCGTTCAACGAAGAACTGTACCCTAAAATGGAGTGAGTCATAATTGATATATGGAAAAATTGCTAGCCATCAGTGCTAAAACATAACAGCAAAAAAGTTTAAATAAGTGAAAAACAGTAAAAAACAAAATGTAGATCTCTAAAATGAATGAAAAAAGGCAGTGGGACCTTGCTGTCTGAGTTAACATTGGATAACGTTATTAATTAACTCGCTCATTTTCCATCAAATATAATTTGAGACTACTTAACAGTATATTTCACCTCAACACAAATGCAATATATTCTTTCATTTGGTGCACCGTGAAGTGATACCAGGGATTCTATTACGAATCTGCCCTTTTTATAATTCCCTTTCAGATATTTAAAGAGCAAAACATGCCAATTAAAATACAGTATTATATATTTATTTTGTGATAGACATGCAAAGTGTAGAGGCATTTTCGCGAAAATCTAAAAAAACAAACAAAAAGGAAAACAAAGGAACATACAAAGAAATGCAAAATACCTTGCTCCATTAGATCAAATATTTTGAGAGTAGGGGAACACAAACGACAATTTTTGCAACACATCCTTGGAAGATAAATGCAAGTCCAAAATTCGATTTTCATAGCATGAAATATACATTTTCTTTGAGAGAGTGTGGCTCAAAATATGTTCAGTAATTTTAATGTAAGCTCAAAGCTGTAATTATAGTGTTCGATCTTACAGCTTCACACAGTTGTAACCTATAATTACATTCCTCAATAGTAAAACTATACAGACCTATGAAATTCTCTAGAGTGCTTTGTGATGTTCGAAGTGTTAACAAAGTTTGAAATAGGAGGTTCAGCAAGTTTCCATACTCAATATCCCCTTTAGAACTAGAGGTAGGCTACTCTATCAACTCTTGCGCGGATACTATGACGATTCCAGAGTCTCAAAGAAGTCAATACTTTGAACTCTCATGGGAATAGTCATAGTTCAAAACCAATACACTTCAGATTTGTTTGGTCATGTGATTTGCCTGCAGTGAATCAAACCATCTGCATTTCGTTTCATATTTAATACGGCATAAGCCTTGCATAGTAAAGAGATGATGGTAATTGAAAATATTCCCGCTATAGAGGATAATGCAACTACGGCGTGACAAGGATACACCTAACTGATGGCAAATACGTCTTCATTACGTCAAGTCTGTCAGACTTTTGAGACTATAATGTTAAAATCGCTTTAAATATGACAGAGAATTCGTTATTTTCCTATCTTAAGCAATACTTGAGACAGGGATAAATTTCTATATAAGAGGGGTAAATAATCGTTCTGGTTATAACGAAATTTGTAATAAGGTTATGACCGCTATGGATAGGTACTTTATGTCTGAACCCGAGGTTCGATATTTTTTAAACGTGATCAAAATCGATCGATAGCACATGGTTTACCGGAAAGGACTTAAGTCGCAGGTCCCAAACCTATAATTACATTAAGTAAGTCGTGGGTCCCAAACCAAGATGTCAGGTATGTTTACGAGCGTAAACAAGAGCATTCGCTTCTCATGCCAGAAAGTCTTAGTTCGTCCCAAGTGACTTATATGGGTTTTCTCTAGGGATGGGTCGATACCAGTTTTTCTCGATACTCGATACCGATATATGATTTTTCTCTCGATACTCGATACCGTCAACATTTCCAGTTTCAATAAATAGGTACATTAGAAATTAAAAGTTGAGACAACTATGTAATACCAACAAAATTAATTAAGTGTGCATATTTAATGAGGTAAAATTTAATATCATCAGCAGCCGAAAAATTTTTAAACTCTACATTAAAACTAAAATTAGTTTTTGAAACAGTCCACTTACAAGTTTTCGTTCAAAAATACTAGCATTCTCACTTAATTGCAGAATAACCAAAGTATCGAAAAAGTACCAAGCGAGTTTTATGAAGTATCGCTCGATGCCGATACCATGCAAGTATTGAGAGTCTCGAGGTATCGAAAGTATCGAGGACCCATCCCTAGACTTTTCTCCCTTTCACGCTGTTTTCATAAGAGAAGCTGCATCGGTGGAAAGATTTTGACTATGAACGCTTCGGAAATAGAAAGCAGTAGGTAGAAGAAAACATTGTTATACTTTTGAAATATAATTCTGTTTCCACTAAGTAAATTCCCATTTTCCCCACGATTTAAAATAGAACAATAAACATATAATCTATAGGTCTACTTGAAATTCCTATTGGGACATGTAAAAGCACTTAAGGTGACACAGAGGGCTGCAGAAAATCAGCATGTCCTAACCGTTAATTCGAACTATCAAATTAACCCTGCACATTGTCAGCTACTATACATCTACATATATATATATATATATATATATATATATATTTTATATTTATGAACGTATATATTTTATATATAGCTGTATATTTATATATATAACACGTTTTTAAACTGCTTATATTAGGTTTACTGAGTTCCTAAACACTGCAGTCAATGGAGGCAGTCTGAAGTTAACAGTATGATACAGGTAATGCTAAAAAAACGCTGGCAAACTAGCTTCTCTTCGCACATGAGGAACTTACAGTAGGCCTACATAGGCCTACCACAAAAAAAGGCAAAACTTTTTTGTCTTAATTAAGGAATTATTACTCAGATATTTTATTAATAATATCTGCAGATTTTCAGGTGTTTTTTCACTCCAACACGGATCGTCTTAATATTTACATTAACCTTTTCACGGCTGCTGACATGAATGTATAAAAGCAGAGATATAAGCCTAACAGCATAATGCTTTACTTAAAATTTACAGGTCTTTATCCACATGTTGGAATTGCGAATTGCCATTCATAGGAACCATCTAAGTCGCTAAAACTTTTATAATTGATTTGAAACTTAGAGCCCACTGATTATTTCACTTGATGATTGCTCATATCAATGCATAAATTCAGCTCTTAAAGGGTTAAGATAGATCGGCAGAAAACAAAAAATCTGAAAATCCACTGATATAACCTGTTTACCGTATCATAAGACTTTTTTTTTAATTTTTACTGCCTCTATCTGTACTACAGATAGCCTACTAAATTTTCTGAATTGACATAGGCTAAAGTAAAATGTATGAGATCTGAAACTGCTAGGATAGGTACTCAGTAGCCTGGACGAGTCTATTATTGAAGTATTGACATCTGAAGGCATGATTCCTTCGAAGAATCACTTTGAACGTACAATGAATGTACGAATAAGCCGTCACCCCTTCAAATAATATGTCAAGAAGGCACCCGTATAGACTACTGAACATCTATCTGAGCAGCGACTAAAAAAAAATTACTATAAGTTTTAAGGTCCATTGGATCTAAAAATAGAATTTTCGGTAATATGTCTGTGATAGCATAGCTCAAAAACTAAAAATCATATAACAACTAGCTTTTAGGTAGATTTCGAAGAAAAATCTACCTATTGCAATGGATACCATGTCATGATTTTCGAAAAATTCTTTCATATCTTTACGTTTCATGCTCCCCTAAGTACGAAACCACCGCCCGTTAAAAAAAAAAAACTTGTGATATTTATATATATATATATATATATATATATATATATATATCTTTACACGCTAGCGGCCGTAATTTTAAAGATATTTGAACCAAATTTTAATATGTTATTTCTAGGCCCAATAGTTCGAACAAGTTCGTTAATGAGCAAATTTGGCCCAAGGGGGTGGTCGGGGGAGGGGGTTGAAATTTTAAAACATTTTTATCTCGGCCCCTATGAAGTATAGAGAGCAACTTTGTTTGAATAAATTAGAGTACTCCCTATGGAGTTCACAGTGACACCAACGATTCGGGGGTTTTGCGGGTACAAGTGGGGATGGTGGTGGGGGGGATGGAAATTCGAAATTTTTGAAACCACGTCTTGTGGGGTATCATTGAAAAGCTCTTGATGAGTACTCTACAAATCAATAACTAGTTTCTCGATAGCTCTCATTTAAGGCGAGATTTGAATGTTTGAAAAAGTGCTCTTTCCTCTTTTTTGCAATTATTATTGCGGGTTTGTCATGCCAAGGCTAAAGAAGAAGGGTGCTACGCAGCGACAGTAAATTAAACCAAAAGCCCTTTGAAATCTACCTCAGCCTGTAGGCTTGCCTAAAGGGATTTTTAGGTAGATTTTCGAAGAAAATTCTACCTATTGCAATGGATACCACTTTATGATTTTCGAAAAATTCTTTCATATCTTTACGTTTCATGCTCCCCTAAGTACGAAACCACCGTCCGTTCAAAAAAAAATTTTGTGATATTTATATATATATATATTTATATATATATATATATATTTATATATATCTTTACACGATAGCGGCCGTAATTTTGAAGATATTTGAACCAAATTTTATTATGTTATTTCTAGGCCCAATAGTTCGGACAAGTTCGTTAATGGGCAAAATTGGCCCAAGGGGGTGGTCGGGGGAGGGGGTTGAAATTTTTAAAAATGTATATCTCGGCCCCTATGAAGTATAGAGGGAAACTTTGTTTGAATAAATTAGAGTACTCCCTATGGAGTTCACAGTGACACCAACGATTCGGGGGTTCGAGTGAGGGTGGGGGTGGAGGTGGGGGTGGGGGATGAAAATTCGAAACTTTTGAAACCACGTCTTGTGGGGTATCGTTGAAAAGCTCTTGATGAGTACTCTACAAATCAATAAATAGTTTCTTGATAGCTCTCATATTACGCGAGATTTTAATGTTTGAAAATAATAACACTTAAAAGAATTATTATAATATCATAATTTTGTCTTGTTTAGCGGCTTTGCTAATTTTATTCATTGCTGATCTTGCGCACGGCCTCCCAGAATATTATATCCGATTCTTGTTGTCAAAACAAATGATTGTAGGCTCTTCCTCTTTACCGAATTCAGTTCTTATTACTGCAGGTTAACCATGCCAAGGCTAAAGAAGAAGAGTGCTATGCAGCGACAGTAAATTAAACCAAAAGCACTTCGAAATCTACCTCCGCCTGTAGGCCTGCCTAAAGGGATTTTTTTTTATATTTCGGTTAATTATTTTCCGGGATTTTGAACCATAGCAGCTTCGTTCTCTTAATTTTACCATCACTTTACTTATGAAAATTCCACTTTTTGTTGGTTTTAAAAAGAACAATATTATCTGAAACAAGGCCTCGAATAAGACAAACTGAATGCATTCTCCCATAACTCGACCGCTTACTCTACGTTGAAATATGAAAGAAAGTCAATTGAGTTTTTCACATCAGATTTTTATTGAGAGGAAAGAAAAGGCCATGCAGACTGTTACAATTTTACTTGTAGACTGTAGAGACAAACGCGATCGAAAGTTCAGTTTTATAGTATGTGCAACATAAAGGAATAAAAAATTGTATAGAAATGAAAAGCATTCATAGAAATGAACTCGGAATAGGTGACTCATAAATGACCTAAGCTAGAAGACAGTGAAAGGCGAAACAGTCGTTACACATTTGTAACAATCACACGATTAAATTGTGACGCTTTAAAATCATAGAAATGGCAACTTGAAATGCACGTGTATTGTCACGTTTTATTTATTTTCTCTCCATTGTAGCCTACGTCATTTTTTGTCATGTCAATTCATCAGATTAAATTATCCCGTCGGTCATTAAATCAGTTGGGCTACGCACTCAATGGAAAACTCTGAGCCAACCCATACTGTACAAATCAAACTGAGTGCATCAAAAATATTCTGTACATGCTGTCTCGAGAGGCTTTGTGTATTCCTATTTATGAGCGGTGAGGAAATGGAGATCTCGGCAGTGGAGTAGGGAAGGGGGGGTTTCAGGGAGTCCGGACCCCCCCCCCCAATCAAAACCTAAAATTCTATTTAAGTTATTTTAGCTTTATTTTGTCAAATATTGAATTATTTTACTTAATAACAGGGCCGTAGCTAGGCGGTGGCGAGATGGGCCCCCGCCAAGGGCGCAGGTACAAAGAGGGCGCAAAATTAACCATGAAAAATCTCGCCTTTTTTAGACTAGTGCAATTTATAAATAAATACTATGCAGTTTTCGTTTTCTCATTGCATGTTGTAGAAGCTGTTTTAAAAAGTGTCTATACGAAAAAAATACTTTTACCTATATTAATGTGTTATTCATTTTAGTAGGCCTCACAGTCAGGCCTATTATGTACTTTACTTTTGATACTAGATTTTATGATTTAATTATTTTTTTAAGTAGTTCAATCGTCTGAAAATAAGGTTTTAGTACCTTGAAAGTCCAACACTAAGTTCACTTTCAAATTGAGGTTGAGGTTTTCTTTGATAATAACAGTGTTTTTATGTTAAAATAATAAACAATTTTACAGAAATTTAAAAAAATTGTTAAGGGAGGGCGCAGATTTGTCCAACTCGCCAAGGGCGCAGAAGGACCTTGCTACGGCCTTGCTTAATAATAAAATAATGAACTTGTAAATGTAGGCCTATTATTTCCACTGTTTCATGTTTTAACTTTTTTATAAATAGTAATAAGTATTAAAACTTAGGTAACGATTTCTTATCTAAGTTGGAATGTCTTAAAGCATAGTAAACAAATTTGTTATCTAGTTTAACAGTGCTAGACGTAAAATGTGATTTCCGTTAGTTGATTTTTTTTTTAAATTATCCAAACCCCCCGGCACTTGCGACCCTCCCCGAAATTATCTTCTGGCTACGCCACTGGATCACAGATGTAAGATCACTATTCAGTACAAAAATACTGCTCGTATCTTGCACTAAGTTATGCGTCGCAATAACATCAGCTGCTTTTCAAGTAACTATGCATAGGCGATGACTTCTAAAATTTATTGACACAGAAAGGGAAAATATATTAAATTGATGTTGAAAGTCCTTCTTAATTTAAAAAAACAACATTATTAATTGATAAACATTCTGTTCATAGTCTGTTTAGTAAATAATTATTGAATTATTAACAACACTACCACTTTTCTTGAGAATTAACAAAATCTTGATATGCTGTTCCACTGAAGGGTGGCCTCATAACAAACGTCTACCTGCAAATTTCATTTCTAGTGATATACTCATTTGCAGTTTCATCCAAATGTAAATTTTAGATCTAATGTAGGATTTAAATCTAGGGAGAAAGGAGAATGATTGCTCAGCACTAGAGGTAGGCCTAAATAATGTTTTTGTAAGTGCCAGTCTCATGAACTTATAAAGAACTGGGTAGTAAGTACATAAATACTCGGGTGCTCGGTACCCACAGTAATTATTTTGGAAGTGCTGAAAATTATACTCCTCCATAAAACTAATGTTGATAAAAACGTTAATTTCGAGAGCTGAAATGCAAATATAAATAGTTGATTCACAACTTTATTGTGACGTTATTAGGCTATTTACGAACGAAAGATATTACTTTTTAAGGAACCGTGAAAAAGTAATATACATTTTTGGAATAGTATAGTCCCCTCAATACAAACATTAATGAGAATGAATGTTTATGCAACCCCAACATGACATTTCGCTGAAAATGGGAGACAATTAATACAGCAATATCTGTCATATAAGACAAATGGTAGGCCTACATAACATTCGGGTCTGTTATTATAAATTGAACAAATTGTTGCTGCTTCCAAGAAACTCTGTTTCAACGCAAAACAGAATAATTCATTAAAAAGGCGACTGTTCGTTGAGATTATTGATTGCCCCTGAGTACATATGCAACCAGTCATTTCCAGTAAATAGTATTCCACGAACGCAGTAATACCTTCGTTTAACGACACAAACAACCGATTTGAACTTTCATGACTGCATGGTAAACGAACGTATGAAGGCCTGAACAATGAAATAATAACATAACGGATAAAGGTCACTGTAGAATTTACGGTTCATATGATTTAATAAAAGTTCCGAAGAAAGAAAAACTGAATATATAACAAAATACTTCAGGAATCTCTTGAAGACTGCGCGTATCGCTGCTCCGGGAGATAACTTAATATTCTGATAGGTAACATATGCTAGGGTACATGATTTAAAATTGTTTATATGTTTCTAAGTCGGCCGCGATGGTCTAGAGGCCGTCTCTAGATCCGAAGGTCGCGGGATCAAACCCGGCCGCGGTCGATGGGTTTTTCGGGACGTACAAATCCTGAGCACGGAGTCCTCCGGGAGGAACTTTAAGCTGGGGGGGGGGGAGGCCGTGTCGTAGATTTACGGCACGTAAAAGAACACCAAGCCTAAATTAGAGCCTCTGGACAAAATTTCTCGGCCCTTTCACGTCCAAGTAATACCTAAGTTTCCTGAGAGAGGGAGGGGGGTTGAGAGGCGATGGATTTATCACTTGTCCCTCTGCCCTCTCTCGGAATATAAGCTTAACAAAACTCATATAGGTAACAGAAACCTCCACTTGGAGGCCACTTCGCCCCAACATATGGGCTATAGGGTGACAGACAGACAGACAACTTACGTTTCTAAAAAGCTCACTAACAACCACCTGAGGTCGGCTATGTTGCGTGGGCTCATAGTGTTACTTCTACTTGCCCTACCTACATTACTGCGGAACATCAACTCCACTTTCTACGAAAATCTCGTTTTTCGCAAAAGGTGGAGTCATACTCACCTGGCAAATTTTACTGTCTTGCCCGATCTCTAAGTTCACGAAGTGTGAACTGTTCTTCGTGAATGATTATAACACAGCATGCCGATCTACTGAAACAAGATAAGTGCATTTATAGCATATATGGGCAACGCCCGGCCCGCGGGCCGGATGTGGCCCTCCCCGACTTTTGATCCGGCCCGCGGAACATTTTAAAATTGCACTCGAAAAAGTAAATATTTTCGGTTCACGGACTGATGGCAACATTGATTATCTTGTTTCTCAAATTCAAGCTCAAGCTTCTCATTAATTTCTGCTGATTGCAAGTAAATACCTAATCAGTTCGATATTGTTATCATTCATGTAACTTCGGCATTATACTTTATAAATTTAAAAAACCGCATCATGATTATTTTTTCACAATTACCTATTATCTCCGGCCCGCGACTTAATAAATATCGTAAAGTTTAGCCCGTATCTTTCCAAAGGTTGCCCATACCTGATTAATAGTCTGCGCGGAAATTTGATAGGTAATGGGAGGAATAGGTATTGTCCCTTCTAATACACAAAGTGATAGGGATGCGCACTAAAAGCAAGGTGTTCCAATACATTTCTGTGTGGCCCAGTTATACTTTCTTACCCAATGGCAATAGACATTTCCTCAGCAAGCTAAAGGAATATTATCTATTTTATGGAATCCGAAGGTTCATTGTCGCGCTTACCTGAGCCCGCCATTCAACCCTATCCAATCATCCCTCGCAAATCCTACTTCCCTTAAATCTATCCTAATATTGTCCTCCCACCTACGTCTAGGTCTGCCACGTGGTCTTTTTCCTTCGGGTCTCCCAGTCAATACTTTTGAGATATGTGTTGTCCAGTTATAAATATTCAGATTTTCTTCTGCTTCAAACAAAAGAATCGCAATATTCATAATTAGCCTACAAAGACTGTCATTTCCGGCGAAGCGCGTCTCGTCCCCGGCTGAGACGTGTTTCGTTAATCCAGGAATCCGACTCGTCCCCGGCTGAAATATGATTTGTTAACCAAAAATCGTTGCGCAGTCTCAAGTGTGCACAAAGTGGGAGGGAATATTTAATCTTTACCTGGATTCACCTCTACTTAAACACATAAAACGAGCTATAAGAATAACATACCGAGACGAGTTGGACTATAGGAATAACGCACCAAAATATACGTTGGGACGAGTCGGTCTATACTGGGGAGAGACAGTATATGCCCGTCATGTCTGTACAGCTTAAGTTGATTTAATTTATTGCATGCACACTCTGACGAAGGGATTGATTGAAATTGATGTCGAATAGAAATGTTAGGATAAGTTAAAATTATGTTTTTCACGATTATTAGCCTATCTTGATTTCCGCGATCCATATATTAAATCATAAAGTCTGTGTAATTATTCTGATGTCAGTGTAAGTTTATTTATTACATGCACAATCTGACGGAGGGATTGATTGAAATCTAAGTCGATGAATACAGATAGCCTAAGCTAAGCTAAAAGGCTAGTTATCCGTGCATTAAATCATCAAGCCTGAGTAATTATTTGAATCTGATCCTTAATCATAATTATTGCAGCCGACTGTCCAAGAAACTTCGGTAACAAACCTCTCAGAACACTACCAGGAGTTCTCCACCTGCCGCCGGACATGTATACTTTTGTGTCGCACAAAGGGGTAAAACAAATGAAAATCGCTAGAGCATAAACCCATTTACAAAGCGGAAGTTAAGCTCCCTTAACTTTTAAGTTAACCGTATACTGACTGCGACAACGGAAATGACTACGAGACGCTGAACAAGAGAAGGTGGGGAGAGAAGTAAAAACTTCTATATTGTGTTATAATCACCTTGTCTCGATCGATCTTTATGTTCAGTTTTAATAAGAGTAAGCACGCTTTGTAATTTTGAAATTGCTGACAGGTATTTACTACTTCTATTAAACATTTTCACCCATAATTCACATGGTACAAATTTATATTGAAAACTAGGAGATACGTTCAAACATGTAAGGCAAAATAAGCATATCGCCACTTGAGTATTGGAGTGTATCTTGTCCACAGTAGTGTAGTCGAGGGTATACGCAGGTATATGCCGTCTACTCTCAGCGTAACCTAACTCGTTACCGTACATCTTCTGTTTTCTTGCGTATATCTTCACTTCGGTTATGCTTTTTTTTTTTCCTTTTTTATTCCTGCCATTGACTCGAGAGACCAATGCGAAATCTATTGATAACCCACCAAAAAGGGGCTCTGTGGAGTGTTTTTATTACATAGGCGGAACCAAATCATGAACCAAATTGTGTTTCAAACTAAAGCCCTTGTATAGAAGTGTGATCGATAAAACTCAAAACTGAAAAATGTTTGTCTATTTTATGCCAGATTATTGGTGTAATTGCGTTGCTACTGAATGATTTTGAAATCGTGATATACTTTGCATTTTTGTATAAATGAAATATATGTCTCTATTAACTGCTCCAATGCAGTCCAAGAATTCAGTTAAAATATATGGCTTCCAATAAAATTTCCCTGAAACTTTAGAAAATTTTGGGACTGCAGTACTGCGTGCCTCAATTAAGAATTTTAAACATATAATTTTGGTATTAGTCACTCCAATACTCAGCTGACGATACGCCAAAGCCACTGGGGCTATGAGCATGACTAAGCTCATTAGGTGTTTACGTAATATAAGGATATTTAGGACAGTAGTCTTAGAAGTCGGAAGGATGTGAGCAACTTAGTGCAGAGCTGAAATCTTTCATTCTTGACATCAGGCAGATATGCTGTTAGTTAATTCAGAAATCATTAAATGCTATAAAGCAAAACTTGTGATAGTGACATGATATTCTGAATATTTTATGTGCTATGAACTCTGTAACTCTCCATGTTCTTGCCTTACTCAAGTAACTTCCAAAAAAAATTGTTTTTTGATAACGTACTTTTTTATCAAACAGTTTATCGTGAATCAGTTTTGTTTTAAATTTGAAAGAACTTTAAGAAGATATACACAACCAACAGTTCTACACCTTAAAACAACTAATGTTAAAATATGTTTTCATAAAACTTGCTAAGTCTACCTGGAGTAACGTATAAAAGCATTTAAAGTAAACTTAGATTTTTTTTAGCATTTATCGCATTTTATTTTTGGGAAACTTTTCTGTCTACATCTGTTGTAAATTCTGATTGGAAATCTAAATTGATCATATAATTAACTAAAGTAAGTTAATAACAGTGCATATACGAAAACTGCATAAAAGAAAAATGCTTTAACACACTTACTTACTCAATGGCAATTGACAATTTATAAGCAAGCTAAAGGAATATTACGTATGTTATGGAACCCAGAGGTTCATCGCTGCACTTACATGAGCCCGCCTTTCATCCCGCCCCTCGCAAATCCTACTTCCCTTAAATATATTCTAATATTGTCCTTCCACCTATATGTAGGTCTTCCAAGTGGTCTCTTCCCTCCGGGTCTACCAGTCAATATTTTTTTAGATAAGTCTTTCCTTTCCTATGCGCGCAACATGTCCAGCACATTTCATCCTCAATGATTTCATTACCCTTACTATATTCGTTGAAGAGTAGAGGTTATGAAGCTCGTCATTATGCAGTTTTTTTTCCAGTCCCCGTTTTTATCTCTCTTAAGGTCCGAATATTTTCTGAGCACGTTTTCGAACACACTCAGATTACGTTCTTCCCGAAGAGTAAGGAACCATGTCTTACATCCATATGATACTACCGAGCATAATGCTTTAAAGTTACATTTTAAAAATAGATATATTAATTATGAATTTATTTTTCCACTAGTGCTTAGTAGGATTTAATATATATATTAGGGCTGTACCGATTAATCGATTAAATATTTAATCGTCGATCAATTACATTTTCCGATTAATCGGTTTAGTCGAATTCTGAAAAAGTTTTTCGAGATTTCGGTAAAATGACCAAACTCCTTTCTCAGTGCCGAGTGAGAGAGTTTTTAGTGCTGCCGGTATTATTGTAAACAAGCTACGATCGTGTCTTGAACATTCAAATGTCAACAAACTCGTGTGTCTCAAGTTTTGGCTGAAAGAGTAACCGGAAATGTAAGTTTTGTATATATTTTTTCACTAGTTAACTAATAATGGTATTCATTAATTCAGGATTTCTTCTGATTATCTGTAGTGTACTAGTTATTAAACGTTTAAAACAATATTAAATGTACACTTTGGTTTCGTTTAAAATACCGACCTGTTTGTCGATTAATCAGTCGATTAATCGATTAAAGTCAAGCGTTAACTCGATTAAAAATTTTAATCGATTTTCAGCCCTAATATATATATATATATGAGAAATCTTTTTCCGCCTTGAGCACTAGTATTGCAGAGAAGGATGAGTGTTGAAAAGGAATATTAAGCCTATCTGATAGGATAATGAAAATCTTTAGAAAAATGTCTTTATCGTGAAGAAATAACTTGAAGCAGTAATATTTCGACGTGAATCCATGGTAATATCATTCCATAACATTGGAATGCCTTCATTGCAGAATTAATTGTTTAATTACCGGTACTTACGTAAATTAATCAAGTTAATTAACAGCTATTAAAATATTTAGTAATATCGATAGGTCGATTCGTCGTTAACTTCGTTCCGACAGATGGTACTATTTTGGAGATCCCTGAGAAGAGCAGAAGCACCCTATTTTTGGTCCATGGTTTGGGATGCTGCGGTTGCCTTCACTCAACTCGCACTCATTTCAAAACCGGATCTATGCACATGTATCACAAAAAATATAAGTCGCCAGCTGCGGCCAACAGTATGTGGGTGGTTTATTTATTTCTGTTTTTATTTTTGTTTTTGGTGAGGAAGGAGATCGTCTGCATTTCCACTTTGCGCTCATTTCTGCGTCCTTGACAAGTTCTGAAATCTACGGTAATGTGATTAAAAAGACGCTTCATACGATCTTCCCGTTATGTCACAAGAAAACTGGAACACTGCAGTATTACACTGTTGGCTAGACGATCGTTATCAGAGGTGAAGTGTGAATATGTGTGTGTGTTTCCAAGTTGGAGAAATAACTACTAAAACGGCATCGTTATTATTCAAATTAGTCTACCAGACTTGAATGGAGCCAGCCCAGTGCTGGATTAACTCTATAAGCAAAGTAAGCACATGCTTAGGGCATCAAGGGAAGGGGACACCAAAAATATTTCAAAGCAGAGGTCATCATTTAAATGACTGTATTAATTAAATTTCTAAAATATTTCAAAATTTAATGAAAAATGAAAAAGTTATTTTTATAAAACGTTCTCTCTTGTGTGATCATGTTTGTCCTCCATCGCAAATTGAAGGCTGTACAAACTGCTCAGATGAGCATTAATTTCTCGGTTGAAATATATTAAAAATACCCTCAGAACAATTATGCAACAAGTCAGGCTGGAAGCCTTATATCTCTTATGTATACAAGAAGGTATATTTCCTAAGATTGATTATGAAGATCTGATAAAAAAATTGCAAGGAAAAAACTAGAAGAAAATTATTAATGCGTAAATAAAATGGAAGCACATAGAAATAAATATTTTCTGTCTTACTACAAGTTTTGCTTAATTTCGATTTCCGATAAAGACATTTTTATTTTATGGTTTATTGCTGCTTTAATATTTGAAATTACAAATAAAAGGGGATACCAAATTTAATTAGTGTTTCGGGTATCTAAGTGTCTTAATATGGCCCTGAGCCAGCCCAAATTTACGTCTAGTTACACAGAACATGCACAACTTACGCCAACATAAGGATAATTATTTATCACGTTCGCTGCATTCATGCAGCAAGACAACTCTCGTCAATACTAGAGCTCCAAGGATTCGGATTGTCATTTAGGTAAAATTACTTAGGATACTAATGAACAATACAGAAATGTCAAAAATGAAATACATGAGAACAAAAACTTGAATAAAAGTATTGAAAATTAAATGTTAAAATCCAAATACTACCACATTATAAAACATCAATGTACACTGATGCCAAATAAACGACTTTTACAATGATATGTATTGTAATTGCATATCAGTGTGTCCACAGAAATTTCAAAATAAATTTCCCTGGCTTTCCATGACCAAAAGCTTACATCCCCTGACCACAAGAATCGATGTTTTCGATGTTCTTTGTAAACGAAATAAAGAAAAATCCAGCCTCCTCCATTCCAATAATAAAAATAAGAAATGATTTGCTTAAGTACTGAAAAGAAAATCGCTTACACAGTCTGGGTTACAGCAGACTGGAGCAAAGCACATGCCCCTCACATTTCGCTCACTGGGGATAGTTATTTTTGATATTATAAATTTATAAATTTACAAATTTCCCTGACTTTTTCCTTTACTTTACAAAATTCCGTGACTTTCCCCGACCAATTTCAATTTACAAGACTTTCACTGACTTTCCAGAATGTGGACACCCTGCATACAGGCTAGATATGAATAGATTTTCAGATTTTCTGAGATAAGCACAATATTTCCTATATCTGTTAAAATTGTGTTTAATACAGTGTAATAACCGGTGTAGTTCCAGAAGACTACAGTTCAGGAGAAATGTTACACAATAAATCAAACAACACTACCTGCTTAAAAAAAAAATTAAGGTTCTAACGAAACATTTTACCAACCAATACAGTACAATATAATCGATAGTTTTAAAGAGGCACTCATATTCTAGGAAACTCATATTCATATATTCTAATAATTAACAGTACGATCGCTGGTATTAAGGAAGTACCGAAGTTCTGGGGAAAAGCAAGCGGTTAAAAAATGTACTAAGGTACAATGAAACATGTTTACCAGTTTTTTAAGGCTCCAAGGTTATGCCAAACGTCTAACAATCAATACAATGACGATCACTATTCCCAAGAGGCAATAAGTCCCAGGGAGACATTTAGCGGATTGTGAAAAAAATTAATTATACGGAAATGTTAAATAGGCTATGCCAATTTTAATTGCGCGAAACTCGGCTTCTGACACAATATACCGGGTGAATCTTCATCCTGCGGATGGAGACGTTATGCAGCATCTGCATTATACAGGTTACGCCGTGAACACTGCATCGCGACGTATCTGTTTCTGTTATCCACGATTTGAACCCCGGACCTTTAGCGTGACGATCCAGCATGTTGACTGTTTCGCTAGCAGAGCATATTCATTAACAGAGGACATCGTAGCCTTAATCGGACCAGCTAGAGAATACGGTGCGAGCACCTGAATTTCGCATAACGTCTAGTTACCAATCATCAGAATGAGAAGATTCACCCGGTAAAAATCCGTGCTGAACTGCAAAGAAAGCAGTTAATAATGATTAGGTTCATAGTTTTATTTCCTGTCCCTTACTCTGTAGCCTAATTTTACACAAATTTAAATTTTCTTCCAATTATTTTATCCATAAAGATAAATTAACAAATTACGAGGTTATAGACACATTTCATTTTTGAAATTCTTCGAAAAATTTTAAAATTCAAAATAAGGTGGGATACTCTTCAAAGATAAAATTTAAATTTTACATAACTCAATTTAAAACTCGGATCAAGCAGAATTTTAAAACTGGTTAGCCTATAACTAGTTTTACCTGTTTTTGAGTTTAACATAGATTGAAAGTACCGTTCACAAGTGTCCCTACAGACAGACTAATACGTCAACGTCTTAGCACAATGTTGGCAGAATAGATCCATAGTTCAAAGCTAGACATCATAGCTACATAACATAATATGTTGCTTCGACGTAGTTATGTTTTAATTTTTCCTTTAACAATTTTTCACTGAAGATGACCACAGGTTGGTCGAAATATATTTGATTTGTAACATTTTTTAACATTTTACACTTTTTATTGAGAAGGCAGAGTTGCCGCATTTTAAACGTCAAAGCAAGCTTAACTTTTTCGTCCATATTGACCATGTTCAAGAGTATATTTTATACAACCGAGATTTAGCTAAATCTACAGTAACAGTAACTTTTATAAACTATTACTTTCTCTATCCATACAATAGGTACGTTTATTGTAATCGACTCTGCAATTAGATTTTTCCGATCCTCTGAATCTAAGGACACCATTTTGACAAACATTTATGTGTCGTTGAACAGCATACCTCGAGAACGAAAAACCGTACCGGTATCCAAACGAAATTGAATATTTGGGCTGGATATCGTTTGGGAATGTAACAAGATTGACAACGCATTCTCTTACTTTCATCGACACTTTACATGTGCAAAATTTCATTTTCCATTATTTTTTCGAAATCGACTCTCGATTTTCTTTAAATTTTGTCGCAAAATTATCTGAAGGGTAGTTATAAGGCAGTCACTGTTTGAAGAAACTCAAGCTTTAATACTTGCGAGAATAATACACTTTTGCATGAGGGTGAGACAAGTGAATACGCAATTTCTTCAATATGCCACTAATTCTATACCAAAATGTCATACTTCAGGTAGAGAAATTATGCAAGTGTAACACACCAGATATGTATTCATATAAAGAGCAAGTACAAAATTATGATCTCCACTCGTACATTTCCTTCTTTAAGGTGACATATCCTCCGGGCGATGTGATCGTGTGGCTTCTCTAAATAATTTAAATGCAGTGTCCTCTGTCCGAGTCGTAAATTACATGACCACGCAATTCGTCTTCTTCCAGTTCTTCTAACTCCTGATAAATTTACTTTCTGGAATCAATTATTGCTAAAGAGACCTACACTCCCACTTGTAAGGTGATCGAAACAAGGTAGTTTATGTTTAACATTAATTTATTCACGCGCTCATTATTTTCAGAATAGTTTTATCATTGTGAGAAATCTATGAACTCCCAGCGTATAAAGCAAGAAACTTCGAAATCCTATTTCGTCCTCTAATGATTTCGTAGCAAATTTTTTTTTATAAAGCACAGAGAACACCTACATTTGAAATCTTCAGATAAACTATGGTCACAAAAATAGCTCTTAAGATAGGTGAAGATAGATTTTTCTGCCTTAAAAAACAGGCACAAATATTCAATACGTAAAATAATGTTCCCATGATAGGATGTAAAACATTCAAGATGACTTGCAAGTAAGAAAACGCGAAATTACAGAAATTAGTATGAGTGGTAATTTCGTTTCAGGAAACTTACTTCCCACGTGAGCGATTACCTTCATAATTATTTTATATTCAGAGGATATCATGTACACTTACATTACTCAAAGGAAGAATGAAACAGCGGCATCCTAACCCAGTGAATCAAGGCGGAAGTTCGTTTACTGAAGCAGAAAAAAAAAAACTTTCGCAACATGTCTCTTACAGTTAGCAAAAACTTGCGCAGTCGTAATATATGTTACAGTTGTGGCCTAATTTAAGTCAATGGTGCGTGAATGACATTCCTGTTTCTATGCACTCGGTTTAAATCTAAACAAGGCAAGTTAATTATACGGAATTCATAAACTGTTCTGCTCCTAGGTTCAATGTACTTAAAATTTAAAAACGCAAATCATAAACCATAAATAATCTCAAACCAGATTATACACAAGCAGAAGCGCTTCTTCGTATGACTAGGCCTATCAGTGATTTTTACATAATGAATTTTTGCGGTATAGATGTAATTAATGTAAAAAAATGAGATGACTTTCGATAATTCATCAAATCATAAGACAGCTACGTTTCATGCAAATCCTTCAGCATGCTATGCAAAATAGGACTTGTAAGGTGCGCCTGAGCACTGCATATGCTGATGTAATCGATTAATCGATCAAGTTGGTACTATTGTATTCTGACAGCAGCTGTTCTAAGTGGTTAATTATTTTCACATTTTTATTCTTAGGTAAATCGCTATCGTACAAAAAAAACGCAATACACATCCTTTGACTTGCCTTTTCAAACTTCTCCTAGAATCTCCAATGATGCACTTTCGACTCTCGTATACTATTCCTCGATCCTATAAATGCATTTCCCACACGAAATCGCCATAGGCAACGCCAGTCGAACTTGGATAATTCGAGCGTTTTTAATTCGAAAGCATGAATAATTCGAACTTCTACCATGGTCCCTTGACATCCCTATACAATGAAATATAAAAAACATAAAAATTTCTAATTCATAGATATGATTAACTTTTTATTCTGGCCCTTTCAGCTTCGAACTATCCAAGTTCGACTGTAAAGATATTGCATAAGAGAAGCTTACATTTATCAAGACACACAAAGTAAAAGATAACAAAAAGCAAGCTATGGAAACAATTTCATTGTGAAGAGGTCGAAGCAACATGCATACTCGTTAAATATTTGTTCTACTGAAATATTACGATGAATAAAGGTTGGATGTTGTTCCGTTATGTTTTTAGTTTAGTAGGTCATGCTTCTGTAATTCGTTTTTAGCAGGCCTTGCTTGCTATCTTGTTTTTTATTTATTGAACAAATGAATTTCAAATAGTTGTTATGTATGGGTATTGTAATATCAAAATTATTCTTTTTATGTCTTGCTTCCAATCAGAGACTGGAGATTTTTATTATATTGTTTTGATAGCCAATAAGGTTTATCTTTAGCTTTTCTCCTTCTTCATCGATTCAAGTTAACTGTGTCTCATAAAGACATTAGTTTTTCTAGGCTTTAAATGCCTATTCTTCGTTGTAATCAATTCAACTACTACTCATAAGGACATGAGTTTTCTTCTTGGCTTATCATTGCCATTCTTTACCTATCAGATAGATCTGGTGGTTTACTTTCAATAGCTGAAGCAATCAGCTCTTCGTTTCACATTAAGGTTTCACATGCCTTATTGTTTCTGAAGACTTCGAACGATTTAAGGACTATTATCACCCATCGTGTCTTCTTCATTTTGGTGTTGGCGTTGCAAGATCTCAGGCTAACATCTGTATCAACTATCAAAAGGTGGTATTAATCAATTCAAAGGTACGTCATTTACTACCTAATTTATTTGAGGAACAATTTGGACGTAGTTTCATCATTGAACTAATATATTTGTGGTTTTGATCAAACTGATTAAGCCATCTCAAAGATATTTATGACCTTTAACAAAGGAATTTGTATTAAACATTGTGATATCTACAAGTTCATCAGTGTTTATGAATAATAATATTATACACGTCCAAGAAATCAAGAATTTATGAACTGAGCATGATGTATGTATTGTTGTTGTGACAATAAATTGTTACATACCAGAGAAATTTATCTAAAATGTATTGGGCAAGTTTGGCTTATCTATTTATAGTTTAAGTCTCAATTTCAAGAAGTGCTACGTCCTATGATTCTTGTTATACAGTCCGCTTGCTCTCAGCTTGCCCGTACATTTTATTGGTCCTCCGGGCCGGATAATTGAATCATTTCCGGACCATGTTATTGGTCCTCCGGTTTCCGGATAATTGAATCATTTCCGGACCATTTTAATGGTCCTCCTATTGCCGGATAATTGAATCATTACCGGACCATTTATTGGATTCCTATTGCCGAATCTTGAATCATAACTGGACTATTATCTGGTGAATTGAACTGTAATATATACCAGAATTTGTTCTCATCATAACAATAACTAAACAATAATTGACATTGTTACTGCCTCCATGTCTTCTGCATGTTTGAGGTGAAGGCTGGAGGATCTATTGTTAAACTAGTGTTATAAGTTTCATGCTTGTAAAACCTACACAGACAGCAACACTTACACTAGTACACATATCACACCTGATATTGTATTGTTTCAACGTCCATTGCATTGGACGTTTATGTACTGATTTGTCTTAACCCGTAATCGGGCATTGTATTTATTGTTATTTGGGCCCTAAGAGCGGGCAATTATTGATATTCATTGTAATCTGTGCTGTAAATCTATAGAGATGGCTAATCAGGAGTTAAACATTAATGCTCTTAAAGCCAAGAGAACTCCTATAAAGGCTCAGATCACTCGCCACGTCAATACCTTTCTTTCATTCACTGATCTTGATGATAAATCGCATAAAGAAATTATAGCCCGTAAGGCTAAGTTTAATGAAGTCCTGATCAAATATGAAGATATTCAGTCTCTGATTGACCAAGTCGAGTATTCAGAAGCTGAAGCAGATTATAGAGAAGATATTGAGCAATCTGTCTTTTCAGCCATATCTCATGTAGACTCTTTAGTTGTAGCCTATGAGGCTAAACTTAAACAAGAAGTAGATGCTAAACTTAGACTAGAAATTGCAGAGACAGAAGCTAGGACTAGACTAGAATTAGCAGAAGCAGAAGCTAGGACTAGACTAGAAATTGCAGAAGCAGAAGCTAGGACTAGGCTAGAATTAGCAGAGGCAGAATCTAGGGACAAACTAGCTTCTATTGATATTGTAGCAGCTCAGTTTTTTAATTACGTTCAGTCTATTCAGACTTTATACATTAGAGACGAAGCTTCATATTTTGAAGCTGTCAGTATGCGCAATGCATTCGAAGCTACATTTAATCAATATAAGATTAATTTCTCTCAAGTCAGACCACAAGAAGTGACTGAAGTCATTAAACTTCAAAGTCAAGAAGTCGAAACTACTTTTCATAAAGCAATAGGTCTACTAAATGGTGCTATTGCTAAAAATAAACAGTTCTATGATCCTGATCAGGTCTCAGCTTCTGTAGTCCAGCAGTCATCTAGAGAATTGACCCCTTCACTCCCAAAACTTCCCGAGATCCGTCTTCCTCAATTCACAGGCGATCCTGCCTTGTGGATTGAGTTCAGGGATACATTCTATTCCCTTGTCATTCAACATAAGCATATTTCTAACATGGACAAGTTCCAATATCTCAAATCATGCTTATCGCCAGAAGTCATGACTGTAATACAGAATATTCCTGTATCCTCAGCTACATTTGATGTAGCCTGGGAAACGTTGTCAGAAAGATTTGACAACAATCGTCTGATTGCTAATAGTCACATTGACAAATTATTTTCACCACCTTCTCTTGAAAGGAATTCTGCAGATTCTCTGCAAAGATTTATAGATCATTTCATAAGCACGGTGCATGCATTGCACTCTTTAAATACTAATGTCGATTTATCCGACTTAATTATTTCTAAAATGATCTTAGACAAACTCCCAGTTCATATTATTAGAGAATGGGAATCATCGCTGAAATCAGACAGACTGCCTGAACTCAAGGAACTACTTAAGTTTCTGGAGACTAGAGTCCGAGTCTTGCAAATGACGGATTCAGCTCTAAAAAATCAGCCTTCAACTTCACAGAATTCGCAACCTATATCGGCTAAGAGCAAATCAGCTCAGTTTGTCAACAAATGTATTTGTTGCAAAAAGGATTCACATCAAGTCTACCAATGTGATGTTTTCAAAGCAATGAGTCTTGCAAGTCGTAGCAATTTTGTCAGGACTAACCATTTATGTCGTGTATGTTACTCTTCAAGAGGACATACCAAGGCTTGCAGCTCGTTCTCTTGCAGAGTGTGTGGAGAGAAACATAGTACTCTTCTTCACGATTATAGTGCTCAGAACGAGTCACAAATATCTAATACTGCAGGGATTATGTCAGCCTCTCATAATCATCAAGGCTGCTTACTTCCTACTGCAAATGTGTTTGTGATAAACAAGTATGGTCAACCCGTAGAGGCCACTGCCCTCTTAGATAGCGGCTCTGATTGCAACTTAATCAGTGAAAGGCTGTTTAAACATTTAAAACTATCCCCTTGTCAGCAGCAAGCAAGGCTGACTGGAATACTATCGTCTAAAGTAAGCACCCATAAGCTTGCTTCTATAGAAATCAGGTCTCGAACAACTCGATGGTTTTGTAATACTGTTGCTCTTGTTGTTCCGGAGATTTCAGAGTCGAAACTTCCAAGATCTCCAATTAATATCACTAACTGGAACATTCCGCCTAACCTTCAACTAGCCAATCCTGATTTCAACACACCTAATTCTGTAGATTTGGTGTTGGGTGTTGAGGTTTTCTCGCAAATTGATTGTGTGGGTAACATTTCTGCTCCCAACTTACCCATCATTCATAACTCTCAACTGGGTTGGTACTTGGCGGGCAAGCTGCCCCAACCTTCTTCTCCTAGGTTGTCTGTTCGTAGGTCCAACAAACTTACACTTCATAAATCTAAGGACTTTAGCAATGGACTTCCTAATGATTTATCCTGCCAATCTAATACCTTAGATATGCATTATTCAGCCTTAGTAAGTTCAAACCTGCAAAGGGTTTCTAATGCATCTTGCCAAGCGAGTTCAAGATTGACGTCTCTTAAGAGACATTCTCTTTCTAATCCTGTATTAGCTAAGGCTTACAGGAATTCTATGTCCAAGCACTTGAAATTGGGACATATGGAATCCGTTGGTCAGGGTTCCAACGAGAATTCCGACTACATCAAAACTTACCACCCAGCGTTAAGGACTTCAAACACCATGACAAATTCACCCTGGCGGGGTCAGTCTGGTTCAAGTTGCAAAGGTTCGTACTGCCACGAATCTTTATGTGCAACCAATTGTCAATTTGGCACCAATGCCATTCTCAGAAGATGACGAATGATTCAGTCATTCTCTGCTTTCATATTTTTCAATTCATTTTAACTATTTGTTCTCATGTTTGTTTTATTTTTTTATTCTTTCCCTCTCTTCTTTATTTATTTTTTAAACATAACTCCACATGTAATTTTAAATTATGCCTCAAGTGTCATAATTTGCGGGCAATATGTTCCGTTATGTTTTTAGTTTAGTAGGTCATGCTTCTGTAATTCGTTTTTAGCAGGCCTTGCTTGCTATCTTGTTTTTTATTTATTGAACAAATGAATTTCAAATAGTTGTTATGTATGGGTATTGTAATATCAAAATTATTCTTTTTATGTCTTGCTTCCAATCAGAGACTGGAGATTTTTATTATATTGTTTTGATAGCCAATAAGGTTTATCTTTAGCTTTTCTCCTTCTTCATCGATTCAAGTTAACTGTGTCTCATAAAGACATTAGTTTTTCTAGGCTTTAAATGCCTATTCTTCGTTGTAATCAATTCAACTACTACTCATAAGGACATGAGTTTTCTTCTTGGCTTATCATTGCCATTCTTTACCTATCAGATAGATCTGGTGGTTTACTTTCAATAGCTGAAGCAATCAGCTCTTCGTTTCACATTAAGGTTTCACATGCCTTATTGTTTCTGAAGACTTCGAACGATTTAAGGACTATTATCACCCATCGTGTGATTCATCGGGTCTTCTTCATTTTGGTGTTGGCGTTGCAAGATCTCAGGCTAACATCTGTATCAACTATCAAAAGGTGGTATTAATCAATTCAAAGGTACGTCATTTACTACCTAATTTATTTGAGGAACAATTTGGACGTAGTTTCATCATTGAACTAATATATTTGTGGTTTTGATCAAACTGATTAAGCCATCTCAAAGATATTTATGACCTTTAACAAAGGAATTTGTATTAAACATTGTGATATCTACAAGTTCATCAGTGTTTATGAATAATAATATTATACACGTCCAAGAAATCAAGAATTTATGAACTGAGCATGATGTATGTATTGTTGTTGTGACAATAAATTGTTACATACCAGAGAAATTTATCTAAAATGTATTGGGCAAGTTTGGCTTATCTATTTATAGTTTAAGTCTCAATTTCAAGAAGTGCTACGTCCTATGATTCTTGTTATACAGTCCGCTTGCTCTCAGCTTGCCCGTACAGATGTATTGTGCTAGAAATGTATATAATGCATTATTTCGATAAAATTAATAATAAGCGAGATATTTCGATGGCCCCTTATAAATCATTCAACTATCCTAATGCTACATAAATGAATCATTATCCTAAACTTTCACAGGGGGTGCAGAAACCCATAATGCGGACTCTTGTTACCTTAAACTCACCGTTTTTGTATGATGTCATAATGATGCGTAAGATGACCAACAAATAAGAAGACTGAAAATCCCGAAGACGACGACAGAAAATGTTGCCGTCAAAACAGGTGGCTACTAAATATTAGAAATGCCAAATTTTCTAAATTAACTATTCACGACGTCATATTGTATCTCAAAATGAGAGAAAACTTCAGTGTTTTGTACTGGAGGCTTGCAGCTTTACCTATGCGAAATAAATGCCTTTTTTTTTAATGTGAAATTTCTGTAGTCTATATACGTATGGCTAAATACTTGTACCTACGCTGTGGATATTTTCATGGAATTTATGCACTTTATGCAATTGATAAAGATTAATTTTTAAATTTAAAATCACACGTAAAATTCAACGAACTAGTAGGCCTAGTTCTGTGAACAACAACCTTGCGTACAAAAAAATCTAAGAGCTCTTCTTCATCTTGAAATGGAATCAAACAAATAAAATCCTTACATACAGGCCTACATCCCTTTTAATGCCTTCAATAAACATGGAAGTCGTGACTTCATAACAAATAAATTTATAGTCACACCGGCGAAATGCCGGTAAACCAACAGAGTTCTGTCAAAAATGTAGTACAACAAAGTTGTAGAAAATGTTACACGCGAAACTGGAAGTAGTTTTCAAATATTACAGAATTAACAGTTTCGTTAGAACCGATGAAAAAAGCTGATTATTACAAAAAATGGAAGCATTAAAACGCGAAATGGAATAAAATCGAACAATGCGTTCGGTCATAACTGCTTTACAAACAAATTTACAATCATACAAAATGTCGAACGGTCGAGTTAAAACCGAAACTCGCTTCGCTTTGTCAAATATTATGACATTTTAATATTCTAATTTGAAAATCATTAGTTTTATTCACCATTAAAAAGCATCACAACATAATTTTTTTTTTTTTAATGGGGCAAATGCAAGACCTTACATACATATGGAAATCTGTGTAGACCCATAATTTATAGTTTAATCACGTCTCATTGCCGCAACAGATGAAAACGAAAGTTTGTAAGCAGGTACACCAAAACACGGAGTGACATGTTAGATAAGAGTGATCTCCATACATTTTAGCAGGGGTGAGACGGAAACTCGTCTATTAATTCAACGTGTTCGAATACCGTCTCATTATTAAACTAGCTCTTCTGATTTCAATTGATTATCAAATTTGTCTTAATATAACACTTTATAATCTCTAATAAATATTAAACCGTGAATGCAAATTAAAAATACAGGTGTGACTTGGGAGAGATTTGTAAATATTGTACTGTATTTACAACATAGCACATTTCTGAAGATGACGCTTTGAGTAGTTACGAATAATGTGCATTCATCTTAAATTATTATATATTTTACTATCCCACCTACTGTTAGAAGTATTTAATTTAAATTTTCAAAATATCTTATAATCCAGGCTACATTTAATCCTTTCAGTTTTGAATTTGTATGGTTATATAAACAATAATCAAGAAAAAAACCAGTGGACTTTGAAATCGACGAAAAATGTCATTAGAATAGCTGGCTACCATAAATAAAGGGTCAAGGTAACTGTGTTTTTACGAGAAAAAAATATTTCAGTAACTTTTTATGGAAAATGAGAGCTGTGTGGTCCGTTCCTATTAATTAAATTTCTTTTTGGTCGGTCACATTTTCTACCACTATCTTAAAAGAATTTAATTACAATAAACCCAATGTGATTTATGTACTGGGTATTTTATTTGCCCATTCAGTCTAACCAACAACAAATTACAAAAGACAGAATTACGACGCACAGGAATTTGAATCATTAAAGCTGTAAATAGAATTTATGCTCTCTGTTACACGTTCAAGTGTATTTGTTGATTCCACATATTTATTGTATCCCTAACTTATGATATAATCCATAACTGTCTGATCAGTTTTAAAAATCATTCACGTAATTTATTTGAGACCGTTACTTTTACGCAGACCTGTAGTGAGATACAACACAGAAGGCAATCCATCCGTCATCTAGTCACAAACATAGCAGGTTAACATAAACTGTCAAGTATTCGGGCTGTAGTTTAATAGAATGTGAAATGGTTTTATTTCCGCTTCACTGTAAAGTATCGTAGCCCTACATGGGAACTAATTTTACTTGGTTGTGTTTTATAGATACGGAAACAAAGTAACGAAAATTGATACTCGCACATGCATCGAAGAAGCAGGCTTAAGTTAAATATAAATAAAATATAATATAAATATATATATAGGCCTAATGAGATAACACAGTAGCCTATATGAACAAAATCCATGGACCGAAAATATAACTTTACTGTGCGGTTCCTTAATTTGTTTTTCTTCTTCTTCCTTTTTTTTTTTTTTTTTTTTTTTTTTTTTTTTTTTTTTTTTTTTTTTTGAAATGGCCAATATGAAATTATTCATTCATTTAGGAAATCACTCGAATTACCAGTATACTCTGCTCATTGGAGTAACTGAAGGCCTCACAGACTCTGCGAAAAGGGGGATCGGAGTCTTAGGGGGCCCAAAATGGAAACCGAACAAAAAAGGAATGTAAATAGGATGTCATAATGGGGGTGGGATGCAAAGCAGCAGAAGAAAATGAGCTCGCAATTTACAGTGAACACGCCGGTACATGCCAGCTATCCGCAAACCGAGTATTGAAAAATTTAATTTAAAATTGCCTATAACACGATCGCCATAGGAAAATGGAGTTGAGCCTTTCGGAAAATGTAATAATTTTGCAATTTCTAGTTCTTTTTTGTTTTTTGTTTTGTTTTCAAAGTATTTCGAGATGATGAACTATCATTTTGTAAGACATTATTAGAACTTTTAAAAAACTATTAATGTCAGGAAGTGCACTCGTAACGTCAACAAATTTTACATTAAAGACAACTACGCTGTGGTTGATAAAGATCTCGCACGAAATCTGTGCCGATGAGACCGTTACTCTCTAGAGAGAGACATGCTATTGTGCGAGAGAGAGAGAGGTAGATTGGCCTTTATAAATAGAGAGGGAGGTACTGTTGTGCGAGAGAGATAGTTAGCAGGCCAATCGACGCTACAGTCCCCACGAAAACGTAATGCAATGACTTAGGCAATCGGCACAGATATCGTGCGGGAACTTTAATTTGCTCTAAAATTTGCGCTGAGCCGATATGAATTATGTTCTATATTCAACTAATATAACAAAAGAATTATATCGCCCCGAAATTTATTTTCGCCCCCAGGACCCTAAATCGACGGGACGGACCTGCAGAATATAAACTTTTTGTTGGTGGGGGGGGGGGGAGGGTTCAAATTAAACTTTGCACAGGGGCCCAACCTTTCTCCGTTACGCCACTGACTCACAACATAGGCATGTATACAACATAGGCATACATAGAACAATACTGGTTATAATGTTTTCGAACGTCTAAATAAAAGGCAAAGAACGAAAACAAAATTAGCTTTCTTTAGAAGCGCCTGAAATAAAAAAATAAATAAAAAACACTTAATCTAGTAAGTTGTTCACTACCCTTACTTAATAAGTAATTTCCTTGTTTTGGAATTTGTCTCTGTATACGTTAAGAAAAACGTCGCTTGCGTAAATTTGATCACTTGATTGCAAATGACGTGGCTCAAAAGGTAGGCTACTCTAAATTTTTGCGATTTAAAAGGAATGTGGTTTAAAAGAATCGACTGCGACTTAAAAGCCTTACTCCTGACGACGCAGCCAACAGAAGGTAAACACAAGAATCCCCATCGGATTATTTTTGTTTTAAATATCCCAGGAAATAGAAATATCTTACAAATAGCTGGCTTTCCAAAGGTAGTAAGCACGAATAAGATATATTTTGTATTCATAAAGACGATAACAAGGTTGTTTATTGGTAGTCTATATGAAAGTGGCGTGTTTCGTTCCAGATTTTGTATAGTATGACTTGTGATCAATACCAACATACTTCCATCTCTCTTCTGTCAAGGAAGTGTGAACCAATGTTTCCTTTATCTAACATTCTTCGCTACCATAAACTGGCATTCGTGCATGTTTTAAGACAGCTTCGCATCTTTAGTGTAAAGAAATAACAATTTCAGAAGGCTGGAGCGAGAAATATCAACGTCATGGTAGAAAATGGTTACAATTCGGAATAGAATGTAATATTTGATGGTAGGTTTTATGGGTATTTAACGACGGACACATACTGCAACTTAGGCCTATGACCGTCGCCGGTGAGCCGGAATTTTGTCCCGCAGGAGTTCTTTTACATGCCTGTAAATCTATAGACATGGGCATGTCACATTTATGAACATGTAATTGCCATCGTCCTAGGCTGGGATCAAATCCACAACCTTGGGCACAGGAAGCCTGAGCGATACTGAGTGGGCCATCCAGGACGACAGAATGCAATATAGTTATTAAGTTACCATTAATCCTAAATCAGGATGGCTAATTCCGCTACTAGCTAACATAATATAGAAATAAAAGCCTACGGCGAAATTTTTCGGGTACATTGGAAGAAGCACGCACTCCTACATGAAAAATGACAATTGTTCAGTAATTTCTGCTTGTTTATTCGTTCATTAATTGATACTGTAGTTTCACAATAAATTAGGAATTTTCATAAGACAGTCAACGGCGTATTTCAACTGACTTTACCGCCTTCTATGACAACCATTCTATAGGTACCGGTAATGCTTTCGTGACTTGAGAATTACTGATCGTATCGCTACAGAAAATATCGATAAAACACAGGTATTAATTCGGTACTGGCCGGTACCGCTAAAGGAAACCGCAAATAATTCACACATACGTCTATTGGACGTACATATCCTATAGACGTACACCAACGAAATACCGATATAATACCGGTAAAAGCATCCAAGATTAGAAGAGTAAAGCCTGAATACTTAATGGATTCAACTATTTCTGATAGGTCTAGTCACTGCGTTTACATAGTCACCGTTAACGTGTCCGGACAGTAGTAATTATTTTATTAGAAATTAAAACTAATCATAGGGCTTTATTTGACTTTTTTAATACCTGCACACTAGTATATTAGAATAATCTAAACCAATGAATGCCTATGGTTTTGATATTTTTACATATGTCAGTTCTATTGAAATCCCTCGACCTGAATCTGCGGTCTGCGGTTTGTATTTGGCAATGTGGTGTTGGGATGTTACAGGTGAAATGACTGCAGAGAAAGCAGTGAAATGGACACTTAGCTATTTAATTCAATACAAACAAGTCACCGCTTAAAAGGCTGTAAATATGACAGTGACAGGCTGACTTTCTTCTTTTACTTACATTAAACACCGCATGATGGAAACTACAGGACAGATGCTGTCAGCATCACTAATGAACTACGAATGTTAATTTCAAGAGAAATGTCACACTGCAGAAATTCTTACACTATATTTTGTTCTGTTTGAAGTTCCTTGCTTCTTTTACAATGATGTGTTATTTCCTGTATTAAATTAATTCAAACTTGCTCTATATATACATATATACACACATATATATGTATGTATATGTAATTAGATATATATGTAATTAGTTGTGTTACAGATTCTTTTGCTCTGGTTCTAGTGAACAACATGAAATTGTGAATTTCCATCTTTTCCTTTTTTGTAATCTAAACATATTTTTACTTCCTCTGCCCGTACCACAGGTAGGCCCTACTACGAGTAGAGGAAGCATTGTGTTCGACCCCGAAATTCGAAGTTAAGTTTTAAACATAAATACACGTTTTAAGGTCCCTGAAAACAAAAACATAATTTTCAGAAACATGTCTGTATGCGTGAAGCTGTGTATGTGTACAGCCTAGCTTCAGGATGGAAACTCGTATGAAAAAAAATTGTAATTGGGTTATGTATCTTCTGTGGATGTGATACAAAGATTGGCGACGACCTTCTCTTATTTTTAAACGGACTTTACTTGAAAAAATTTACTTTCACGATTTTATCGAAAACGGCTAAAACGATTTTGTTTAAATTTTGTACATGGGGTGCTTGTACTAAGGGCTAAAACTTTTATTTGAAACTTTTTTCTCGGAAAAATTTATCTGAAGGGTAGTTATACGTCACCCACTGTTTGTAAAAACTCAGTCTTGCCTGGTGAACAATAATGCTTTGAATTAGGCTCAAACATCTGAATACGCGTTCTTTGCAATATGGCCTCTTATTCTATATCAGAATGTGAAGTGAAAAAGATGTAACTTATTGAACATGCAACATGCTTAGAGTAGAGAAAGTTAGGAGAGGGCAATAATCAGATTTTCTTGGGTTAATTATCCTTTTGGGTGCGGTATCATAAAGAAATCCTCTTCATTTTTGCGACTATTTACTTGAAAAGGATGTCATACATAATAATATAGGCTATACACTAAGAAACTAAACTCCATGGCGCTACATCCCTGGAGGGGCTTGGCTTACCACCCGACCGCTGCATCATTTACCACATGCGTAAGGCAAGATTGGGGCGCATGTGGTCAGCATGCCGACACTCACGGCCGTTAATGCTGGTTTTCATGACCGGAGCCGTTACTGAGTGCACCCCTGCCAGACCTCCCTACCTCAGAAAAATCCGATGAGGTACCGGAGATCGAACCCGGGCCGACGGATCTGTAGTCAGCGATACTAACCGCAAAATCACGCCGGCGGTCTTTCTTAATAGTTACTTACCATATTATTAACGTCTATTAACAGTATTTAAATACAATTAATACTGGACTACACCCTCACACACGAGTTTCTTTGAGGGATAACTTTATTCTGTATTTTATTTATCTTGTTATTATTTGAATAAATAACTTTGAAATAAAAAGCGTCTTGACGCAGAACATGACATAAAATAATGTTATTTTATTTGCCCTTTGAGTGGTCTACATCTAGCGAAAACCCTGCGTTTGAATCTGCGCGTGATCATTATGGAGTCAGATGCGCATTGCGGCGATATCAAGTTTTAAATCGTCTTAAAATATTAGCAATGGTAGTTTTCGTCCTAGATTCGGTAAAGAGACTTCCATGATATTTTTACCCCGCAGAAAGGGTATAGGCCTATCCACATGAATATTATCATACCTGTTGTTTGCGAACTAGAAGTCTGACGTAACTGAATTCTCAGTGTGCACGGGCTTGCGATACGTGACGTTGCGTAAAATCAGACCCAAAATTGCAATATCCAGTTGTGTAGGAATCCAGTGTATATTTTATTATACAGATTGGGCCAAAAGTTACTACCCACTAAAAGACGAAGGGAAGATCACAACTAGGATTGGGACTTGAAGCATAAAAAAGGCTTTCTTCGTGGCGTTGTAAAATAGGCGTAAAAACGAGTAATTTAACGTAAAACACCGCTTACGACTTTCCCTTTGCTCCATTTTATAAATGCTATGTGATTTTTAATAATGTAAACACTATTTAATAGAGCTCTCTTCGTCTATGTAAAATTCCGTTTATTCGGCAGAGTCCGAGAAATAAAAAGGTGCTAACACGTTATAGCGATTATTGAGGATGTCACCAGATGTCACTGTCGTTCTCTTCCCTTTTGAACAAATAAGTATATGAGAGTATTATAGGAGAAAAATTCCTCCGACACTGGGACTTGAACCCAGGACCTTTGGCTATTCGCGCCAAAGCTCTACCAACTGAGCTAAGCCGGAGTTCAATTCACAGCGCCAGATGGAACCTCTCTCCTATGACTGATTGCCCCAAGGCAATAGGAGAGAGGTTCTATCTGGCGCTGTGAATTGAACTCCGGCTTAACTCAGTTGGCAGAGCATTGGCGCGAATAGCCAAAAGTCCTGGGTTCAAGTCCCAGTGTCGGAGGAATTTTTCTCCTATAATACTCTCATGTAATGTCCAACACAGACAATAATCAGTGGTTCATGAATGCTTGTATAAATAAGCCTAGTTATCCATTGCCTTCATTTTAACCACTACAAATATTCCTACTGCTATCTTCGTGAAGGGCTATCTATAAACCACTAAAATTCAAAATAGCATAAATAACTAGGCATATTTCAGCTTTGAGAATTTGGTTTATAAACTGGTCGGCTTTTGACAAAGCACAAGCGGACATCATTTTTCTCCATGTACAGTCCATTCGTGTTCAATAGTTGCACCCGCTGCATCACTGTTAACTTATAAAATGTACTTTTTCCCGACCCAGATGTAAAAATGGCCATCGTCGCCACATCAGAAGAATATGTACTCTCTATATACATTGACTTTGCGATTATTGAACAATAAGCGACCCTCATTAGGAAGGGGCTCATTGTGAAACATTCCGCAAAGTTAGCCCGGGCCTCGGAGTGAGTCGAGGCTTTCATGTTTTGGAAATAAGTAAACAGTACTTCAAGTAAAGTGTATTTAACTCGGTTTTATATTACTTCAAGTAAGAATGGCAAGGAATTCGTTTATTGTCACGAAAGGAATTCAGTAACTACTTTCGAAACCCGCGGGAAGGAATTAAATTGTGCTTACCTGCCATCATCCGCAAGGAATTAGAATTCCCCCGAATAAATGGTTTGTATTCTTAGTTCAAATAGGCCTATACCAGCGTTTCTCAACCTTTTTGAACCCAAGGACCTCTAAAATGTCTAAATTTTTTTAAGGACTCCTAATTTTACATCCTATTTTTAGAAGTAGGCTATATGTAGGCCTATAATCTTAATATTTGGGGTATTAATTATAGGTCATTATAACGAAATAATTCTAAATACTTTTTTAATTCGACGGAAACACAGTTATTGAATTCGAAGTAAACTATTGACAGTAAAATTATATTTTGAACAGACTTTAATATTTATTACCAATTTGATAATTAATTAGGAATTATAACACAGGTTTACCGGTAACAGACACTCGGGCATCTCCAACAATAAAACCCTCGTTAAGAGAGCGCCTCTAATAACAAATTCCGACATAGTCTTATTTTTCAGGGTTTTGAATGAAAGAGGGAACCATAGACGACAGTGCATCAGGGGTTTCAAACTGTGGTTCGTAACCGCAAAAGTAAGGAAACTTGCAATAAAACCTCTATTTTCGAAGATTTTAAAATCTTTGACATCTAGTGTCCATTTTATGTGAAAATTTTTTACTTCTTTACTTGCTTTATGATATTTTTTAATTAAGTCTGCGGACCATCTGAAAATGTATGAGCGTCTGCCTATCATTGAACAGCAAACATCGAAAACGGAAATGTTATACTGCACTTAAGTGAATCAGAGGATGTGACACGAAGCATGTCGACTTCTTCTTTATACATTCGAAAATGGCTCTTACTTTTTTCACAGACAATACTAAGAGCTAAACTGTTATATGAAACATTCCTTCATATAAATTTCCAGAAAGTCAGAGAATACCTTGAGGCTGAGGTAACTGAATGCGTACTACTTCAATGCAGCAACTTTTTACGAGCAGCGAGAAAATGGTTGGGTAGAGAAAAACATCAGATTACAACAGATTCTCTATGTAGTGAATGTGTAAAATTTTATATAGTTACGGTAGTTAAATTTCAGCGTTATGTAGGTGTAGCTAAAGACTATGAATTAAAAAATGGCTTTTTCAGAAATCAATCTTGATTAATGTATGTATAGGTCTATAATATCGACCAACTGTAATACAGTCAGATAGTGAAAACAAATCGAATGTTATATTGTAATTAGGCATCACTCTGGACTCAATACGGCTAATTACTGACTTCAAATTAGAACGGATAGACATACTACCCTAGAATGACTCCATCGATTTTTAAACTTGACATTTAGCGCATTAAAGGGGCTATAACTTTTGCACCATGGCTTTTCCTGACAATATTAAAGTGTTTGAAAGTGTGATAAAAAAAATGCGAGAGTGTTTCAAGCCATAAGTTGATTGCTTTTATGAGTAAGTGTAACTAACAACTTTTTGTAATTCCGTAACGTATGTTTAGAATTACGGTCTCCTGAGTGTACATTATAATGTAATTACAGTGCGTTACTTTGTAGTTTTGCTTCGAGAAGTTATTTTCTCATCCTTCACTTTTTCTCTGCATTCCGACAGACTTCAATGAACGGTATATCGAGATTTAACTTGGGAATGCAGGCGCCTCATAGCTGTCCACTTCAAGCACCTGACAAGTGTACCTAAGTGTCCTTTCGGAAACGAGAGCGTATGACATTTCGTATCGGTGAACGCCAGGTCATACGACATGCTGAATACCCATCAATAACCTACTGACCCAAACCAAACCTTTTGTTATTGGTGGCACTTCGAATACTCTGTTAAGCGCCTTTGCTATCAATCCATGCAATTCTATTCATTCCACGGCTATGCAGATAGCTTTCAAATGATCGGCAGTGGAACAAAGCTGCTTGCTTATTTAACACTCGAGTAATTCACTTAACATAGGCTTAAATGGCAGCCTTCAACAGTTCCACATGAATGTAAAGTATTCCCTTCTTGAGACCCATCTTTCATTTTGCGATCAACATTATTCAAACTTGAAATAAATGAACATTAATTTAGGTTGTTGGATCTGCTGGAATTCGTAGGTTCAAGCCCGGCTAACAGACCAGGGCGAAAAATATTCACAAAAATTATGGAAAAAAAGGAGAAAGAATTCTGATAACACTGTTGTATAAAGTTATCGCGAAAATAAGTTCCTAGCCATGACATCATTAGTCAGCACACGTAAAATTGTGTTTGTGTTCGTCAGTTCGTGTTGTTAATACTCATATTCAATTGTACAATGGGTACATTTCGTACCATCAAAGAATGTGATAAGGGGAGGCGCCATTTAGGAACGAACTAACTTAGGAGAAACCTACAGTTTTGTTCAAAGGCTGAATTTTAGGTCTTGGTGAGAGTAGTTAGTACACAATATGTAAACAAAAGCATTACAATCATTTATTAGAAAATTGCTGAATTTTTTGTTCGTGTATAGTGGAATATGAGTAAAATCGTTGCAACATTCCTAAATGAAATAGATTATGTACAAAATTTCGTTTTCCAGCGATAATGCTCACAGAGAAAAACACACAGCTATTGTTTTATTCAAAATTAAATTGTTGTTCTCGTTGAGATTTTAAACGTACAATTTGGCTGACAATCGTAATTAAATTTCAGGCCGAACACAATATCTCCCCCACCTATAGTCCTATGTATAAGTAGAGAAAGTAAAAAGACATTTTGACAAATAGGATTTCAACCTGATTAGTTAACCAAAGCTTTACACGGAAAACTGGTGGTTATCCTACAATGCAGACGATATTCCCTTTAAAAAAAAAAAGTAGAAAAAAGAAAATTATATAAGCAAAGCAATACACTTAACGTAGATCCTGGGGGGATTACGACTAACGAAGGCGCAGTTAATGAAAATAAATTCCACATAAAACTTAAGAATTCATTAGAGGAAAATATTCCAAATACTTCCGCCATCTTAGCTTTAATTAATAAATCCGCTAAGAGCCGGAGGAAATGTAAAAGTTGTGCAACTAATTCCGAAAGGAAAGAATCCAGGAACAATTTACATGGCGAATTTGCCTGTGAGGGATTTAAGGGGATTTGTTTTCTAACAAGTTACGGATCCCTTCAGACGTCGCTACAGAGAAAACACGTGCGCATAAAAAAGTAGAACTCCGGCCGTAATAAACTGATCAATAATCTGAATTATAAAGAGAATAAGGCTGACATTATTCACAAACTGTTCTGTGCTCCTACTAAATCAAGCAACATTCAAACTTGGGAATGAAGTGCCTCTCCTATAGGACTACTGTCCTAATAACTGTACTTCAGAAAAAGATATATCACAAAAACAGAACATTCAAAACAGACTCTAAACATGCTTAATGAGGCATTCACATGAAATTCTCCTTACGAGTAGTTTCTTCTTCTTTCTTTGTCGTAGTTTTACATATCCCTTTTAGGATTTAAGCGACCCAAGCCGCCCGGGCCTTACAGGACCCCGACCTGTCGGGTTAACTGCATTTATTCCCGCATATGAATCGCACTGTACTAAGATATTCACCCACATACAAGGCAATCTTTCCTATGTTACAGGAGAGGTTGCAGGCACCCTACATTATATTGAAAGAAAAAAATAATTCAGCTAGTGTCATCATCTCTACTTATGCTACAGTCTACACTCCTTTGAGATTTTTTTTAACCCTATATTTCCATTCAATACACACAACTCAATGAGCAGGCATCATTTTGCAAAAGAATTGCATCCATATAGGCTATACTTTCGGAAAATATTCAGTACCAATTCGCATGATACAAAATATATAGATATATGGATTAACCGGGTAATCTTCATTTTACACAGGATGCCAAATTCAGGTGCCCATACCGCATTCAACGCCCCCCCCCCCCCCCCGTCCGATTAAAGGAGGTTACGACAGATCACTACGCTGAAGAAACGAGGGTCAAATCACGACCGACCAAATTGATACGACACGACGCAGTGGTCAGTGTTTACGCCAAAGCACCTAAAACGCCAGCACCAGTGGCGGACGCAGGGGGGGGATAGGGCCCCCCCCCCCGAAATTTGAGAAAAAGGCTATATATGCACAGTTTTATAAACTAATTATGTATTTAAGTTAATTATTTTTTAAAAATATTCTTTCTACCTATTCAAATCCCCCCCCCCCCGAAAAAATTCTGCGTCCGCCACTGGCCAGCACTACATAATTTCTTAATCCGCAGGATGAAAAGATCCACCCAGTATATTGTATAGATCCCGTATCCAATTTCCACGTGCATGTTCCGAAGTAATCGAAGATCGGATTTTGCAATCCTTCTATAGGGGAAGATATCTAAACGAGGTCCCATAAAATTGTGAAAGTAGACCAGACTAATTCCACTCCCCGTTAAGGGCCCCCATGGCGTTTCCCGCCCACACGAAGTACACTTTCAGGAAGACGCTTCAAATGAGACCTTCCGTGTAAAAGGAGGCTCTTCAGAAGGGTGATCTGTTCTATGCATCCAGCTGAAGTAGGCTGACTAATACAGCACAGCATTCACGGTAAAGCTTAATTATAATATGGGCACGTGGTATAGGCCTAATACATTTGATAAAAATATAAAACGGCGATGGCGCTCTTGAAGGCGGGACTGTGTTCGAAGACCGCACGGACCATATTATCAGGTGAAAAGGAAAGTTGCCTTCCTTTATGCAAATGTCTATGTGCACGCGCATATATTTAATACAAATTAAATATTACGATAATTGTTTAGTCTACATTTGTAATGGACCACTGAAAACAATAGTCTGCAACAGTGGTCTTCACAATATGCGGCCCGTTGCTTAATTTCTGGCGGCCCGCAAACAAATACTAATGTTTGCTTAATTTCTGGCGGCCCGCAAACAAATATTATTTTTTTCTTAATTTCTGGCAGCACGCAAACAAGTACTAATTTTAATACAATGCCAATATTGACAATTTAGTGACAAAAAACATCAGGTCTCACATTATATTCAAGAGTGTTACCGTGCTTTGTGTTATTCACTAACACTGCAGAGTAGAAGATAAAATATAAAACACACACATGTGTAATGTTAAGTAATCCCTACATATATTGTAATTTAATTGATATATTTCTCAATAAATCTATAATTCAACGCGGTTTGCTAGTCTTTCACCAAAAAGAAAATGGCCCTTAAGTTTCAAGAAAGGTTGAAGACCTAAGATATTGTAATAGAGGCTATATTACATTAATCTTCGTACCGGTATGTATTACATTCTATTTGCACATTACACCATTATTGAAATATAAATTTAACAAAAGTTCATATCAGTAATTACCGTAATTGTATGTCAAAAGATCATATCCTAAGCTCAAGTACAGTTATTTCTCATAGACCTAATTTCAAATGTGTTTGTATTGAATTTTAATTAACTGTTTTAGTTAAAACGAAATGCTGTAAAAACTTGTGTTTATTCAGATTAAACAAAGCCATGCGAATTTCCTGTATTCCAATTCATGAATAAATACACTAAACACTCAACTAAACTACCTTCTTTGAGGAATAGAGACTATGATAGGTTAACCACGACTCTTTGCAGAGCTCCTTCATCGTTCCCACGGACCCCCTCGGGGTCTGCAGACTACAGGGTTAGAATCTTTGAAGTAGCATTTCTACTTCACAATAATAAAACAATGACTGACAGGTATGCTTAAGCAATAAAATTTCAAAGGGGAAACGTAACAAGTCTTGTCCCTACCCACATCCAGTGGTAGAGCTATTAAGTCTAATGGGGAAAAACAAACTGAATTACTTGTGATGATGCCTGGAGAACAAGTACTTCCTACTAATGCAAGAGACCCTCCACTTGGCTGATCCCTAATCATAGACAAGCCAGTATTTACCGCATGTGAATGGGTTGCTTCTTTTCATTAACTATTACTACTAACTCCGTGGCGCTAACATCCCTGAAGGGACAAGGTCTACCACCCGACCGCTGCGTCATCTACCATAGGCAGTTGGCAGGATTGGGGGGCATGTGGTCAGCATGCCGACACCCACGGCCGTTAATGGTGGTTTCCAAGACCGGAGCCGCTTCTTCTCTATCAAGTAGCTCCTCAATTTGAATCACGAGGCTGAGTGCACCCCTACCAGACCTCCCTACCTCAGAAAAATCCGTCATTAACTATTATTTTAAAGAATTTCTTAATATTTAAGACCTTAGATTCCTTACGTGGTTCATAATTCTGACTATATACACACAAAAATTATTTATGAAGACCCATTTCCATTGCTTTCTATGAAACCGATGCTAACAAATTGACAATTACTATTTCCAAAATTCAAAATGTTTCAAATATTTTGTAACCTTGCCACTTTTTTATATCCTCTTTATTAGTTACTGAATAAACATATTTATTATAACATTGTTAGGGTATAGGTAACATATTAAGTCACTTTTACCGGAATGCCCATTTTAATATACTTGTTTAGGGAAATTTTTTTAAAAATCGTAAAATGTCCATCTTCTGTCCTTGCATTCATAAACTGAAATAATCTGTTTAGCCACCTTGTATAACATGGTTAAGGAATAATTAAACAAAACTGAGAAAGAGATAGCTGGATTTGATTTTTGAATTTTTCTATACTCTGAGGCAAGCATTTCTTGTTTCATTTTTATTTTCTTCATTCCCCATTTTGGCCTCCACATGGAAACTTGAATCAAACATTGAGTGTCCTCCTTTTTTTCCTGATTTGTACTCCCTTTTTAAATCCATGCTCTTCTCTTTTTTATCTGGGTATGTTAAGAAAGGTTCTCTTGAACATAATTTGTGAACTTTTAGTACACTGTCAACCATGGTTTTTATTTAAATTATGTTATCATTATATTCATCTCTAAAAACTTTATTTAAATCTCAAAGTTTGTGGATTCAAATGTATTTAGATATGCATATATATGCAACAATTGAATTTTTGTAAATTTACAGCATGTAACCTACCTTCTGCAGGAAATTTCGGCAAAAGCTTTGTAAGTACAGTATCAGTATACAACCTCAATAAGAAGACATTCGATGCATAGACTATCCAGAAGTTGGCTGGAGAAAAATGGTCTTGTGTCTACTAGATTATGAAAGCATGTGGCTAAGACCAAAACTGTAGTTTCATTTACATTACTATAGATGTTTTTTCTATGCCATGATTTCGGATAATGAACAGGATATTGATACTAGCGCAACATGCAGGTGAAACATCAAATTAACTGAAGAAAAGTGAAGCCTTGGCAGGTCAGACTCGACAGATGTCAACAGCACTTTTTACTGTTAAATTGACGTACATAAAAATGTTGGCATGACATCACATTAGTTACAACCATATTGCACACGAGCTGATGCTTTACAGAATCTAGTTAAGGAAATTGATAGTTAGTTAATCGATAAGGAAAGTATTCTTATTACCGATATCAACAGATAAGATCTCACCCAGGCACGCCAAGTTCAAAATCTATGTAAAATGAAATAGAGTATTGCACTGGAAAATAACACTATACAACAGACAGAAAACAAGCTGTGTGCTACAGCACACGAAGAGAAACTGTTCCGCTGTTCCTACATCTTTAAAACTAGGTGTTTATCAGGTGAGAGGTTTTTTTTTTGCTTTTACTTTGCTCTAATGAGATAATAAATAACAGCACATAAAGAAATCTGAATGTCAAAACAACATCAATACACTAGATGCATTAGGGTCATTCCATGTCAAGTGAACCAATGGAAAAACGTGACCACCTCCGATTTTAGTCATACTTGGTTGTCATGAAGTACCACCTGAGATATGTTGAAGTACAAAATATCAGATTTTTATGTGTTGTAGTTTTCCAGTTATACCCTTCTGAAATATGGAAAAAAACCAAATTTTCTGCATAAGTGCAATCACAAAATGACGCATAAATCAAGCTGGAATTGACATAGATGAGTGGGAAAAGTACCAAAATGTAGCTTATATTATGAGCTTTAATTTGATATGTCACACGAGTACTTTCGAAAAAAAATATTTTCAAGGTTACCCAAAAAAAATTTGAAAACTGAATTTTTCAAAAACCTATATTTTGAAAATTTTGAAAAAAATCTCACAGAAACATACATATTTCAGCATCATGTCCTACAAGTTTTGTTATGGGATCGAAATGGGATCATATTTTTTTACATTTATAACAAATACTATGCACGCTGGGTAAGAATATATGACACAGGAATATTGCACTTAATTCTAAAATCCATTCCTTTGTCCAGGGAGTTGTTTACCAACATGCATATACCAACTTGTGCAAGTGGTCAAATGGGTATGAGTAAACACAGTCTGCAAGCATGTGAGTCAGCCAGGGAATGCAAGTTGTAACCTGTTGGACCTGGCTTCAGTTGTGCCTTGACTCTCATGCAGTGTGCTTCCTTTCTTCAAAGGCTGTACAAAGACTGTATTGCTGCATGTAAAGTAGTGGGTTCAGTGATTAAAATAGGCATTGTGTATTTCCCCAGTATGGCTGAAAAAGTAAGTGAAACAGCAAAGATTTTCTGCTGCAACCCTTTCAAGAAAGACAGACATCAGGGTGTGAAAAGAAGTGTGAGGCCTGTTACTGACTGGATGTGTGACATGTTTGACACCATTGTGGTAGGTATGAAAATTTGTGACAGTTGTAGGAAAGAACTATCAAAGCAGAAACAGGTTACAGATACAACAGATGACTGTTTAGTACCAGTAGCCAATACCACTAGGCCTACTAATGTTGATGAATCATTTGTAGCTTTAGATGTTACCTTAGAGTACCTTAATAAGTCTCTAAGCTCTCTAGAGGAGTCACCTGTTGCTAAGAGGAAGTTGCAAATGAAATCATACTGTGATAAAAAATACAGTAAAATAAAAAAATGTTTGACAGAAAAGGTACTAACAGCAGCAAGTACAAATACAGAGAAAACTGTTGACCATAAATCAGAATCATGTGAAGTCATTTGTCAGCTAAAAGAAAAGTTTCAAGAAGAAAATATAAGTGTTAGTGAAAAATTGCAAATTTTAACAGTACTACCTAAAAGCTGGTCATGCAGTGAAATACAAAATGAATTTCAGGTTAGCAACAGAATGGCAAGAAAAGCTAAAGCATTGATGAAAGCGAAGGGTATTCTGGCAACACCAAATCCTAAACCAGGAAAGGTTTTAAATGAATCTGTGATTGAGAAGGTAATAGGGTTCTACAACAGTGATGATGTCAGCCGTCTTATGCCTGGAAAAAAAGACTTTGTTTCTGTGAAAACGGGTGACAGTAGTAGAATTCATGTACAGAAGAGGCTAGTGATGGGCAACTTGAAGGAAGTGTACGAGCTGTTCAAAAACAAAAATCCTACTGATAAGATTGGATTTTCGAAATTTGCTGATTTACGACCTAAACATTGCGTCTTGGCTGGAGGAAGTGGTACCCACACAGTATGCGTTTGTACAGTGCATCAGAATGTTAAATTAATGCTACAAGTGTTGAAATCCAAACAAATTACACTGAATGATGGCACAGATATAAGTAATTATAATTCCTGTTTAGCGAAGTTAATGTGTGAAGAGCCAGGCACAGCATGCCACCTTAATGAATGTCCTTCATGTCCAGGTGTAGATAATTTGAAAGATGAGTTACAGTTGCTGCTAGATAATGAACTGGTGGACAACATTACATACAAGCAGTGGGTTTCTGTTGACAGATGTAATTTAGTAACCTTCATCAAAACTGCAGATGAGTTTATAGAAACTTTGTGTGAACAGTTGTTGATTTTGAAGAGACATTCTTTTATTGCAAGAAGACAGGCAGAATATTATAATCACTTGAAGCAGAATATTGGAGTAAATGAAGCTGTGGTATGTATGGACTTTGCAGAAAATTATTCGTTTGTACTACAGGATGAAGCCCAGTCTTTTCATTGGAACAATGATCAAGCAACTATTTTTCCTATAGCAGTCTACTACAATGATCATAATATACACTACAAAAGTATTGTATGTATCTCTGAATGTCTACAGCATGACACCACTGCTGTTCATTTATTCCAGAAAAGGCTTATCTCTCATTTGAAGTTGGAAGTAATTAGAGATTTGAAAAAAATTTACTACTTCTCAGATGGTGCAGCTGCGCAATTTAAAAACAGAAAAAACTTTTCAAACTTATGCCACCATGTTCATGATTTTGGAATTGAGGCAGAGTGGCATTTCTATGCAACAGCCCATGGGAAAGGAGTATGTGACGGTCTGGGTGGTACTGTGAAAAGACTTGCAGGAAAGGCAAGCCTACAGCGGCCATACGAGCATCAAATCATGACACCAGCACAGCTGTTTACATGGAGTGAGGAAAACATCGACTCCATGCAGTTCTTCTTCTTCAATGAAGCACAATACAACAAAGAGGAAAAAATACTTGCAGACAGATTTCTGTCTACAAAAGCAATACCAGGCACACAGAAGTTCCACAGTTTCATCCCATTGTCAGATAAAGTGTTGTTGACAAAGGTATTTTCAAGAAGTGAACAGTCATCCACTTTTTCAGTGTTAGGACCACGTGTGCAACAGAGGCTGAAGCTAGCAGAAGTAAAAGGATATGTTACATGTGAGAACAACAATCATTGGTGGCTTGGTGTAGTTGTGGACAAAAATGAGACAGCACAGATAGTGGAACTGATGTTTCTGCACCCTGCAGGTCCTTCTCCATCATTTACTTTCAAAAGTGACTGTCCAAATAAACTGACTGTGCCTCTCTCTCAGATCCTCACCCTTGTGCAACCTACATGTCCCACTGGCCGTAGTTATTACCTCTCGAAGGAAGAGATGGATGCGGCAACCATGGCTCTAGAAAATTACTGTAGACAATAAATTCACGTTTTTGTCATTGAAGAAGGGAAGGTAACATGTTTTCTGTAAGTTTTTCTTTTTGATTGTAATGAAATTTTAGAATTAAGTGCAATATTCCTGTGTCATATATTCTTACCCAGCGTGCATAGTATTTGTTATAAATGTAAAAAAATATGATCCCATTTCGATCCCATAACAAAACTTGTAGGACATGATGCTGAAATATGTATGTTTCTGTGAGATTTTTTTCAAAATTTTCAAAATATAGGTTTTTGAAAAATTCAGTTTTCAAATTTTTTTTGGGTAACCTTGAAAATATTTTTTTTCGAAAGTACTCGTGTGACATATCAAATTAAAGCTCATAATATAAGCTACATTTTGGTACTTTTCCCACTCATCTATGTCAATTCCAGCTTGATTTATGCGTCATTTTGTGATTGCACTTATGCAGAAAATTTGGTTTTTTTCCATATTTCAGAAGGGTATAACTGGAAAACTACAACACATAAAAATCTGATATTTTGCACTTTAACATATCTCAGGTGGTACTTCATGACAACCAAGTATGACTAAAATCGGAGATGGTCATGTTCAAAATTGACAAAAAATTGGTTCACTTGACATGGAATGACCCATTACGCACATGAAACAGATCTTGAAGAGGCTTTAATGAAGTAGTAATTTAAATAATTGCATCCTCCTTTATAATGCAAATTAATTCAGACAAATTAATGTCTGCCAATAAGGCTATAAGGATAACACCTCTATTCACTGTATTCACTATTTGTTATAACTTTTTTAATATGGAAAAGCAGTATTTTTAGAAAATGAGGTTCAAGTTTTTGAACAAAGGAACAACTTATTGTACATAATTTTCATATTTAGGAGATGATACAACAGAAATGGTTAAAATAACATTATTATAATGATTTAAATTCTACTTGTTACTAATTTTACTTAATCTATAATTTTAATAATGTTAACACTTAGAAAGGACAATTTGTTGGCAAAATTACATCTGATAGTAGAAATGGGACTTCATAGGTCTATAGTTCCTTAAAATATTCCTAAAATGCACAAATAGGCTAGAAACTTTATGAGACTTATCAGAAAAAGGGACAATCTGTTAGTTACTACATTATTTCTCCATAACAACATTTGGTACCTTTTTCCTTTCAGAAAACTTGATTTTCAACAATACCAAAGGTTTTTAAGGTAAAACAATAAAGACATTGAGTCAGGTTTTTAGCTTTCTTATACAATTTTGTTTTCCGATAATGTCCTTTTTCAATTTCTGCACACATTTCTCAATTGATTAATGCTGCATTTGACTTAACATAAGCCTAGTAAAGTACAGGAAAGCTGTATATTTTAAAAATCATGCCTGTTACTTCACATCCAAGCTGTTTAAATCTTAGTATATAATCTTCACAGGTCAGTAATTTTGACAAATGACCTAGATGATATTATAGATGTAGATGTGAGTTCTAACACCCTGGTTTTTCACTCGTACTACTTTGATAATATTAGTCTCATCTGGATGAGATCTCGCTTCCTTTAACAGTGCAATAAAAAATCATTCCACACTTACTTGCAATAGTAGAAACGACCATCCTGAGTAGTATGCACAGTCCATCCAGGTCTTAGGCTCAGCTGTAGTTCTTCCAGTTCGGATGACGATGGTTTAGAAGCAGCCTGGTCCGCTGTGACTGCGGAAGAGATGACATCATGCCAACTTGGCTGCAGCAACATGAGCAACCCAGGGACTCTTCATTCAGAATCTGCAACAATTATGATTGTCACACACCACTAAGGACAATTATTAGGTCTGGGCAAAGCAATTTTCTGAATAGGAACTTCAGAGGTTTAATGTGAGATGTTCAAAGTAGGACAAGCTAGACGAACAAATCTCCTGCTAAAGACGGCATATAAATGGGCCCATTTTATTTTAGAATCCTGTAGCTCACTAGGTGTATAGACTATAATACAGATAAAATAAGTACAGTACACACATAAAGTATTATAGCTTGAATCATCTTGTAATTGAAAAAATATACTTTATATTACGAGTAAATCTAGAGACCATATGTTAGACACTAAAAACTTCAAAACAGGCTGGCACTTTAATAGACACTCTATTTTAATTTAATCTCAAGCATTCCAAAATAAATACCGGTACTGACATTTTATGGCAATCTAAGATATGAAAAAGTAATATGCACGAAGGATGGGTATGGGCCGATTGTATTTGCTACCAAATCTTTTAAAGTAAACTAAAGTGATCCTTTTACAGGCCTCAGGGTCCTTATGGTTCCAGGCAGTTGAGGCTTTTAGATGTGCTGCACATGAGGTTGTCAGCCTTATGCACTGGCTGCTTTTATCCCCAGCATTGTTCCTAGTTGACCGCCGGCCCGGTCTTGTGGTTAGCATCGCTGACTACAGATCCGTTGGCCCGGGTTCGATCCCCAGTACCTCCTCCGATTTTTCTGAGGTAGGGAGGTCTGGTAGGGGTGCACTTAGCCTCGTGATTCAAATTGAGGAGCTACTTGATAGAGAATCCATGGAATCCACCATTAATGGCCGTGGGTGTCGGCATGCTGCCCACATGCCCCCCAATCCTGCAGTCTGCCTATGGTAGATGATGCAGCGTTCGGGTGGTAGGCCTTGTCCCTTCTGGGATCTTAGTACCACGGAGTTGGTTAGTTATTGTTCCTAGTTTCTGTTAGGGACTGAGTCAACTTCCTACCGGAAGAATTTAACAAATCTTTAAACCATGATTTAATTGATTTTGAGGGTCCAGTTAAGCTGTATCGGAGCTATGCTTGCCGCAAATGACTTTGATTGGGTGACACAGATCCAGCATCTCATTGGGTTCCTGTTATCAGCACTGCCACTGCATTTTTTGTGCCATGATTCGAAGTACATATTTCCTGTGCTGTTTACCCATGATTCTAGACAAATAGCAGTTAAGTTACGAAGAGTGATATTATGGTAGTATTAGTGTCAAGTAGACACAAAAAAGGATTGATTATCTGGGATTTTTAGCTTATTGTGTTCTTAATAAACCAAAGAAACCATAAGAATTTTACTTTTTGTGGAAAGTGTCCAAAACACTGGGAAAACAAGAATGAATTTGTCACTTTTCTAACCTATAAATTGCAGTCTGTGAACAGAAAAGGCTGTTAGAAGGCAAGAATTACTGCTAGCAGTGAGTTGCACATGGATCACTTGATCCAGAAAAAAAGGCTGTAAGGGTCAAGCCATGGTATTTATTTTGTTACGGAAGGATGAAATCCTAATGTAGGCCTTTAATCCTAATCCTAATGTAGCTACTCAATTATATAACTGCTACTCAAATTATATAACTGCTTACCCCAATCCATTAAAGAAATAGCTGCACTATGTAAATTTAGAAAAAAGGTTTGTGAATTCCTTCACAACCACTGCTTTTATACACTAAATGAATTCCTTGTGCATAGTCATACATGAGCAGACTTACTATATAATTTTATTTGTTTTGATTTCAGAGCCTACTCGAGGACCTGAAGACCATATGGTCTCAAGAGGACGTACACAAACTGCATCATAGAGTGACAGTGTGAAACTTGTTTTATTTTATTGTATTTTAATTATTGTATTTTAAACTTGTACTTGTGTTTTAAGTTACATATAATCAATTTATGTTTATGTTGTATTTTTTGGAATTAGTCTTAAGTTGTATATATTTTTTGTAACTGTAAATTTCTTGTGCATGTTGTATATTTTGTAAACTAGTTTTTAAGTTGTATGTATATTTGTAATTGTAATTTTGTGTTCTTACTTGTATGTTGACGAGTCCCATAACATATAATATGTTCCGTTGGACAGAATAAAGAATAGAATAGAATAGGCCTTTAAGGAGTGAGCACAGAGTAGAATATTTAGAAGGGCGACAGTCGACATTAGGTGTATAAATTCCAGACTTAGAATACTCTGTGCTCATACCTACTTTACTTATAGATTAGGATTTCTTCCTTCCATTACAAAATAAATACCACGGCTTGACCTGTAAACTTGTTGATCAACACTTCTGTACTGGTAATATCACTGTTCCTAACCTAACTGCCACCAACCTAACTCTACATGTTACTAACATTAAAATCAATTATCCTAGCCTATTTCCTATCTGCCACAAACCTAACTCTACATGTCACTAGCTCGAATTTCACTATTCCTAATCTATCTGCCAGTTAGCCTACCTAGAATTGAGGGTGAATAGTGGGTGAAGTACCATAATGAATGAAACTAGACCCAAACTAAAAGCTATAAAATAGAATTACTGTAGCCTTTATTCAAACTCAGAATAGTTGTGAACAAGATACTGATGAAGGTGAACCTTCAAATAATAATTTACTGCTGAAACTTTTAGAAAATGGCAACCCTTGGCCTTGGCTCAGTGCTTTAGTTGGAAAATATTTTATGGGGGTACTCACCTTACTTCAAAATTTTCCATATCGGCTCATACAAAAGAGTTTTAAAAAACCGAGCACCTTATCAGGATAGCCAACATGTAATCTAAGGAGAAAGTAATTATTGTAGAAATGCGCACGAAGGTGAAGATTAGAACGCATATCTATTGCGAATTTAATAGTGTTTGTCATTATTAACAAATACACTCTCGTATTGAATTGGACATTTAATAAGTATTTTAGGACAATATTGTTCCTGTACTGCCAGTACGACGTACCGGAGCACATATTTTTCCCGGTATGGTAGAAGGAAAATAATTTTATACCGGTGCGTACCGGCCCAACTAAAGCACTGCCTTGGCTGAATAAATATTGAACTTTTGCAAGGCTGGGGAGTACTACTTCTAATAATCCATGCAAAGATTTTCCTTAAAATTTGAAGGAAAGACACATTGAATCCTAACACACTATTTGGTTCTGGGGACCGAACCTGGGCTTCCTGAATGTAACACTATTATTGCTACTGACTGCGCATCAACTTGTCAATAAACAAGTGAAAGTCACATGGTGACCTTACCACTCAGATGAGATGTGTTATGTGAACCCTTGAGTCTGGTCAAGAATAAATAACACTCATATACTTTACAGTAAGTTACCATAATTAACATTCCAGCCATGAAGAGAATGTAGGAATAGAAATCTGAGAACATCTGAATTATTCAAGAATGCACCACGTGCAGCTCTAAGTAAGACTGACCTCCTAACATCATAATGAACCATTTATTACTTACACTACATTGCTGAGACAATATGAAACTAAGGATTACAGGGTCAAATTATCAATATTTTCCTAAAAATAGGGTCCAGTGATTTAGTGGATAATCATCCTGAAAGTGAGAAATTTTACCCTAACCTTGAAGTCTCCACACCTGCCCAAGAACCTTATTAATCTACTACGGTAATAAGCAAATTTCAACACTTATGCCAACTAATGGTACCATACGGTAATTAACTAGAAACTTGAGCTTTTTCAAAATCAATTATGTGAAAAATTTCTTTTGTTGTCATTATAAAGTTCCTAATCTAAAATGCAGCCTTCTGTAAAGAAGGATACCAGCAAGAAAGTTAATATTGAAAATCACTCATAAGAAATGAAATGGCTTCCATTTGAAGAAAAGCTCTTGAAAATTTAGAACAGTAACTTACGTGTTTTATAGATAACTCTAATGAGCCAATCCATGTGAAAGTGGACAAAGGTGGTTACATCTTTTTTTTACGTGACATAGACATGTTATATATCAAAGTAAAGGTAAAAGACTGTAGAATTTGAAAATAGATTCACAATTCTATTAAATTAAAGGTATCTATACAATAACAACTGCTGAAATGTGTATGTTTTTCGTTGACTGAAATTTATAATTTAACATGTTGGCTAGTACTGCATTATACTCATGGAATCAGTAGATTTGCTGCAATTTTTAATTTCACCCACAAAAGCACAAATAAGTGAAGATTTTGTCATCATAAAACAAATTTTTAAGATGAGTTTCAGTGAAGATATTCATCAAATCAATTTTCAAGGTACCCTTGTCACACCCGTCACAAAAAACATGTAATAGTTTGGGTAGAAAGCCAAGTAATCATTGTATAAAATGGAAACTTGGTAAAAGTTAAGATATTTCAATACAGAAGACACACCTAAAATATAATTTTGAAATGCCTACTATTTTGGCTTAATTTTGATGTGACGGGTGTGACACATGTTGCGTGACGGGTGTGACATATGTTGTGTGACGGGTGTGACACTTATGGAAAATGCCTTTTGCAGCTTTTGTAAAGTGATCATTTCATGCAGATGTTGAATAAATCATATGTTTTCATTATTACTATCTTTTAAATGGCTCTTGGACTTCTTGGACTTCCGTGGCATAGAACAGAACTTCGTAGTTTGCAAGACAAAGAAACTACGATCTACCAGCTTTGGCTATGGATGACACGGATGACCGGTGGAAATGTCACAAATGTTTTAATGGTGGTAAAGAAGTGAGGTAAAGATCTAGTGATCCCTATAGAGGCCATGAAGGCTTTAAGGATTCAAACGTTCAACCTCCAACAATTTTAGACTTTTAGCACATGAAGGTGGTAAGGTTGTCAGTCTTATGCACTGGCTACCTTTACCCCAGAATTGCTTCTGGTACCCATTTCTGTTAGAAGATGAGTTGACCTCAGGGCCATAGTGCCAGCAGAAGAATTAGGCCAATTGAAAAATCTCAAAAACCTCATCAGGAATTGAACCTGTGCCCCTCAGGTTTGTAGCACAGTGCCTCAACCAGCAGCATGACATTGTACCCCAATAAAGAAGTGAGAGTGATAGCCTAATTAATTTTGTGCCTGATTTCTATACTGGTAACTGTGTATCTTAGAACTGCTAAGAAATTCAGACAGACAATACCTCTAACAGCCAATGAAATGAGTAGGCCTAAATGGAAACAAATAAAGGAGAACAGATAGAAAAACAATCAGCCAATCTAAATATAGCTACACAATATTATTTTTGTATGAGAAACAACAAAAATGTCCTGGTGACAAGAATAACCAGATCCACATCAATTCAGTAAAAGTTTGTGAAGTAGTCCAGGATTTTAGAGTAGAGGACAACGAAAACTGCCTAACTAGTACCGGAGGAACATTTCACTTCACAACTTTACACAAGCCTGTTAAAAATATGGACAGAGTGGAAAAAAGACTAACAAGGGAATTCTTTTTTATGCTGAGATCATGTGCTGGGATTCCCCAGGATTATCACAAAAAAATTTCATGAAATTCATGCAAAATGGTACAGAGGCAGAAGGTGCAAAGTGTGGTTAGCGTTGCAGATTACAGATCCATCGGCCCGGGTTCGATCCCCGGTACCACCTCGAATTTTTCTGTGGTAGGGAGGTCTGGTAGGGGTACATTCAGCCTCGTGATTCAAATTGAGGAGCTACTTGATAGAGAAGTAGCGTCTCCGGTCATGAAAACCACCATTAATGGCCGTGGGTGTCGGCATGCTGACCACATGCCCACAATCCTACCATCTGCCTACGGTAGATGATGCAGCGGTCGGGTGGTAGGCCAAGTCCCTCCAGGGACGGAGTTTAGTTTAATTTAAGTCTCGGTTATAAGTTGATGTTGTCCCATCCGACATGTCACTCCCATCACGTCACACCCGTCACACTGATAAAGTAAATTTTCAATAACTATGTAAATATTTTTGTAAAATCTAATTATGCATTTCAGTATGTTGATCAGTCCTCTTACTTGAAAAAATAAAACAAATATAGTGAAGCTAATCAATTCACAGAAATTTCAATTAAACCTACATAAGAAAAAACCTTTGTCCAATTATGGTCACACCCGTCACATGCACAATATATTTTCCAGCTCAAGCATACAGCATTGAAAAAAACATTAGATCATATTTTGTACTTCCAATGGGTTGGTATGTTAACACAAAAACTTTGATGACATTCCTGCAATATGGTTCAGAGGTAGAAAGAAATAAGTGTAATGAAATCTGTCCAAATGTCACACCCGTCACTATGGATTGGCTCTAATAATGATTAGTTGGCCGCGGTGGTCTAGATGTGGCGTGCCCTGCTCTGAATCTGAAGGCCGTGGGATCAAATGTGGTTGATGGGTTTTTCAGGACGTAAAAATCCTGGGTACGGAGTCCAAGCTGGGGGGCCCATGTCGTGTAAAATAAATCCAAGCCTAAATTAGAGCCTCTGGTCGGCCCTTTCACGGCCAAGTAGCCTAATATCTTAGTTTCCTGAGGGGGGGTTGAGAGGCGATGGGCTTACCACCTGTCCCTCTCTTGGAAAATAAGTGTAACAAAATTCATATAGATAACAGAAACCTCCACTTGGAGGCTCCTTCGCCCCAACATAGGGACTATGGGGTTCCAGGCAGACAGACTAATAATGACTAGCCATGTGTAGGCTAAGGTGGAAAGGTAGAGTCAGACTGAAAAATTCAATGCCATGGCCAGGATTTGAACCAGGATCTTCGACTCTTCGTGCCAATGCTCTACCAATAGGACTACTATGGCAACATGCTAGTAAGTTTATAACATTAAATTCTCCAACTTACTCACATCCCGGTAGGCTATACCACCAGGAGTTGGTTTAATTTCAGTTTTCAGTTATTGAACTCCCCCTTAATGTTTTGTGTCAGCTTGCAATGTTTTGTGACAAAATTACTAAAGTTAAAGCTCTTGTTACAAGATAAAATTTATTATTTATATATCCCCCTTGCTTCCCTGATTTAACCCCCTGCGATTTTTATCTCTGGGGGCATTAAATGAGAAAGTTTACAAAATATTTCCACATATTTTAGATGAACTTCAAATTGACATTCGTCAAGACTTGTCTCAGAAGGAACTGCAGAGTGTAATATGCAATATGTAATATGCAATTTTCTAAGCAGGTGCTAGAAATGCTTCAGTTCAACAAAGGGAGGCAGTTCCAACATCTCTTTGCATGATATACTTGAGTAATGTACTTTTTATTTGTAGATGTTTGTGTGTTATAAATAACTTACACAACAATCCGTTTTACATTTAGGCTACTGTGGACTTCCTGCCATCCGCATTGTGAACACAGCACGTAGCCTTGCTGGATGCCGCCACACCACAAAACCAGTCCTGCTAAGGATTATTCACTCAATATAAAATACACATACTGGTATGAGTATCATTCGTGGTTGTGTGGTTATAATAGTGAGCTGTGGTGCAAGAAGTCGCAGGTTCAAACCCCGGTCGAGACTTATTTTTACAGCTCCTTTTCAAAAGTGTATAACTTAAGGGACAGTGTAAAGTGTCTTAGAACAAATAAATTAAATTATATCATATCATAACATACTGGTATAAGGGTCACTTACAAGGACGTGGCAATAACTTTTTTCAGCAAAATCCCAGAGCATGATTCACTTTTATAAATATGCAGCAATAACATTCAGATGGATACCAGTATATGGTAGGTCTACTACTGATGCTGCTAGATGGTGCAGGTGTTAAAGGATGGAAGAGGAAGGGGATATATGCAATTCAGGTGGTTTTCAACTGTTGTCCAGTAGGCCTATAGATGTGAGATGGATAAGTTAGAACAATATGCATATCAGCATTTTCCAGTCAAAATGCTAGGGACTGTCATACAACACCTCTTAGAAGCTGTTGGATATTGTGCTCTCCCATACAAAACAGTTGCATAGAAAATACCAGCTTTCCAAGGTGGACGAGTAACAAGTATCGACATGCCCTACGCCTATCCATACCGGTGCCAATGTTGCTCACGCTGTGACTGCACAATGCTTCGAGAATGACAGACGATGGTCTCTACAGGAGTTGGCTAAAGAAACAGGCAGCTGAGCTTATAATTTTATGATATGATCTGCACATGTGCAAAATCAACCAAATGGGCACCACATGCACTGACGGAACAAGAAAGTTGAGATGTTACAAAAGTGCCATATATGAACTTGCAATAGTATGGATGTGAAGGAGACATGCTATGATGAAACCTGGTCCATGGCTAATAAACCCAAAACTAAACACCAGTCCCCTAAATGGCGAGACCAAGGATCGCCACAAAACACAAAGTTATCAAAATCCACCTCCAGTGAAGTTAATGGTAATTTTGGTATACAACATTCAAGAAATTATTATGTGTAATTTTGTTGCCCATCATCAGACGGCTGATGCAGCTTACCTTTACCTGCAGAATAACCTAAGTGCATTCCAAACCCAAGGATTTTTTGTTTAGTTTCCTATAGCGTCCTTAGTTTTCTGCATTTTCAAAATCCTTGACCAGCCCTATTTGTATCAATTATTTTAAACTAAACTTTATGATCAAATTATGGGAATCATATAGCAGGTGTGATAGGCTATTATATAATTAAAACATTCAAGACTTCATTAGTGGGCCTATAAAAATTTCTTATAATGTAATTTTGTCAGTATATACTGTACAGTAAAATGATATTTCAATACCCTCTAGCCCTAGATAACATCTGTTAATATGACAAAGGTGAAATATCATAGCAAAAGACATGGTTTCTAAAAAGCCCTGCTAATTGGAATTTCGTGGACATTTTATCCAAATTAATATTTAAAAAAATTAATAACATTCCTAATATTACTACAATTAATATAACTTTTAAAGGGCTGAAAACTGTCTGAGGGCTTAGTTTTTGCATACATGAAAACCACTTTCCTATTCACAATAGCTATGTTTACATTCTTGATTTGTGACATGCAAGTTCTGCTACACATCATGCAGACGATATTTACCTGTCATCAATACATTTAAATACACGCACATGGAACAGACTACCCAGACATACTTTGCATAAAGCTTAAAACACTTTAGCTCACCTCTCATTATAATCTCAATCCACTGGTGATGACAGTTATCATACTGTCACGAAAACGATCCAGACGCAATGCAAAATATTAACACACCACACTTCACCACTTACGTTCACTACAATCCTTATCTAACAGCAGAAATGTCAACTAATGCATGCATTATTTCATATTATATAAAAGACACTGGAATTTTATCACATTATGTGTACACAATTCACGCAAAACAGCTGTCAACGAAAGCAAAATGAAAACACTCTATAACTGCAGCTTCTCCGAACCACAGGCCACACTATTCCAGTAGAAGTCCAACTACTACTATTTCTATCATCCCATTCGATTTGATCGTAGAAGTCGACAGTGCTGCCAACATATAGAGTAAAGAACTAACTAAATCACTACACAAATTCCCACTAACACAGATCCAGGGTCAATTTAGCCAAGAGGCGGAAGTAGGTGCGTGCTCTGGATGATGGGGTGTGGGAGTAAGGCGCGCCGGATATTATTTTAAGGGTTTTCGAATGGGAAGGGGCTGTCAACGAGACCTCCGTCTACTCCTCTCCTAAATGCAAAGTGTGAACAAAAAATACATCACTTATTTTAAAGCTGTTGATACGATTGCCATCTAGCGGATAACAGATCTCAGAACTGAGAACTGTGAATCAAATGGACCGGCTTCAGTAGTCAAGTCTCATAAAAATAAAGAATAATGATGATCATAATGATAATAATAATAATAATAATAATAATAATAATAATAATAATAATAATAATAATAATAATAATATTTCAAGAATTATACCATGTGGAAATGAGAAGACATAAAATAATAATAATAATAATAACAATAATAATAATTACAATAATAATAATAATAATAATAATAATGGCAACAAAACAACAGTAATAATATCAATTATAATAATAAAAATAATAATAACAATAAATAATAATAATGGCAACAAAACAATAGTAATAGTATCAATAATAATAATAATAATAATAATAAAAATAATAAAATCAGGTAAACTGATGTAACAAAGTGCCAGTATGTTTTTGTTTAATCAGTTAAGACTGCAATTATGATATGCAGAATATATATATTTTTTTAATTGATTTCCAAGTTAAGCTCCAGATTTATTCATTAAGCAGGGCTTACGGAAGAAGAAAGGTCTTCCATCTCGGCCACCTGGGTGATTTTAACGGTCTAGTTGGATAAGCGCATGTAAATCAATATGTTTTTTGTCATAGCTACCTGTATTTTAATTTCCAAGGCCTTATAAGATCACAGTAAAACAATAGGCTATGTTGTCAAGATAACTGATTTTCATTTTTTTTATAAATTCTTTCGAATACGTATATTACCATAAAATAGGCACTAAATTGAGCATTACTCCGAAACAGGTCAACCGATTTTATCCATTATGAATAGACGTCTTCCCACGGACATTATAAATGTGTATACCAAGTTTCATAAAAATCCGGTAAAGCGTATTTGAGTTACCGCGTCTTTAAAATATACACTAAATTGGGTTTTACTCCGGTACCGGTCTACCGATTTGGTCCAATATCAGTAGACGTCTTTCCACGTACATTATAAATGGGTATACAAAATTTCAGGAAAATCCAATAAAGCATATTTGAGTTATCGCGACATCTTATATATTAACATAAAAACACTAAATTGGGCATTATTCCGGTACTGGCCAACCGATTTGGTCCAATATCAATAAACGTCTTCCCATGGACATTATAAATGCGTATACGAAGTTTCATAAATGTCCGATAAAGCGTATTTGAGTTATTGCGCCTTTAAAGTAGACACTAAATTGGGTTTTACTCCGGTACCGGTCAACAGATTAGGTTCAAATTCAATAGGGCACTTCTCATGGACGTCATAAATGGGTATACCAAGTTTCATGGAAATCCGATACAGCGTATTTGAGTGATGGCGCCTTTCTATTAGAAAGGCGCCATAATCTATTAAAATAGGCACTAAATTGGGCATTACTCCGGTACGGGTGAACCGATTTGGCTCAATATCAATAGGGTTCTTCCCATGGACATTATAAATGTGTTTTCCAAGTTTCATGAAAATCCGAAAAAAGCGTATTTGAAATATGGTGCGTACAGACACACGGACAGACGGACGGACGGACAGACAGACGGACAGACATTTTTTCGTCCACCACACAATCTCATAAAGTACCATACTGGCACTTAATAACAACAACAACACACGTATTGTACGCAAATTTCTAAGCAAAAATTAAAACTAACTTCTTCGGCTCTACAACCCTTGTGCGAATAGGCCTACCGTCAGATCGCTGCGAAGAGCGTCAACTACTAAACGCAGATGGCAGCATGCAGACTCTCACGGCCGTTATTAAGGGCTTTCTTGACCGGAGCCACTACTAATTTATCAAGTAACTCCTCAGTTGGTGTCACGAGGCTGAATGCACCACCCTCTGAAAATCAGAGGAGAATTCAATGCGGCGCATTCATGAAAACTTCCGAACACAAATTAATACAAAATAAAAATTCAGGTCTGAATTTTTCAATTTACGATATATTAGGTCTCTGTATTGTAAGCACGTTATTACTAAGTATGTATCAAATGGACTGATGGATATACCCTATCACTCAAAATCACGCAGAAGAGGTAGAAGGGTCTCTGAATGGAGGTTACAGTAGGCCTACTGTAGACGAATTTAGTTACGCTTAGTTTCATAGAGATGGCGGAGGGACAGGTGGTAAGCCCATCGACTCTAACTCTACAGAGTGCTTTCATTACATGGACGTGAAATGCCCAAGAATTTGGTCCAGAGGCTATAATTTCCTTTATTTTGTAAACATAGCCTAGTTCTGTATTAACGTAGGATAATAGTCTATAAAAAATAACTCTTACAATTATCAGTTATTCTCCCCCCCCCCCCCAGCAAGAACCTAGAACCATATAGATTTATTTTACTTCAAACTTTGATACGTATATAGGCTAAGTTCAGTTTTAACACTCTTCTGGAAAATAAAAAGTTTTTGACACAATTTCTCTCTCTCTCTCTCTCTCTCTCTCTCTCTCTCTCTCTCTCTCTCTCTCTCTCTCTCTCTCTCTCTCTCTCTCTCTCTCTCTCTCAGCATTAAGTCTATATTATAATGCGGTGTAAAGAAAGTGTACACTGATACGTATCTCAGTTATTCGGCTCAGTATCAATGTACGAATAGCGCCATATTGGGCGAACTTCCCCTATATTTCGGTCTTTGACCTTATGAAATCTCCAAATTGCAAGAAACGGAAGAAACAATCGGTACAGCACATGCAATCAAGATAACAGACGCTGATATGGGTTCTCAGCGCCTTACTGGCTGCAACCCTCATGCGTCGGCGCGGGCAAACTTCACACGACGCATCATCTTAAAAACTAGCATGAAAGAAGTTCACCCCACGTTGCCGTAAAATAAAGCATATTTTACTGCATTTTGTCATACCCCAATTTTTATCCTGAGTTACAAAAAGCACTTTTTCTATGCAAGTTGTGAGAAAAATAGGAATTTCGTAAAGCACGTTACTAAAACCAATCGTCTGCATCGAATACCAAAATAGCAGCACCTTTGGACTAGGCGTCTAAGTCAAATATATTTTGACGCCAAATATATATTTTTAAAGTATATGTCATATGTCATGTTTTAGTGAATGTTTTACTCTCGCTTACCTCACGCCATAGTTATGGGAAATATTGCATTCGACCGAAAAATTATGAATTGATTTTTTTCATAAATTTTTACAGAAATTAAAATAATAGTCTTATTAATAAATGTATCATATCAATTACTGATTGTCGCAGGCGAAACATTAAAATGTTATCTAAGGAATAACAGATAGAGATACGACAAAAATAATAGGACCCAACTTGTAGATATCACAAAATCCGTTACTGCTGGTGCCTAAAAGAAGGTCTGTACAAACCTTCGGTTGCGTCCGCCATTTTGAATGTTTTTCGGAGGTAAAAAATTAAATATAACTTTTCTGAATATATCCGGGTTACAGGCTATATGTGGGGTACGCCGTAGCGTAGTGGTTGAGGCGCTGCTCTACAAATCGGAAAGTCGCGGGTTCGATCCCGGATGAGGTCGTTGGAGTTTTTCAAATGGCATAATCCTTCTGGTGGCACTATGGCCCTGGGGTCAACTCTAACAGAAATGAGTACCAGGAGCAATCCTGGGGGTAAAGGCGGCCGGTGCGTAAGGCTGACAACCTTACCACCTTTATGTGCCGATGTCTATAAATCTGGGAGCCTCAACCTCCTGGAACCCTCTGGGCCTCTAATAGGGAACACTTTACTTTTACTTTACAGGCTATATGTTATAAACATGTCAAATTTCAAGGTTTTTACTCATCTGGAAGTGGACAAGCAATGATGTCAGTGAGTTAGCCACGTGACTTTGTAGTATAATGATGGTTTGCTCTTTAAACCGTCAATTGTTCGTTACTCCGGAACCGGTCAATCGATTTAATAAAAAAATCAATAGCATTCTTCATAAGGACGTTATAAGTGTGTATACAATGAGTTTCATAAAAAATCTGATAAAGCCTTTTCGAGTTATTGATCGACGGACAGACACTTTTCCCGTTCACGATGTATCTTAGAAAGTACTGAGTACACTGGTTTCCGCAAGTATTCAACATACATACACCGTACGGTCACGTGACGCTGCTCAACTCGGATAGCCAAGATAATCTCACAAGAGTGGTTAACGATTTCAGTTTCCTACTTGAATAAATTAAAACAGACTAAATGCTAACAAAATATTGGCCTATGCGTTTAATAATTTTTTTGAAGGGTACCACTTAACTTATTTCTAGAAAATCAGCACTGCTTATATCTACACCGCTATCTGACCTATATCTTGGTCCTGCATCTATAATTATAATTAATCCTAATGTTACCTTAATTAAAATGATTGACCATGTCAACCATTTGAGAAGATGGCATCGAAGTGAGAAAGATAATGTCCGGTTTGAAGCAGTAAGTCCTGGAGTTAGGTCACGTGATGAGCTGACTATGCCCAGAGCTCTGTCAAACTAGGACGACGTGATACTAAAATGCAGATCAAACGAGTACATACAATATTAATGCGAAGTTACCTAATGTTCCAAAATAATAATGCAATAAAAAAACTCACACACTTTATTTCTAAAAAGAATATCAATGTTGATATTTGTCGTTTTCTTAATATGGAATGTTACCAAGTTGAGTTCTCATGAGACAATAAAGACGAAAATATTAATATCCAAACTAAACGCAATTAAGCCGGGTACATATTGGAGCGACTATAAACTAACACAGAAGCGACGCTATTCCATTAAGAGAATTGTAGTTAATTAGCAGGTGTCCTGCGGTACATGACTGTAGGAACACAGCTATTTTCTTTTATCGTTGCTCCAACATGTACGCGGTCTTCAAAACAATATTCTTCCTCGGTATATTATACCTAGGTAGTACAGTTCTTTTCAAACCGACGAATGTTGCAAAGTCGATTTAAAAAACGCGCTCTTGAGTTCATGTACGAACACTCTCTGTTGAGAAAAAATGGAGTGAAGACTTTGTACCGATGGGTGGCGTTAGTGAAGCGCACAACAAACATGGCTACTGTTCCACCAGGTGTAAAGGAGGCACTTTTAAATTTGGCTTTGACAGAAATTACGAAAAGCGCAAGCAATCCAGCGTATGAATTTCTTAAAACAGATTTACTTTCTCGCCCTCATCATCTGTATGCTTCGTTATTTACAGCGAGGGAATGTGTCGAAAAAAGTGCCAGAGAACAAAGTGAAGAAATACCAAAACCACCTCTACCTCCTTGTGAAAATTACGAAGCCCTTACAACTTGTAGTGATGAGGACTTCAAAATATACTTCAGGATGAACAGGAAAACTATTCAGGTATGATAAAAAATAAACATATATGGACTAAATCCAAAATTGAGACTTTACTTTCATGTGTAGTTTGAGGTTAGATCATCTGATGGAAGAATATAGGTATAAGTGAATACCGAATATTAAATGTATTTGGGGTAATCTGCTAGCAGAAATAGCTTGTGTGAATAAAAATATGTGGATAACTCTAATGAAAAAAAAAATGGAGCTGTTGTATACCCCTACTAAAATATGGCCCTCATGTGAGAACACTGTTTTAACTCTCTTTTAAGAGATGAGAGTGAAGCTGGCTGCCGTAAGGTTGGAAACAGTAAATTGTTTCACTTGACCAAAATCCCCCCCCCCCCAAATATATATATAGGCCTAATAGGTTTTGTCAAGAAAGTCGCAAGTTGTAATATTTTGAAATTTAATTTTTCTTTACAGAGTCTAACACGTATTGTGGAGAAGAGACTATCATTGATGCCTGATCCTGTTCATCCACTTGTACCGGTAGAGAAGAAAGTCCTCCTGACAGCATGGCTCATGGGGAACGACAGGTCTTTCATGGCTGCTGCAAAGCTATTTGAAATCAGCAAGGGCACAGTGTATAGAATTTTTCATCAAATTTGCGGTGACTTAACTATTCTTGTTGGGAAATACGTCCAGTGGCCAGATGCCGAAGAAAGTGATAAAATAGTAGCTTCTTTCAGAACAAAGTTTGGTTTCCCAGGTGTTATTGGTGTGATAGGAGCTTGTCATGTTGAAATTCGAGAGCCGGAATCTAAAGTAGAAGCAAACAGATTCAGGAATGCAAATACTGGTCGGTATACAGTCATTCTACAGGCTGTGTGTGATGACAGGCTAATATTTCGTGATGTTTGTGCAGGATTTCCTGGAGAGACAAGTAAGTCAAGGGTTCTGGTAGAGAGTCCATTGTATGCTAGGATTACTAGTCGCACAGATCCACTGATAGAACCAAATAAACACATTCTTGGTGGATGTGATTATCCTCAGTTGTCTACACTGCTAACACCATACACACCAACTGAAGCTGGACAACCGTTAAGCCCTCAGCAAGTAAAGTTTAACAATTTGCACCAGAATACTTTATCTGTGATAGAAAAATCATTTAAAGTTTTAAAGAACAGATTTCAGAGATTGAAATTTATTGATGTGTCTCGGACTGAACTCGCCAGCAAAGTAGTTGTAGCAGCTTGTGTGTTACACAATTTTGCTATCATGCATGGGGATTACTTTGAACCTTCTGATGATGTCCCTTTGTAATTAAAGAACTTTATTTTAAGAATCATGTTATTTTTACTTGACTGTTATTGAGAAAAATATTGTCCAAAAATGATATCCAAAATTATAATTTGCAGGTGTAATCCAGAGATATTTCAACTTTGCTTTTCAGTAAAACTACAAACACTAAAATTGGAACTAAGCAACAACTACCTACTTGAGTCAAATGGCAATGAAGTTATTTATATTAATTGGTTGCCTTAGCATTCTCTTTCATGATGATTGTAACATAATGTTAAGTTTATGACACGTTTTTCTTCCATGATTAATCCTCATTGGTTTCGTCTGATTCTGAAAATGTATTATTTTTATTAAACCTTATGAAATGATTGTATGCAAGAGCCACTTTGGTGCCACTATCTAGTAATGAAAAAAAGAAGAGTTATGCTGAAGAAAAAGTACAATGATTATTCTCAATGCATGATTTTATTTAGTATTAAGTGGGCGTAATATATCAATATGTATGCAAATAGGGTTGTAATTCAATTGGAGTATGTTATTGCTGAATATACCGGTACCAGTACATCTAATTGTTGAATTTAAAATAGTTGATTACTTTTAGGTACTGTAATCTGTCATAATCTTACCTGCTAATTTAAAATAGTGTATAAAATATTCTTATAATAAAGAATAAGTGAATGAAAATTTACAATTATTACACAGTAAACATATATATATATATATATATATATATATATATATATATATATATATATATATATATATACATACATACATACAGTAGAAACCTGCTTATCTGAGGTAATTGGGACCAAGGGTAGCTCTGATAGCAGAAAACTTGGTTAAGACGGAATGGGTAAGAAATTGCGGTTTAAGGTTATAATTGAAGAAAGTGTTGCCTTAATGGAAATAGATACCGGTATTTAATTATCGTAGTTCAATTTATTATAAATATGGAAATATAGGAGTATTTACAGTACTTTTTTTTAAATCAAGGTACACTTTCATTGCAAAAAAGTCCTCTATTGTTTGTTGAGATTGTTACCCCTCTTGCTTGCTGCTATATTGTACCACCGTCTCATCCAAAGCAAATTGTGTGGCGTGAACTGTAAACCAAAGCTGATTTGTCTATATGATGAAATGAGTGCCTCGGTTAACACGGAGTCTCTGTTAAGCAGGTTTCTTATAGATATGTACAATAGAAAGTACAGTAGTATATGTATATATATATATATATATACACACACACACACACACTGGTACATATGTTATGCCTTTATAGAATAACTTACATTGTATGGTGATGACAATTTCAAGATTAGCACGTGCACAAGTTTGTTGTAGCCTATCCCTTTCCTCCTGGTCCTCTACAGCTTTTCCAAACCATGCCAAACGTTTCTGGTTTCTGGAAGGACGAAATCTGGCAACAGACACCAAAAGTAAGGAGAGGAAACATGAAGATGGCAGTGGTCATGTGCTATTGCCAGTTTGGAAATTGTTGTGATCTGGTGTCCAGATCACCAACTTAAAATATGTGGGTAAACAAACTTAGAATAGATAATAATCGTGTACCCTTATGTGTTGTATGAAACGACTCTGAATATAAAGGATTATAAGTTGATAAGCACAAACTGATTCCACCTCAGAGGATTTAAAGTCATATAACCTTATGTATGTTGTGTGAGATTCCACTTTAATTCTAAATATGTGGGTAAATCTGACAAAGTTCTATCAAGTGAGGGTACCCCTTAAATTTTCTTTAGAAGAAAAGCACTGCTTATACATAGTGAAGGAAGTGACAAAAAACCAGAGGTGGTATGATATCCCAAGATTTTTCCCTATCATACCTCAACTTAAAAAAACAAAAGCCGCCTCCCTTACAACATAATTATTAGGTACGTTATATGACATGTAGGAGATTGATTTACATAGTTGGCGGTGTTTTTAATTAACTTCCTCCATAAGTAACCAACCCTGATTTATAGATAATCGCCACGAACATCTTGTACTGTTGATTTTCAGACCTTTATTTCAATGGATTATATTTTAAAAGTTTTAATGCCGATTTAAACAATATAAAAGTTACAATATTTTGTTACCAAGAAATTTTTTTCAAACATTGGATCAAGCGGTATTGTCATTAAAATGCCAACATAGGCCATCACAGCTTACTGGTCACAGCCTTCTATACTGGCGATGGTTATTGGTGAAAGCATAGCCTACCAGTGAATGGATGATCATGAAAAGTAATTTTATTATGAGTCAAACAGCTAATGGGCCCTACTCTTTGTTACAAAGGAACTTTTTTTATTTACGGTATGCTATTTGATCACTGAAACCAGTGCCGGTATTCCATACCGGTGCATACCGCCTCACTTCCCTCACTGCTTCTACATATAAACAATCTGCATTTATAGATTTTCCTGATCGCAGTGCTAATATCCAGGGGCGTATACTATATTGGTGCTATGCGTGCGCCGCACGCCCTAATTCTAGATGGAATATATTCATTCATAATATTTGATTTTTTCAGTAAATTGTAGAAAAATCAGTGTCATTTTCATTGCTGAAATGAGAAAACAAGGGCCCCGCTGCGAGGCTGTCACCTGTGTGCTACGATTCGGTAATCAGAATGAGTTTCTGAGCGGTACGTTAGGCGTGGACTTGCCTCGAGGCTAGAACTTGTGTGCTGTGAGTTTTGAAGAAGGGCGATATCCTGACCACGGGTGAAGAAGGTAATAGGTTACGTACGGTGGAGATTTCGCAGTATCTTGAGTGCCTTGTGTGCTACTGAAGTTCCGCACTTAGCTCTGTTGTAGCGAAGTATGTTGCGATTTTAAGAAGTTCCAAAGTAAATTATTGTAAATATAATTTTATTTAATGTTATCAAAAGTGTTTTATTAATTTTTAGTCTTTTATTTTTAAGAATTTTAATAGTAAATAATTGTAAATACAGTATTACTTTATTTACTGTTGTTCCGAGCGCGGCGGGATATTTGCCGGTAGTTTGCGTGCTACTGAAGTTTCGCGAGCAATTGTGTTGTAGCTAAGTGTATTACAATTTTAATAATTTCAAGGCAAATATTGTAAATATTATTTTATTTAGTGGTTAACAAATGTGTTAAATTAATTTTTAGTTAATGTATTTCATTCTGAAAACATTATGAAAGAGCACAGCTGTATTTTGGAAGATCTTCTCATAAATACATTTTTATCCAGAACTTTTCAAGATAAATTGCAAATTGTGACAAATGTACGGCCTTGCCCTGAGTTAACAAGTCTTTCTACAATACATAAAGGCAAGAATGTAGAATATACAGAACATTTTTCAGTCTCACATTCCTGAGGAAGGCCACAAAGTGAAATTTGCCGTAAGCTCGAGCCTAATAATTTTGACACGACTGATAAACCCGAGAAGCCGTCTTAACTAATCAGCACCGTGAAAGCTTCAAATCTTATAAGTACAAAGCCTTCATTTTTTAAAAGAAAGAATAAGCCTACTTTAATAAAGTAAGCTATTTTTAACTGTTCAGTTAAAGTTAATCTATATTCTCAATTAATTTAGGAATCAAGTACATTTTCTGTGTAGGACGATAGCATAGCACGCCCTTTATCAGAGATCAGGATACGCCACTGCTAATGTCAAGCCCCATCTCTCAAAAACAATGGTATATATAGATAACGAAAGTAATACTAAACATAGCTACCTCAATCCAAATGGTGCATGTAATTTTGTTTGGCATAAATTTCTCCGGATTAGAAAATTGTGAAAATTAGTTATTTTCTCCCTCATGAAACTCAATCTTTTAAGTGTATGTGTACCCCCAGAAAAAAAGCATTGTCTATAAGTAGTATTGTTAGTTTTGTGTTAGTCATCTAGAATTAAAATTTGTAGCACTGTAACTTTGTTTTCAGCAAGACCGATACTTCATTTCTTGTGTTATTAGCTGATGAGATGCAATGATGTATCAACTTCAGTCAATTGGTTATTATATTATACCTATGAGTTTAGTCCTTAATTGGAACTACTCGCTGTGAGAGCTGGAAGCTATAATGTGTAAGGAAATTTGAAATATGTACTTAAATTGAAGTCAGTTACGTATACCAAGATTTCATTATACTGTCTGATGATTGTGCAAGAACTGAAAATAATTATAGTTCCTTCAACAAAATGCCGATTATTTAAAAAAAAAAAAAAGTCTATAATCTTATCTATAACAGTGCACTATGCAACGAGCCTATAATGACATTAATTAAGACAAGAGTATGATTTTATAAAACAACCAAAGCAAGTTACATAATTTTCATATTTTCAAGGGTCGTAATTACCATTATGGGCAAGTTGTACCGGTATACAACTGTTTTTTGTTTGACCATAATTAAATGTTTAAGTTTTTAGAATACCTCGCAACTGATGAAGCAAATGTCTCTCTTGACAACAGCTGGTGGTAGTTCTCGTCTTTTCCAATAGATGGCAGGGTACAAGGCATGCAGGGCACATGGCTTCTCTTGAGCTTTAACAATCAAACAATTCACATTAAAAACACAGAAAATGAACTCAATTGAGCATAATATTGAAATTAATTCATTCTTGTGTCCGACTTTAGCGCTGTGTAACAAATAGTTGAATAAAAACACTTTCTTCAACGCACTTTATTTACCTTAGTAAACTTCCAGACGGCCGTTTCGCAGGTGGTGTTCCTGCATCATCAGCAGAGTGTCAACTGAGGTCTCTGGAGCAAGTTTTAAATAACCAACTCAATTTCAGATCACACACGCTATTTGACACATTAATACACACAGGCAGTCAAACCAAACCCCCATCACCTACCCCCACCTCCACTACACCCCCACCATAACAGACACCCTCACAAACACCTGCTCCAGAGACCTCAGTTGACACTCTGCTGATGATGCAGGAACACCACCTGCGAAACGGCCGTCCGGAAGTTTACTAAGGTGAAGAAAGTGTTTTTATTCAACTATTGAAATTAACTTGAACAGAATTGATTTTATTTAAATATAGGTTGCTTATTATGTTGTTTCATTTACTGCTTTCAAGGTTTCATGATCGTTTAGCGTTCGATAATAATCGATACCACAATGTTATAATGAAAATCTGTATCGCAATGGATATCATTATGATTGTGTTACATCACGGCGTATTATAGTAGTCAAACAAAATGGATAATTGATACCATCAGCTCAGCTTTTTTCCTTATTTTGTGCCTAGGCCTTTTGATGCATCTGCATCATCCGTAGGGCATCTTGCTTTGCAGATGAAGATCTATTAATAATTAAAATTCAAAATAGCACTGCCTTCCAGTCCTGATATTATGATAAAACAATTTTAAGCTTCAGAAAGTTTTATTACAAGATTAACATTAACACTAACACCACACTTCCGGCTTCCTTCATCTTATGAACACATATTGTGACAGATTGTATCTAAAAAAAGATTATTAAAATAATCTGAATCTAGTGTGTCAGGTGACGAGGGTGGCAAAGAATATGGCCATTTTAGCAAACATCTTCTGATCAAGGCAAAAGAGACTGTTGACATGCCGAAAGCTAAGCAATCTTCTAAAAAGAGTCTGTTGAATGTCTGTGTTGGTTTGCAGAAGACTGAACTGATGGATCTCTCATCCTTGTTCATATACATTGAATTGTGGAATCAGCTGGCTGTGGTGGGATGACCAATGGATCAGTGAATGAATGAATTTATTTATTTTTGCTAAGAAACATTACAGTAGGGAAACAGCATGTAAGAAATCAGCTGGTTCTGACCATGGTCACTATCCCATTTGACCTCTTAACAGTTCACATTCTAATCATTGCTGCTCTTTCAGTCTGGCTCCTCTGCTTTTCCCGTTCTATCCTCCCTGTCCACATACTTGACCCCTTTCACTAAGGACAATAGTGAACTTACTTCAAACCCTCATCTGTTGAATTCCATCTCTTTCTGCCACCACATTAACATGTATTAACTCCCCTTAGTTAATGACGAAAAACACATATTTGGAAATATATGCATCTTCTACAGACTGCCATCTGACTTTTGATAGAGAGCCCCCATTATTGCATCCACAATCCTCTCCCATGAATTCGTCATCCTCTCATCAGTTTCGCTGATTATGTTGTGATAAACCTCCCCTAGCTTGAGTGCATTTATGAGCTCCGTGATCCTCTTATTACTTCTCAGGTTCATACCTCCCAGTTTAGCCCTGTTGCTCCTTCACCTCCCCTAACTTTGACTCTACATTGCGACATACTGTCTGTAACCAAAGTGCTTCCACGTGGTGTAGAGCTGATGTTGGCCTGGTTCTAGCCTACATGTGTGAACCACACAGTTTTTACAAAATCCATTTTTATTATCCACTGTGAGGCTAAGCAGTTCTCCCCAAGAATATGTACATTTAGTTAGTAGTTGTAACTTTTACCACCAGACCAAATAAGCTAACTGAGGTCAGAGCATTTTCACCCGCGATGTGATGACCTCTACTCCGGTTCCATACCTGCATACGAAATGCATTGCTGGAAATGAAAACTGGATTCTATCCTATAACTTGAATGTGCTTATGCTAACTGTGTTTTGCATAGGACTTGAACCTATGCAGGGCAAGTGCAATGAAATTTGGGGTTCAGGCTGTGTCCCTTTCTTATATATAGTTCCAGTATTCACCTTACAACCAGGGAAAACTACAGAAAACGTTGATCAGAACTCACAAAGGGTATTTGGTCATGGTCCTCCATTCTGTAATCCCTGGTTGGAGTTGAACCAACCAGTTGGGATACGTGTCAGCTGAAGGCTTATATGTAGTGAGTTGGGGTATGTTCAGGCTGAAGGCCTCAAAAATTCTTTGTGCTTCCAAATTTGCCGTACTAAAGGATTTTCAGCATCAAGAAGCTGGGAGTCGGAATTCTGTTCAATGCTTCTGGCGTGGGTGGCAGGTGGTGAAACCCTTAGGTCCACTTTGATCTGCCTGCTACAGACGTATCGAGGTACACCTGTATCAAGGCAAGGACATTGCTGTGAATTCCATTGGTGTTCCAGTAAGCGAGCCTCATGAAGGGCCATGCATTCCTTGTGTTAGTTTGTACTGACATAACCAGATAGGAAAAGGGATATAACTTTGAGAACTGCCTTGAGATGAGCATTCCTAGTGGGAAGGAATGGAGCCTGTTTAAGCAGACACTTGGTCACTTAAAACTAGCTTCCAAGGGAAGGTCATCGATAAGTTGACTCAACTTTTCAGAATAACTATCTGGAGTGGTAGGTTCGGGTTCCAGAACAGTTGCATTGCTATCAGGTGCTTATAGTTGGCGGTGTGAGAGGAGTTGCAGTTTCAACACCTCAGGGCCTCCTTGGGTGCACTACAACCCCCTGAGGGGTGGCCTGCGCCACAAGTGACAAACTTTGGAGTGTAACCACAATTATGCTTTGTGTGACCAAAGCATTGGTAGTTGCAACATTGTAGAGGGCCACTCGGAGCATAGTAAGATTCCACTGAAATGTGGAAAACACATAAAGTGGCGAGAGCTCTCACCTTCGCTGCCAAGGGTCCATGCAATATTGACACAATAAAGTGTGGAGTTAAGGGCCTATCCTTTAAGGGATCGGTGTTGTGCCACTGCGACCAAAGTTGCAGTACAGAAAGCAAGGGAACTCCAAGTGCAATGAGCTCCTTGCAAACATTTTCTGTTAGCACGCCCTAGGTTCTTCAGGAGCAGTCTGTCAACAGTATCTGGAACTAGTATAAGAGCATCACCCTGCATAGCCACCATACCGTTACCACCAGTCGTTTCTTGCAGCCATCTCAAAAACTGCATATGTTTGTCATACCAACGACAAACACAAGGATTTTGTTGCAAAGTTTCCCTGCGGGAATGGCAGCAACATCAGCTTGGATATGAGGTGTGGTGCCAAAAGGCATGCCTAATTGACTGCCAAACTTGCTTCGTGAGCGCCCTTGTGCAGAGTCCATGGACTCTGCGGCATCTGGTAAAGAACCAGGGGCCTTGGCTTGGACAATGTTAGTCCCACATGCCGTGTTAGGAGTAGTAGGCCGGGCTTGCATGGCCGTGGCATATGGTGCTCTTTCCTGGGTAGGACCCAGTTGGTTTCCACAAGAAGTGGATTGTTCGCCCATGGAGGGAGAGGCTACAAGGGCCTCTAGACCTTGAGTGGTTTTATCAGCCACAGTTAAGGACACATTCCCGGCTAAGGACAGTAGCCCAGGAGCTGGGCGCAGAGTGGCTGGTTCTAATGAACCAGAAGAGGTAGGTGAAACTACCTCAGTGACCTTACGTTTGGCTGCAGCCTTTGCTAAATCCCCGGACGAGCCAGGTTGCTGCCCGGCTGGTGCAATGTCAGCAGGTTGTTCGCTCAGCCTCTTTACCGCTCTTGCGGTTAGCGGACTTCTTTGCTGCGGATGTTCTCTTCTTCTGTTCCTCCTGGTAGAGACATTTCATCTCCTTCTGCAGAGTCGGTGGAATCTCGGAGAGCCGGCCGTGCCGCACCACAGGGTCGATGAGTTGACCTAAAAGAGAGAGAGAATGATGGAAAAGATAAAGGAAGGGTGAAACAAAGAAGCTCTTTCAGATGCGCCCAGAAAAGGGCTGTTCATAGAGTTCAAAAAAAGAACTGCTCTGAAGGAGGGTTAAGGAGGGAGGTTCAAGGATACTCATTCAGAAAGCCCTGAGAAGGGCAAAAGTGGAGTTCTGAGAAGAACTTTTGGTTGAGGTGAGCTACACTGACATCGATCACAACAAGTAGTTCCGTAGATGAGGCTTCCCTCTCCGCCAACTGTAGAACTTAGTAGCCTAGTAAACTCAGATGCTCTCTGCTCTGCTGCCTGCTGCTGACTCCCATTGTGAATATTCATGTCTACAACTTTTATAGCTGCAGATATATAAATAGGACATATTTTTAAATTGCTCATTTTATAAGAACAACTCTGTAAATGGATGTTAGATAAGTGTATTCCATGTAAACAAAATTATACAGATTTTACAGACCTTTATTATACTTGTCATTGACAGATAATACTGTACACCTAACATAATTATATACTTTCACAGAGGACGATGGCAACAGTACATTGGCATTCACAAACATGATGAGGAAGGCCCAGAAGTTAATGCTTTATCAGAAGACTAAATATGCATGAAAATATGCTCTAAAATTTGTAAAATTTGCTCCAGAACCAATTAAGTATGATCTATCATTTAAGTAATTTTAATTTTTAACATTCTCTTGTTAGCTGAATGACAATATAAATTATATAAAATAGTAGAAGTTGTATAAACTACATTACAAAACTTTTACAATATCACAATCAGTTCTGGAAACAGTAGACTATGTATCGTCAATTACTGAATCGTCAATTCTCAAAACATTGACATAGCCAAATATGCTGTAAATGTTTGAATTAACAGAGATGTTCACAATATTTAAAACCTATCAGAAATATGCTGTTAAAAATGTGACATATTAATTAAATATGTACAAATATTTTAATATCAAGCAAACATGATGCGGTATTGAAAACTATCAAAATATGCAACAATATCCAAATTGTTATTTCTTTCATGTCATGTACACATTTTAACACTAGCATACATGTAGAGTGGATTATTATAAATATGATTTTTCATAAACTTTCGGGCCCTAATGATGAGAATGATTTAAGGCAATGATTATAATACATCACAAGTTTATGCACACATTTGTTGTTCGCAGTAAAATGCCAGAATTTCTAAATATAAAAAGTTTTTAAATACAAATATCGAAATAACATACAAAATTCTTCTCACTTGCAGTCCTTATAAAAATAGGTTTTCTAGTCTTTATATTTAGTAAGGGTAAAGAAACTTTGTGTCAAATGTCTATTGTACTACCCCCAACTTAACCCTTCCTGAGCAAATGATGAATACAAGTGAAAAAACTGTATTATTCATGCTTGTACGTGTTCATTGTGCCTAGCAGAGGGCAGGAGCAATTATAACGTTGATAATGACTGCTCTTGCCCTCTGTTATGCTCAATGAACACTTCAGCATGAATAATATGCCTGGGATATTCAAATAAATTTTTGCACTTATATTCCATATTCCTTTGAGAAGGGTTAAGGAGAGAAAGAGAGTGAGAATTATGGCACGGGAAAATTTGCATATACCTAACCGTTAAGGAGTACCTGATATCTACACTTCTAACTCAACAGGGGTTTTCAGGATGACAGGTACTGGACCTGTACCAGGGCCTTATTTCATAAAACTTGGCAGGTGAGACAGATACGACAATTATGTTAAGCTCTGCCAGGTATGGCAGCATACCCACCTCCAGCTGGCAGACCCCTTGGAGTCTGCATGCTTATGGTATCTATAAAGCCCTGCCAGCAGAGGTTCCGGATTTTGCAGTGATATGGCAACCATGTAGACACATGATGTAAAGCCAAATTGACTACATCATACTGACCAATATGATAGGGAAAAAGTCAATATAAATATTCAATAGTTGTATTTTCTAATCATCATCTAGTATTACTATTATAAAAGATTATCTTAATAATTTTAAGCATAAGAACATTGTATTATTCAAAGTGGATGTTGGCAATAGTAGTAGTATGTTAAGATGGCCATGCCGAACATCATCTCCTGTTGAAAACACCTTCGGCAAAGATCGTTGGAAACACCACATGTTCAAGGCAGGGAGGAGGGGCCAGCAGGAACCGGTATGCATCCTTTCAGTGTTTCCTTTTAAAATTGGAATCACACCTTAAATTCACGATCGCTATATTTGTGAAAAGGATCCTCCATGTCCCTAACATATCACTTCCGCAACCTTCTTCTCCCTTCCTCGTCATGATCTTCATGATCTCTCACATAGTTAACAAACTCCGGCATATCTTCCATGTTGACACCAGAAGCTTGTGCTTCGTGGATTGCAGGCGGAAAGTGTGTTGTTGACAGTTCTGGGTGACCACCTGACATTGCTAGGGGTTTGCCAGCTAGCAGGCCATTATAGATCGCTTGCCAAAAAGCTAGGAGATGGTAGGTAATTCTAGAGCTAACATATTAATAGATTCTGATTGGTAATGGAGAAGACACTTCTATAAAATTAATCTACTAGGCACCTGCATCTTTTGCTGTTGCTATTGTTAATAAAACTAATTTTGTAACTTATAAAATTATGGAGATTCTACAGGTATCTTCAGTTTGTTAGCTGGACTTACTACTGCATCAATGTGCACAAACTTCTGATTTACTAATGATGAATGAAAATAAATATTGTTTAGCTTGATTGCAAGTTAAAATGACGAGTTACAAGCGATGACTCTTGAAGATGAAGCAAATCAATTGTCATGGAATGTGAACTCTTTTTTGGTTGGTTCTGTGGGATTTTCCTGGAATGTGTTCTATTCTAAGCATAGTTTAATATTAAGATTTTGTTGGCCCAAGTAAAGTTTCTTCTTCCTCTGGTGATACCACTATTAGCATCTTCTGCAATGTGCAGATAAATGTTTCTGAAAGACCAATAAAATAATATTAGAATTGAACAAGTAGATCTGTACAGTAACACATATTATTTAAGTAAGATCTGTAATTTCTTCCGACAATGAAATACAACCAGTGCTCAAAGTATGTAGTTCAAAACTGCTATGTATCTTACAAAGAATGAAGGATTAACATCAGTTTTGTTGCTCAATGAATTTAAACTTTCTGGAACACAGAAGTTCCTTATAAAGTGTTTTCTAGAATTCTAAATTTAAATAATTAAAAAATATGTTACATGCCCTTTAAAATCTACATAGGCACAGCAACCTTTAGTCAACGTAATACGATGGTTGGGGCATAAGTCAAATGACAACTTTTTCTGTTTTGTGAGAATACCAGCATGTGTGGAAAATGTGAAATATACACATGGCAGGACAAGGTATGGACATTGAAGAACATGCAAACATTGTGCTTCACATATTTATTAAGGTAGTTGATATGATAGTACTGGCTTCATGTTTCACTCTCATTACAGCACAGACACATACCCGTTCTAAACGACCTCAAAGAAATCCTCTGCGACATTCACAACATCCTGCCAACGATGAGGGATGTGCTGAATACCATCTGTGTTACTATTTTCCTCCCTATGTGGGAATCTGGTCACCTGTTGCTGTATAGCATTTGCAATATCCTCACGTGTTGCAAACTGTGTACCATGTAATGGCTACTTTACCTTGCGTATGAGGCAGAAGTCACATGGAGACAGGTCAGGAGAGTATGGTGGGTGCTCCAATTCTTCCCATCCCCAGCACTGCAGTAGCTGCCTGACACGCACTGCTTTATGTGAATTTGCATTGTCATGGAGAATGATTGCACTGTTCAAAAGATTAGGACATTTCTCACTAACACCACATTGAACCTGTTTCAGTTGGAAGCTCCTGTAGTATTCTGCTGTCACTGTTTGGTGATGTGGAACAAAGTGGCACACAATGATGTCCCTGGCATCATATGCAACATCATCAATTTCATGCGGGAAAGATTTCAACAGAACTTCTGTTTCCTGGGTGATTCAGAATGTTGTCATTCCATTGACTGATTGCCCCGCATGTTGCTGATCACTGACTGCTACACATCTTTGCTTAAACTCTCCTACCCAGCTCTCGACTGTCCGATATGGCAGGGCATTATTCCCAACAGCTTCCACCAATTCCCTGTGAAATTCTCTGGCAGTTCTCTCACAGAGAACGGCTATTATGATGTATGAGCACTGCTCAACGGTTACATCCACGTGGCCCAGTGGTCACCGAACAACTGATTTCACATTTCTCCCTGCGCTCGTACAAGCCATCCCAGTGCCATTTGACGTTGTCCACACACTAGGACTGCCAGTCTTCCGATAGCAGTTCATCACAAGAAAAAATAGTTTCCATGGCTTATGCCCCAACTCTTGTATATATATATATTAAATTGTTAGAATGAAGAGCACAATGTGTATTGCATCCTGCTGTACTTACTTATAAAGCCGTAAGTTTCTCCAGCCATCCATTTCTTTCCTATATAATACACTGGTACACCAGTTAGAGTAACAGCCAATCCAATAACTGTAAAAAAAACATACGAATTTATTTAATTTAATTATTGTAAATAGTACTATGATTCCTTCATATTATTTTTGGTAATATTTCTCTTGTTTATCACAAATATACTCATGGCAAAAAAAAAGTGGTTTTTCCACATATCTAAGAAAACCCAAAATCTGAGAAAAACCGAACTTTCTTTGCAAAAAATTGAACCTTTAAAAATTCTATATATTTCATTCCATTGGGAGGTTTGAATACACACTGTCCTCAAGGGGGGAATGTACATGCAGGGGCATGAAGAAATTGGAATATTAACTAATTAACCAAGGATGCACATTCTTTTTCCACTTTAATGTTGAACAAGTCCTTTTTGTAACTACCAAGGATTGATATCTTTCAGAAATCAACAGGGGTTACCTGCAATTCTGAATTAATTTTTAAATAATGCTTTACATATTAACGTGTTCAAGTTTATAACTGTATCCTAAGAGCTAAAACTTTTATTTAAAACATTAAGAACAAAAGGATGTGGGTAGAGAGATCCCCTGAATCCAAAAATACTCTTTTCAAAAAACTTGTCTGTGGTGTGTGTCTGTGTCTGGCTTCAGAACGAAAAACTGTATGAAAACAACATTTTGTATTTGGGTTAGGTACCTTCTGGGGACGTGACACGAAGATTGGCAACAACTTTCTCTTACTTTTAATGCCATTTATGTGAAGAAGATTTTGTTTGTTTAAACTTTGGTGCTTATACCAAGAGCTAAATATTTTATTTGAAACATTTTTCACAAAAATTCTTTAAAGGGTTGTTATAAGCCGCCCACTGTTTGTAGAAAGTCAGTCTTGCCTGGTGAACAATAAAGCATTTTATCAGGTTGAAACAACTGAATATGCGCTCTTTCCAATACAGCTTCTTATTCTATATCAGAATACAAAGTGCACAATTATATTGCTCATGCTTAGGCTAAAGAAAGTTAGACGAGTGCATTAGTCTGATTTAAAAAAACAATTATTTTATTGCACTGCAAGTGGTCAACAACTCGGTGTTGAGTTGTGTATCCTTTGGGGATCCAATGTGATTTACTTGAAGAGATTGTCATACATAACACACTATATTAAGATGAAAACCTTTTATTTGGGCAGAGGAAGTTACATGTCTCTCATCAGACTTTTTTCTGTAAGTGCACTGGCTGATTGGATACATAAAGCTAATGCCATTAAGGATAAAGACATGATTTTAATGTTGTTAAGAATGGAACTTTGCTCACTATTGTAGATTTGCTACAAGTAAATCATTATGGCAAAGAAGATGTTGACCTGGGTAGTGCAGTGAATATGTTGCTGGCTTTCTGTGTTCAAGGCTGTGGGTTCAATTCTGGCCCAGGTCGATGGCATTTATATTCACATAAATGTGACAGACTCATATTTATGTATTTTTACATACATGTGAAAAGAACTCCTGCGGGACAAAATACATACTTGTGTTAACTGGTTCAGTCACTGCGGGGATGGAAACCAGCAGCAAGCATGAGATCAGAAACAGTATAGGTAATGCTAGGTGAACACGGATTGGCCGAGGCAGATCAGGCTTGGTGTAGCGTAGATATAGCAGTCCCATTATACTTGCAGCTACTGACAACCACAGGATTAAACTGAAGTAATTGATGAGTACATACACGTCGCTGACGCACAACATCACAAGCGACATCAAGCACTGCAAGTATAAAAAAATCTTCATTAATCTATTACTAAGATTCCTGCAGAAATTCTTATTTTATGATCTGAAAGTTGTAACATTTTTCTTTTCCATGCTATTACTTCTAATACGTGCCATTTTAATAATAATAGAGAAAAACAAAAACACAAAAATTGAATTTTTTAATGCAAAACAAGACCAAACTTAAATATATACCCAAATTTAACAGTTTTATTCACCATAAAATAGGATACACAGTTGTTATTATTAAAAAAAAAAAAAATCTTATAATGCTATCAGTCTCCAATATTTGGTTCTGTTCGTAGTTTGATCCTGCCACATATCGTTGGCTTTTGTGTGTAGGCAAATGAACACAGTCCCATGTATACAGATTGAAGTCCATCATACTGACTATGGCTTATTATTACTTTGAAATCAATAACAATAATAATAATAATAAAATTGGATAAACTGATAAAACAAAATGGAGTTTACAGTTCATTCTTGTGTCCGACTTTAGCGTTGTGTACAAATATTTGAATAAAAACACTTTCTTAACGCACTTTATTTTACCTCTGCTGATGATGCAGGAACACCACCTGCGAAACGGCCGTCCAGAAGTTTACTAAGGTAAAATAAAGTGCGTTAAGAAAGTGTTTTTATTCAAAGGAGTTAACAGGTCATATTTCAGAAGCTATTAACTTTTACACCACAATTTTTTAAGTTTCACCAGCATAGTGGGATAACTAGAATATTAACAGAATGAATTTACAACAAATTCCTCATGTGAACAATATTCCTTTATTTTTTTAAAAAAAACATCAGAAGGCATTCAAATATGCAGTCAAAATCTATTCAAGTTTTTTTAGGATAAAAATTAAACATTTCAACTTCCTGGAATTTTCAAATTGGTTCTAGGCTAGAAGCTATAAGTGTCACATTTAAAAATTCTAGCTCATATGGAAGTGGGTGAAGATCAATGTTAATGAGTGGATGATCTAATCAGTCGTAGATATGAACGATGTCATGACTTTACAGCTACTTTTTCCATATTTATAGGACAGCTAGAAAAACCAAATTATTCACACTTATGCAGTAAGATGTGCCAATATTCCTGCCAACTTTTACAATTCTAGTTGTCTTATAAGTGTGTAAAAATGCACAATGTGAGGAAAACGTATAAAATTTACTTAAAATAAAAAAATCTAACTAAGGTATAACTGATGGAGATGGAGTCATAAAAACTGATAGATTTCTCAAAATCCGTTATTGCTGGTGGAATCGGTTTTCTGATACGACTTACTGTTTACCTACTATAAGCCTCCAAAGAAGGTCTCTACACAGACAAAGTTGCATCCACCATTTTGAATGTTTTTCAAGGGCTAAAAATTTTTAAAAATTAGAAATTTGGGAATATTTCTATTGATTAGACAGGTTAAAAGCTAAAAGTATGCCAAATTTCAAGTTTCTGGCTCATCTAGAAGTGGGCAAACAATTATGTCAGTGTAGTATAGTCATGAACTGCTATTTAAACCGTTAATTGGTCATTACTAAGGTACTGGTCAACTGATTTGGTCTAATATCAATAGCATTCGTCCTATGGATGTTATAAGTGTGTATAATGTGATAAATCTGATCATGGAAATCTGATAAAGTGTATCAGAGTTGTTGAGAGTATAGACACACAGCCAGCCAGACGGATGGACAGACATTTTCCCTGTCCACCATGCAATCTTAGAGAGTACCATTCCAGCACTTAATAATAACAACTACGTGAACAATCACAAAAAAATTTGTTTCTCTGAAATGAAAGATGTAAAAACAAATCTATTAGACACAGGAACATGTATATTCCTACAATAAGCATTTTCCCAGTTCAATGGAAAATTTTGTTGCATTTCTCTGACATAAATTCACTCTTGGACAGAGAGAGCACTTTTTCATTACACAATTAACTTAGTTCTTGCATGCTTCCCCTACCACTTACACTAATAAGCATTTGGTCATCTTTAGTCAATGAAGTTACGTTCCTGCCAGCAGCAGCAAGAATTGCAGCTCTTCCAAGAGCCTCAGTTCAGCACCCCATACGTAACAGAATTATTAGTTGGTCAAGACCTGAAGAATACTATATTTCCATTGTAATACTAACCAATATTCAAATTATTTGCAGAATTTAATGAATCTAGGTGTAAATGCTGAATCACAGTCTATGTATTCCCCATGAATTGTACTTGAAATAAGACTACACCAACTAACATTTCACTCAGAAAAACTGAGATTCATGTAGATGATTTAAGGTACCCAAGGCATTTCCTCAGGTTTAGTTATAAGCAATAATTTCATCAAATGTCTTTCAGTCATGTCAGTAATCCATTAATTGTTAATGATTAATAGATTAGTAAAGTCATAAAATTATACAGTGGTTCCAACAAGAAAATCAAAGTGTAACGTGTGTAAGTGGAATACATTTTATCTTTGGCCTGTGAAGATTGCAACACCACTACCACTCTAGGTGCCGAATTGGGGGGGAGGTACTTTTTGCCCCCCCCCCCAACATTTAAGTATAAATACTAAACATCAAAAACTTCCCCCCCCCAGAAGTATTTTCAAGTCCACACTACTGACCATTCTACTCCATATTTCGATATGCATCTAACAAGAACTTAACTGAACTAAATATATTCTTTCTAGAATAATTCAGAATGGAAGAGTTGTAATATTAAGAGTAAGTCATTTAGTTATTGAACAATATGACTATTAACACCATATTAAATAAATATATTGGGTCGATTGCTGAAGCTTGGTCTTGTACAGGACTATGATTCAGAACTACGTCACAAGTGATGAAACAAAGTTTTTCTCGTAATCTATGCGAACCTCGGCTATGGTAGGTTTAAAACTTCGGCTGCAGTTATGGATCTGCAAATTGATCTAGTCAAGGAAGTAAATCTGCATGTTAGAATACTGAAGGACAGAAGCATGGATTGCTAGAAGAATATAGTGCCTACCATTGACTTTCAAAAGAATCGACACAATAGTCAGTAAGAATGCTAAATCATAACCTACAACATGATCTTAGAGGTGCACGGATTCCAGTTTTACCGTTGCATTCAAGTAAGTCAAGCATCATATTTCATTAGAACTATACAATATTTTAATAAATATTATAGACCTAGATAATTCTTCATATTCTTTTGTTTATGGAGCAAGATAATGATGTAAATTAAAAAAAAAAAGATCATATTCAGCGTTGCCAGTTTAAAATTAAGCGTTTACTTACAGTGAAGAGTAAAGAAGGTACTGGAGTGAAATTGTGGATATGAATAAATGAGAAGAATGGAGGTAGCTGTCCCTCCTGGGCCCCTGCAAGGAACAGTCTGGCTGATGTGAACAGAATTCCATTCACTCCCCCAAATGTAGACAAGGCAACAAACACCGGAACAATCCAATACATACTGCCAAACATTGTGTTGCCAAATGTCTGAAAAAAAAATTACATTCATGTTGCAAAATAAACATCTCATTCCACAGTAATTTAATTATTCTTAAAATTACCCAAATATTTCCATTCATTTGAGTTTATTTTATAAAAAAAGCTGTCAATAAATAGTGACAATAATAATAACAACAACGACAATAATAACAATAATAATAATAATAATAATGGAAAATAGGAATATTAAAGGAGGAGTGGTGGTTGTAGTAATGATGATATTTCTACCTTGTTCCAGCAGCCAGAATACTGTTTGAAGGAAATACTGTTTGAACTGCAGAAATAAATCACTAGAAGAAATTATTTATGAACCCTGTCACTTTCAAGTGTGAGGGATGGAATATGTACAATTTATTCTACTTTGGAACCGAACTTTCCTGTATGATCTCACAACTACAATTACATATTTCTAGGAATTCATCGCTATATGTGCTGTAATTTTAAATTTAAAAGTTTTCAACCTATCCACAGTATAACTTGTGCTTACATAAAACTGCTCCAAAATAGTAAATAGTTTTAAACAAATTTTATAAAATAATATAACTGTATTTTATATTAATTAAATCTGAAGATTTTGAAAAATTACTGTGGAGACAGTTATGTGCAATTGTATACATGTACGGATGAACAAAATTAAATAATTTCAAACTAAAGTAACTTGCAATGTTCTATGTTTCCTGTTTCCAGAACGTAGTAATAAACAGATTTTAACAACTTGTTCCTTCAGTAGAAACAAGCAAATGTATTCATCATGGAGTGGGTTTGTTTTCTTACAGACACTGGAAAAGCAATATAGCTGTATGCTGATGCCATTCTGCAAAAACTATTATCCTAATTATCATAGGTAAGAGATTAAGAGTTTATCAATATATTTGCTAGAACGAAGTCTGAGCAAACTTCTCTGACGAAATTCATAATCTCAAGTAAGAATTCCGGTGTGCGCGGGCAAAGAGAGTTAAGTCCACTTTCTTGTTACTGAGAATAAGAGTGACTTAACACACTATACCAGCCCAACATAGCTTTAGAGATGGATAAACCCATGAGACACACATCCATAACTACCGTACAATTTTGATTATGACTTACTGGACTTAACACAAATGTAGAGAACATTTTTATCTATAACTCTAAGGACATAATACAAGTAAGAATCAGCTTGAAAAATTTTATGTCATGGTTATGACATAAAATTTTTCAAGCTGATTCTTACTTGTATAATGAAATAGTAATAAATGAGATAAAATATAAAGAAGTTGATAAATTCAAATATTTGGGTTCATTGGTCACCTTTGATAACGACTGTAGCGAAGAAATCAAAGAGAGAATATCGGCAGGTAATAGGTGCTTCTTTGCCTTGGCCAGAACTATGAGGACAAGATACCTGTCTAAGCAAACTAAACTACAGATTTATAACACAATAATAAAACCTGTTGTGATGTATGGATGTGAAACTTGGGTGATGTCGGAAAGCATAATGGCTCAGTTGGAAAGATGGGAAAGAAAAATATTAAGGAAAATATATGGACCGATTAAAGACAAAGAGGGGTGGAGAATACGTTCAAATATGGAATTAAAATCGCTATATAAAAAACCTAACATAGTAACACTTGTTAGAGCTAAAAGGATTGAATGGGCCGGACATGTGGTGCGTATGGATGAAGGCAGGTCTGTTAAAAAGATTTTTGAAGGCAAACCTGGAGGGAGAAGAGATAGGGGTAGACCAAGATTAAGATGGTTGGATTGTGTGGAGAAGGACTTACATAGTATGGGGATTAGAAGATGGAGGAGAAAGGCCGAAAACAGAGAAGAATGGGCTATCATCATTAAGGAGGCACTAGCTAGACTATAAGAGCTGTATGCCAGAAGAAGAAGAAGAAGAAGAAGATTCTTACTTGTATTAATATCCCAGACATGGATTTAATGTCTATTTCCTTTCCCTCCACTTAATTCTAAGGACATATCTCAATTTTTTAGAATGGTGGACTTAACTCTCTTTGCCCGCGCACCCCGGAATTATTACGACTATTCCATTAATAAAATGTAATGGATTTTGTGAATAATAATTATTTTCTTACTTTGTTATCAACGTTCTGCCCACTGTGAGGTAACGGCATACTAAATGAACGAACAGCCCATGCATTCATTCAATGAATTGATTTGAGTTAGCAATAGTACCAATAGTGCATAACACAAAATGGAGATCGTTGTCGTAGATTGCTAACATCAGAACACAATAAAAGCACACAAACTGGCTTGCATCTAATCAAAATTGAGTTTTTAATCAATGTACATTTATAGTATTTCAATTTCCAAACAAGTTAAGTTGTATACAATAATGTGTTTTCATTCTGCTCAATAGCAGCATGCGACATATTAATCACTGCACATTTGATGCCTTACATGTCCAGTAATGAGCTGACATTTTATCAGAAAAAGTTCCATCCTTGTGGCCCTAGGAAGCATGTTATAAGAGAAACAATCATGATTGGTCTATAACCAAGGAATTTCTAAATGTTACTGGTCAATATCAAACACGCAGCATATGAATGGAATAGTCTCATTACACAAGGGTTTAATCACAAACAGATTTTACATTATTTTAACGTTATCACCTGCCCTTTACTTACACTACTTCCATCTTGTATGCAGTATATAAGATTAGAATCTCTACTTTTTCTATTAAAAATAATATATTATATACAGGGTGTAATAAAAAGGTAGGACAAAATTTTGGGGAAACATTCCTTGCATATAGAGAGTGAAATTATGTAATTTGAACTTGGGTTCGAAAATACTTTATTTCCTGACTAGAGCCCTTTCTCTTCACCTGCACTAATTAGAAGAATACTTGAAAACAGAATTGTGGGTAACAGAACAGAACATGAAACGAAATGTTCAAAATGTTATCCTTTACCGGTACATCCATCAACCCACCGTCACATGGACTACCTGACGAGATGATATATCCCTGGAGCATCTCATACTACTGGTAGCCTTGCAGAATACGAGCATGGAGACTCTCTACATCTTGCACCGGTGTTGCATACACAAGAGTCTTTGAATGCCCCCACAAATAAAAATCTGGTGGATTCAGGTCAGACAAGCAGGGAGGCCAAGGAATTTGTCCACCTCTTCCTATCCATTTATTACAGAACTGTCTACTTTCTGAAAATGACAGCAGAGAGGCTGAAATAAGCAGGATATTAATCATACATAACTACATTCTCGTATTCAGATTACCACATGTCCCAACAGGATGGGTAATCGTTTTTTTAAGAAAGCTCTGTACCTTCGTCCATTGAGGCGTAGTAGCAGTGCATATGGTCCCACCAAACAGATTCCAATAATGCCAGCCCAGAGTTTTAAACAAAGGGCTATAACCAGGAAATAAGGGGTTTTTGGACCAATGATCATACAACATAATTTCATCCTCTATATGCAAGGATTGTTTCTCAAACTTTGACCTACCTTTTTGTTACACTCTGATTGTCTATCTATATATAACAGTGCTCATGAAACTAGTTTTGTGAAACATTGTGAAGAGCTTCATAATATGCGAGAGTACTACCAATTAAGAAATTAGGTTTATTTTGACTAGAGCAATTAATGACATAGCTTTTATTCTGTCATTAAAAAGTTACGTTTTAACTTTGGGAACTCAATCCTATTGGATTCCAAATTCTTTAAGGCTTTATGGAATTCTCAATGGCTTAGTGTATGTGTAGTTCAATTCTTGTTGTGGATTACAACTGAGCTCTGGTTACTTTTGATAGACCTTAAATGACTACAAAGCAACTAATTTTTTCCATAACTAGGGTTAGTCTTTGTCCTTTTGGTAAAAAAAAAAAAAAAGACAATTTTCTAAACTAAAAGGCCAAACTGATATATATTTTAAACAAAAAAGATTAAAAACCATTCTATCTCTTTCGCCTTTACAGCTCACATAAGAGCAGAACTACATTTAATCAGAGCAAATGCATCTTGCAAGGCTATAAAATTGCAGCTTCACTACTTTACAGGATTGGAAGCTGCTGACCTTTTATAAGTTCAAATGAAGCCTTGAACTCACCACAGCTACTGCAGGGGAAGCAAGCATCTCTTCACCAGAAACCACAGCAAAGTAAGCCAGATTAGCAGCAAAGTAGATCAGTGTTACTATTGGCATTGCAATCCATATGGCACGAGGAAGATTTCTGAAAGATACATGTAAATAGATCATTTTAGTTTTCAGTAGTACATAATTAAAATTTTCTTTATAATATGTACTCAGGTTAGCTTGAACTCAGAAGAAATTAGAACAGGATTTCTTCTCTTTTACACATCAGTACTCTATCACTGAGCTAGGAACAAACATCCCATCCAAATCTTCCTCTAGATTCCTTGTGGTTTTGTTATAGGTATACAACTTGGAGGAAGGATCTAACTTGGATCATATATTTCTACATGTTCATCGGTAATGTCAATTTTGATATTACCAATAAATGCACAAGCCATGCAGTGAGCTTATCTATGGAATTTAAGAAGTACATTTCATATTTTATAAAAATTATTTCAACAATAAAATGGAAGAAATAGTTAATAAAATTAATTTACTATTCTCCGAAAATTACTTCTTGTATTTTTGAAAGACTCATGAATATTGAACAGCAAAAAAAACTTTTTCAAATTTTGTAAGGCTTGCAAAAGTGTTTGAAATAGTTCTGTGACACAATATATTCTATCCTTAAAACTAAGTTATACTGCCAACCCAGGTACTTTGGAGCCCTTGGCGAGAAATAATCTTAGTGCACTCTAATTTGCCACATGAATCATTCCACTTTTTACCATTTGATTAAACATAGAATATTACGTTATCTGGCGTGGTATTGGTGGTTAAATAAAATTGATTTGAATTGGCCTAATTTGAGAAAGGCTTGTATTTAACGAAGGCACTATAAAATAATTAGATAGGATGGGATTAAATAAAATATACATTTAATTGAAAAGGTTATGATTTTATAATATATTAAGCAAACAAGAAACTACACCATAAATAAGAGATGCTTCATCCCTACCCTGGCAGGCGCAAGTTTATGTTTTTAACGAAGCAGTAAATACGCTGTTCATTTCTAAAATTTGCTGACTTTTTACTATTACTCTACAATATACCGAGGTATATATCTTTTTAAAATTCCAATGTCGCGATGGAAATTTCAGTTTTCTTTAAATCTAAATGTTGCCGCCCGTAAATGTTTCTCAAAATTTCGTGCCCTAGGCGTCTGCCTAGTTCCCTATATGGACGAGCCGGCCCTGTACCCATTAAGTCCTTGACAGTAATAAATGGACTTTGTGTAAATCATAACTGATTTATCTGTTGTGATAATTGCATCGTTACATCGGTTAAAAAAAATATATACTGCCCATATTATATTGCAGTAAGTTTTATCATCTGATGTGAAGATATTAATTCCCTGATTCAATATTACCGGTTATTCTGGACTTAAGGCATGTCAACTTAAAAAAAATCCTTATTCTTAAATGTATGTATGATCTTGACAATCTGTAAAATTATTAATCTTTAAATGAGTGATACTTTTATTGGTTAAATAACTCTGTTCTACTACTGTAATGTGATCAATATAACATTTGTAATACTTCTATTCCTATATTATTTTCTATCGACGAATTTGGTTAACTAAAAGCCCCGCAGACACCGGCAACATCTCAGACGCAGCAGGAGTGCGTACTGCCTGTCAGTCGCTTGCAGGGGCAATGAGAAGTCCCTTTGACAGAGATGGGAGGCAACGAATTTAGAAAAAACAAAACAATAATATTGATAATACACAATAGCCCTACATAGTACCTGAATCCACTATTTCGGTTACATTTTGATTATACATTACGTATACGATACTTTAGCAATTAGAGATTTTATGGATTAAAAAGAGAACTGCTTATTATTGCACATCTTAATCGCTTATTTAGACTTTATCTGCATAAGAATAAACAAGACTGCACCTTTTTTCGGAGTTACATGAAGTAATGACCACAATAAGTTTGAGTTATTTTTGAGTGAGGGTTGGAGAAAATGGACTCACAATTGGGAAATCAGGTGTTTAAATCCCGCGGCCGGCCAATTTGAGTGGTCATCCCGAGGAAACAGGATGCGATGCCAGATTGAAATATTCCTACTCTTGTACCGGTATGAAAATAGTTGTCCACTATCCTCTAAACGTAAATTAACGCACCTGGATTTTTTATTACAAGCTTAACCTAATAGTCGCCATGGCGTGGATTCAATCTCTATGATAAACTAGTACTACAACAATCTTGAGGTAAATACTATTTGCGTATTCGGTCAAACGATTACCTGTTGACTACATGAAAATCGTGAGCCAGCAGGCAGTGTTCTAGTGACTAAGTTTCTTAGTTACCGTTTGTATCACAGAAATTCTGTAATAATTCTTAGATTTAGTAGTACTTTCGTTAAGAAATAAGTAATTAAAGCTCATTGGAGTAAGGCTCATTCTTAATGGTACCGCTTATTATAACATTTATTATAATTAGCCTACTACTACTATTACTACTATTACTATTATTATTACTGAAGTTGCTGCAACAGGTTCCAGAAACGTCTGCCGCTTCAATTCAATTTACAGAGTGTGTGCTTCCAGATAAACGAAGGCTCTTAAGATTCTCCTTTTACGCTTTTCTGTCTACAGATTCTGACCTAGATTTTCTTCTCTTTTTTTGTCAAAGAAGATTGTTACAGGGAAAGTCTTTCAATTCCTCCCTCTTTCTGCCAGTTGGGCACGCACAACAAACAGAACGAAGCTTCCCCCTCATTTCAACTTTACAGTCTTCCCTGCAGCCATCGAGTGCAATGCCACTGAAAAGAAAGCTTACTTGCTCACACTTGAAAACGAACTATTCCGCAGAGCTTCATTCATAAAACATTGCTTCTCATTTACCCAGGAATGAATCTCTACACTTTTTTCACCACCTTCAAGATAACAAGATACAATGGCCTGTATTTTACACCGTCCACCTTAGACTAGTGTTCTTTTGTAAAATTCATTAATGTCAGATACAGATTCCTCCTTTCTTTTGTCTCAAGGGTTTCCTATAGAGATCCCATTAATCAGAGCCGTAACATACAACATTTCATTACTTTCTTATCCTCGGGGCGAAATAAAGGATTTAAGAGAATCTTCCGTTTTCCTACGTCAGAGATATTCACCTGAATATCATTCCAGGCGCGAGTAACACCCTAACGTTCATTTGAGGGCTTGGGAAGCAGCAGTATTTATATTGGTAAATATATTGGATATAGGTCTATAGAGAAGATGAAGTTATTTTACTATTGGTAAGAATATTTTTTCTTCTTTTGGTAATACTATGATAATGTACAGGTCTCTAGTTACAGGTTTCTGATCGTAAATGGATTGGAATATATTGGATGTATGTCTGTAGAGAAGAAGACTTTACTGAAGTTGCTTTACTATTGGTAAGAATAACTTTTGTACTATTGGTATTATTATGATAATCTACAAGCTTCTAGTTCTAGGTAAATAAGCCGGATAAAGGTCTGTAGAGAAGAAGAGGAAGGAGAAGTTATCTTACTATTGGTGACAATATTCTTTGTACTATTGGTATTACCATAATGAATTCATTATGGTATTACTGATAATCCACAGGTTTGTGACGGTGCATCTATATTCGGAATGGGCGTTGAGGTGTTAATGCGTCGGTGAGTTATAACATACCGCCCAACCAACCGGGTCATACCGCGCTTATATAGCAAATTTCAACCAATCACAGCTCATCGAACTCCAACCAATCAAACTGTGAATACCTACTGCTTTCAGCCAATCGGAGAGCAGATAGCATTTCCGTTTGGTAACCGATGAAATCTAATCTTCTATAAGATATCTGCATTACTATATAAGTACTAAATTTCTACAGTATCATAATTAATTATCACAAAATAATTTAATAAAATACGGAGAACAATCATAATTAATTAACTCAGGCTATAAACACTAATAACCAGGGCCCGGATTCTGATGACCTAAATTTGTTTGAAAAATGACCTATAAAATGGCCCTAAATTTTAAAGAAAATGACTTAATAATTATAAAAAATGACCTAAAACTGATATTTTATTTATAAAAAAATTATTATTGAACACACAAAGTTAGAATAGTTTGTACATAATTGTAAAAACTGTAAATAACTGTAATGTTGTGAATGTTCTTTTCTCACGGAAATTTATACTGGCACTGAGGCACTGGCGAGTCAAAATTCAGCATTTCCTTTTGTAGTCTGCCAGATTATATAATTGTTTATTGAGGGTAAACAGTAGTTTGCACTCTCAAATCCAAGCAGGTTGAAGACTCTGGTGCCAAGTCAATCTAACAACAATAGTAATATCATACAAAATTTTGGCGTTTCTTTGATTCTCATTTCCGACTGCATGACAACACTTAACGCCGGTTTTTTCCTTCTTGCATTAAACAAACAACACGTCAAAGACAGCACCGCTAGCGACGAGAAATAGTTAATACACTCAATGTAAATACATCAAAATAAAAAAAGTAAGAAAATGACAAAATAATGACCTAAAATTGAAATAAATGCCCTAAAAATATAAAATCGCATAAAATGAGAAAAAATGACCTAATAAAAATGTATCTCTATGATCTAGAGGCCATGATTAGGATTTATCTACAAGTTGGCCATGTCTATGTAGCATCAATAAAAAGATGACATGTCATTAGAATCCGGGCCCTGCTAATAACTAAAGCAATACATAGACATATTAGGCATAGCTAATGCCACTTAGGGCTTGACGTGATTGGTATCCATGATTCTAGTAGCCTAATGTTTATAAATTACAATCTTAAAAAAAACATAATATATAAGAAATAAAGCAAAAATAAAGGCTAATTATTAAAATATCTTAAAATCTCATTTAATCGAAAGTCGACAATATTATACAGTACAGTTATAAAACACAAACACTTCCTAACAAGGCTGACCAACCTACAACTACAGCCTAAGCTTTGTAATTTGTGTATTTCTTTATTCAATTTATCATTTCCATATTTTATATGAGCAAGAGTAAGTTATTCGCTGATTAATGTTCTATGTGTGTGTAAAATAATCAAATGTATAGTGTTAGAAAAATGTAATGTTGTAAAAAAACGTAGCCTGTTTAAAATATTGTGATTATTGTACATTACATTTACTGTATTTAAAGTGTAATTTACCAAATTTAAATGTATTAAGCATTTAAGAATTATTAATAATTATGTGCACAAAGTTTATTGTATAATGAAAACTATTTGTATAAGCAAATAAAACTAAATAACTAACAAAGCTGCTTCATAGCAAGTTGATTTGAAACTAGCAGATCAGTTCACATGTAAGTGCAATACCAAGTAGCCCTACTCCAACAAAAACTTTCGTGTACTCATACATTACAATTTTTTTTAAGTTCATACCATAACCTCAACTGTAGCAGTTTCTACGAACACTTTAGTTTATGGCCTAGGTATCGGAATTACTGGCTTAAATATAATGAGACATAATGTGTGTTTGTTAATAACAAAGACCTATCAAACATCACCTCGCTCATTTATATCGCAGAGTTTCGTGGGAACTTACAAACAATCCGGTTCCATTGCCAGATAAAAATTCGGATATCCATCTTAAGTACAAAAACGAATCTAATTTGTACCAATAAGAAAAAGAAATACAGTATTGAGACTCCCATTTTTAAAAACAATATAAAGAATAAAATATTATTGAGAAGTGTCTAGCAAAGTTCAATAGCATACATGCTGTGTTAAAATACCTATCGTAATAGTGATTATGAAGCATAGCATCTCATATATACCTTGGTATAACATGATTTCATATAATCGATAATATCCAATATATATGCAGGAATTACCTTGAAGTTCAGCTTACTGGCTTGGATTCGACCCTCAACGTCCAATCACCAATTCAAAACTGATAGAAATGCACCACTTTAACGGAAAAACGCGCCAAAACACCAACGTACGTCAATGTGACATCACCGACAGTAGTTGAGGTATTTACAGGTATTAGTGCATTAGTGTCCCATGTGCCAACGACATCATCAAACAAGTGACATTTCTTGTAAATATTAGGCTATATCACAATCGTCATTTTAACTTGATCGAATTAGACCATTACAAGGAGCTGAAGATAAAATGCACGATGCTAGTGTCGAAACTTTATCTTGTAAGTAACCTCAAAGGAAATAGTATGCGTCGATTAAATTTTGAACCTTACATAAAAGCTGTTTCAATATACAATAGTTAGTGCAAATCAGTTTTTCCTATTCTGGATCTTTTCCCTGTTCGTTTGTTTCACAACAACTGTTCAGCTCTATATCGATTTGTGTTCTTGGCTTGAGGAAACCGACCTATGATATTTAGAAACTCTATATTTTTCACACAATTTTCTTCACTTTTTACCCGATATGGAAGTGTTTACCACAAAAATCCTAAAATTTTTAGAGATGTAAGTTTATTAGAAATTGAGGGAAAATATATGGTAACTTCACCTACTTCATGGTCTTTATTGGTTTTCGTGGCAAAAGGTCCTTGCGGTGCAGGGTTCAAAATTTTCTAACGAAATCGCAGATTTGATGTCTAATACGTATAACTTATACACTAAAAACAAAAAAAGTTTCTACTTACTTAAGTTTGAATCATAAACAAATGAAGACATAAATAACGGTTTTTTTAATTAAAAAATCGCAGTTTTATTTGCTGTTATGTCTAGGGACTCTGTTGAAGGTTTCAGAGTAACTGATTGGAAACTGCTATGCACTTTGAATGCTACCTTACTGGTTATGACAGATTATGAAGCAGCCAGGTGAGGGTAGTAGAGGTAAATCATTTTCGTAACATCTCTGGGTTTCTCTAGCCGGACAGTGAGCGATCCTAGCAATGCAGCGAAGGGTGGGGGATGTGCAGGGCTAGCTGCTCAGTAGTCAGTAGTCTCGCATTCCATGATAGGTATTGTTCATTCGCAAAACTGCTCTACCTGCTTCACAAAAGAAGGGGATGGCACTATGGTATTACAGTTGATTTTTAACAATACAGTGCACTTGTGCTGAAATTTCAAGATAGTGAAGAAGAATAATTACACAGCGTTTTACAAATGAAAAGCACAAAAATACAGAGTAAAAGTTTAATGTTTCGCAGAACAGTTCGCATTTTAGTACGTTATTGGAGAAAACATAAAGGCGCTCTAAAAATGCAAAAACTTACAGTAGGGTATTTCGTGGTCTGGAAGGTGGGAAATGTCTCACTATAGGAGATGAATAGCTTCTACTTTAGTTTGTAGAACTGAGAAACGAAAAGTCCGCATATTTTAAGCATTTGTTATTTTTTTCGGTGACCTAAACTGTATTAAAAAACTGCTCAAATTATGTGAATAAATACTTTAAATTATTCCTTGCGTAGCAATATTTAATCAATTGCTTTGAAATGTTCAACCAAGTTCTTAGACTTATCAGTGGTAAAATTAACTCAACGAATAGTTAATTAAAAACAATTAGCTATTTATGCCTTTATAATATATAGTTTATGATTTAAACTCGACAAAATTAAGTAAAATAAAGTTAACTTTTATTTCTAAAAGAAATAGTAAACTATCAGCTTTTTGGTTTTGACGTGTGTAGAGATGAAATATGCAAATTTGCAATTCGGTTCCAAAATTTTGAAAATTGAACTCCAAGGATCTTTTACCATGAAACCCAATAAAATCACAAAATATAAGTATATTTTTTCAAGATTAAATAAACTAACAGCTCTCAAAATTTTAGGGATTATCCTAAATGCTTCCGGGGTCAGGTAAAACAAATGAAGAAAATGGAATTAAAAATGTAGAAATTATAAATATTTCACAGATCGGTCCCCATAAGTGCGTGTACTCATGCATAACATTCATTTCCTGAGGATGCCTTTATTTTAATTTCATTAACAGTGTTTTTAATATTATAAATATAAATATCGAGTGTAAACAATTTTAACGTGTTCGTTTCAATAGAACATGTTTATAACAATAATTCAAATCTTCATTTAAGCTATTTCGTGAATAGGTTTACTCCTTAAAATGTTGATATTTTAATTTGTTGTACCTTATCCCTATAATATAAAGCCACACGGCTGACTGACTGACTGACTGACTGACTGACTCACTCACTCACTCACTGACATTAATGTTTGCCCACTTCCAGATGAGCTAGAAAATTGAAATTTGGTACACATATAGCTTTTAGGCTGTAAACCACAGGAAAATTCCTAAAACTTAAGTTTTTTATTTTTTACCCCTAAAACCCCCCGAAAAAGGGCTCGACTCGGCTCACCGACATTAATGTTTGTCCACTTCCAGATGAGCTAGAAACTTGAAATTTGGTACACTTATAGCTCTTAGGCTGTAACTCACAGTAAAATTCCAAACAGTTATTTTTTTTATTATTAGCCCTAAAAACTCCCTTAAAAGGGCTCGGCTCGGCTCGGCTGACCGACATTAATGTTTGCCTAATTCCAGATGAGCTAGAAACTTGAAGTTTGGTACACGTATAGCTTTTAGGCTGTAAATCACAAGAAAATTCCCCCAAAAAATATTTATTTAAATTTGTAGGCCTAAAAACCCCCGAAAAAGTGCTCGGCTCACGGACAATAATGTTTGCCCACTTCCAGATGAGCTAGAAACTTTAAATTTGGTACACGTATAGCTTTTAGGCTATAAATCACAGGAAAATTCCAAAAAGTTTATTTTTTCAATTTTTAGCCCTAAAAACTACCGAAAAAGGGCTCGGCTCGGCTCACTGACATTAATGTTTGTCCACTTCCAGATAAGCTAGAAACTTGAAATTTGGTACAGATATAGCTTTTAGGCTGTAAACCACAGGAAAATTCCAAAAAGTAATTTTTTAAAATTTTTAGCCCTAAAAACCCCCGAAAAAGGGCTCGGTTTCCATGGCAACGGTATTATCAAACTGTGTTCACGTATGGCTCTGAAAGTTTAGAAATAATTATTTCCGTAAACCTAACGGGGTGGTCGAGATAGTAACGTCTTGGACTTGCGTACTGAAGTCTCAGGTTCATAACAATTAAATCCAATTAACATATTTTTGTCCAGAACTAACAAAAGTTTCTTCTATCTGTTAAAGAAATTTCATAATTTATATTCTTTAATAATAACTCGGAGATGAAATCCCGCATTCTTTACAACATATTACAACCAATTTTACATGTATTTTTCTATGATTTCCGTGGTCGTAAAGGCAAATGCCAAATTGAATACTTTACAAACCATGAACCATGTATCATGTCCATTTCAGTTGAAATTTACTCCATAAAATACACCATAAATGTATGTACACTGCCAGTTGATCTAGAAAACTACACTTGGCAAACTGATACCTTTTAGCTTGCAACCGATGGGAAAATTCCGAAAAAAACCCCAAAGTCTTCCCACATTTATTTTTTCAGGTTTATTGTGGCAAAAAAGGTAATAGCGAATACAGCAGACTAAATGCACGCACTCTATCTCCATTGATCTTTTAAAAAACCTTTCCCGTGAACCTCAGCAGGGGTTTGGGGGCGCAGCCCCCAATGAGCGAAGCGAGTTGTTGTATAAGCTGTAATGAAATAGATTTAACATCCTCAATAATAATGCATGTTATGTTCATTAAAAATACCAAATATTTAAGATGAAAGTACGAAAATATCTTTTCCTTACAAAAATTTGTTTTATGCTATTTTTTAAGCTGATGTTCAGTTATTAAGAAGAAGCATTGCACTATCTGGGCATTACTATTAAAGAAACTTTAATGAATTAATTTAGTAAGTATCGTATACGATTTTATGATGTTTTCTTTCTTTCTTTCATACTTCGTATTTTCGGCTTAAAACCCCTTACACCGGTAAAAGGTGACTGGCTGTTGGCACTTCAGAAATACGAATAGATAGGCTCACGGCATAAACAGAGGTGAAAACTATTTGAACAACAGCTAGTAAAGACGACAGTTTTATTTCAGTTACGACAAAAAATTAATAAGTGTTGGCCAATCGTGCGGGTTTCTTCGACGCGGCGGCCAAAAGTCTAACTCCCGAGCAATTGGGTGAAATATCTACGCAAATAAACCGCTAACGGTGTAATGATTCACGTTCTCACGATTACAGTTAAATTAATTACAATTAAAAAAACACGTACCTCATCACAAGAAATGTTGGAAATGTTCTCTTTCTTCCACAGAACACTGGCACATTTTTAGGAAATTTCATAAGTTCAGCTTCCGAGATAGAATTAATTCTCCTGTGATATTGTCTTTAAGTTCTTTTAATGTATGGTGGTTTGAACTTGACACTTTATTTTTCAATTTCCTCCACAGATAATAGTCATACACTGTTGGATGTCCGGTCATGAAAACCGCCATTAACGGCTGTGGGTGTCTGCATGCTGACCACATGCCCTCCAATCCTGCTTCTGCCTGTGGCAGGCGCAGCGGTTGTGTGGTAGACCAAGTTCCTATAGGGATGTAGCGCGACGGAGTTTAGTTTATACTGTTAGAAGAGCTTAAAGACAATATAACAAAAGAAATTAACTCTATCTCGGTAGCTGAACTTATGCGCGTGAAAGAAAATTTCCTAAAAAGGTGCCAGTGTTGTGTGGATGCAAGAGGATGACATATCCATCATATCTTGTGATGAGGTACGTGGTTACTTTCATTGTAATTTTAACTGTAACTGTGAGATCCCGAGTCATTACACCGTTAGCGGCTTTATTTGCGTAGATATTTCACCCGATCGTTCGGGAGTTAGAGCTGTGGCCTGCGCAACGCAGAAACCCGCACGATTGGCCAACTCTTACGTGAAACGCACTAGTAACAATACTGTAGAATGCACAGAACAGTGTAGCTCAGATGGTCTTGTCAGAAATGACAAAAGACAAAAAAAAAAAAAACTTGTTTGGTTGAAAGTTGAGAAACAGCTTCCTCCCCTAACACCTTAATAAACTTTCAAGGAATCTTTTGATGAAAGCATCGTCAGAGATTTCTTTCACCTTCATGGGCTTATTATTTATTTATTTACTTATTTACGAATCGAAAGAGTATTATTGAAGGACAACAAAATGCAAATGAATGATCTTGAAAAGTTTACACAGACAAGGGATCAAAGCATCTAACCAATTTATTTTCAAGAAACTGTAATGCAATTATGTTACTGGTACTTCAGTGCCTTGATCATACGTAAGGCCCACTGTAGGCACTGAGTTTTTATTATATGTGTTAATATAATATAATATAAAGTTATTTCATTATTGTAGGCCTATATTTACAAAGTGAACTGACCTCAAATACACAGAATTCCCTCATACTGGTAATCGTTTAAATCAAATTAGTGGGTGATTAGTGTGACCAGATCTACCTACCCGGAAAAGAGGGCAGTAGAGTGGGAAAATGAGGATCTTGGAGAAAAAAACGAGGACAAGGCTAATAGAAATTGTAAATAAATGCATATAACACAGATATGAAGTTTAGAAACATTAAAGTATATTAATAATGTTAGTAATCATAAAATTAAACCTTTTTTAAAATCTCTAAAATTGTAGATATTAAAAACCATCTTGCGAAGTTCACAGATATTTCCCTGAGGATGATTTTCCTTGCAAGAGTTTAGGTTTTCTCAAGATTTACATACAAAAGTCCCAACAGGAGTAGCGCGTATTCCTTCAAGTTATATTACACCAATAATAGATCTTTAACAAATTCAATTGGCAACCTGTTCCGGCCATCTATCTATTAAGATGCAATTAATGAAAACACTCTCTAACATTAGTGTTGTGGCCTGGGATAGATACAAAATTCAGCAATTTGTAACAATTCTGAATGGTATGTTTATGAAACTAATAACAAAGATTACTGAATGTATATATCGGAAAGAGCCTAGGTTGGGTTAGTGCTAAGGCACCCATTACAAATGATGAAGTCATGAACTACTTTAAAAACGGAGGGTATTTTGGAAAACTAAATATTTGTTCGAGGACAGAACACCAGGATATTAAAATGAGGTCATGTACTAAAAAAACATGGTCACCATTCGGACGATTCAAACTTTTGTTTTGGTTCTTTCAGGTTCAAAGTATCGATGTTTTACATATTTGGTCTATGGCTTTCTTCCTAGAAGAGGAATACAAACAAATTTATGCCTTTATCATCAATAGTCCCTTTTACAATTTAAATGAAATCACTTGTAGCAGATAACGGTTTTTAGAGGATTTGTTAGTGAAAACAGGCACAATTTGAACCCTTGAATATGTTCTCAGCAATATACCTAAACATATGATTGAAATAGGAACTACAGAGCTAGATCTATCCGACCACAGAAGTGTGTGGCTAATGCTTCCAATTTCAAAAACTCTTGACAGCTATAAAGAAGTCAGGCTAATGGGTGCAAAACGCCAAAGTAACCTCAGGGACAAACTAAGATGCATCAATTGGTGCTACATACTTTCGACAGAAAGTGATGTTGATCATCTATTTGAAACCTTTTTAGATCATTTAACAACTGCCCTCAATGAAAGCTGCCCAAGAATAACTAAAAAACAGGGTTCTAATCGCAAACACAAGGTTGCAAAGACTAAGTGGTATAATCCACACTTAAACAATCTTAGAACCTTACTGTATATCAGTAATTATAAATCTAAAAGAGACAATAAGTATAAAGAGACATACTTAAAGATAAAAAAGTTATATAGGACAGAGCTGAACTTGACAAAAATTAAAGCAAATGAAGATTATATTTTAAATTCTAAAAATCACTGTAAGGCTGCATGGGAAGTTATAAAAAGTGAAACTAATGTTAAAAAAACACAACCTAAGATACCCATTGATCCAAATACATTAAATTCTTACTACACAAATTTTAACCTAGAGCAACAAACAAACCCTGATTCCACATCAGATTTATGTGCCACAGAAGCCCTATCTCTGAAACTAAATAAAAAAATGGAGACTAAACTTCACTGGTCACAGGTCACAGAACATGAAATACAGAAAGCTATCTCTAAGCTAAGTAACTCAAAAACTGAAGACTTCTATGGCCTCTCAAACTATATTATTAAGAGCATTGCCACAGAAATTATTTTTCCTCTTACAGTCTTGACTAATCTTATGCTAAAACAGAGCTCTTTTCCAAAATGTTTGAAAATCACTGTAACTATCCCAATATATAAAAAAGGCAATAGAGCAAGCCCAAACAGCTACAGGCCAATATCCCTTGTCCCTATACTATCAAAAGTGATTGAATACTGCTTGCATCAACAAATGCTTAATTACTTTACACAAAACAGGTTACTCCACAAAGCACAATATGGCTTCTTACCGAAACTATCAACAATCAAGGCAGTAGAAAATATTGTTTATGAAATATACAGCAGCTTTGAGGGAAAGCAGATAACCTCTGCCACACTATTAGATCTGAGCAAAGCATTCGATACCATTCGGCACGAAGTTATTATTAAAAAACTAAGCTATTATGGCCTTGAAAAGAATCCCATAAAGCTAATAAAATCTTACTTAAGCAATAGATTCCAAATGGTTGTAGTCAATGGCAAAAAATCTAACTTAATGCCAATAACCAAGGGGGTACCCCAAGGGTCAGTGCTCGGCCCATTCATTTTTGTAGTGTATATGAATGATCTCCCAGAACTCTTACCATGTAAAACCGTTCTCTACGCGGATGATACTACGATTATAAATACATGTAACACCCTTGAAGAGGTTAATGCCAAAAATGTAATGATACTTGGAAAAGCTCAATCTTGGTTTAAGGCAAACTTCCTGCATCTCAACCATACTAAAACAGAAGAAATATTATTTGATCTATCCGTCGCGAATAAAGAAAACAAAAGCGTAAGACTGTTGGGTATATACATTGATCAAAAATTAAGTTGGGAGAAGCATACATCCTCGATATGCTCCAAATTAGCACGAGTCATCTTTCTGCTACATAAACTAAGGAAAAGTGTAAGTAAGAACCTGCTGCTCTATGCATATTATGCTTTCTTCCACTCCCATCTACAATATGGCACACTACTTTGGGGCAACTCTATAGGAGCCAAAACTGTATTTAAATGGCAAAAAAAGGCCATTAGATGCATAATTGGATTAGGTCCCAGGGAATCATGTAGAGATTCTTTTAAAGAATTGAATATCGCCACATTACCCGGATTGTACATTTACCAATGTCTGAATAATATGAAAGAAAATCTGGATGAAACCCGTCTTAGACAGACAGTGCACTCTTATAACACTAGACATAGACACAATATAGATATGCCATATTACAGACTCTCTAAAGTGCATAACAGTTATAAATATATAGGCCCAGAGTTATTTAACAAACTACCTAAAGAAGCTTTCACTGTATCTGTAATTAAATTTAAAAAATCATTAGACACATGGATCAGGGATAAAGTATTTTACAGCATAGAAGAATTCAAAGACTGTAATGTGGTTGGTCTGTCATTTTAACCTTTTTTAATTCTTTTGTAATTTTAATTTTAATTTCTATTTGTAATTTTTAATTTTAATTTTAAGTTTTATTTGTAAGTAAATATGAGGACGAAACCAAGACATGTAATACAAATGTAAATGGTGAATAAACATCTTGTATCTTGTATCTTGTACCTACTGCTGAATACTAACAGCAATCCCCAATTTTAAAATGCACCTTTACCCCTTATGGAACAAATTATGTTTTTACAAAATCACATTTCAATGGGAAGCAGAAAAATGGTGGCGAATGTGTAAGTATGAAGTGTTCTGTCTGCACTTCAAAATAAAGGATTGATTCATGGTACTGGTAGTGAGAGTTAGTAAATGAATAGAGACAGAGGAGTCAAATAGAATGGAAGATATAAAAGAGTCCAGTTGGCTTATTTGTCTATCCTAATTGATTTATGCTCAAGGGAAGTAATAAATGAGCTGTAAAAATGTCATGAGGACTACAATATCCACCCTCGGTTATCATGAACTCTCTAAGTAAAGTGCATAGAGTAGAACTCACCAAGGTCAGATTTCAGAACATTCGGAGACATCAGTTTAAAATAATTAAGGAGTCCGTAACTTCACTGATAAATCCACTTGAACTTCATTCCCTCCGTTGAAGAAATGGTCAACAATACTTAACGGTTTAATGAATGAATCAATTATCTGGCAATCATTTTTAATGCTCCTACCCGAAGCATCTGTAGGCCTACCATACATCTTACAGGTAAGTATGCATTGTATTGGACCCTGAAATTCTACGTAGAAATAGAAATAATAAGAAATATGTCAGATCCTGAAAATACGATTCTCCATAAAAAATATCAATGCATGTTTCAGTAGATATTTGAAGTGAGAAAGTTGTATTGCCCATGCTTAGGATAGAGAAAGTTATGTGAGAGTGCCATGTTTTTGGGTAGAGAAAGTTATGTGACAGTATCAGGCATTTGATGTGAGAAAGTTATGTGTATCATGGTTTTTGGATAGAGAAAGTTATGTGAATGTATCAGACATTCTAATTGAGAAAGTTACCCATGATTTGGAACAGAGAAAGTTATGCGAGTGTGACAGATTTGAGGTGAGGTGTCTTGAGGTGTTGATTGTGCAATGTAGCGTAAGAAACTGCCCAACCATTTGGGCGATATTGGCTTTATAAAGCAAATTCCAACCAATCACAGTCTGCCTTAATCAACCAATCAAATTTTGCCTGCTATGTGTTTCAGCCAATCACTTCCATATTCAAGACTATCAAATTTGTTCTTCTATATGACGTTATCATTAGTATATCCATGTTGTACTTATTGAAATATCGACTGTAATGTAATTAATTTTCACAATGAAATACAGAAAACAAATAACACTAATTATTTAAGAGTATAAAGACTAATAAATAAATAGAGTAATCCGAGCATAATAAGCATAATGCTACATTATTGTATTATAAATACTTATCTTAAAGACATAATATATAGGAAATAACGCATAATTAAGAAAAATTAAAAATATAGATCTTCCAGAAATCATATGTAATCGGAAGCAGAAAATATTATTCACATTGATATATAAACTACTAACATCTCTCATCAACACTACTAACCTACAACTGTAAGTTGAATAAGAATAAATAAACAAATAAAAATGTTGCTTCAAGTTGAGGCAAGTGCTGGTTTGGGAGAACTGTCAGAATGTATAAACTTTGTCCCAAGTCCACTGTGCAAAATCATGTTTTAAATACATGAGTCTGTCAAGAATAAAAAATCAGATTTACTTCAAAGTCCACTAGTTTCAAGTATAGATAATTCTACAGAAAATATCACACAAATTGTAAAATCATTCACTTCTGCTGGTATTCCACTTCACAATGAACAAGATTTAATTTTAATTTTATAGATATATAGTGTGTCTGTAGTGTGAGTACTATAAAGTAAATTGAGTTGGTCTTTATGTGATTCTAGCCTTAATAAAAATTGATAAAGTCTTTGGGCTATTTGAATTCCACTACTATTGAAATGCAATATTATGGGGCAAGTAAATGAAAACAAGTATAATTAGGCCTAATGTGGGTTCCTCTGCTAAAAAACGAAGATATCTGACAACAAAGTTTTTTAGGGCATTGTCCACTGCTTGCACAATCTGGGTAACGGCAGACTGGAGCCAAACACAAGCTCCTCACTTTTTGCTCACTGGGAGTAGTTATTTTCCCCGACTATTTCATATTTTTACAAATTTCCCTGACTATTTCCTTTACTTGACAAAATTCTCTGAAATCCCTAACAAATTTAAATTTTTTTGACTCTCACTGACTTTCCAGAATGTGGACAATAAAATTTTTTTTCAGAACAATGTTATGGGTTTCAGCACAAGCAGTACCGGTAGGCTAAGTCTATTGTCAAGAAAACCGAAAATCAATTACAACTAAAAAAAGATTGTTTTCAAGTGGCCGAACTTAGGTTAAAAAGAGAGACATGCTTCTTGTTACATTCTAAGGAGACATCTAATTCTAACATGAAAGTTTGATTTCACATAATATACAGTATTTGAGCAATACTGCTCATACAAACACAAGTAATAACTTCTTCGGAAATGGTATTTTTGGACTCGGGGACCTTTCAAGACCATAAATAACATTTTATTCATTCATTCTTGTGTCCGACTTTAGCGTTGTGTAACAAATAGTTGAATAAAAACACTTTCTTTAACGCACTTTATTTACCTTAGTAAACTTCTGGACGGCCGTTTCGCAGGTGGTGTTCCTGCATCATCAATTGGCACTCTGCTGATGATGCAGGAACACCACCTGCGAAACGGCCGTCCAGAAGTTTACTAAGGTAAATAAAGTGCGTTACAGAAAGTGTTTTTATTCAACTATTTTATTCATTATCTTTCAGGAAAAAATAGAGAAAGTAATAAAATGAAGTGTACATACCTATATGGATCCTGCAATTCTTCTGTAACGAAATTGAGAAAATTCCATCCTCCAAAAGCAAATAACCCTGAGTAGAAAGCTACAGCAATACTTCCAGCCGTGTAGTCACCTTCAAATGGTTTATCAAAGTTCTGGGTATTTCCTGCAAACAAGAGAAAGCACACCATTAGAGGCATATGTCACATTCATTTTAGTTGCAGGAATCAGGACTTATAGTTTAACTCGCTTCGTTCGTTGGGGGCTCTGCCCCCTAGACAAAAATATGTTAATTGGATTTAATTATTATGAACCTGAGACTTCAGAATGCGTGTCCAAGGCGTTACTATCTCGACCATCCTGTTAGGTATATGGAAATAATTATTTCTAAACTTTCAGAGCCCTATGTGAACACTGATTGATAATACCGTTGCCATGGAAACCGAGCCCTTTTTCGGGGGTTTTTAGGGCTAAAAATTTAAAAAATAAATTTTGGAATTTTCTTGTGGTTTACAGCCTAAAAGCTACATGTGTACCAAATTTCAAGTTTCTAGCTCATCTGGAAGTGGACCAACATTAATGTCAGCGAGTGAGTGAGTGAGTGAGTCAGCCACGTGGCTTTATATTATAGGGATGTGGAGGATATCCAGACCCTTAGTATGCAACCCAGGGGAATGTGCGTGCTAGGGCCAGGTACAAACATTGCTGACAAAAGAAATAGTGTAAATACTGTAAACTGCCTTTAGTTGTAGGAATACCATTATTTATAGTAATTATTAGATTTCTATCTCATTGTATCTGTGCACTGACATAGACATATACACACACACCCCCTAGCTAGAGTGTAGCACAAATCGGTTGGGAGACCATACATTCCTACTACGAGTAAACGCCGTGTATTTTAGGCAGCACTCAATACTCTTCTCTCATGCGGACTTGATGCCTTGACCAGTTGAAAAAATGTTCGAATTGGTTCGGCTAATCATAATCGAGTATATTCTATCCAAATCTAAGAAGATGTAAGAAGGGGGAAAGGGCGGTGTAGTGGGTATAAAAAGCTAATAAGTATAATTTACTATCGTCAATAGCAACAAAATAAAGAGTGATTCTGCAGAAAAAGCAAAACATATTTCTTCTTATACCTAGGATCTGTTTACTTCACTTCATTTACCTGGCGGACTATGAAATATTTCATGAATGACCAAAGTCCCAGTATTGTGGGGGTGACAACTACAGAAACAGCTAATACATAACCAGAACCTACAGTTTAAAGTGCAATCCAAAACATGATGCTATGGTACAATAGACGCTATAATACAGAATAATTATTTTGGCAAGAAAAATGGCGTATTTCTACGACATGGGCTATTATTTTAATTTTCCAAGTTTGGATGTAAAATTCTTCCAACATAAAAAAAAATTAACAAACAATACTCACCACCAGCAATGTATACAATTCCAGCAATCACTATTGCTATGAGTGCTAACAATTTTGCAGCAGTAAACACACCCTGTATCCTCATAGCCCATCGCACACTTATGCAGTTTATTGCTGTCAGGAAACCTGGAAACAAACACAATGTGAAGAATTAGTCTATGTGATTGCAGAACAATGGCTTCTGTATAAATTATATGTTCAGATACCAAAACATTCCATAAGAAAAATACAGGCCTAGGTTATGATGCACGTTGGCTATGGAATGATGTAACTAAGATACTAATATACTTTCATGCAGTTCTGTGATGCACACTAAGTAGTGATTTTTGTGACCGGGCTCCCACTGTTATTATAGGTACAGTTAACATTTAAGATAGATACATAAGCATTCATGAACCACAGATTATTGTCTCTGTTGGAGACTACATAAGAATATTGCATATGACATAACTTGCTGTCTGAGAGTTAGACCATTAGGGCAATTAGTCATAGGAGAGAGGTTCCATCTGGCGCTGTGAATTGAACTCAGGCTTAGCTCAGTTGGTAGAGCATTGGCACAAATAGTCAAAGGTCCTGGGTCCAAGTCCCAGTGTTGGAGGAATTTTTCTCCTATAATATTCTCATGTAGTGTCCAACAGAGACAATAATATGTGGTTCATGAATGCTTATATATCTATCTTGAATGTTAACTGTACAATAACAGTGGGAGCCCGGTCACAAAAATCACTACTTAGTGTGCCTCACAGAACTGCATATGACTTAACTTGTCTGTCTGTGAGGTAGACCATTAGGGCAATTAGTCATAGAAGAAAGGTTCCATCTGGCGCTGTGAATTGAACTCTGGCTTAGCTCAGTTGGTAGAGCATTGGCACGAATACCCAAAGGTCCTGGGTTCAAGTCCCAGTGTCAGAGGAATTTTTCTCCTATAATATTCTCTGCAGTATAAACACCAAACTCAAAGTCAGTCAGTCTAAATCGCACTCCTAGACATAACATGACTTAAGTCATGACCTTAAGACATAGGAAAGAACGCAACTATATGAGAATGGCGACTGAACATGGTTAAGAAGTTAAACAAGAGAATGAAGAGGGGCAAACACTAGTGAGCTAAATTACAAGGAAAGGAGCCCAACCATACATAAAGCATAAAGACGAGTTGCTAAAATTAATGACTCTTTTAAGAACTCAAAGAGAGAGCTAAGAAGAACAACTGCATAGAAAGTTTAAAATTAAAAGTGATGAAGAGTTTGTCTTTTACTAACAGTTTGAAGGTAAAGTTATGAAGAATGAACAAAATTAATTAAAGGTAAGAAATGAACATTAGAAAATTGCAATTTTATAGTTTAGAATAAATGTTGTGTGAACTTAATAAAACGTTTGTAGCAACAGTTCGTTTGAAGAAGAGTCTACAGAGGAAGTACGCAATAGTTCCTGTAATATGCAAAGAGAAACAGTCTTTGGTTCCCCACATATAGGCCTACACTGGAATGCATCTGGTATTACTGGTGTGTCTTTTGACCCAGATAGACATTTTATGTGGTTTTCCCCATTTTATATTAATTTATATCAGCATTAATGGAATGGAGATTTATATGACTTTTAATAGAACAAAGAGCTGCTTGAGAGTCCATCTGACCAGGCCTACTACAATTTAATTTCTTTGCATGTTGACAACTATGTATCGCTATCGGTTTACATACAGTTTTTTTCAATATTTTCTAGGAATCAATCTAACAATTGTGTGCGTTAACTGCTTGTATTAGACAAATCTACTTACAATATGTTTAATAATTTCAATGTTCATTTACTCGAATGATGCAAAACATGGGGAAAGTTTAATGTTACAGGAAATTTAGCACAAAGTTGATGTAAATTAGTGAACTTCCATCCACTATTCAGCAACATCTATTATATGGCAAACTACAAGCATGAAGTTAATGATCCATACAGATTATCCTGTCAAGTTGTTTTCTAAAATATATTTCCGTTTCATTACCTCAATATCATAACTTGCTGATATTGACTTTATTTCTGTGGCACTAATAGTTTCTTTTAAGTAGGCCTACTTCCCTGGGGTCAAGAGAATAACTATAATTACTAGTAGTATGTTAAGACATGAGGAATTGATAAAATATTCTAACATTCAAGGCCTAGTGTATCGGTCCGAGTGCAACTGTCAGTCATGCACTAGGTTTCTCTTAAGTTCACTGGTTCATTCCCGGCCCAGGTCTATGTATTTATGTGTGTGTAAAATAGAAGAGTCCCATTTCTATAGATCAAATGTTAAAGATCTCCTGCAGGACAAAAGTCTGGCACAACGGCAATAATTACAGACCTAAGTAGCAATATACAACCTTATATAAATGACCGTAATAAATAATAAATAAGGCTCAGTAAATGTGTGTGTATATAGATACAAATATATACAAATATACATATGTATACATACACACATATACATATGCATATATATACATATGAATACATATATATGCATATGAATATATATGAATACATATATATACATATACAAGTACATATGTAGTCTATATAGCCTATATATACAAACATATATATACATACATATATACATATACATATATACACATATACAAGTACATCTATATATATATACATACATATATATACATATATGTATACTGTATACTTGTATACTTATATACATATGTATACATACATATGTTAGGAGACGTCTTCCTAATTAATACAATGAATTTGAAAAATACATTTTTCATATAATTGCCATTCTAAGTTGCCTCACAATTCTCTCATAGCTTAACTTAACAAGGAATACAATTATACTTGAGTATGTTACATTTTATTAAGTGCCAGTATGGTACTTTATGAGATTGTGTGTGGGACGAAAAATGTCTGTCCGTCTGTCTGTCCGTACGTGTGTCTGTACGCGCCATAAGTCAAATACGCTTTTTCGGATTTTCATGAAACTTGGAAAACAGATTTATAATGTCTATGGGAAGAACCCTATTGATATTGAACCAAATCGCTTCACCGGTACCGGAGTAATGCCCAATTTAGTGCCTATTTTAATAGATTATGGCGCCTTTCTAATAGAAAGGCGCCATAACTCAAATACGCTGTATAGGATTTCCATGAAACTTGGTATACGCATTTATGACGTCCATGAGAAGTGCCCTACTGAATTTGAACCTAATGTGTTGACCGGTATCGGAGTAAAACCCAATTTAGTGTCTATTTTAAAGGCGCAATAACTCAAATACGCTTTATCGGATATTTATGAAAGTTAGTATACGCATTTATAATGTCCATGGGAAGACATCTATTGATATTCAACCAAATCGGTTGGCCAGTACCGGAATAATGCCCATGTTTATGTTAATATATGTTAATATATGAGAAGTCGCGATAACTCAAATATACTTTATTGGATTATCCTAAAACCTTGTATACCCATTTATAATGTACATGGGAAGACGTCTACTGATATTGGACCAAATCGGTAGACCGGTACCGGAGTAAAACCCAATTTAGTGTCTATTTTAAAGACGCTGTAACTCAAATACGCTATACCAGATGTTTATGAAACTTGATATACACATTTATAATGTTCATGGGAAGACGTCTATTGATATTGGATGAAATCGGTTGACCTGTTTCGGAGTAATGCTTAATTTGCTGCCTATTTTATGATAATATACGTATTCGAAAGAATTTATAAAAAAAAAGCAAATCAGTTATCTTGACAACATATGTGATATTATAAGCCTTTGAAAATTAAAATACAGTTAGCTATGACCAAAAACACTATTGTTTTACATGCGCTTATCCAACTAGACCGTTAAACTGACCCAGGTGGCCGAGATGGTATCGTCTTATATATATAAGGGATGGGCATACCTTATGGCAACTATTTTTCTTTTGAAAATATGGGACCATTTTCACTTTGAAATATAACAATTAAAGGTCGTAATGGGAAATCAGTTTTTATATGCCTCTCAAAGAATGATGCTGCCTGTGATGCAAGCCAAGTCGTACTTCTTGTTTCACATCATCGTCATTGAAAAGTTTTCCCCCCCAAGGAATTTCCTTAGATGAAGAAACAAATGAAAATCGATTGGTGCTAAATCCGGACTGTAGGGAGGGTCGTCGAATTGTTCCCAACCAAATGATCCGATCAGATCTTCAGTTTGTTTGGCTGTGTGTGGTCAGGCACTGTCATGAACCTCACCATTCCAACATTCATTATTGTTTCCCCATGAACCTCACACAATTGGCGATGAATGTTTGCTTGCGTAATATTTCTCGCATTCAAAAATCGAATCACTGATCTGACTTCACAGTCGGCGGGTCGTTGGAATGTTTTGCATTAATACTAGGAAAACACAAAGTGACGATCGCTCACAATGCGTCTGTCTTCCTAATGAATGGAGGAAGTGATCGTGCATGCTCAAAATCACGAGTGCAACGCTGCAGCGACAAAATATTTAAACGGTACTTATTTAAAAAAAAAACAACAACAACACGCCTCGTATATAAAAAGGAATATAAAGGTTTTGGCAGTATTCAGTTTTCTTGCTCTATATACTCGTATTTTAAAATACTTTGGAAATGGGTAGGCTGTTAAGCCGAAATTATATAATTTATTACAGAGTAGCTCCGATTTTTTCCCCATTAAAATTGTTGAATGATTTTCTGTATTTCCTATCTCTGGCAGTAAGCAACAAGTGCAACTCAATATAGCTCTGAATGAAGCTTCATTCACAGGCCGCCAGATATTCCAATCTTCTCCGAGATCTCCGGAAACATAAATGAACTTCAATTGATAGCATGTTAAATGGAGCAATATAATTGGCACCTTTGTGTAGCAGGGGGGAAGACACAAAAGTCTGTTTACCTGAATGGTGCGAGAGGTGACAACTTCTAAGTTGTCTTGTATCACATTAGCTGCAAGCTGATTAACTTGATTAGATGTACTTCTCACGCAGAGATCGAAAATGAGTAGAACTACTCTAAGAAAACAGGTTCTCCAGAAAAGTATTAAACTGTATTAAAACAATACAAAAGTATTAAAGTATTAAACTGTGATGGGGCTCCGAAGTTAATTACTTAAAAATGCCTGAAAAATTACATATAAAATAACCTTAAATTTATGGAAATATAACACGAAAAAATGAAAAATTACTTAATATTTCTAAATAACGTATTTAGAAAAGGGAATATAAGTAGTATAATAATAAATAATAACAACCAAAGTACAAGATTTAAGTATTTTATATTACTAATTTTATTATGGTTCTGTTATTATTGTTATGTTTATTATACTTATTAATGAATGTTGTACTTTTTTGGTCTGACGATAAGGATGCCAAATCAATACGCATTAAACTGTCTGGAGGTACGGAATTATGGGATCGTTTTGTCTGTAATGTTGGAAAAATCTATTCTGAAGACAAAATTGGGAAAAAAATGCAACGAAAGAATGAAAATTTCCTAAAAATGATCAATAGAGAACAAAATGTCGAAAAATGAAAAATTAAGAGCGAAATAAAAGTAGGCTATTTCTGTTCGTTTTGAGGCGAGACGAATTAATAATACATCCTGCATTGTGTGTGATGTCTCAGAAAAAAATATGACATTTCATCAACTTCCGAATAACTGAAGACGTTAACAAAATACGCAAATATTATACTTACTTGAGTACAAGAATAATATTAACTAAAACAATATCATGGTAATTTAATAATAATGATAATAATAATCACGCATTTTGTTGAAGACAAAAAGTGATGCACTGAGCGTAGAGTTTGGAATAGGTGGTAATCTGACAATCTAGAGGCATATTTGTTGAAAAAAATTGTTACTAAGGTGTTTGCTGTGATACATGTGGGGAATTAGATTCTTCCTCGTAACTAAGACTGTTAAGCTATTAGAAGAAGATAGTGGAAGAAAATAAGTCTATTCTTGGGTATAGATCAATTGATAGGACGTCTATGGGTTAGCAGGAACTCCAGGGTTTGATCCCCGCTTCACGACTTTTTCTTGGAATATTGCAAAGAGCTTCTACAGCAGTATGATACTATGTTCTTGTTCATACAACTTAATGGAGTAATAACTTCGTAACAGACTGATTAGAAGAAACCCTTAATATTTCAAAGAAAAGAGCTGTATGCTGAGATGTCCACCTCTGTCACTTATGCGAAAGAAGGATGCTGGCATGCATAATAAAACATATCAAACTGGATGTGTGTTCAAAGAAAATGCCGATATTTCGTATAGATGGAAATAATGAAATGTGGGTTCATTTCATTCGCTGGTTCCGCCTAAAGGAAATGAGAGAATGTAATTGAAATAATATAACGGGATAATAATTACGAATAGGTAATGTAATGAGGTAACGTTCTCAATCCAATTAGTCGATAATGGGCGAAAATATCAACACACTGCATTTCATGAACACAGAGTGAAAATCGCATCACAGTATCTTACATGAACATTTTATATATATAAATCGGATTATATTGTAATTGTTTCGGAAATAAGGTTACGTTTTACAGACTGGTGTAGTCTTTAAATTTAAAACATAAATATTTACTACTATACAGAATTCAGAAACCACTCGCCAACAATCTAAGTTGTATGATTTATACCATGGGTGTGCATCTGTGGCACATTGTGTCACTGTGCGGTAGGGGAATTTCTCCCTTGACGTCAGCATAAAGCAGTTTCGACGTGACACTGAACATGAAGAGCCGGTTTCATACGTCACAGCAGGATGGGGGACGAAAACGTTTCCCCTCAGTTGCTCAGGTATGATTTATACAGTCTCGTCACCATCATTATCATCGAATAATTATAACAAATAATTAACTCGTCTTCACAATATCACCTCCATCAGATCACCACGGTTATCATTATATCATCAGGCGAGCACAGAAGGTTGCTCTGGTTCATGCGGAAAACTTCTGGGAGGATTTTGTGAAATGTAGGCACCACTGAACAGGGGGAAAGAGAGGGGCATTTGTATTGTGTAAAGGGAGTCTGACGTCACATACAGTGATTTGCCGTGCATTTCCTTCACAAACGTCATCACTGGACGTCAATTGTTGTCTTCCACTGGTCTAAGTTGATAAAGCAACACTATCACCAACATCACCAGGTCTTCGTCATCACAACTCCACAGTCAGCTTTAGACACTAAACATGTACAGTAACTTTTCAACATTGACTTACAGGACAGTTCCCATTATTTTTTGCTTTTTTTTTCCGTGGTCTGAATTTAACAGAAGCATTTCATCAGTAGCTGTATGCAACACTTAAGTGATGTCACTGCGGCGTGACAAATATGGGAAGAGAGTCAAGATTTTAATTGGCTTGCTAACCTTCACTTTTAAGAAGATACCGTCGTCAAGTTTTATTTATTTACTAGTTTAAAAGGCCCGGCGTTGCCCGGGTTTTTTATTTTGTAATTCAAAACTAACTTATTGAAGGACTTTCTATTTTCAAATTCTAGGTCCTTATATACGTATTGAAAATTTGAAATGAAGAAGAACGACTTATCACACTCAAACTTTCCCGCAGAAAACGCTTGATATAGCTTTTTATTGCTCATAGAGGATGTAGAATTTTGTATCCCATCGCTTCTACACACCATGCCTGGTAACGGTTAAAATAAGAAGAAAACAGAAATTCCGGTAACATAAAATTGTATTGTCTTTGCAGAATATTTTATTTCTCACTCTCATGTTACCATACAACCGTTTCGGGGATGAAATTAAAAACAAATTAAATACCAATTTCATACTTCCCTTCCCAAAAACCTGCGATGTATTAATATACCAGTACATTTCATCTTCAATATTTAATTACAGCAATGAATTATATCAATAGCTTCTCTAATTTGTCAAACTCCCATTTCATTTATTTCCAAACCTACCTGATACCAATGCCCACAATACATTGTTGTCATGTGAACTGTGATTTTGATTTGATGATTCTGTGTAAAAAGGGATTAAGCATTCTCAAAAACATTTGATTTTGGCATTTAAAATCAAAATTTTGCAAAATCCTTTTTTAGTGAGCACTTACATTATGAAACGAAGGTACTGTCAAAATTGCAAGTCTCTACCTATTATAGTTTAGGCTCTACGTTGATTCTCTGTCATTAAGTCAGTCAGGACAAAGCCTTTTATATATACACAGAGATTTTAAACTGGAAATAAAAGTATTTACCCCAGATTCACGCTTGAATTAAGGTTGTAATCCATAGTCACCAAACTGCTGTTTTCGGTATTTAAGACTGATTTATCGCACAGATCAATATACTAACAGTAAGTATACTGCCCACAGAAGGTGCTTTGAGAACTATCGACATCAGTAGGCCTAAGTATTTGCTGAAAGTACAATCCTAAATTCGAAATAATGTACAGCCGGTACGATAAACGTTTAAAAGTATTAAATATATTTACTCAGCATTACCAGGTTAAGCGATAAATGTGAACGTCGCATATACGAAGCTAATCATAAAACTTAATTAGATTTATTGTAAATGTAGTATAATAAGGTTAATATCTGTTATAGGTTTATGCAATCTAAGTACAAGAAATTATAAAATTCTGCTCCTCGAAATGATACAGATTCAGTCTGTTTCCATATTCATCGCTTAGGGCTGAGTTACAAGGGCGCCCATATGATATTTTCTAGGGGGGGGGCCAATTTTTAGTTTATTTATTTATTGTCCCTTTAACTTCTTGGGTTAGTTTGTAACATTACATTAATGATAAAAAATGAAAGTGCAACAATGAAGTAGCCAGAATATAATTTCGGGGATGATTGGAAGTGGCAGGGGATTTGGAATACCCCCCAAGCAAGGGGGTCGTGGGTCCATCCCCAGAAAATTTTAAAATATTCAACTAATTAAAATCACTTTTTACGCTATTTTAGCACTGAAAAACTAGTTAGGAAATTTGTTTACGTGCCAATTTAAACAAGAAATCGTTACCTAAGTCGGGGGTCCACCCCTGGAAAATTTTTAAATAATGAACTAGTTGAAATCACATTTTACGCTATTTTAGCTCTGAAAAACGAGTTATTAAATTTGTTTACCATACTTTAAGATATGCCAACTTAAACAAGTAATTGTTACCTAAGTCGGGGGTTACCCCTGGAAAATTTTTAAATACTGAACTAATGAAAATCACATTTCACTCTATTTTAACTCTGAAAAACTAGGTAGGAAATTTGTTTACCATACTCTAAGATATGCCAACTTAAACAAGAAATTGTTACCTAAGTTGGGGGTTGCCCCGGAAAATTTTTAAAATACTGAACTAATGAAAATCACATTTCACTCTATTTTAGCTCTGAAAAACTAGGTAGGAAATTTGTTTACCATACTCTAAGATATGCCAACTTAAACGAGAAATTGTTACCTAAGTCGGGGGTTCACCCCGGAAGATTTTTAAATACTGAACTAATGAAAATCACATTTTATGCTATTTTAGCCCTGAAAGCTAGTTAGGAAATTTATTTGCCATACTCTAAGATATGCCAACTTAAACGAGAAATTGTTACCTAAGTCGGGGGTTCACTCCGGAAGATTTTTAAATACTGAACTAATGAAAATCACATTTTATGCTATTTTAGCCCTGAAAGCTAGTTAGGAAATGTATTTACCATACTCTAAGACATACCAACGTAAACAAGAAATCATTACCTAAGTCAGGGGTCCACCCCCGGAAAATTTTTAAATATTGAACTAATTAAAATAACATTTTACGCTATTTTAGCTCTGAAAAACTAGTTAGGAAATTTGTTTACCATACTCTAAGACATGCGAACTTAAACAAGCCTAAGTTATAATGCTCATTAATATTTATAAGAAAAGTTAAATAACACAAAGAACAATGGAAATAACAGGCCTACTCATTATGTTATGGAAGCAAAATAACTGCTATATCATATTTGACACACCCACAAAAATTGTTTAATTTATTAATTTTTTTAAATAAAAAAATAGAATTTTGGGTTATGATTTTTGGGGATCCAAACCCCCAGGATCCCCTTTTATAATCCAGTTTGGATTCTGCTTCCATGGTGTCGATATGGTAAAACTTCTGCAAACTTATGTCTCTACTGACTTTCAAATAATTGTCTTAAAAGAAAAAAACAGACTATAATTATTAATATTGAATTTTTTCCTTTCCCTGAGAGCTAGGGGGGGGGGCCCTGCCCCCGGGTATGGGCGCCCTTGCTGAGTTAATATCTTCGATTTAGAATACTCATATTATACCATTATCTCGGATGGTTTTAAAAGTATCTGTGATCAAAATTTGAATACTTTAAAAAAGTGATAATCTAAAAAAGTATAATTGATTGTGTAAGTTCTGTAAACTAAATGGTAATTAAAATAAGCTCAATGTCATTTTCTTTATTTACCTCTATTTTACAATTACAATTTTTTGTTCCAAATTACACGAAAAATACATACAAAAGTTGATACACCACCCGAAGAAGCAGAGCTTGTGTTCGGGGGTGGTTCAGTTCAATATATTAGAAAAACTTATACTAAATAATTATTTAAAACAATACATAATTTGGAGAAGTATGACAAAATATTATGTATAAAAGGTTAGAACATGTTCTATTTACAATACAAAGGTACGAGGTAATATAATAATAATTCATAACAAAATTTGAATATTTTCCTATATAGCCTATATATGTGTAGTGTATATATATATAGGAAAACATTCAAATTATGAAAGCAGTGCTGTAGAATGCAACGAATGGTTCTTGATTCTACGATCGTGTTTACGCTAACTTCTCTATTAAGCAATTAGATCAACTTTTTCCCTTAACACAAGAAAACGGCGATATAGATGATAGTTCCTTGAAGTAGTTTCTCTTTTTATTGTAGGATATTCTCGTGTCTGTTTCGTAGTCTTATACACCCTGCGTAGGGTACATCACGTCATAATTAATCTAGCACAAAGCAGTATCTCTTCGCCAACCCCTTTGACCACTTCTCCAATTCCCTTGGATTCTGTTATCACTTTGAGCTCGTTCCGAAAGATAACAGAATTTAACGCAATTAGCATTCTGCCAGCCTGCTTCCAACAGAACACTAATTTCTCCATGTCCAGTTTATGTAAGTTATGTTTCAATTTCAGAACGTATGTGATAGTGAATATTAACTAATGTTAGTATAACATGCTGGTAAAATAGCAGCAGTAGAAGTAGCAGCAGTAATAGTAATTATAATTTGATGGTTACGGTTGATTCTCAACAGAAGAATAGCTGATATTAAAGACTGCAGTAAGAATAATAAAAATAATAATCTAATAAAATCAGGTAAACTGATGTATTAAAGGGCAAGATGGAGTTAATGGGCCAATAACCGAAAACTTGTATTTTATATCCAAAGCTCCTATATGAAATCTTACTATATATGTCAAGCATTTGTTTAATCAGTGAAAATTGCGATTACGATTTGCAGAAATGTTATTTTTGTAATCGATCTCCGAGTTAGGCTCCAGATCGATTCATCAAGCAGGACTTACGGAAAAACAAGGATCTAAAGTTTGATAATCATATGTGAAGGAATATGTGGATAGGCCTAGTGTTATTTGCCAAAGCCCAGTGCATTGCAACTTCCAAAGCCGTATAAGAACACTGCAAACAATATTGTTGGCATGAAAAGTGAATTGCATTTCATGAATATTTTCACAAATTTGGCCCCTAAATGGGCATTACACCGGTATCGGTCAACAGATTTGGTCCAAAATCAATAGGTTTCGTCCCATGGACATTATAAATAGGTATAGCAAGCGTATTCGTGCTATCGCGCGTACAGACAGACATTTTCCTGTCCACCACAGAATTTCAGAAAGTAGGCCTACCATTCCGGCACTTAATAATAATATAATAAAAACTGAATGAAGAGAAGTCTGGAAAACTAGATAATCTACTTCACATTATAAAAGCAAAAATATGATGACCAAAATACGTATGTACATAATTGAATTAGATTAATGTTGCCTAAAAAATTTCATAATTAAATTTTGTCAGACGCCGTAACACCTGACTATTACATAGCCACCTGGAATCTAAAAGCTTCGAGTACGTAAGATACGAACCTGTTAATTTGCTAGAATAGCAAATATTACTCCTGCAGTCGGCGAGGAAATGTTTTAGACGGTTTTAGGGGTAGGTATTGTCAGCTCTGAACCGGCCATGAAGTAAAGCACATGTGTCTTCAGTAAATACAAGTAATGTGCTAGTGTGAGATAAACTAACTTGTTTACTTTACACCAGAGTCTGACTAAGAAAGAAACCTGAAGTAAACAAAAACCAGTATGTCTGTCTCATCTTATGTCGCACGAGTAATGTGCTAGAGTGAGACTGATGTACTGATTTTTGTTTACTTCAGGTTTCCTTCTTCGAACGGTCAGACTTTATGGCCGGTTCTAGAACGGAGATTATGTACCAATACCTCTGTCTAAAACATTTCCGCGAAGACCATAGATTTCACAAATGCTCCCTTTTCCCCACTTTCGTGGCAAATACGCATGCGCGGAGTGTAGCATAAATTTGGCCTATTCGCTTAATTGAAAATTGTGTCTCAAGATTTATTTTCTTGATAACTTAAATGAATTTATCGATATTAATATTCATAACCAGTCCAAACCAAAAGGTGTAAAACTACTGTGTGAGGGCATTTAATGTGTTCATATCAGCACGTTTCAACTCCCCGATTTTCTCTAAAATGCCATCAATGCTTTCAGTTGTACGGCTAAATATCATAAAGCAAGTGGAAAGTAAAGAAGTAAAATTTTCACGTATTTCGTTATAATGACCTATAATTAATACCCCAAATATTAAGAATATAGGCCTTCTTTTAAAAATGAGATGTAAAATTAGGGGTCCGTAAAATTGTTTAGACATTTTAGAGGTCCTCGGGTTAAAAAAGGTTGAGAAACGCTGGTGTACAGTATTTAAACTTGTTTTTTGGTAAATTAAGTTCGTAGACAGACTCACATAATAATTTCCTATTATTATAACTCTGCTCTTTTAGGGTTTCAGGGCCAACCAATGTATTATGCACACTTATGTACTCGTAATTATGAAATAAAAAATTAAGGAGAATTTAAAAATTATTATTATCATCATCATTGTTCCTTACTAGAACAAATACTACTATTATACAAAGTGGATTGGTACAACTGCAGATTCAATGGGTATCAAATTATCCAGATCGCAATGACATTATATGTCACCCGTACAAAACATACTCACTACGCGGTAGAAGAAGCTTGCAGTTTCAGTGCCAAATTGTATGGAATTTGTTTTCAACATAATAATCTTTATTTAATTTGTAGGGATATTATCAACACTACTGAAAACCGAAAAAGGGAAAATGTACTCATTCTTTCTTCTGCTGATGTGGTAAAAAAAACGAAAACAATGCGGATACTATTTATCCAGTAAAGCACGGTTAAAATTTGAAGTCAAATTATTTCTAAGAAAAGTAATCACTTGGAACAAATACGGTACTTGATTTTTCGTTTGTTTCTATCGAAGGAGTGACTTGTTTAAAATTATATATAAATAAATACAAGTTATATGTATATACACACTCAGTTTCTGTCTGGGCATGGCAAATTTGGTTTTTACTTTCAACGTTTCATGATCCAAAGACAGAACGGTTATCAATGTATATGTACTGAACAACAAACTGTTGAACATTTAATTTTTCATTGCCCAGTCCTAGAGCATAAAAGAAGAATATTGGACACACACTTAGATTATTGTAAAAAGAAATTAGATAAACCACTCTTTGATATTTTTATGAAAAAATGCTGTTATAGAGAATTCCAAAAGTTTTTGTGTTCTATTTTTAAGATGTTATAGTTTACTTTTATAATATAATATATTAGTTATCTTGTTTTCTTAGAGTAGTAAGGCCTGCATCCAGCCTATGGATAAGAAGTAGTAATATTGCAAATATATTGTCTTGTAACTATAACCCTAATATACCTCCGGGTGGAATAGGGTTTAAGTAATTGTATATTCAATAAATAAATATATGTATATACCTATATATAGCCTATAGGCCTATACTACTCCTTCCATCCTGTATATTGCAAATAAAGTGTAAAAATTAAATGACAAGTGAGTAATTTTGATCTTGCTCTAGCTACGATCGCAATAAAATAAAAAAGCGTAGTCATTCGGAATACTCTATAAAACTCGCTTTTATACGCCTTAAAAATTGGCATTAAGAAACATCTATGAAATAAAAGAGAGAAACATAGGTTTTCATTTCAATGGCGTGGTTTTAACAGTAGTTCTAAAGAATTGATAAGGTGGGTTATGTTTTTTCCGCACTTCCATACTAGGTAATCAGTTCAGACTGGAATGCACTTAAAGGGCAAGGTGATTGTGACGTCGTAGAAACAAGAAGCCTATCGGTCTGATATGACAAACCGGAACACTCGAAACACAATCATCTCTGCAACGTATCAAGATTAATGCAGCGAAGGTGAAGATTTCATACCAGCCTCTTGCAAAGATAAGGCAATGCTGGCAAAAAATCTACTCTTATACAATTCAACGGCCCTACATAGCGTGCTCACTCGCCCTCCCGCTTCGTGAAACATCGGGTATACTCGGCGATGTTCGTCTCTGGCAGTGTAAACTGTCACGAAGAGTACAAAATTAGGAAAACCGTTTCTTTATTATATAAAGCCTAAATGAAATGAACACAACGAACAAATATTCTAATTTTATTTTTACTTACAATTTTCATAGCTCTGAACCACAAACATTTTTAATAAACTACCAGTGTAAAGTTCTTAACAATCCTGAAGTCAATTAATAATGGAGGGCGAAGCCGGGGGCACCAGCTGTAAAATATCGATGGTTTAACTCTTGAAATATCCTGATAATAAAAATCCAAACAAACCATTCCTTCCGTTGAAACATTATATAATTTCTGAAAATTACACTGAATTGATCAAATAAAATTCACATCAATTTCATCTGTCAACAAACAGTTGAGAAACAATACGTATTATGTGTTCACAGTAAGCTTTGGAACAGCATAATCGAATCTGAGATCGTTCTTTCAGGCGGCGCTTTCTAATCGTGGAATGTAGGCTACTCTGAAGCCGGAATTTTAGCTGTTTCATTAATTATTAATGGCTTAGTTTATGAACCACCTGTCCCTCTACCCTCTCTCGGAAAATAAGCATATCAAAATTAGTATAGGTAATGAAACCTCCATTGTAGGCCCCTTCGCCCCACCTGGGGATCATAGGGTACCAGATACAGAGAGATACAGATAGTTTATGAATGATTCGCATGCAAGTGTTAGTAAATATAATGTTTTAATAGTTATTATACTCTTAAATTTTAATTTTTAAATTAATTATCGTGGGCGAAGCCATAGGCACCTACTAGTATTTCACATTGTTCGAGTCAAAGCCTTTGTATAAGGAATTTTTCATTGTAAAATATTTCAGGACATATATTTATAATAGATTACGTGGAACATTTTTGTATCACTTTTAAATATTAAATGTAGGAGTTCACATTTTTTATCAAGGATTTTAGCAGGCATAAACTTTTACAATAGGTACAAAATTAGCCTATTCGTATAACTACTTCCTGTAGCACTTTCGTCTGCAACGCTTCCTATATGTGCTAATGTGCTTGGGGAAATTCTATATATGGCGGTACGCCTACACTATACTACTATGACGAAAATTTCTTTTTTTTTTTCAACTGAATTTAAAGGATCTCTTCCATTTTTATTTTTTATGTAAAGTAATTTAAAATTTCCACATTAACTATACGATATTAAAAAACATTAGCATGCCATGATACGTTTAGATCCTCCATGCAAGAGATTTCTCTTAGCTATTTTATTTTTCTTAGCCAATAATGATCTGCCAAGTAACATACCTATACTGACTGTGTTCTTGTCCTGTTTGCCGACGGTGCAACTTTTTATCAATGATAATGATTTGTTTTTATGAAATACTCTAATGATTGAATCTCTAAATAATGCCACCATGTGGCTTCTGGCAAATGATTTTAGTCTTAATTTTAATCAAAAGATACTTTTCTCATTAAAATATACAACAAATGCTCAATTTCAAACCAATGTTAAATTACTCGAACTAATATTGGATCCTAAAGTGTCTTGGGACAATCATATCGAACATTTATGCTCAAGGCTATCTAGGGTTATCTACCTGCTGCGTCAATTGAAGTCATTAGTATCCAAGTCATACTTAAAAATGTCATACTTTGCCTTCTTCAGTAGTTTACTGTTATATGGAATAAGAATGTGGGGCAATCGTTCCTGTGTATACAAACTTCTCATTTTACAGGAAAAGGCATATGCATAATAACGGGTGCTCAATTCAATGAACATTGCAGACCGCTGTTTAAGAAAGAGAACATTCTTACTGTTGTTAATCTGTATATATAGACCATGGGCTACCAATAGCAAACCCTCCCCCCCCCCCCCCGTGGGATTTTGTGAAACACATATTTTTATGTTGGTATTGTCGTCTAGTTTAAGATTTTAGTTGTTTGCCCCTTATCAATTACAGCATATACCCGGAAAACCCGGAAAACCACGGAAATCCGGAGAAAATGAGTTTGTTTTAATTTTTTATTGTTCTTTGCCCCTAATATTCCCAGGGAATTTCTGACTCACACATTTTTGTTCGTATTGTCATGTAGTTTAAGGTTTCAGTTGTTTGCTCCTTACAAATTACAACATATCCCCGGAACACCCGGAAAACCAAGTATATACGGAGAAAATGACTATGGTTTATTTTTTAAATCTTTGTTCTTTGCTCCTAATATTATTCAAAGGGAATTTCTGACTCATATGATTTTTTGTTGCCATTACCATCTAGATTAAGATTTCAGTTGTTTTCCCCTTATCAATTACAGCATATCCTCGGAAAACTCCAAAAACCACGGAAATCCGGAAAAATTGACTTCGTTTTAATTTTTGAAAATCGTTGTTCTTTGCTCCTAGGGTAAAAGGGAATTGGTGAATCATATGTTTTTGTGTTGGTATTGCCATCTAAATTAAGGTTTCAGTTGTTTGCCCCTTACCAATTACAGCATATCCCCGGAAAACCCGGAAAACCCGGAAAACCACGTATATACGGAGAAAATGACTATGTTTTTTTGTTGAAATCTTTGTTCTTTGCTCCTAATATTCGAAGATAATTTCTGACTCATATGTTTTTTTTGGCATTACCATCTAGATTAAGGTTTCAGTTGTTTGCCCCTTATGAATTATAGCATATTTCCAGAAAACTCCGTAAACCACGGAATTCCGAAGAAATTGACTTTTTAAAAATTTCTTTAAAATCTTTGTTCTTTGCTCCTAATATTCCCAGGAAATTTCTGACTCATATGTTTTTTTGTTAGTATTGCCATCTAGTTTAAGGTGTCAGTTGTTTGCCCGTTATCAATTACAGCAAATTCACGTAAACCCTGAAAACCACGGAAATCCGGAGAAAATTACTTTGTTTTAATTTGTTTAAATCTTAGTTCTTTGCACCTAATATTCAAAGTGAATTTGTGACACATATGCTTTTGTGTTGGTATTTCCATCTGGATTAAGGGATCAGTTGTTTTCCCTCCTATCAATTACAGCATATCTCCAGAAATCTCCGAAAACCACGAAAATCCGGAGAAAATAATTTTGTTTTAATTTTCTAAAAATCTTTATTCTTTGATACTAATATTCCCAGGGAATTTCTGAAGCACATACTTTTTGTTGCTATTGCCATATAGTTTAAGGTTTAAGTTGTTTTTCCCTTACCAATTACAGCAAGAATAATAGAAAAAAATCCTGATTCTGAAGGGATGAAAGCGATTGAAAACCTGGCAGCACACCTTTCATATTCTAATTTGACATCTGTGAATGATAATTTATCTTGCCAAACCTTCCACAGTCACTATCAAACTTTCTTGACTGCAGTTATAGAAGGGACATTGGGTAAAACAGCACAATTTTGGATTGGTGATATGGACAAAGTGTCTTTGATTTTGAGATTTCAGCGAGCAACTAAAGAAAACAACTTTGACTTACACTTGGCATGTTTAAAAGATATGATTCCCCTTTTCTTTGCATGTGACCATCACAATTATGGCAGATATCTCGTAGTCCACATACTCACCCTTTTGAACCCTCAAAGGACACACCTGAAGCAGAATTACTTCGCAATAACGGTTTCAGTGACTGTAGATCACAAGTTCCGAGTTCTAGAAATTCTATGGATTTCCGTGACTTTCCGGGTTTTACGGGGATATGCTGTAATTGATAAGGGGAAAACAACTGAAACCTTAATCTAGATGCCAATACCAATACAAAAACATATAAGTCACCAATTCCCTTTGAATACTTGGAGCAAATAACTAAGATTTAAAAAACTAAAACAAAGTCATTTTCTCAGGATTTCCGTTGTTTTCGGAGTTTTCCGGGGAAATGCTGTAATTGATAAGGGGCAAACAACTGAAACCTTAATTTAGAGGGCAATACCAACACAAAGCCATATGAGTCACCAATGCCCTTTGAAAACTAGGGGCAAAGAACTAAGATTTTAAAAAATAGAAACAAGTAGCTTTCTCCAGGTTTCCGTGGTTTTCGGAGTTTTCCGGGGTTATGCCGTAATTGATAATGGGCAAACAACTGAGACCTTAATCTAGATGGCAATACCAACAAATAAACTTATGAGTCAGAAATTCCCTTTGAATATTAGAAGCAAAAACGAAGATTGGAAAAAATAAAACATTGTCATTTTCTCCGTATATACGTGGTATTCCGGGTTTTCCGGGGATATGTTGTAATTGGTCAGAGGCAAACAACTGAAACCTTAAATTAGATGGCAATACCAACAAAACATATGTGAGTAAAAAATTCCCTGGGCATATTAGAAGCAAAGAACAAAGACAAATTATAACAAAGTAATTTCTCCGGATTTCCGTTGTTTTCCGGGGATATGCTGTAAATGATAAGGGGTAAACAGCTAAAAACGTAATCTAGATGGCAATACCAACAAAAAATATGTGATTCAGCAATTCCCTGGGCATATTAGGAGCAAAGAACAAAGAAAAACTCATTTTCTCCGGATTTCCGTAGTTTTCCGGGGTTTCCGGGTAAATGCTGTAATTGATAAGGGGCAAACAACTAAAAACTGAAACTACATGGCAATACCAACAAAAAAATATATGAGTCGGAAAATCCCACGGGGGGGATGGGGGGTATACAGTAGCCCACGCTCTAATATTGGACTGCCTATTAATGGTGAAACGTGGACTGAATTAACATAGTAGTGCTCAAGATATACACAATTATAATACAAATCAAACTACTGTACCTCTTAAGAGAACCGACAGTAAGATTATCTAAAAAAAATCATTTCATGCTATGTCCTTCAAACCATTTAATAAATTACCTAAGCATGCTCACGACAATAGCTTACAGAGATTCAGAGCCATCCTACGGAGATGCCTAAAAGAAACCCCATTTTATAAAGTGGATGAATTCTATGAGCATGTAGGAACCCTACTATTTTAACCTATTTTAATCAGATGTTTAAGTTCATTGTTATTTTGACTACATCATTACATACATTTTGTATGTTTACGATGGTATGCAATATCAGTAAGTAAGAAGTATATCGTACTTAAATCTACAATGACAAAAACATTAATAAGGAACATTAGGATAAGCAACCATATGTTGCGCGCACAGGGGAGGAAAGATATCTAAAAAATACTGACTGGGAGACCCGAAGAGAAAAGACCACTTGGGAGACCTAGGCATAGGTGGAAGGACAATATTATAATAGATTTATGGGAAATGGCATTTGCGAGGGATGGTTGGATGGAGTTAGCTCAGAAGAGATGAATAGCGGGATCTTGTAAGGTGCGGCAATGAACCTTCGGGTTTCATAAAGTAGATAATACTTATTTAGCTTACTTAGGAAATATCTATTGGCATTGAGTAAGTATGTATCATGTATTTTTTAAATGAAATATTTTTTTAATGAAGTCAAATGAAACATGCTTTTAATCATTACTTCGTAAAAGTTTTCAAATATAACTTATTAAGCCGTCGTCGTTCTAGCCTATGTGATTTTTGTTATTGCTATTAAGCTGTCTCTAAACAACGCGAGATATTTCGATTCTTATTTCCGTATAAGTACCTTGGACCTTAGCAAGAATGATCAAGGTTTGTCATATGATTTAATCACGACATAAATGATTTGTATTATTTAAGTTATAATATAATATTTAAATTATTTAGCTACTGGTGCGGTGCATGTAAAGCTTAGAAATAAATAAGGAACAGAAAAGACATTCAGAATGGCATTTCTGTTGAAAGACACACACAATAGCAAAATAAATATGCTTAAATATTTAAGCTAATGATATGAACTTGCACAATACCGGTAAGTAAAGTAGGCTAGATTCTTTCCTTCAATTCTCTCCTATTGTAGGCTGCAATAATTGAATTGTTACAAGCAGTATTTTGTTAACTTTCGGACTTATAAACCTAAACTGTATTGTAGGCTTACATGTGACTTTGCACTAACAATGATATTATTTATATAAACCAAATTGTTCGTAGTGTTGTAAGTTATCAATGCCTCGTGTATCTTCATATAGTACAACACAAACTTGATAGATATTTTAAGCAAAATTATGCTAGGGGAGATGAAGGAAGTTGCACATGTGCAATTAAAAGAGTGCGAATTGCCTCTAATGGACGGAGGTAAACAAATGGCACGGTACAATGACCATGTAACAAACGGATGTTTGTTCGGTTGAAAGGATGAACCTTTCCTAGAAATAAACTGTCTTCTCAGGCTACAACCTCCTCGGGTTATAGAGGTATAGAAATCAGCATACGGTTTACAGAGATTCGAACCTGGCACCACATGATTAGCAGTCAGTAGCTTTGCCCACAATTTTTTTAAGTAATCAGTAATCATAAATGAACTATAAATATTGCCATCGTAACAAAAATTCCTCAGGCCTAATCATTCACAAATGTGTATAGGAGCACGCTTATAGTTTGTAATGAAACCATTAGATATATAGGTTTACTATAGTCCGACTGGTCATAAACAAAAAAATCCCTTTAGGCAGGCCTACAGGCGGAGGTAGATTTCGAAGTGCTTTTGGTTTAATTTATTGTCGCTGCATAGCACACTTTTTCTTTAGCCTTGGCATGGTAAACCTGCAGTAAAGAGGAAGAGCCTACAATCATTTGTTTTGACAACAAGAATAGGATATAATATTCTGGGAGGCCGTGCACAAGATCAGCAATGAATAAAATTAGCAAAGCCGCTAAACAAGACAAAATTATGATATTATAATAATTCTTTTAAGTGTTATTATTTTCAAACATTAAAATCTCGCGTCATATGAGAGCTATCAAGAAACTATTTATTGATTTGTAGAGTACTCATCAAGAGCTTTTCAACGATACCCCACAAGACGTGGTTTCAAAAGTTTCGAATTTTCATCCCCCACCCCCACCCTCACTCGAACCCCCGAATTGTTGGTGTCACTGTGAACTCCATAGGGAGTACTCTAATTTATTCAAACAAAGTTTCCCTCTATACTTCATAGGGGCCGAGATATAAATGTTTTAAAATTTCAACCCCCTCCCCCGACCACCCCCTTGGGCCAATTTTGCCCATTAACGAACTTGTCCGAACTATTGGGCCTAGAAATAACATAATAAAATTTGGTTCAAATATCTTCAAAATTACGGCCGCTATCGTGTAAAGATATATATATATATATATATATATATATATATAAATATCACAAAAATTTTTTTTGAACGGGCGGTGGTTTCGTACTTAGGGGAGCATGAAACGTAAAGATATGAAAGAATTTTTCGAAAATCATAAAGTGGTATCCATTGCAATAGGTAGATTTTTCTTCGAAAATCTACCTAAAATAAGGATAGGCCAAGACTATTCCTCCAAGAAAAATATAAATATGAATAAATGTTTCTAGTTTTATTTTTATTTTATTTTTTTACCTTAGCCTATATGAAAATATTCGATGAGTAAACCAAAACTCGCTTAGCAATCATCCCAGCAGCAAGGAATTCATATTGCAAATCCATAGAAGATAGTTGTGGCGTAGGTAACAAAAAGGCTTGTGGAAAAAAAAAAAATCCATGCCAAATCTCCAAGCGCTGGAAAATTATTTCGTTTACCCTATCATTGCGATTTTCTGGTTTCACTATCTCATACAGTAAGTTGCTGAATTGCAGGACTCCACACTAAATTGTGTTAGCCTTATGCAAAGCAGTATTTTTCGCTAGGTATGATTTAAAAGCTTATGGAAGAAGCCACTGGCTTTTAACTACCCTTATAAGAATCTATACAAAAAAAAATTAGTTAGAGTTCTAGGTTTTTTATACGTGGGCTACATTTTAATTAAATAATTGCAGTTGTTTTCAGAAAATCGTGAAAAAATCTATTTTTGGAACCAGGTGATCTCAAAACGTAGTCTATATTAATGACGAAATTTTGAACCCAATTGCGGGGTTAAACAAAATAATTCCATTACCTAGGCCTACATTTTTGGGTATAAAAAGTAAAATATGCAAGCGTTACCCCTGACATGTAATAAGAATGCAGGGCCCGCAAAGTTGGCTTATGCAAAGAAACATTCCGCAGATCTGCCAACCGAGATAAGTCAACTATGTGCAGGTTTCTCCGGAAACGTGTTTTTATATTCTCTCCCATCTATTTTATTGCCAAATGTTTCGAGCGTTAGTCAAAAACAGGTTTTGCAAATAATGCAGACATGTCTACTTTCAACTTCATTCTTCTTCTTATAAACACGTACCATTTTTCAAAGTGTTATGAACTAAGAGCCACAACATATTTTTTGCACGACGTAACTAATTAGTGGTACTTACGAATATTGTTGCTGTTGATCGTAAGTTAACATTCCCGGACACAATCTTGTTGCTATGGAAACAAAACAAAATTCCGTGCGGTAAAAGTTACAAAAAGCACACTGTACCGTAAGTAAAATCATAATACAAGCATTTATGGACCAAGGCCCCCCAGTTTGTGGCGACTTCAACAGGACAAATATTCGGTTCCCATAACAACAAACACATGCGAATCACATTCTGAAACAAACATCTATCTTCAATAATGTATATACATAATATTTTCAGGTAATAGCTCAATTAATATAATTAAATTGATATAAATAATCATAGTGCAAAAAATATCATGCAATACTCGTGCCGTAAGCGCATAACGCATCTCGGAAATTGAAAAAAGCTCGGCGCAAGCTCCTCGTTTTTTCAAACTCTTTCCTCGATCCGTATGCACCGCTTATGGCACTTGTATCGCAATATACTACTTAAAACCAAAAAATATATAATAGATGAATATAAATTAAAATCCAGACGAACTTCATTAGAGAAATTAGTACAAAAAATAGTTTACACACAGGATCGGTACATTATTTATTAAGCAATTCCCCATTCGATCAATCATAGGACTATATATAGGAAGATGTTACAATAATGTAACCATACAGAGCAATTTTTTTACTTGTATAAGAACCTCTGTAATTATTTACTAGATACTAGGTTCATTCATGGCCGTCGGATTGAAAGCTCAGCTTCTTCTTGTTCTTTCTTTTTAGGTAGATTTCGAAGAAAAATCTACCTATTGCAATGGATACCATGTTATGATTTTCGAAAAATTCTTTCATATCTTTACGTTTCATGCTCCCCTAAGTACGAAACCACCGCCCGTTCAAAAAAAAAAATAAATTGTGATATTTATATATATATATATATTTATATATATATATATATATATATATATCTTTACACGATAGCGGCCGTAATTTTGAAGATATTTGAACCAAATTTTATTATGTTATTTCTAGGCCCAATAGTTCGGACAAGTTCGTTAATGGGCAAAATTGGCACAAGGGGGTGGTCGGGGGAGGGGGTTTAAATTTTAAAACATTTATATCTCGGCCCCTATGAAGTATAGAGGGAAACTTTGTTTGAATAAATTAGAGTACTCCCTATGGAGTTCACAGTGACACCAACGATTCGGGGGTTCGAGTGAGGGTGGGGGTGGGGGATGAAAATTCGAAACTTTTGGAACCACGTCTTGTGGGGTATCGTTGAAAAGCTCTTGATGAGTACTCTACAAATCAATAAATAGTTTCTTGATAGCTCTCATATGACGCGAGATTTTAATGTTTGAAAATAATAACACTTAAAAGAATTATTATAATATCATAATTTTGTCTTGTTTAGCGGCTTTGCTAATTTTATTCATTGCTAATCTTGCGCACGGCCTCCCAGAATATTATATCCTATTCTTGTTGTCAAAACAAATGATTGTAGGCTCTTCCTCTTTACCGAATTCAGTTCTTATTACTGCAGGTTTGCCATGCCAAGGCTAAAGAAAAAATCCAGTGGTATTAGTAAAAATATATACTCCTGCATTGCTTTCTTTCATTATTCCGTGAAAATAAGGGTTAGTACAATTAAAATGCGCGCACAGTACAGTTTCCCACAGACTCTAAAAATACTGTGTGTTTCACGTACGAGTTGGCCAATCATGAGTGCTATGCAGCGACAATAAATTAAACCAAAAGCACTTCGAAATCTACCTCCGCCTGTAGGCCTGCCTAAAGGGATTTTTTTCATTAAAATGAAGGGAAACGGATTTCCTTTGTATTTCTAATTGGTAACAATTATTGCTTACGCTATTTTCACTGCATGTTCTGACGATAGAGAACGGTTGCTCTAACTTAGCCAACTCTACCTGCATATTTTCCACATGTCCTTAATATATTTGATTGTGCCATATAATTTTTCCATAATAGTCAAGCTTTACTTGAATTAATAATGCTTCTTTCTGAAAAGGCATAGGAAAAAATCCAGTGGTATTAGTAAAAATATATACTCCTGCATTGCTTTCTTTCATTATTCCGTGAAAATAAGGGTTAGTACAATTAAAATGCGCGCACAGTACAGTTTCCCACAGACTCTAAAAATACTGTGTGTTTCACGTACGAGTTGGCCAATCATGAGAGTTTCTGCGTCGCGGCGGCCACAGCTCTAACTCCCGAGCGATAGGGTGAAATATCTACGCAAATAAAGCCGCTAACGGTATAATGATTCAGGTTCTCACAATTCAGTTAAAATTACAATAAAAATAACCATGTAACTCATCACAAGATATGTTAGAAATGTCCTCCTCTTGCATCCACACAACAAAGGCACTTTTTTAGGAAATTTTCTCTTTACAAAGAAGAGAAAATATATAGGCCTAAAATACAGGTTATAACAGCAATAAAGTACCTCATTTAGAACGTAGAGAGATACTTATTCTCTTTAAAATATACAACAATCACATGTTCTCACGTTCACCACGAAAATTAATCCGTAGGCTACTTACAAAAATAAAAAAACAGCTGCTCTTTCATAATGTAAAGTTAAAAGGGCCTATTATTTATTGGTTTGTTTTCCTTATTTTCAAATGGGTCCAGGTCCCCCCCCCCCCCCCGGGTTAGGTCCCTGGTAACAATAAAAGGTTTTTTTTTTGCAATAGGTACTGGTACTTACACAAACATACAGCAGCAAGCAGACGAACAGCGTTCTGTGGCGGAATGCAGTCCAGGAAGAAAGGTTTCGCTGCATACTGAGCGAATGTCAATGCCACGATAGCTTGAGTAGTAGGCCTTAAAACAATAAGGCTGACCCAAAGTTGCAAGAAAGCGGGCAAAGGGCCGAAAGCTTCCATTATGTAAGCGTAATCTCCACCTGAACGGGTTATACACGTGCCAAGTTCGGCATAGCATAGGGCGCCAAGCATTGAAAAGATGCCAGAAAACAACCACACAATAAGTGCAATCCCTACTGACTTTGTCTCTTGATATACACCGGTGGGCGCCACAAAAATACCAGAGCCAATTATCGTACCTACGATTATAGCAACTCCATTCTGTAACGTGATCTTACGTTTCAGTGCCACTCTTTCATCTTCACACGTGGTCCTGCCAATGACATCGTCAAGTTCCGTCTCACTCACTTTCACTACCATTTTCGTATTAGCTGCTTAACGTTACAGTCACTAGTATAGCCCTACACAAGTACACCGTGCATTTAAAGCCGATATTAAAGCTACCGATTTAATACATAACCTAAACGCGAACTAACATCTTGCACTCCTCCATTCCGCGTCCACACTGGCACGCTGTCAAGTCAATTTAATCCACGCAAGGCGGTGGAGTAATGCATTAGCGCATGCGCCGCCATGTATATCGTAGTAGCCGTTCACGCGGTTACCTGGGGGAGCAGTGTAAGCTGTAAGTTACCCCTAAGCTTGCATCATTCTTTTATTGAAGAGCATAAATCACTCCGGGAATCCCATACTGTATGAAAATCGCCTAGTTGACATAATGTATGTGTTCTTCAGTGGAGTAAATGAATACGATTTAATTGTGAACTTTCATGTCAATAAACTAATCTATAATAGTAAGAGAAATTTAGGTTTTTCAGCCTTAAGCACTAGTATTATGTAAGAACCTAACAAGATATTAGAGCTGAATACGTATAAAGTTTATAGATTATTTATTTTACTGCCAATAACATATAATGATACTGACCTTGCTACACAATACAGTTGCAAGAATAAATTACATCTTATCACAATATACACAGTTTGCTATCCTCCTTCAAACCGTCCTTGTTTGTGGTAAAATCACAAGTACAAATCTTTATTACATCATAACATACTAGTTGAGTAATAATTCGTCATAAGAATTTTTATATTGATAAAATATATTACACATTTATATCAATAAGTCCTGTATTAAAACTTTAAAGTTTTAATACTAATAATGCTATTTCCCCATAGTGAGATTCCACATGTCATTGTACTTTGAAAAAATAAATAAAAGTAAAATATGCAGCTCTTACATAATTACTTGGCACATAACTTTTTAAGCTCCTTAAAAAAACGCTGGTCTATAAAGTTTATAGATTATTTATTTTACTGCCAATAACATATAATGATACTGACCTTGCTACACAATACAGTTGCAAGAATAAATTACATCTTATCACAATATACACAGTTTGCTATCCTCCTTCAAACCGTCCTTGTTTGTGGTAAAATCACAAGTACAAATCTTTATTACATCATAACATACTAGTTGAGTAATAATTCGTCATAAGAATTTTTATATTGATAAAATATATTACACATTTATATCAATAAGTCCTGTATTAAAACTTTAAAGTTTTAATACTAATAATGCTATTTCCCCATAGTGAGATTCCACATGTCATTGTACTTTGAAAAAATAAATAAAAGTAAAATATGCAGCTCTTACATAATTACTTGGCACATAACTTTTTAAGCTCCTTAAAAAAACGCTGGTCTAAAAAGTGTAGGCAAAATGTAGCCTATTAGGTTCCCAGGATAATTCTAGAGGCAATTCTCTTAAACTGAAATGCATCTGTTGAATTTTACTTTCATTTAATACGAACCCATTCGATAATTCTGTGGTAGCAGGGTAAACAGTTCTAGAGTCATAAGTCTCTGAATTAAGCTAAGGTTTTTGTTATGAAAACTTCTTTACGAACACTAACATATGCTATAATGTTTTATTTGATGCAACAGAGATGTACTGTAGCTTAATTGAAAAGTTTATTTAAGAATCTTTACCTAATTACAAAGAAGCAATGTGACATAAGAGAAATACAGGGCCGTGGAGAGAAAGCAAGGGCCCCATGGACAAATTTTTCCGGGCCCCTTTCAAATATTAAATTCACCACCGAAACTCAACCTCGTCCTTTGTAATGTATGCAACAAAAAGATTACGTAATGATATTATACTCGTATAATTATTATGTGCCAGAATGGTATCGTTACTTTATGAGATTGTGTGGTAGACGGGAAAATATCTGTCCGTCTATCCGTGTGCCTGTAAGCGCGATAACTCAAATACTCTTTATCTGATTTTCATAAAACTTGGTATACGCATTTATAACGCCCATGGGATGAAGCCTATTGGTTTTGGATCAAATCGGTTGACTGATGCCGGAGTGAAGACCAATTTAGCGCCTATTTTATGGTAATATATAGGG